>JADKYC010000008.1:0-660161 GCA_019843955.1 Xylaria sp. 218_066 | reverse complement strand
TTTTAGCTTAGCTTTATTATTATATTAGCAATTAAAACTTATATAATAAATATATTAAACTTAAATTTTAAAATTAAAAGCAATATTATATATTAAAACTTAAATAAATATAAATAAGTTATATAAAACGTTTTAACTAATAAGCTATATAACATAGTTAATAAGTTTAATAATATTATTACTTTTTATATAATTTTTTAAAAAGTTATAAAAATATTTAACTTATTTTTAATTTTTGTTATTTTATATATAAACTTAAAATTATTATATAACTATTTAGTTAAATTAAAAATAATATAAAAAAAAAAATTAATAATTAATATTATATTTTTTTAAAAATTATATAAAAAAATTTCTTTTTTTAAAATATAATAAATTAATAATAAAAATAATTTAGCAAATATATTTATTAAACATATATTAAACTAAATATTAAAAATATTAGTTTTTATTAATAAACTATTTATTTAAGTTAAAATATTTATTAAAAAACTATAAAAAATATAAATATTTTATATAAGTATAAATAAAAATGTTAAATTATATATTAAAAGATATTTATTATATATAAATATTAAAAAAAAAAAATTAAAAAATTATAAAAACTTTATTTATATTTTAAAAAGCTAACATAAATAATTAAATACTTTTTTACTTATTATACTTTTTTTTTTTTTTTTTTTTAACTACGAATAAAACAACGGGCGTTATACAAGCGTTAAATATAAATAGTATAAGCGCCGCTTTAAAACTTAAGGACCTAATAATATGTTTTAAAAAGTAACCTATTATAGTTATAATAGCTATTATATAAGCTATTTATATATAAACCTAATATTATTATATTATAACTTTAAACTAAAAAAGCTTAAAAATAACTTTTATAATATATAAACTTAGCTTATATATTAGTAAAATTATTGCTAACTAATATTTTAAAAATAATATTAACAAAAAAAGCAGTAGTAATAATGTTTTTTTTTTATTATTATATAATAAAATATATTAGCTAAAAAATATATTAAAAATTATTTATATAAAAAAAAAAACAAGAAATATATATATATTTATATAAAAAAACTATATAAAAGTTTAACAGGCTAAAGTCCCCGTAAAAAAGCAATAAACTTTTATAGCGCTATTATTAAGTGTATATATAAAGTTATTAAACTAAATAATGCTGCTAAGCGGTAGGGGCGTAAGGCGTAAGTAGGCGGGAGCAGCGGAAGTAATAGCGGCTATACTATTATTGCTACTATTGTTAGTTCTGTTTAATATATTATTAATATAACAATTAAAATAATAAAAGATTTTATATATAGTAATAATAATAATAATAGTAGTAGTAATATTATTATTATTATTATTAATACTACTACTGTTAATGTTACTATTACTATTATTATTACTATTATTACTGCTACTATATAATAGCTATTATTCCTAGGTTAGTATAACTTTAAAATAATAGCTAAAGTATACGTATAATATATATATATATAAAAAAAAAAAAAAGAAAAAGAAAAAAAAAAGCTATATAAAAGCAACTAGTTTTATATATAATAGTTTTACTTTATTTAATTTTTAGCACTTTTAAATAAAAAATAAAAGAAATTATATACGAAAAATAGTTATAGCTTAATTTCTTTTTTTATACGTGCTAATTACTTAATTATATACTATATATATAATAAGCAAACAATAAAAAAGGAAGCCTTTTTTATAAACAGCAATTTAACATGCTATCGAGCAATTTTATTAGCTATAAATTAGCTATATATTATAGTTCACGTTTTTTTTAAGTTTTAAATTTCTTATCTTTTATAGCAATTGTACAGGATATACTATAGTTAAAAAAAAAAAAAAGCTAGTGTTATAATATTAGTGTTGACTATAGGTAAAGCTATCGTACGATAGAGCAGTTGGCCTGCCGGCCCACTTGGGCAGGCGGTATATATAAGCAAAATTCTCTTGCTATAGAAGAATTCTCCGCGCGAGAGCCTTACCTTCGCGCGGAAGATACAAAAGATAGATCGATATATACAGCTATTTATCTCACCCACTTGTTACGTACGATATCGTACCCCTGGCTACCTAACAACAAGTATATAAACTACCGGTATAATAATCTATACAAAAATAACTAAACTACGAGCTAATATACTTTTAACTATAATAGTAAATATCCGTAATTTTAAATTAACTAACTATAAATCTTCGATTTTATAATAAATTTATATAGCAATACTATTAATATATCCTAATTAAAAGCTTATTTTATTTATATTATATATAAAATCTATAATAATTTTATTAGCTTTATAACAACGTTTTAAAACTTTATACTACGCTTTTAAGTTATTATAATTATTAGCTAACTTTTGTTATAATAATTATAGCTGTTCTTTTATTTTTTTAAAATATGTTAATTTTGAGCTAAATATTGCTAAGCCTATTAATGCCGTATATATTATAGCTTATAGCTATTTTTATAAATAAATCGCAATATATTATTAGTTATATATTATAGCTAATAAAAACGTATATAAATGCTTTAAATTATTAACTGTTATAAAAAAGCGTATAACGCTATTTTTATTGCTTTATTTAATACTTTATTATTTCTACTGTTTTATTAGCAAAAGTAATAACTATAGCAGCAACTTTTTATTCGCTTATATAAAGCGTTAAAAGTTCTTATAGCAGCGCTTATTAATTTAAATTAACTTAATTAGTACGCTTTAATTATAAGTATAACTTTTGCTTCAATTAGATTTTCTAGCGATTAATAGTATACTAATAGTATAACTAGCGTAACTATTATAAAAAGCAAAAATAGGTAGTATATATAATTTAAACAGCTTTTTTTTAGCACAATAATAATAAAAATTAAAATATTAATAAAAGATAAGATTTTAGCCAAATAGCGCATTCTTATTTTATTACGTTTTTTACTTAAAATTGCAAATTAAAAAAAGTATAAATAGCTAAAATTTTCAAACTTAGCAGATTTTTTAAAGTTAGCAGTCTTATAATTATAGGGGTAAAAATATATCATACTAACTAAACGTTGTAAATAACTGCGCTATTTCGATTTAGGTAACAATCACACCAAAATTAAAATATACCTATTTTTGGCTAAATCCACTAGTCATAGCCAAATTAAAGACCTATACATAAAGGTCAGTTTTACTCCTGCTTACGGGTATGACGGAGTGGAGTCCATACGGGTAGATGATTTATAAGGAGACTAACAAGCGTGCTTTGCGTGCACGTGCCCAGCAGAACAGACCATAAAAACGTGTGAACTGATCATGCTGTCTGCGTTCTGTAGATCCCTTCATTCTCTGAGATCGTGATCCGTGGATTTTCCATGTACCTCACGTTCATGTCCTTGGTAGGTGTTAATCTGCATAGCATGAAGACCAGGAAAATGCTGCTAGACTCGATACTTCGGGAATGAAATCACTTTCACCCCTTATTCTCGGTGTAGTGTAAGATAGCAGGGGGCGGATACGCTCCCTAATTATCCTTGCTTCGAGTTGTCTCTATTACTATATGTACTAGAGGTAACTAGATAGTGGTAGTGAATAGTAGTTACTTCCAGCTATGTCTACTTAAACCCGGGTGGGTAAGTACATTAACACCAGCCCCTGAGAACCAGGCGCCTACCAGGGCCAATAGGGGATCTGGCGATCTGACAGGCACTGGCGTGGACTTGTTCCGCGGCCTACGACCGGTGCTTCCTTCCACCAGCCACAAGGCCCACAGCGTAACGCTGCCCTGAACTCTGCTGTGAACCTGCCCTGGCTATGTAGGGATCTGCACTGCTACGGTTGCCCTTTCCGGTAGGTAGGTAACAGAAACACACCAACCAGCAGGCCTATGCCGGCACCTAAGGTACCTGTCTAAGTCAATTAACGGCCACCTTTTCCTTAGCGCGGGGCCTGGATGTGGACGCCACATTTTTTCCCTCTCGTAACAGACGCGGACCTCGAAACCTCGATGAAAAAAAATTAAACTATTTTCCAGCACAGATCTACCAGCGGTAGAACACCCTCGCAACACGCCATTTGGATCCGGGCCTGGTCAATTGGCAGAACCCCGGCCTATGCTCTAGACAAGAGAGAGCCAGAGGGAAAGAAGAGTTGTCACTAATGCGGATGTAGAGCCTCGACAAGCAGCAGCACTACCTAGGTACCAGCAGCACCACCAGCAGCACTAGCACCAGCACCAGCAGTAGCAGTAGCAGTAGCAGACGAAAACAACAACAACAACAACAACAACAACAACAACAACAACAACGAAGGACCCTTTTCCACGACAGGTCTTCCGAGGCGTGTGGTGTCCTGCTCCGACCTGCCCTGCCCCGACCCACAGGGCTCCGTGTGATCGATCGCACAACTGCCATGTCCGGGTATATTTCAACCAAACGACAGCGATCGAACACGTCGAGAGAGTCTAGCAACGCCATCCCACAGACCACTGCTCCCGCTCTGAGACAGCACCCGAGCCTGAACAGCAATCTCGCTCTCTACCCAATAACAGCACATTCGGCTGGCTATAGCAATGCCCCCTACGCTACGGCAACACAGTCCGCCGCGGCGCCTGCCGCCCACCATCAGGCCGTTACCTACGCTTCGTACTCGGCCGGTCCGGTGACAACGCAGCACAGCGGCTACGGAAGCGGCGGATACCAGACCGGTGCCTCGACGGCTGGCTATGGGGGCTCGCCCTATAGCCCGCAGCACCAGGCCAACCCGTATGCCAACCAGTATACACATGCCCAGGCTAGTCCTCAGCTCTCGCCTCACGCCGGGCACTACGCTTCTGCCGGCTACCCACAGACACATGCCCATACTTCCCAGGCTGCCGCAAGGATGACCTATTCACCTGTCTCTGCGAATCCCCAGACGGCAGCATCGTATAGTCAGCCGCCGCCACAGAGGAGTAATGCGACTATTGCTACTATGCAGAGCCAGCCACAGCACGGCAGTCTCTCGTCTTACGGGGACTCCTATGCATCACACACACCGACGCATAGTGGTCAATACCAGACCGCATCGCCATCATATCAGGACCCTACCGTGGCTACACACTATAGTCCAGCACCCTTGCCGACGCCCCAATCCCATGACGTTTCTCGTCATATGTCAGAAGACCTGGCCGAGAATGATGACGAGGACGCCCAGGGAGAGCCGGCAGACGAGTCAGCCGAGGTATGAACCCAGATCCAATAGATATCCTTGTTGTCTTGGCCCATGGAACAGGCAGTCTGACCCTGAAATCTGTCTTAGATTTACACAAACCCAGAACCGTCAAGGGCCCCTGTATCATCGATACCCACCCCCTCGAGCGACCAACCAAAACCGGGTGAGATGATTTGTTCCTGCAAAAAGGGGCGTGGGAAGAAGAAAGTCTGCGTTAGCTGCGGGTGTAGCAGATACGGTTTTGCTTGCAACCAGACGTGTTCCTGTGGAGGCGGAGAGGCCTGCGGGAACCCCTTCGCAGACCTCTCTGCCTTTTTCGGGCCGAGTGGCATGTTCCCGAGGCCCTGTAGTGCCAACGCGTGCTTTGCAACCTGGCTGAGGCAACAACCTAATGTGGAGGAGTTGGACGTGGATTTGATGGTCGACATGTTGCTCTCCGATGATAAATCATGGGCACAGATCCGCGAATACACCAAAGCTTTTCAACAGTGGGAGGAACAGTGGAAAAAGGCACGCAGTGGCAAGGGCAAAAGGGGCAAGGAAGAGCGAGAACGGCTTGAATATGAGCTTCTACGTGGTGGGCTAGGGACAGATGGAAACTTTAATGGCTTTCGTTACAGCTTTTGTCAAAGCCGTTGGGTGCCTGCTGATCAATGGGACCACTGCCCCGAATGTGAGATGTGTCGGTCCAGCGCTGACTGGCATTGTCCTAAGCATGGTCGCTGCACCGAGAATCGCATGTGTCCAGGCTGCGCATCGACCACGTTGCCATATCACCACCAGCAACAGCAGCAGCAACAGCAACAGCAGGTCATGTACTCATCATAAGGCAACTAAAGGGGGTCTTGCAGATGAGCAGGCGTGAGACGCGACTAGCTCGCCGGTTTATCTAACGGTTATTTTCATATACGGCGCATTGCGGGGTTTGGTAAATGGCTAGCGGGCATTCACAGTGAGCAAAACGGCTTGTAGGGTATATATTAACTACGGTGCCCAAATAGATCGGACGGATAGAGGCACTAGATGAATGAAAGATCACCCGAGACCAGGTTAACTCGGCATGAACCTAGATGACAATCTTGCCGACCCCTCCTTGACTGTATCCGGTTTCCATTCTTAAGGAGTGGAATTGGTAGATGGACTTGACTCCTCCTTTACCGGCACATTTGCAAAACCACGGAGTATTGACGTGACCGTTTTGCCGACGCAATAGAGCCCCTGTCCACGTTAAACTCACATCTGAATAACAAGCTTTGATCATGTCACAAATTCGTGACTCACAAGTGAAATTTACGTTGTATATTAATATGTGTTGGTCCTGTTTTCTTCGTCAGTCTGCTTTATATGTTTGGGTATCATAGTTTTCCACGCTAGCATATCAAGGTCTGCCAGTGAATCCTGGCCATGATAAGATCAGAGTCTCCGTCCAAAAGGCTAACATAGATCAAATCCGGTACATACATGATGATCTGTTGGAATCGCAACAACCGTGTTACTTAGTAGGTATAAAAGTGCCTCAGCTGTTTACCGGAGGGTTACCTACCTTGGGTACATATGTAGGTAGGTAAAGACTTTCTATACGTGTGCACGGTGCTTGACTCATGACATCGAGTGACGTCAGCCCGCTGGCCTATAGGCAGCCGGCAGACCCCGGTAGCCTACCGCACCACACAGGACGGATTATAGGCCATTACTCCGTGTATGCTTGGTCTAGACTATGACTACATATGTACATATGTAGGCTAGTCCAGACTTACTTACTACACTTATCGGCTCGCCTATGTTGTAAAGGTTTGCTTGACTGCTCAGAGAGGTTTAAAGATGGTCTAGGAAACAGACCACTGAACGTCCAAAAGGGTTGTTTGATATACCACGTGGAAAGTCAGACCCTAAGTGCATTTAGGTAATGCTTCACCGCAGTTAACGTTCACCTACCTAAGTAGTAGGTAGCGGGGTAATTGCTACCCATTAACCGCGCGCGTGCTTGTCTCGGCCCCTGAACACGTCGGATGAAAGGATAAGCATGCCGAGTAAAGGGCGATAAGGAAGGATGATTCGACTGGCAAGCGAACCACGGTCATCTTCAGTCGGCCCATGAGATCTGCCATCTTCCCCTTTCTACTGTGGCTACTACACCGCTACGGTTATAACAGAGGTCAAATAAAGTTGCGCGCTGCATGGATGGCCGGTCACGTTCCGGTCGAGACACCGATGGTCGTTATCGCGACTATCCGCGTACGTCCGCTAACGGAGCAGTAGCAGTGTCAGGAATGACAGGTTGGCTCGCAATATCCTATGTTGGACGTTTAAGGCTATTGCTTCTAGAACTAGCTAGATAGAGTGCCGTCAAGTTGCATCAGAACCAAGCTCAATACGCGCCAAACGCCACAGCCGATGGCATTGTTACTCCTATTGCCGTATCTAGATCAGGCCAGTCGGCTTCATTCCCAGCGAGTATTGTATGCCAGGGGTTTGCAATCGATCAACTAACTAAACGAAGGTCGGTAGGGTATGACTCGAGCTGACTACCACGTTCAGCTTGTCCATGTAATCAAGCGTCATGTCTTCATCGGCATGGAGATCGTCCTGTATCCAGACAGAGTCCAACCCACGCCGTATGCAATCCAAAGATCGGATGTGTGTGCTTTCCGTTCTCCGCAACAGATTGAGAACGATGATTCTGCGTTCGTCCGTGTTCGCTTCGCAGCCAAGTATAAATATCGGGAAAAGACGCTCACATGTCTGCATCTGCTCCATTTGGGCGAATCCTCTGTCGAGTAGAGGTCTCAAGTCCCTTGACTCTCCGAACTTGTTTATACAGATTCGACCAACGTATACAAGCACGGCCGTCCGGTAAATCTCAGTCAGGGCCGCCATTCTGTTAGGCACCTCCTCTGCTGAAGAGGCGGGCGATATATGGAATTCTGGGATAATTTTCACACCCTGCTCAGCGGCATGTATTTCTTTCTGAAAAGCAATGATAGAGTCCGGTGATCGCATCGAGCCGCAAAAGGCGTCGATAACATCCCCTAGATGTCTCAATATCGAAGGCAACGGGCCGACATTGAGCTTCAGCTGGATGTGAACAGTCAGTGATATGTCCCTGATGAAGTAAATTTGCCCATACCTTCGTTACAAAGGCACATAGGTCTCGTTGCCACCCCCCCTCAGCACCGAGCTCTCTCGCAAGGGAACTGAGGACTGACTTTCGCCGCCAATGAAGGAGACTGAATCTTGCCAGAACATCGTGATAGAACGTCCATAGGATCAACTCACGGATGTCGGATTTAAACATCTGGGTGTCCAATTTCGTCGTCTTAGAGATGTCTCGAGCGCCTATGAGGTAAAATGGCCAGTGGCCGTGGGAGTCTGTTCCCTACGTACATAGAGACACCTTAGTCGAGATCTCCAAGTCTCACATGATAGAGTTTTATAGATCACACGAAATAATGAGGCTAAGGGGTTAGGACCGGGAGGTTTATACACACCATATGGATCTGTAATAGTTTTAGTACTCGACTTTATCACGACCCTTCTCGAGACAACATACCTCAAATGAGCACAGCAGCATGTTGGCAGCAACATGCTGAGCTGCCTCCGTAGAGCTGTTGATACCATTTCTCACCGATGCCCCAAGCGCGCCGACCGCTGCTGTCTTATGCTGTGCAGCTTGCAATTGATAGCCGTCGCGTTGGAGCGACGAGAGCGCCAATAATGCATGGAGCACAGCCCGAGACGAGATTGTATTCTCTGACAGGGCCAACCGTCCAAGTATATCACGGAGATTAGTCAGATCTAGGCTGGACGTAGCTAGGGTCGAGAAGGCGGTAGAACGGACTACGGTTTCTCTTTTGATAAGCAATCTTGTCACGTGGAGTTGTCCACCGCGACTCACAGTATTGAAGTAATTCTAGCTCTTCTGCATTCAGCGTGGCCGGCATTGATCGCAGAGGACGTGGTAAAATCAATTTAGCTGGCTGAGTAACGCCTTCGCTGTTAACCTCTGTCAGTGTTAGTATGTAGGCCAGAGCCGCGTAGATCGAGAGACTTGCTGCTAGACCGGAGTCCGACTAAGTAGTAGTACATTTCCATGTCAAAGGAAGAGGTATGCAGCAGCTCAAAATTATTGCATTTGGGGTTTTTGATTAGAGAACCCGATACTCCACCAACCATAAAGCGTTTTGTGTCTCCATCTCTCGGCCAGGACAGACGCACCTAAACGCTCGGAATCAGTCATCGACTATTTTAAGCATGAGTTGGTTGAATCTTAGAGCTTTCTCGACTTCATTCAGGTCCAGAAGTAAATAGTTTCTCTTGAGGTCTACCAACAAAGGAGGGGGGGGTAAGACAGGAGAAAATAACTCTGGGAACTCCTTACACCGTACCCCTGGCATACTTGATGTATACGGGCGCAATTCGCACAAGTAGGCAAGCCAAGATCACACCGAACTCTCCTATCTGAACGTTTTGGTTAGCAGGACACCACAGTAAAGGGGAGACGGCCCCTTTAACGATTTAAGACAACCTTTACACGTCCAGCAGCCTCTGATTGCCTTATTCTTGCCAGTTGATGCCATTTCGTCCGGGCGGCTCGGACAGTCAACTTTTCACGACGAGAGTGGTAATTGAGATGACAAATTCGTCCGTTACGGCTGCGAAGAAAGATAGGCGTGGAGATCAGGTTTGTCGGGAAAAGATGCCCGCGAGTGTTATTATACAATGCGGTGACGCAGCTAAACGACAAACCCATCACACGAGAGCCCCACTGGTGGTAAGTTTCCGCGAGCTGTAAGCCTTGGCATTCCCCTAGTAGCGCGTGGGGTTAACTGCATGTATCACCATAATTTTCCTTATTGAGAAGAGCCCGCCAATCAGAGACTAGTCCATCTCGCCAGTATCTTCGGCCGATTATATGTATGTTAGTACTTCACGACGGATAATGAAGCTGCTAGACGAAGCTTAATAATTGGTCTCAACGAGACGGAAAGAGTCATGCTAGCCGGGCTCCGATCAGTGTTTTTATTCTGAGTATAAGTACGATGAGATTGAATGTGAAAATGTAATAGCATCAGAAGAACAACACCCTTGATTCTAAGTAATTTCCAGTTAGATTCACAGCTCTCATCCTCAAGCGACCCTTATAGAATTTTCAAGATGTCTTCATACTTGATTACCGGTGCGGCCCGCGGCCTTGGCGTAAGTGACGATACCATCTATGAGAGAGGCCGATCGCTTGAAGACTGACTCTCAAGATTAGTTCGAATTTATGCGCCAGCTCTCTGCAGACCCCAACAACGTAGTCGTAGGCTTGGTCCGCGATAAAGCTGCTACGGACAAGAAAGTGGCCGCCGAGATAAATCGCCCCAATATCCATATCGTTCAGGCAGACTTGACGGACTACGATGCGTTGAAGGTAAGTCAAATCAGCATAGTGCGCAGGTTCAAGTTCTACGATCGCCTAATGTGTTTCTAGAAAACTGTGGATGTCGTGGCTCCCATCGTCAATGGGTCACTCGACCACATCATCGCCAATGCGGGTTACATTGGGGAAAATTCACAGTTCGACCCTATTGGGGTCGTGTATGTTTCATCCATTATCCAGAAATGATAATCATCTAGAGACTAATAACTATACAGAGGCGAAAGAAACCCCGAAGGGCTGGAGGATGATTTGTTAGAATGCTTCAAAGTCAACGTCGTTGGAAATATCCATCTCTTCAACCTGTACATACCGCTCGTCCTCAAAGGCCGCGCGAAGAAGTGCATCACCATATCTTCTGGTATGGGAGACACCAACCTAGCCAGGGATTACAAGATTGCTCTTTCGGCGCCATACTCCATCAGCAAGACCGCCATGAACGCCGCCACGGTCAAGTTCCACGCGCAATACGCCGACCAGGGCGTGCTTTTCCTGAACATCTGCCCGGGAGTTGTGAACACGGGCATTTTCAAGACGAGTAAGAACCAATTATTCGAATCTCCAATGTCGCGGGGTCACTTTACTAACTCGAGCCCCAATAGCAACTGAGGAACAAGATAAGGTTGTCATGGCGCAGAATGCAGCTTTCCAAGAATATTCGCCACGTTTTCAAGGACCTGCGACTCCTGAGTACTCGGTTGGGAAAATACTTGAACGGGTCAAGGAGGCGAGCCTGGAAGGTGGTTATGGTGGTGATTTCATCTCGCATCTCGGCAAGGGAGAAAAGTGGCTGTGAGAGTAATGATGAAGAGCAATCAGATGTTAGTAAGAGTTAGTGTACCCAATATTAGATAACGGCATGTTTAGATTGCGATATCTTTTCCCGACTAAGTGTGAAGACTAAGAATATAAAATACATCAAGCTGAATAGCCATTTTGATATGAGCAATAAAAAACACTCGATATTAAGTATACTTTGCTCCGCTGAAAACGATGGGAAATGAGAGTAAATGGGGCCTTCCTTTTTTACAAAAGCTATGATCGAATTAGAAGCTCCGGGGTACTCAGGGTAAAAGTTGACAGATTCGTTAAGACACTCAATCAACAAAATGTGGTCTTTAGTTTTACTTGCTGGAATATTGTCGCCTATATGGGCAATACAGAATTTGTTTTCAAGAATAAGGTGAAGCAGGATGATCCTCCTTACCATATTAATTAAGTTTGTCAAAATCGCGTGCCAACTTAGACACGGTCGATAAGAAAGCCCGATATTTAAATGCTTTTTCAGATTGCTGAAACTACTGACAGAGTTAATAGTCTGTTAAACTCCCAACTGGGCGGTTTATCGAACACCCACACTTTCTTACCACCAACGACGCCTCCCTCTCTCAAGCACCAGTCAAGTAAAAGAGGCGAAATTAATCTCTTACGAAGATACTCGCCACAGCTATCAATGAATACATTAAACTCACGACATTTGTCGTTTATCTGGCCCCTTAGTGGGCACCGAAATACTTCGAATTTTGTCACACGGGCTAATTCAAGGTACTAGGATTGCACGTATCCGAAACTACGGGTTGTTGCCTTTGAATACCATGTAATTGATCTCACAAGCGGCGGTTTGCAGATTCAGCTACCCCGTCCACGAAAATACACGATAATCTGCGATAACAGCTAGATGGGCAAGGTCGGGCAGACGAAAGCTTTGCTTTCGTGTCTATAAGCCTAGGTTGCCGCCAGAGCTGAAGGGGGAAAGTCAGACCTGTATAGCCCCCTTGAAGCCATAGTAGATTATTGCAATTTGAAGCACTATTCCAAGCCATAAATCCCTAGCCCTTGTTACAATTTTACTCGTAGAAGCTGAAACAACCAGATTCACTAAAAACTTATTCAGCACGGAGTTTGCTCTGGCACGACCTGGTGTTTGATCTTGTAGTCGCGACTTACCGAACCCTGTATCTTGTCAATCACTATTGGTGTTAATGAGCCTTGGTACTGAGAGCCATTATGGATTGAGATCCCGAAGGCCCATTAATATCAAGTGCTGCTAGAGTCGAATGACACATGGGAACGATTTAGTAGCGAGATATAAAACCACTTTTGTCAGGGCTGAATTCACGGTGGAAAGAAGCAGGTCGTGATTCAAGTAGAATTCTTTTGATGAAAACCTATCTGGGTATTGATGTGTGCGTATCTTTAATTTATAAAAGCTGTCTAACTGTCTAAACCGGGGCAGTTCTCGGAGGTGACGGAGGTGATGTCGCTGTAGTCATATGGCTGGGTCCAGATCAGGTCGTAAGAGTCATCCGGATAGCTATCAACGTCCTTGGCTCCGAGTTGCTCGGCGATGTTGTTCAGTTCTTTGTGCTCCCAGCTACGTAGGTTCGAAGTCAGCATTGGGCGTGTCCTATATATCGAAACCGGGGACTTAAAGCTTGTAAGTAGTAGATACGTACCAAATCAGTATGTTTCCGTCGCCATCGTAGTCGTCTACGAGATCTTGCACGCACTTTTCGTCGTCACGGTCGCACGACGTGTCAACCGTGAGACCCAAGTCGGTGGCTAACGGCTCAACCGTCAGGTATGGCCGCGCTCGTGTCCCGTCTAGTAGGCTTTTGTTAGCACATGGACATCTTCATCACGTGTCCACAGTTGACCGCAAGTTATGAAATGGATAGAGCTCACCGCTATCAGGCGTTTGTGCTAGGATATACCCGATATTGTATTGGGACGACGCTCCAAATACGGTTCGTAGACATTGCGCGCGCTGCTCGCCCTGAGCGTTCAGGCCTGTGCCTCCGTCTGCCGGCTTTTCGCCGTGTCTAATGAGATACACGGTGGGTTTCGCGGCCGTCACCATAGTGGCTGCGAAGCCAGCGAAGAGGAAGGCGCCGGAAAAATGCATCTTTTGTTATTCGTAAAATTGTATCTTTGTTCTTAGGAATAGGATGTGATGGGTGCTGCGGTGAAGTTTAAATACCTCGCTTTCCAACCTCAGTTGTACCGGCGGCTACAGCTGAGGGGATCACTTGCCTTACTTATACAAGCCGCATGCCGACGTGCGCCAAAATAAGCATCATGATCTACGAGCACCCTTAAGGTGTATCAGGGTCTGATCAGGGTCTAATCAGGGTGGTTTGCACACGTGTGACCGAAAGAAGCTTGATTGGCCCTGGCAATGGCGCCGTTGTCTCGAACGGCGCTGTAACCTTCCTACTTCGGCGCCTGCTACGGTACGTGATAGGCTTCGGGCTAGGTGGGTAGCTGCACTGCCGGATCCTACCCCCAATGGGGACGGCTGAGGCGGCGCGAGGCTTGGTTGGAAAACATATTAAGCACGCCTCTGTTAGACGACGCATAACAGGTCAGTAATGTGAGCGATTTCTTGATGCGAAGATCTATGCTCTTCGGGTATCAAGGTCCCCGCTGACTAACCACATGTGCACACATATACATAAGTGAGCCATTTGTACTCATTAGTCTCATCAGAAGTTTTGTTACCGGAAACCGAAGCCACGAAGCCATCATCTCAGCTGAAATCATCGGGGCTTTCGCCGTCGCTTTACTCCCCTTATTCGTTCGTTCTAGACTCAAGAACACTGGTTCAGCAACTGAGTGCGATCTCTCGACAAGCTTCAATGAGCTTCAGATCGGGATTGGCTTCGACTTCCCTACCATACTTAGCAATTCTCTGGCTCATCCATCTGCTCTTGCTAGCTTACTAGTTCTTTGATGCGGTCACCTTAGAAATACCGGATGATTAGCGCAACTTAGTCCCGAACCGATGCATTAACAGCGCGGAAGTAACCATTTGCTTTTTGGCCTGGATTATTTGTTCTGGGGTTACTAGTCTCAGTCTACTCGATTGTTTAACCCTAAATCTCGCGTTGGGACACCTGCGTAGAAGTGCTCGCTATGATGTTCGGGAACCATTCAGAAGGGAGGTTACCCAACATGGCCGCATCTTCTAACGGGCCAATGGCCGTAGTTGTTGCTAGGAAGACTCCAATCCTCCATTTGTACTCCCACAACGGATCCACGATTCAAATCCTGTGATTTATAGTTCCGGTGGACGAGATGGACACGACAGCAACCCAGTGGTCGGTTGTTACGCTACATCGCCGAAGAAGCACAGGGTCATACTCAGGCATCCACACTCTATCGGCAATCCGGCACTATTGGAGGTTCCTCGCGTTTATCGGCGTATGCTGAAGATGCCGACATGCCGTACTTTGGACGTCAGTCTCGGCTGATGCCGACTGTTACTTACGTGAGCTGGTAAATCAATGGGGTCGCGTTCGGATGCGGTTGATGATTGTGCCACACTACGTGATTTCCATATTTCACGAATGGGTTCGTAAATCGAGATTGGACATAATGAGAGCAACTCGCGCCATTAGGGTCCTTATCGAGATCGTATGGATAAAGATGTGATGAGAATAGATGCGGTAGAACCCTTGTATTATTCTTATGGCTAATGAGAGGTGGTTTTTGCCTAGACGCGTTCTTTATAAGTCTGGCCGATGCTGTGGATGGCAGATCGCGCCAACAACCGAGAAAAGAATTGATTGACGAAAGTACCTAATCGCACATTTCCACATTTGTAGTTAGCGGGCGTTGCCGCTGTTCTGTAGGTGGGGCACTTGACACACTAGCCACACATTCGTCAAACCACAATTTCAGCCACCACACAACAATTTGACCCCACGCAAAAGTCATCCATCACCAACAATAATCACCACCGACAAACAACATAGACATTTCGCCAACCCCCAGTCGTCAAAATGGTCAACATTCCGAAGACGCGCAAGACCTGTATGTGCCCGTATCCTGAATGAAATGGAGGAAGTTGCTGACATATAACGCTACGAAGACTGCGCTCGTGAGAACAAGCACACCCTTCGTAAGTATCGATCCGAAATCCTCGTCTGACGAAATTCTACCGGTGGCCACCCTGCGATCCAAGACTATTTATTACAACAACTCGGACAAGGCATAGTCATTTATTAACTTGCGGATACTACAGACAGGGTAACGCAGTACAAGGCTGGAAAGGTAAGCTTTCTCTGAAGTGAAACGGCACATGATAAATTGACTAACCTCGACCTGTAGGCTAGCCCATTCGCCCAGTAAGTCGCCCTTCCAATCTGATATCCATCATACGAGCGCTCCGAAGCAGATGCTTCGTCGATTCCCTTCTACTCCTACGTCGTGCCCGCCCAAATCCATTAGGTTCTACCACGATGGTTCATCTCAGCTAGTGGAAGCTGGCCCGGGATGATTCGACCAAGCGAATTTAAGACACATCCATACTGATTGCCGAATAATCCGACTATCTCTTCCCAACGAAGATTACTGACCACGGGCGTAGGGGTAAGCGTCGTTACGACAGAAAGCAGTCTGGTTACGGTGGTCAGACCAAGCCCGTCTTCCACAAGAAGGCCAAGACCACAAAGAAGGTTGTGCTGCGTCTCGAGTGCAATGGATGCAAGGCCAAGAAGCAGCTGCCTCTGAAGCGATGCAAGCACTTCGAGCTTGGGTACGTTACTTTAAACTCGTGTGCATTCACAAGACGGTAGAGGCTAATTTTTTTTTTACTTGTAGTGGTGACAAGAAGACCAAGGGTGCTGCCCTCGTTTTCTAAACGAGCAAACCTTAGGAAAGGCCCCAATGAAATAAACCAAATACCGGACGCTACAATAACGGAGAGACTTGCAACTCGCGGCGAAATCATGGACCAACCTACTCGGTGTGATGTAGGGTGCCCCTGCAGCCCAATGTGAAGAGATAGGCTCTGGATCAGGGCTGGGCTTATAGGGTTCATAGTTTTCCGAAGTTTCACTATGACATAGGCGAAGAAGAAGAGAGCGGTAGTTGTTCCTGTGCATTGCTTGACTCTCAAAAGTGTAGTCTCACGGAATTGATATTAACCGCACGTGTTGCTTGACCAATTTCCTGCGCCTACTCATATTTTTCGTGATTTTGCAGATTCACCAATGACTCGTCTAGACCTCCACATGGATATTCAACGATGAGCTGATAGAAACTCCTTAGTACTCTCGAGTTAACGTGTACCGTTGCGTGATTTGCCAATACCATTGTAATATGAGTTGCAAGAAGTTTCGGCCCACAGCAACTGAGTGTCTCATAGTCACGAGGTCAATGCCGGATGTAGAAGTGGAAGCATTGAAATTTCATTTTAGTATTAACTCCAGACAATGAATGTACTGCATACAATTCGCAGTTATCCGTCTCCCTTCATAGACTGATCTTGAAGGTATATGATGAACTAGGAGGTGGCCGAAAAGATCAGGCTTCACCCAAGTATCTAGCCTAGAGACTATTACCTCTTACGAATGGTTGTTCTCAGAAGCAGTTCCCGTCTAACGAATCATCAATTCGGCTTCAATATTTGAAGCTCCCCGCAGATCATTAAGGGCCAAGGCAAATGACCAAAGTAACGAGCCCAGGACAGGACTCGGCGTAACCCTCGCTGATGTATGTATCTTATAATGCGCCAGCAATCCGGACTATCTAGAGCTGGGCTACGTTGTTCAAAATGGTGACCTCCTCGCCGGGTTTGAAGGCAGGCAAGCCAAGATAGGGACAGTCGGCGCAGCGGAAGGCGTCGCCGAGACTACAGCTCCCGCACGAGCCCACCTTGCCCTTGACGGTGAAGTCCAGCTCCAGGTCGTCGAGGTCGTCGGCGCCGAGCTTCAGCACGTTCAAGTCGGCGTCGGCCTTGGCACGCCGCGTCCTGTCCTCGGCTTCGAGCCTCGCGGCCAGTCCGCACGTGCAGTCCTTGCAGGCCCGTCGCCGCTTGCCGATCTTCGGGATACATTCTGCTGCTGCGTGATGGGAGAAAATATCAGTATACCATGAAGTTTGAATTCAGGGACGATGGTCCGGAGCAAACATACGGGGTTGAAGCTTCATGTTGATGTCCTCCTCCGTCAACAGCGTATCTTCGTCGATCAGCTCGTCGTCATCGTCAAAACCGTCCAGGTCGTCATCCGGCAGCAGGGCTAACGCAGGCTGTGGCTTAGCGAGAGGCACACTGCCGTTGCTATTACTACTGTGTCCATTTGTAGCAGCGACCCCGTTTGTCTTCTTCTTGCCACCCAGGCGCAGTAGTACGGGTGCTTCCTCCTCTTCCTTCACGAATGTGCCATCCCCCTTCGATACCAGGCCGGCAAGAATAGCCTCTGCCTCGGGTAATGAAGGCCCGTCTTGCGCGCGCAGAACAGCTCCGGGCTTCATGGACCCTGCGACAGCATCGTACACGCGCCGTGTGAGGATCTGGATCGCCTCGCTGCGCCATGCGCCCGATGCGCCTGTGAGTACGACAATGAGGTCATATGTGGCTGTGGGGAGGGCGACGAGGCCGGAGGAGAGTCGGTCGAGCATGGTCAGGTCCGACGTGGACCGATCAAAGGTCGTGTAGACATCGCGGAGGGCGGCCTCGTGGGAGGCGATGGATGGCGGGGCAAGCAGCAGAGTGCGCTGCGCGGTCATTTTGGCGGGGTACTTTTGGGGCGTTCGTTCGTCTGGGATGTGATGGTGGACGGAGGAACCGTGCGACAAGAGAAGGGCAAATGAATGAATGGAAGTATGGTCTAGAGGGGAGAAGAGAGTGAAAAGGTTTGTCTGCAGATTGCTAGAAGGCAGTTGATTGCTGTATAAAAAGATTACCAATCAGCACCTACTCATTTGCGCAGAGACAGTCCCGAGCTTTTTTGCCTGTGAGGGGCCGATCTCCGGCCGTCCTCGGGGTTAACCGCTACGTCACCCACCTGCACATGCACATGCAAGTATGCTTTATCTGTTGGAAATGTGCAATACTGTCACAAAGTTAGACTTAGGTTCTTGTGAATAATCAAGTTGGATCATCAACACCGAACTACTTTTCACTCTAGCTGGTGAATTCTGAATTAGTCATAGCTAAGATATGATTTTGTTACCTTACGATTAAATCCTAGGAAGGCCGTTGAATACCCAAGTGACCTCAAGTCTAGTCTGGCTGACCGGCATAATCTATACGGCCAAAGTGAAAGAACATCTTTTACTTTCTCTCCACTGATCCATAGGAATCCGAGCCCGGATCCCAATATTACTCAACACCGGGATACCAAGTGGTAAGAATAGTGAGTTTCCGCAGCATCTCCGGTCACGTGCACCCGCCAAACATCACAATATGCAATGCCACGTTATTGAATATACTTGTCTTGAATTTGATTTTCTTACTGAGCATAGGTTCCCCTCGTTTGTAAACTGATGATGGGGACTGGAAAGCGAGTCATTGATAGACGAATATAATTTAAAAGTAACGAGTTTTGCCACGGCCGCAACGTAATCCAGTATCGCTCTCAAGACCGCCTAGATAGAGATATGGTTGCCAGGAATTCGCCAGTTGCCAAACAACTGCCATACCCTCTCCGGCCATAATCCGGGGAAACACTTGGCATGCATTAGTGCAGTGCAAACGATGTAATATGTATCCGGTAGATTTATGCAACACCTGCCCCTGATATGATGTTGCCATTGATAGCGGGTAGAATGTAGCTCTTTTTAAGGGTTAATAAAAGTCACCTAGCAGGAACACGTTCTCAGTCAGAGATCCAGGCTTGTTTGTTATCTCAAGTACTCATACACTCTCCCCGGTGTCAATCGTCGGGTTCCCGGGTAGGGTTGGGAGCCACCCATCTATAGATTCCACAACAACCGCAGGTTTGGAGCACTTATTTGCTTCCTCTATGGTTTGCTTCTTTAATTCCGGACAGTCCACCCCGCAAAACTTATCCATTGCTCTTTGCAAAGCATCACCCTTCCACCCAAATAGATAATCACCATGCCAACTCCAACCCGATTCGTCGCCTGTACTGAGAACAAATGGCTGACTACCGTCCTCAGGCCACATAGATGGGTCGTTGAAGGCCGATGTGTTCCATATCGTTTCGTACAAGATTTGAGGAAGTCTCACGGGATGACTAAAATTTTTTATGTCAGCAAATGCAGATAGGGTTCTATCTTGGAATAGGTACTGTCGAGGTTATATTGTTACGGGCCTGAAGCTATTGAGCCTGAAGAATACTTACGTAGAGGGGCATTCCCATTCTGTTTCAAATGTCCCTTTAGCGGGATACTACAGGTCTTAGAGTCAGTTATTGCCGCTTGGAGCGTAGTTTGTCAGGGTTCTAGAGGCCAACAGGGAAATCTGTGCTCTGAAAACCACCAAAACAGGAAGAAAATGATTATAAGAATTTACTTACTGCAACATGACTCTTGTGATCGGCGCTGTCAACGTTGACGCCATCCCAACAAGTCGGGAAGAAGTTGTTGATCCGCAATCCGTAAGGACATGGTTGGTTGGGGAACGAGCGTGTGTCGTTACCTCCGCCGATTGCTGAATCCGGCGGGGCCGGTCCCCTTTCGGACTAAAATTAGCCATTATACTATCAAAATTTAAAGAGATGGGAGCATATATCGAACATGAAGGCGCATCTATAGGCCAAAACTAGAAGCCTAGCCTTCTAAGATATTCCCAAAAGGGGGATATGTAGCTCCATTACGTACCAGGGCGTGGTGAAACAGCGAAAGGCTATGCTTTGGAATTCGTTGGTGTCAGGGCTTGGTTCGCGGTACATAGGGTCACCGATAATCATGCGGAAACCCTTCTTGGTGCGTTAGCCTCAATTTCAATCGAGGAACGAAAGGAAATTGTATGGTGATGCGGCGAAGGCCGTCGAGGAGTGAGAATATCGAGGAAGTTAGTTTCATATGTTATGGATGCTCATAACGGAGTCCTGGATGGGACGCAAGTGAGATTTCGGAATCAATTAAAAAGTCTCACAGGTTTGAACGCAGTGACTTTGGTCTTCTTATCATATGGGGCGGTGTAGTATACCGTCATGCCTCCCCTTTGCCCCTCAAGTCCAAGGTTCTCCATCAACGGTACTCTATGAAAGGACCCGTTGCGATGACGAAAGAACAGAACAGCGGTCCAATAGTTTGACAAATCTTCGGTAAAGGTGCATGTGGTGCATGTTGCTTCAGCAGAAATGTTCAAGCCGGGGTCCATGCTGGGTGCAAAAGCATTTCCGCCGACGATTTGGTGCAGATGGGGAGACGGCACCATGCCAGGTGTAACGAGACTTTCATGGTGTTAAAGCGTCAAATTTGGATGTTGTAATAGCGTTTGAGGACTTACGGGTCAACGCGTTGTATGTTGAGCTCGGAGCAGGAGAACCGCAGGAAATCATTGAAGGTCGGTCCTGTGGCGATACTCGAGCGTGCCCTCAGAGGAAGGTTCGCGCCCTGTGAAAGGCCGCTGATGGCTACAGGCACGACCGCAATAATAAACTTCAGTTTCCGTGACGACCGCATGTTGCCTATAATTGTGCATACAAACGTCAAAGACCTGGTATCAGAATGGCCCGGTTAAACCTAGGCCCGCTAAGGAGTTAGATTAGGTAGGCTAACCTATAGGCAGTACTTCTTCACTTAGATATCTGGGAGACTTCTCGGACACATAAAATGCTATTGGATTCCTAAGAGTGAATTTGATGCAACAGCCAAGGAAAAAGCTGGGTGAACGGGGTGAGCAAGAAACCGGGTCGTAGGTGCCCCTCGATTCTGGCTTCTTGAACCTTTATATATAAAGACACCCCATTTGGCGAGGAGCACTCACATTACTTTTGGTATAGAAGCCTCCAGGGCTAAACCTGTTAAGATTTGGAGATAGAGCCTCCATCTGCGACCTATAGGTCGATCCATGACACTTAGATAAGGTCATTCATTTAGGCAATAACCACTATCTGCAATTTAACCATGCGTTTATAGCTATCATTATCTGTTTAAATCTAGGAATGTGGTTTATCATAGCCAATATCTCTCAGCGGTATATGCATTACGCACTACATTTTTTAATGCCCAATATGATGGTGTTTACTAAGCCGGATATCCGACAAACCTTCCATCTTATGAGGATAGCACCCTAGACTGAAGAGATGATGGCGACCAGGATATAACATAACTAAGTAGGAAACGCTCCTTATTCAGTTCGGAAATAAAGGTTATGTTGACGCCCTTGGACCTACTTGCAAGAGTTATCATCCGTTTATTGATAGCCGAGAGAAACGATGCTAGGAGAACTGCTTACATCCACTGGCGAAGCATTTTCGCTCTAGACTAGGTGTTGCTAGTAGGAGGTATTGCCGCCACAGTGGCATTCAAGGCGACACAAATAGCAAGAGTGGGCCGAATTTTGTATATTGAAGATAGGATTAGAGAAATAAATATACGTCCAAGGTCTTTCTAAAGTCACGGTAAGGATTTAGCGAGCAAAAAGTTGGGTCTGGGAGACCAAGCGTTGCTAATAATAATGATCGAAAATATGCGGCTTTCGCATCTTTATGTATCAATTATTTTTTTCTCATTCATTCCTACTCGCTAATGGACCTGAAAGTACCAGAGATGCCTTGCCGGTGGATTTCAAGAGATTTATGTTGCTCACACACATGAATTACGGTTCTATGGGTGGGTTAATCATGTCGACATCGCACACCAACGTATCTCGCTTGAGACAAAGTTATTTGATCCAGATGCTAAACTATAGTAGTTTAACGAGTTGAAATAGTCAAGACGTAGAATTTCGGGCCATGCCTCTATAGCCAGCGCCTGCGGCATTCCTTTTTGTTTTTTTGAGCTGGTAGCCTGTGCGACTGAATACTGAAATGGCCCGGGGTAACTTACTTGCCTCCAGAGAATACTGAATTGTACGCATTCAAGGCTAATTGCTATCGCCGAACTCAATGAGGATTTTCTTGATAAATTACAAGTAGGTGTATCAACTAAAATTTGAACGAGTATGCAGCTATATATGTAAGTGGTTAAGTTCCTCGATTCCTTAATGAAGTGACATCCCCTTAGAAATACGCAATAATTCAAACCTTTTTATTGGCTGAAACCATCGCAAACCAACCGCACCACTTAACTACATGCCGGTAGCCCATAAGAATATATGTACACAGGCTGGTCGTTATTCATGCAAGTGGATGGCGCATTTGGTTCGATTCTGCTCCAGCATCAGAACTAGTCCTAATACATATAAGAACCTGATTCTGCGCCATAGATAATTTATCTGCGAAAAGTTTTCCGATTGACATTTCAAAGCCGCCGGGGATGAAGATACTTGAATATATTGGGGAAGAAGTAGAGTGGGCACAAAATCTGGAAACACCTTCGAACTTGGTATACTAAATGCCCTATTAGTGGGTTTGGTAGGTATTAGGGGGCCAAAACAAGCAATTTATACGAGGATTGGCGGAAAACCGCTTTGTTCTGCAAGCGACGTCTGCCAATCCTTGCTAGCGACCTGACAACTAGAAACACGCTATCTTATACGATTTCTGTGCGAAGTGCTTACTGTCGTCACTTACTATGTGGACTATAGCATCATTTATAGCTGTCCAATGACAAATGCAGAGTATGTGTTGGTTCATGATTGACTTGCCTTTTATGAAAACTCTATACGATTTTTACTTTTCGTGATGAGGATGTAAGTTCACGGCGCGTGCGGCGGGAGCTCAATTGCCATATATAAATAAGAACATCGCAGCTTGCAATCGTCACAGCACTTCAACTCATACTATACAAGAAGCCTGTTCCATTTTCCAGACCCTCCAAAGAGACCACCAATAGTCAAGATGAAATATCTCGCCATTCCCGCCCTTCTCGCCGCCACCGCCGCCGCGCAGGACTTTTTCACGAGCCCCGCGCCGGGTCACCCCAATTACACCATCGGCACCGAGATTGTAGTAAATTGGCAAATCGTCGACCCGCCTGCAGACACGTTCACTCTAACGTTGAGGGCCGAGAATACAACCGCCTACGCCTACGTCCCGGGGCCCTTCGGAACCCAATTCGGGGAGTATGACTTGAGGGACGTCGTTCTTGAGGGTTAGTATATCGGATCCCTCACATATCCCGCTAGTCGTTTGAAAGCTCTAACATTCGCAATCAGTACTGCCACTCACCAATGGAACATACACCTGGAAAGTTGAGCCCTCTGGTGGCGACAAAACTTTCATAGGCGAGGAGGTCATCTACTTCATTCGGGCAGACTGGAATATCACTGGGACAGAATATTCGAGCGGGGCCTCAACTGACTATTTCCATCTCGTGAATTAAGAAAGGTCTTGTGGAGGAGACAGGTGGTTCTCACACGATGATAGAATTATAGTCTCGGCGGTGATGGGAAGAGGTTAAAGGCACTTACAGCTTCTGGTGGAGAGAATAAAGGGCGGCTAATAAATTCAAGGCTTTATGCCCTCCTTTTCAGAATCCAAATAATCGAAATTCGTACTCAAGACTAGAACTCAAGTGAGGATTTGTGGCAAAACCATAATCAAAAAGCTTGTTTAAACTTTGGGGGATTGCTGTTGCGTCAAAAGCTCTGGTATTGAGCCATAGCGAGTACAAAGATTCCGCGTTTAGATCCTTCTTGGAGGGTTGGTATTCTTATTCATCGTAACGAGCCTTATTATATTATTCGATCGAACCGGATTGCTTGCTGTGACAAGGGCCAGAAGTCTAGGGCTTGGGAAGCGTATTAGATTTGCAATAGTCTACTAGGGCGTTAAAGAGGCCACACAGTCTAGTCCTCCTTTCTAGCTCTGGCGGCAATCTAGGTTATATATACGAAAGCGAAGCTTTCTTTCTTCGCTTTCGTTCGCTTGATCTCGCTCCGTATTGCCTGTCTTTGCGCTCAGGCAAGCAACGGGTAGCTGAGTCTGCGATCTGTCGCTTATGGGACTATTCATATGATATCGGAGTCTCCGACCTGTGGTTTCGGATATGTGCAATCCCCCTTGGATCAGCCAGTGTGAAACTGGCTGGATTTATATTTCTTTAATCCAACTTAAGCTTTCCAGGAATTGTGTTAGTTAGAGCCTATCCAATAAAACGTGGTATTCTTCTTATTACTAAATGCTCCCTTGTTCTTGCGAAAGGGTGGGTGATTTTATAATGGTCGTCATCGAAAAAGCTATACATCTCCCCCCTTGTATTAGAGCAACAATTGTGGGAACTAAAGCTGACTTTAAAGATACCCAAACCCCTCATGAGATACGAGTCCTTTAATGAAAGGACCACTCCTGACTAGTTAGGAGGACTCAGGCATTCATATAGTTACATCTTTGCTGCATGCCCACTACGAGGGCTCCCGCTAGCCTCATGCATACTTTTACCTGATAGCTTCACCGGGTATCAGAGTATGGTTATCATTCTTCCCGAGCCCATCTCGTGCTAATCGAGATAGGAATCGGTAAACCATGGTGAGAGCAAATATGCAGATCCCAACCACCCAGTGTTCCTCTCTATAAGGGTGTAGACGTGCGAAGTATTCACTACGGTCACCTTGTGATAAATGCGACCCTTGCTGGACAAGGGGTTATCCGAGTAAGGCTAAAGATTATAAAAGCTACAAAAACAACCCTCATTATATGACATATAACCTCCTTAAACATGAATCATTTAGGATTTTGCTGCTAATATAGGAGCTAGGTATAGATTTATGTTGTAGATGTAATAAAGTCGACAACCAATATTCTCCCTCATTACACATGGGACGTTATAATAAGCAGAGTCAAATAAAAAGAATTGATGCGCTTCCATAAGGAGTAAGTAGGCCGTTTTGTACCAAGCGTCCATATTGGGACTTAGTTCATGACACCAATCTCTTGCGTCAGCACTATATCAGCATTCTGACCTGCTGGTGGTGAAGATAACGAGCATAAACTGTACAGTACATCATGTTCACTCAAGATTCTGTATTTATCTACAGGATACCCAGATTGTTAAGACCATACAAAAATCAAAGCGACATTATAGGAAAAACCCTCGAGCGATGACAACCTAGACCATATAAGTCCCCAGAGAAATTTCTCAATATGAGAGAGGATAACGATGCAAGAATCAAGGGATTTCTGGGATTCAATTACTGCTCTGCTATTAGCCCGGGACGTTTAAACTGTTATCTCAAACCGTCATCGACCCGAAAGGCGGAAGTATTGCACACAGACCGGGTACGGAAAAATGGCCGAGGGATAGTTAGGTTACTAGGTTACTTACAGGACGGCAGTAGTAGATGTCCTTGCATTGGTGGCCGTTTCCATCGGTGTACAAGACACGATCTCCGACTCTCCTGCAAGTGAAGGTTTTGAAGCCGTTGTTGGCCGTGCCAACAACAGTGTCCTGGGAGGTGCTTCTAGCATTAGCAATAAGGTTCCACGTAAGCTTTACGTTTGTTAGGTACGTGTAGCTATGGGTTCCAGTGCCTTCGCCGAAGCTGGGTGGGTTGCAGGTGTTGTCGTCGCCTGGGTATCTGATGCTGTTGTCATCGTTCGCGTAGTAGTCGATGGCATCATATACTTGGCAATCTGCGAAGTGAAGGGTTTCTGGCCCACGCTTGGCTAGCTCGGGGGCTGCGAGGACGCTGCTGTGAATTGAGCTGGGAGGCGTTCAAAGGAAATGTAGACCAAGTTTCAATTTCTTGATAGTTGGCAGGGTCCTTTTGTTAATAATGATTCAAGTTTAGAATGAGTCTGAAAAGATGGATGCTTTAGCAGATATTTATATTTTGCATCGCCCTCTCATCTCACTTAAAGGACTTCGGTACAATGCTCTCATCTTGACCTTGAAACTAGCTAGGACTCGATAGTATTTCACGATACGTCAGATCAATTCTCATAATAATGGGCATAACATACCACCTTGTGTAGCTGTGATACATGAATGGCGCCAGTTGTAAAAGCTTACGTGGATCTTAAATTAAGTATACGTCCAGTAACTAGAAAGATTAGGTTCCCTTTGATGGCTGCCAATAATAACACTTTGCGATGTGTTTGCGAATAATAGGGTAATATTCGCCGTTTAAATTCCTCGAATACAAATAGTGATATTCTATAATCTATCTCATTATATCTATAACAAATTAAGCTTGCTCCTACGATCTGGCAATGTTATAAGTGAATGAAGGTATGACCTTACAGAAGATAGTCATGCCTATAAAGTGCAGGTTACGTTTGAATGCTTATGAAACCTTAGAAATACGCATATATTTTAACTAGGCCCTTAGGCGGTATACTTACGGAGTCAGCATCAAGTCAATCCAAGGTAACTATCAATCACTTTGCAAAGCCTCGAAGCGATGATTCATTACCAATTACCAAACTATTAGCGACGGCTTGTAGCCTATTACTAAGAGTATCATAGCCTATAATGTCTTGGCCAAGTACCTACCCCTGAAACAGGTCCCAGCCATCCGGGTTGGGTGGAGAAGGCTGCGAAGTAGGGCTGAATTATACGCATAAAGACATATAATGATATAAAAGGGCATTACGTGTTGAGTGAGCTTTTAATTACAACTATAAATGTTGGATTCCTTAGGGATTATGTCAAGATATTTGGTGGGCGAGATTGAATGAATACCTAAGTAGCAGAACTAAACGTGAGCTAGTGTTTACAAATCAAAGAGAGGTTCAGCAGTTCGTTCGTCCTAGTATACTAGGTTTACGAGACGAAGCAGAGCAGAAGTATATACGCATTAGCGAGAATATCCATCTCAGTGCCTAGGAACTAGCTCCTATAATGTAGTTGATGGACATAACGACTCTTCTGGTGATGTCAGCGCCCCGATTCTTATCTGCTAACTTCCATTGAAGCGTTAAAAATATCGAAAGGAATGGCATTTATAAACTTCGTGGCAAGGATAGCGACTAGAACAAGCGCGGCGGTCTTAGGTTCCATCATCTTGCCGAGGAGGTAGGTGATGACTTCTCAGAGCAAGTCTTTCACGTTACTCTCCCAGAGCACTCTGAAAATGTGTGACATATTATTAAAATCCTTCGATTATTAAAATGGAAAGGTCTCTGCTGATATGTCTAATCGCTGGTTTTGGCTGACGTACTAAATTCGAGTTTCAGAACAGAATATTACTTCGGCTCTGGATCGAGCAGGGGCATCCTCTCCCCGTACCAGAAGATCGAGACTACAGTGATGAAATAAAGTTTTCACATAGATCTCTCATATGTACATTAGTACAGGAACGTCATCCAAAAGCCACGACAAAAAACATCCCAAAGTTGTCCGGGTCTCATAATGTAAGGCATATCTAATAGTTCAAACCAATCTACTACATAGGCCTTAGACCGAGGGCGTTCTTTCATGTTTATATGACCTGCCCTTGCACACGGTATCTCTACCGCCAACAGCTAAGCCGACTACAATTGCAAGAGCTATCCAATAGCTACTCGATGAACGCTACTTCTGCTGGTCCCTCACCCGGTGAAGTTGATTTTAGAGGCGTAGAAGCCTGAGCACAAGAGTGGACATTTCTTGTGTTTTCTTAATTGACGCCGCCTCTCCAGAACTGGAGGGAACCTGAGAAGTGAGTTAGTATAATTAAGTTATTTTAGTAGACTTCACACTGAGTGATCACACTAAAAGGTAGATAGGCGTTCTTAGGTACACATAAAACATTGAGCGGTCTCTTTAAACCGGCAAGGGAAAATTAAAATCCAGGCTCTTAATTCGCGTATATTATCATTCTAACTAAGAATATACCTAAAATATGTAGATGGTAAGCTGAAATCGGCTGACTTATATGTTCAAAAACGAGGGTGCTATATTGGTATCGTCGTTCTATCGCAATCTGGACGTGAAAGCATACGAAATAATGTGGCTTGAATGTCGCATGCCATGCTCGCTGGGCCGTCCTTTTCATAAATCAATGTACTGTGTGTATACATGACAAACCTCAACGTCGTAAAGCCCGCAAATGCCGAAGTTAAACCGCCATTTCCAACTCATGAAACATACCGCCTCAAATAGATGGGCACTCGTGATAATCTTAAGCTTCGACAGGAACCTCTTCTGCCTCCACTACGGGCTCGGTGACGGGCTCGAGCAAAGACTCAGGTTCAACTTCGAGTTTAGCCTCGGGCTCAACTTCGAGGCTATCTTTGGGCTCAACTTCGGGTTCAACTTCGAGTTTGACTTCGATTTCCACTTCTGTTTCAATCTCGGGCACAGTTTCGGGCACGGGCTCAACCTTTGATTCGGCATCGACAATCGCATCAGTTGGCAGCCCTTCCTCGACGGGGGCTTCATCATTCTGCAAGTCCAGCGTCTTCTCCTCATCATTTGACGAGGCCTCAAGTTGTGGGGCCTCGGTTGCCTCGACCATAACAGTCTCGACGGCAGTGGCCATCTCAACTTCGGTCTGCGTCTCCGTTTGCGTTTGTGTGTGCGTCTGTGTCCTAGTGATCGTCTGGACAATTTTCACGAATTTCTTCTCCGTGGTGATTTCAATCTCTTCCACTGTCTCGTGCACGGTCTCTTCCACGATTTCTTGCATAGGCTCTTCCGCTGCTTGAGCGTCGGAAACCACAGAGCTGACTTCGGTACTCTCCGGGAAAGCTAGACTAGTGGGGTTCTCGCAGGGCTCGTAGACTGTCGCGACGCTGACGGGTATGATGATGGTGTCTTGCGTTGGTTGCGATACCGCCTGCGATGTGGCGCTGCTAACTGGCTGCTGCTCGATGACAGGAGAAACCTCCTGGTAGTCAAATTCTTCCTGCAAAGGTTCTTTGTAAGGGGCCTCATAGCTGAGCGGCTCCTCCTGATAAATAGGATTTGCCGGAGAGGATTCGTCATTGGGTATCTCGAAGTCAGGTGCAGCTCCTATGGACTCCATATCGCGAGCTTCCATGGGACGCCGTTGTTCTGGAGCTGCTGGAGCGGTGTCGACAGTAGAAAGCTGTTGCATATCTGGCATGTTTTTCAGTCTATAAATAATAGGCTCATAGGATTCAGGAGGTGTGCGTCGTAATGAAAGTATTAATACGAATAGGCCAAGTGTAAAGATGATGATGTTCTTTCGGTCCTGTATCAAGACCCTGGCCGATTGTAAGAGAAGCTCGGATAAAGACGCTGATTGGTAACTACGGTGGCCATTCTCCTTTTGCTCGCGTACCTCCTCCGGGGATTGTTGGGGTGGTGTGGGGGTATATGGACCTGAACGACGATGCGCAGAAGGTTCACGAGAGTAAGATTCACGGGGAGGTGGTGTTTCTCCGTATGTCTCATGCAATCTCTCTGAATCTCGGTGACGGCGTCGAGGTGATCTCGATTTATGAATGTTCTCATGAACTGCTTCAGGTATCACCTCAGGCGCTTCTGGTGAAGACGATTGCAATCGGGCTTGTTCTTGTTCGCTTCGACGCTGTTCCTCATATTGTAGCGCCACTTCTTTAGCAATATCCGCCTCTTCTTGCTGTGCGATCTCACGCTCCTGCTGCACCGCGGCAAGGCGCACAATTTCGTCTTGAACTGCGGGCTCAACGATTGGCTCGAGTTCCACGTCTACACGCTCCATCTCCTTCCAACAGGCTTCCCAGGCACCGGCTCGCATAAGGCCGTTGCTGGCATATACTTTAACGCGGAAGACCTTGGCTTCACCAAGAGCATCATATCGGATTTCGCTCTTGCACGTAGCGCACCAGTGACGCTTGGAAGCCGACTGTCTCCGGTTCTGGTTACTTTCGTCTTCGCTCTCCTCCTCATCTTCTGCAATTGTTGTCTCGTTTGAGGGGCCAAGGTAGTGGCCACATTCTAGGATCCTTGCGCGCCGACAAACAGGAAGCTCTAACGCTTCTAATACGCGTTCCTCTAGAACCTCATAGTCATTCTGAGGGTGACCTAACAAGATGCCTCGCTCGATTACTGTGTCTCCGACACGATCTTGTAGTACACGCCATGAATTCCGCAAATTCTTCATCTGCTCGCTCATCTCGACTGGGTCCAGGTTGTTAACCAAGTCTCCCCACATCCATCGCAGCGGTAGCAGTGTCACATGAAGGAGTACAAGGGGCGCTTCTTGACGGGACTTGAAACGTGGTGGTGTAGACCTGCTCTTAGGAGAGTATTGCGCAGAGCCTGAAGGAGTCCCTAGTCTCGAACTTGTTGGGAAATGTTTTCTGGACGATCGTGGGGAGCCTATGACAGACCCTGCGGGCGACGACATCTGCATTGCCCGCACATCAGAGGGCGTTCTGAAAGGCGGCCGTGGTGTTCCTCGTGCGGTGGGAACGAAGTCTTCCTTATCGTATTGGGAGATGTCCGATATGCGCGGCGAGCGGTTTATGATTGTCGTACTATCAGGGTCAACCCCTTTGCCACAATCGGAGCTGGCATCGTACGAGCCCATAGAGCCCAGAGAGCTGCGTGAACTCTTGTCAGTGAAGACATCCTCATCCGTGCCTTCGTGTTGAGAGCTGTTTTCATCGGTGTCAGGTCTTCTATTACGGGCGCTCAGCTTGGGACGGTCAACATACGATTGGTATTCATCATCCGGACGAAAGGAATGATCTGTCCTCTCGCTGAGAATGGAATTGTCTTCGTCGTCCGTTTCAATGCTGGGGCGCAAGTCATGCTGTTCCGTTTTTTCGTCCATTGGTGAGTTTAGATGGGATGAGTTGAGGTAAATATTACGATAGCGATCCGGCTTCGAACGAGGCAGTGAATGCAAAGAACAAAGCTGGCACGACGGACAAGGTACACCCTTGATCTCTATTCATTCAATTCGTAACACAACAGGCGCGATGGTGGCTGAAATACGGAGCACAATGATATAGTGCGCCTGGTAAATAATGCAATACGCGAGGACCAAACAACTGTGTTGCGACGCTGTTGCTGAGCTGTCAAATCAAAGTTGCATTTGCTTTCCTGCAGGTGGTTGGCCAGATGCAATTGGGCTGTGTGGTTGGGCGCTTGTCGGTTGGTGGGCTGGCCAAGCAAGCGACCCCGAGATGGCCATTTGTTGATATTCGTTGCCCCGTCAATATCTGGAGCCAGCCCCTCCCACGATCCCACTTCAATTCGCCAGTTCACCAATCCCACAACTGTACGTGTATATCTGCATTTGTCTAACTTCTACGGGGAGACTAATGGATGTAGCAGTCCTAATTCAGCATAAATGGTTGTTTCCGGGTTATGAGATAGTGCGATGTAATGAGAACTTGCTTAACGTTATCTGGTGCGTAGTCCATAGTCGACATAGAACCAATCGTGATTTTCCCACGTGCAAATTGACCTCGACAGCTGACGTCATATCTGCAAGTGCTCGTCGGGTGTCTACATGTGGCTTGACGCTCACTGAAGTCTCATGGGCCAATCACTTAACGAATTGAGCTGCCCTAAAGGGATTAGTGCATTTCGAGTCAGTCTATTCCATTTATGTGCAAAAGATTGCGATATTGACTCCGGTGTTCGCACCATCAACCATGCGAGCCTTCAGGATATACTTGGCCTATTCTGGCCGGAGCCTGGCCGCGAGGTCTCACCTATTGCGAAATGGAAAATATAATATATATCGTCACTACTCGGCTGCCTCCTCGCTGCCCTCGGCCAGCGCCGTGGTAGTTGGCGCTGGACCTGGCGGCATCACCGTTATCGGCAATCTGCTCGAACACGGCGCCGAACTCCAAACTGATCGACGAAAGTTGGTCTGGGTCGACCCTCACTTCCAAGGCGGTCGTGTGAATTCTCGTTACCGCGAAGTGCCCAGCAATACTAAAGTAGGCCTCTTTGTGCAATTTGCCAATGAGGTCTCGCCTTTTAAGGCCATTCTCGAGGCGACCCCCAAGCCGAACGCCTTGACAGCTTTGCAGGAGCTGCCCCAAGATCAGGGGTGCCGGTTGAGTTATGCCGCCGACATGTGCTTGATGCTCACAGACGGACTAGCGGTAAATCCTCAAGTGGAATTGCATCGAGCCAAGGTGACCAGTGCCACTCTAGACGAGCGGACGAATATCTGGCATGTTGAGTTTGAGGACGGCGGACATGTGACCACGTCCAAGATAGCTCTTTGTACAGGTTCTAGTCCAGTTTCCAAGACACTACCTGCCATCGAAAGGATACATCAACAAAGTCTAAAGCCAATCGACTTAGATGTAGCCCTGACTCCCTCGATATTATCGGAAATCTTTGACCCTGCAGTCAAGACTACCGTTGCTGTTGTCGGCGCCTCTCATTCAGCGATTCTGGTGCTCATGAACCTTGTCAACCTCGCTAACTCCACGCACCCTCACCTCCGCGTTAAGTGGTTTACGCGAAATGAGCTTCGCTATGCCGAATATATGGATGGTTGGATATTACGCGACAACACTGGTTTAAAGGGCCAAGCAGCGGAGTGGGCACATCAGAACCTAGATCGCGAGATGTTTCCGAATAGCCCCGTCAGCAAAATCATCACCAAAGTCTGGACGGCCGGCAAAGAGGAAGAGGCTTATAAAGCAGAATTACCCGAGTGCACGCATATCATCCAGGCCGTGGGATATGCACAAAACCCGTTGCCCCGTTTTGAAGTCATCGATGAAGAGAGAGCTACGGCCAAGCCTCTTCATGTGGAATACGATAACTTAAACGGGCGCTTCTACAGGAAGGATGGCCCAAAGGCTAAGCACAGAGGGGAATACGTTCCCGGGTTATTCGGCGCCGGTATAGCCTTCCCCGAACGTGTGACCGATCCTCACGGAAATGTCGAGCATGCCGTCGGTTTCTGGAAGTTCATGAAGTTCGTCAAGAGGGTCGTTCCCGACTGGGTCAAGTCTTAATTGGAGATCTAAGACTGTACCCAGAATTTTAGCCAGCACCATTACTGATGTCTGCATTAGCACCAGGCCCGGACTTTAGATTCACCACGCAAATAGAGCGGGCCCTGGTTTTAGACCACGATGCGTATGCATCATGTATTCTACGAGATCAAACTAGAACTATAGAGCTTTGTGCAGACCCTCGTGCTTTACGATCCAATTTCCATCTTGTGGAAAGCCCGGCGCATGGCCATCTGACCCTTGCCAACCAGCGGCCATGTAACCCACTATGCGCCCATCAGCACTTTAGTTATAAGCTTAAAAGTGAGAAACTTACCAGCGTAAAGGAACCCGGCATTTCCCGGCATAGAAGGCGGAGGCGTACCACCTATTGCATGTCAGCCGCGAACTTTATCTCTTCGGCGTCTCTTTCTGAAAGTGTACCATTACCGCCACGTTGAGCGAATCCAGCATCGTCGAACACCCAGTAATCATAAGCAGTGAGATATCCCACGGCACGTTCAGGGTTCCCTATCCTCGCCGAGTTTAGAGCCAGGACAGGCCTTCCCCATCCGAAGATCTTGTCGTCCGTCCAGATCTCTGCGACTTTATCGGCAGTACGGAGGCCGACGGTCGAGTTGACGGCTGGCGTATCGGGTAGAAAGCCTTGCAGCATGATGACGCTACGCGGATCGCGGTTCAGACTGGGATCCTGCCACCATGAGCCATTAAGCCCCTCGTATACAGCGTACAGCCCGTCGGTCTGTGGCGGTGGTGCCAGCTTTGCTGCTACGGCTGTCCATATCTCCGGTACAGGCTGTCCGAGCCGTTCCTTCCATTCCCGAGCTACATCGAGGCCGTAGCGCCAGTACGCGATCTAAAGTAGTCGTGAGCGATGAAGTTACTAACTATTGTCCAAGAATGGACAATGGAGGATGGATTTACCTCATAAGCCAGGTTCAGGGTCTCTGCTGGGGGCGTGTTCTCCGTAACACCATACGCACTGCGAAAGGCGTCAGAACTTTCGGAACGGAGTACATATTAGTGCAATACATACGGAGGGCCAAGATCATATTGCTCGGAAGTCTTATTGAACCAGGCATACGACGCCATGTAATCGGCCGTAGCCGTGAGTACGCGATCCCAGCGCTCAAGTGTCTCCTTCGTAGGCGAGATCTGGTATCTCAACTCAGCGAGAAACATTGGGTGAGGCTGTGTTTTTGTATGAATCAGTTATTAGTCTTTCCGACATCAAGGCTGCGAAGTGAATCCTATGAAACATACCTGCTGCCACATGAGATAAGCGTTGATGCCTCCCGGTGAACTTCGCCCTGTACCAATTTCTGTCATCTTCGGCCACCTAAGCGAGACACTAGTTAGAGATTGCCCGTATATCCGAATATAGGATTTGGTAAGTACCTAGCCCCCTCCCAGCCCATTTTCTTTGCCCTCTCTATAGAGGAAGGTAGGAATGTCTCATAGAGTTCCGGGAAGATATCGTCAAAGTGTTTTTCTCGGCCCCATATACACCAGTGGGCGTTATGCCAAACCACCTGCTCCATATGAAACTTCCCTATTCTCGCCTTAGTTCCGTCTCCTTATAAGATGTCAGGTGCGCGGGGTCGGTCTTACCATACCAACCGTTGTTCATCAGGCCACTTTCTTGAGGCGATTGCCCGCTTGCCGCGCTATTGACGCGTATGTGGTACTGCGATAGAATAATCCTGCGCTGCAGCTCGTTCGCTTTTGGGCTAGGGGAGGATGTGACATCAATGAACCCGCCGCTACTCCAGTATTGATTCCAACCCTTCGAATTCCGCTGCCGGATCGCGGCCGGCAGGTCAGCTCTCTGGTTATCAAGCGCGAAGTTTGCCGAAAATTCAATGGCGCCATCAGTCGAGTTATTCGCCTTAGACAAGGTATAACGGTGCTTAGTAGTGGTAACCGAGTCTGCCGGTTCATTTCTGGACAATGCGAGTCGTGACCCAGAAGGCCAACGTAGATTAACGAAGTAGCCGGTCTCTTGTAATTGATGGTGTATGTGTACTCCATCATCGTTTTTGGAGTCAACGATAGCCGTACTATGGTTGAGCGGGAAGTCATACACGCCGACGAAGACCTCGTATTTGTAGTTCGTGCTGTGAATTGGGGGATAGGGAAAATCTATCTCAACTTTCAGAGCACCGGAGGCGACCAGCCCTGACTCGATACGAAAGGCAACAGAGTCACTCTCGAAATCCCCTTGAGTAATGACCTTTACGGATTCTCCATCGACCTTGAAAGTCGATGTTATCACCCCGTTCCAGACATCGAGTTCTTGCCGCGGGGTTGAGATTTGTGCCGCTGACAGCGTTGCGCCTTTGTATTTTAGACCGATACGACCGAGATTGATGCGGTTTGGGTTGCCTATAAGCCATTGGCTAGCTGCTGGCAAGTTCGGATCTGGTAGGTCATATGATACGTTTCTTCCGTGAGTTAACGTAACAACACCATGATAGTCATTTATGTCTTCTTTGTCTGGTAGGGAGTCGTTATGCCATGCCCAACTGGAGAGGGTGTTGAACGGGAGAAAAGACTTTCAACTCATGCAATCAGCTCAATCTTCCAATTTGAATGCCTAACATGCACTTACTTGCATTCCCGTATTGTCAACATTGTAGGCGAAGTTTCCATTGCCCACCTGAAGTGGTGTGGTATTATTATCGATCAGAGCTGTACGGACTACATTGTATCGTGAGACTATGGCTTGTCTTAAAGCGTATTAGCATTGCTTTTCGGCAATTAACATGAAAACTTGAAGCGGCAGACCTGTCAATAGCACACGAAACAGTGCTTATGAGTAACAAGATAGGCCACAGCGAGGTAGTCCTGTCCATGGTTATGAAAGGCCGTCAAGTGACAATTCTTTCTGGGCCCCGATCTGAGCTATCATCTAACTTGAGCGAAGCCATTTGGCACATTTTGCCGCAAGTTGATTTAATACGCAGTTGATTCCGTAACCAATTAATTTCCTCCGTCTCGGTGGTTGAGTTCCGGTGCAAGTATCCGGGGTAAATGTACCCCGAATGTCAAGGGTGCCCCTCCACTCATGGCGTAGTGTACTTACTTACATCTAGTCCCACGGCTCGTTCCATCATTCTTAAATATATTTGGGCCATCAAAAGGCGAATTATTCACAAACTTCTGGGGCAATTTCTCCAGATATGCTGCATAATACCCATCCGTTTCTTACAAACTCGATGATAAGTCAATTGATAGGCTTGCAGCATCATCAGGATGCTAAGCTTTGGCCATCAATCGATCAGAGCACCCGTAAACGGAAGCGATGACGTAGTGAACGACAGGCGTGGCTGGTTGCGAGACGATCCATTTACACCATTCATTCATTCACCGATTCAACCGTAGAACAGTAGAAAGATTGTCACTCACGTATATCGAAGTCAATCATAACACCACAGCCGTTTATGCAAGATGGCACGGCTTTGGTATAACACCTTCCGCGACGTCTTCTCACATCGTCAACTCTGGCTGTTTCCGCTTCTCGCAGGCACATTCTGGTTCGCGACTCTCACCACCCTGTTAATCCGCTGGCTATCGCTTGGCCGACCTCGGTATCCCGGCCAGGTTAATCCAGAAATACCGTTTATCAGTGATATTGCTGCCCAGACCTTTCAACCTGTGTTCATTGTCGGTTGCGTCGCGACGGGAGTTTGCTTCTTCGGCACCGTTTTCTCGGTTCATCATGTGCGCTACTCACCGAGGTTTTACGCTCTGACCAATGATGCACGGTGGAAGCAAGGGGTCAGCCTTTTCGCTCTCATCACCGGACTAGCCGCTGCTGTGAGCTTGGTCTTACTTGGCATCTTCGACACATACAACGCACATCTGAGACATCGATATCTGCTCATGGGCACGTTTGGGGGGCTGTCCCTTAGTGCTCTTACAACAACAGTTGTATGGTGGGATCAGGCTCGTGGAACTATAGTATTTTTTGGCATGCGGAAGTGGTAGGCTCTCCTAAACATGTTCGATGATAGATCACTTGCTGATTCTACCTAGGTGTATCTTCAACACATTCCTGGTTTTCTGTCAATTCCTCGTTGGGACATCGTTCGTAGCTCTCATGTACTCTGGCGATTACTACGCAGCAGGTATTCTAGAGTGGTGTCTTACTTATATGGGCTCATTTTGGCTGCTGTCTTTTGTTGGGTACACAAGGTACGTTGAACTATGATTTCATGCTATAGACGCTCATGCTTACTAACAGAACCAGATTTAGGGAAGGCGAGAAACTGGAGCTCGAATATGAAGGCGAACGGCAGCCACTGCTTGTATAGACGTTTAACAATCGCAACTCTTCATATTTAGACAAGAGGCATTGCCAAGCTTCGATTTTATTTCTCGAAGTCTTGACTATAGATCTAGATTAATACAGCTCCTTAGTGATCAATTCTTATTACAGTGACCGTTATCGATCAAATAATCAGGGCCCGGGTAGAGTCAAGCAATAGACGCTCAAAATCCAGGAGCGCCGCAAGCACAACGCTACTCTTTGAAAGCACACGCTAAGTAATGGAAGTCATCATACAATTAGGTTCCATTTCGTTACACTAAGAAATAAATGCTTGATGAATTGTTACCTCGCCCAGAAACGCATATTGGAATAAAAGACAACTAATATATAGTTAACTCGAGATAATTTAGGAAATACGAACAATTACCTATTGATCGATCTTGTGTTACTATTATTCGTCACGGAAATGACAGTTATTCAAGGATGTAGCTATTAGGAGAAGCTTTTACAGAGTTCCATTAGCATAAGAGAACGACTGTGCTATCTCTCGGCGACGCGGTTATGACATATCGCCATCGCTTATTCAGTGCGATAGTTTGGGCTCTATATCTAGTCGATCGTCTACCTTCACGGCCTCGTAGGCATCGACATGCGTATTCGCGAACTTTCTAGCCGACACCTTCCTCATGAAGAGAATATCTAGTTCTTCATACGTGCGGCCTTTGATTTCTGGTAAACGGAAGAAAGACCAGGTAAATACCAAGAATGCCGTACCACCCCAGAAAAATCCGCTCTTGCCGCTCCAATTCCATTCGACCGGACTTATCATGTAAGTATTTAGGAACTGCGAGATGATGTTGATAACCTGGTAAGCTACTCGTGCGAGCACGACCGACAGGGGACGAAGCCGAACCGACGAGGTCTCAGAGATGATACTATACTATGGAGACGTTTAGCATTATGTTATGCAAAGATGAATCTGGTCACTTACAGCTAGAGGGCCTATAGTTAGGGAGTAGATAAAAAGCCAGAGGACGCAGAGACCACCAGATGGCCAAAGACCGCGACTACCAGCAGAGACGTTTAAAATCCCAACGATAAATAGTATGAGCGATAGAGTGCCCATTCCACCCATATATAGTGTGCGTCGACCCCACTTGGTGATCATAATCCAAGATCTATCAGACATAATTAGCACGCTAAGCAAAAGTCTTGATCGGGTTGAGAGTAAACTCACAAGATAGTCCCAATCAACGCAACTCCTTTAGCGCCCAAGCTTAGATAGAAGGATGCGTCTACGGGCAAGCCAGCTGAGGTAAAGAAATATGTAGGTGTGTATGCAAAACTGCTGCCAGAGAGAATTTGGCCGCCGAATACGATGCAGACAATCTCGGTTCGGCGCAGATTGATTCCTTTGAAGCAATCGAGGTACGTCGCACCTTTGGTATCCTCAGCTTCTACTCTGTTTGTATGTACCATCATTGCAACCTGGTTGCTGATTTGTTCATCAGTCTTTCCGCCGCTTAGCCTTTTAATCGAATGCTTAGCTTCTTCCAAGCGTTCAGCACGGACAAGCCACCACGGGCTCTCAGGGGCTAAGTAGCAGACCACCATCAACGGTATCGGCCAGACCTGTCGTGCATGTTAGTGCGAATCACTTAAACTGATTGACGTGGCGGATCTCGTACCCATTGGACAGCAAATGGAATGCGAAACCCCCATTCGCTTTTGATGCTAAGGCAGGCTGTTAAGACCCCTGAGGCTAGGAGTTGGCCCACTGCCCAACATAAGTTAACGTAGGTAGTCATATAACCACGCAGATTTGTAGGGCAGACCTCTGAGGCATATGCTGGCGCTAATGTAGCAAAGACGCCCCAGCAAAGACCGCAGAGAATTTGGCCGCCCAGCAATGTTCCGGCATTATCGGCTAGAAAAACGACCAAGATGAAGAGGTTAAGAACTCCCAATGATCCAATCATGACCCATCTATATCCATATCTGGAAGCAATATAACCATTCAGTAGACCGCCTATTTGACTCCAGTATTAGACTTATAACCTGGTCGAGTATGTCGCCGAGGGTCTTGCAACGTACCAACAATAGCGCCAGCTGTACTGGCTTGATTGAGGCCAGTCTGCCAAGGCCCAGACACTTCATAGCCATCCTCGGGGCCATAGTAAGTTCCAAACTTCTTTTTGAATTCGGGATACGCGAAGAAATTGCCGATAAGAATAGTATCATAGCTTTGAACGGTGAGTATTCAAGAACCAGAGTCTCTTTAGTAGTGAGAAGGTAGAGACTTACCCTTCCATGATGATTGTCATCGAGATCAGAATGGACCACATAACAGCCCTGCGATTTTCTCGCATAGCCTGGAGAGGGGTCTGCGCATGTTCATCTTCAGTAGCCTGCTTCGCATCGATTAAGGCGCTTTGTCCAAGCTTCTCCTCTAGATCTCTGTCGGCCACTTTTTGGGCAAAAGTGGTCTGAACGTTCGACGCCATGACGAGATTCGCATTGGCCGTGGCAGCCAGCTTAATTCCTTCACTTGCTGTCTTCGGTTGATAGCCGCACCGCAAGCTCCAAATACGCCGAGGGGATCTATTTGGGGGGACGTCGTATTATAACTCACCCGAGGTGCCCTTGCTGTAACACAGCGGTTCCCGAACCGGGTCCGTGGTCTGGGGCTGTCCTCGACGGGGTTGGGGAAATTTGGGGAACACATATTCTAGACCCCGTCCCGCAACAACTCCAAGTTTATCCACCAATGTCCGGGTCTCATCGGGTTTTGCACGTACAGTATCCGATACTCACAAGCCTCGAGGACATGCATTCTTGGCAGCACACCGCCTAAAGAGCCAGGATACTATACACCAAGCTATCGTCGGGTATCCAATCATAAGATAAATCGGGAGCGCCATTGTTGTGCGAGGAACGATCAAGTACACGAGTTGGCCAGTTTCTCTTACTTAAAGATCTTGCTCTTACAGTATTTTGAGCAAGTCGTATCGTGATAGAATGTTTAGAAAATGACTGCTATCTTCGACTTCGAAATGTTTGGCTTGCCTGAAAGGTCTCATCTTTTGAGATACTATAAGGCATCTGTTCACCAATTCCCCAGAAACTGGCACTTACACCCCTCCACTGCTTCCCCGGATTTCGTTCAAAAAAGCCAAGAAATCTAGAAATCCTTCGACTGGGACTTCCACGACCGAGCATGGATGTTAGAGGAAGTGGGGTAAACCATTTAGTCGAAAACACACTCAGAACGAGGGTCTACGATGCGTCTATCAACCCTCCAAGCCCACCCTTTGAGATATCTAAATTTCTTGCTGCCATCGACGGAAGGTGTATATCTTTACTGAGCTTCAAGTTCCAATAAATATACGTGATCTTTGATATGCATACTTCGGGTATAAATTGCTTCCAAGCGAGAGCGAAAAAAAAATAGATTGACCGCAAACTAGATCCAATCAGTTGGTGTTGTGCTGGGAATTCCGCTATTTTGTCCGAAGAAAGGAAATACGGTCCGTAGACCCGGTTTGGGAATCGATAACAATGCCTAACTCGGGAACACTTCTCACGAGAGAATGTACTGCAAAACCAAACTGCTTTAACCCTTAGGCCAAGCTTTTCGGGCGTAAGGTTATTCCGTGCAGCACTTCGTCTTTCGAATGCAAGCCAAATAGTTATGGTATGTTTCTTATACCAATAAATAGTGATTATAGTATCGCTATCGATTTTCTGCATCTCCGATTGATTACCTTCGACCCGATGCCATGATGTGGTCTACTCATATCCTCGTTCTTACAGTTTAGGTACGAGGAATCACATACACTAACTTCGGGTCCTATAGAAAGAAATCATCCAGAGCATTTGAAGTTATCACAAGCAACTATATTCTATTAAGAAAAGTGAGTTTTGATGTCTTCATATTGCTTCAACATGATGAGGTCAAGCCGATAGTTTTCAAGAGCCAAACAGTATTGATTCATGAGAATTTCGGTATCAGTTTACCTCCTTCAATTCCCGCGCAGAAGATTCCAGTAGTAATTAGTCTCATATCATAGTAAGTTAGTTGTTTATCAATTCGGCATAATGATTATCTGATGGCCTTTTAAAGCCAACCGGCAAATGGCCACAGCATTGACGTAATCCCGTTATATCATTCCCCGTACTTATACGATCCCTTATCATCCCAGTTCTGCCAAATTTAGGTTGGACATTTCTCCATTCTCGCCTCCCGATATAACTCCTTGATGCCTGTTATCCTCTCCTAGTAAAGATTAGTGATCCTTCCCTATTTATTTTCCGCCGCATTGCACAACTTCCAGTCCAATAGACGCCCTGACATGTAAAGGATTTCCCAGAGAAGTTAGCTTAGAAGCAATAGAGCTGTAGAGAGAGTAAATGTCCAAATTATCAGCTTCTTAGTTTTCGATTACATCTGTCGTCCGCGAACCTAAGGATTGAGATCTTGCTGGACATGATGACCGCATGTGAGATCTCTGTCCGCCTTGTTGCGAAGGAATCAATTCTGGAGACCTTGTGGAACCAGACTCCAGGGATGGTGTTGTTAAGAAAGTCCTTGACTGATGGTCAAATCTTGGTGTTGAAGCGTGACTGTCAATCGATGTTGTCCCCGGGCGAAACCTACGCGGAATAAGAAAACCAAATATAGTTCGTTGGCAAGTCCGTGTTGTCCCGAACACTAAGAACACCTGTGAACACAAAATTAGCGAAGCCCTGTACACTTTTGAATCAAGACTAGACTGTTTCTTTACGGATCCCTTCAACAAGCATAACAGTATAACTTACCAAGAGCCCCACTGAGACACCGGGTATGAATTCCACGAAATCAACCTTCGCACGAGCGGCCGAAACGTCAGGCTCCGCAGGCAGGGCTTCTTTCTTGTTATTATTGATCTGCGCCACCTCCGATAGAATTGTCAATATCTGGAAAGCCTCGATGAAGAACAGTGCTATGGCGAATCGCACAATCAGCCAGCCGTCGTAGATGCTCTCCTGTTCGTCTTCGTTGTTGTCGTTCGCGCCCCTTGGGAGAGGTAAGCGGACAGTCCAGCGGTGCATCTTTCTCCGCGTTTGAATATACTTGGCCAGTATAGCTATGACAAGAATACTTCCCAGGGATAAACTAGCGGCCACTTTATCGAGTTAGAGAAATTGGTGTAAGCAAACGATATATTAAGGCTACTCACAGCCAAAATCCGCGAGCGTTATGAAGGCCGGGGTCGAATTTCTCACGGCCGGAAGCTGCAGAAAGCCTATGAGTACAGCGGGCAGGAGAAAAGCCATCACTTTCGAGAAGATGCCACGTCTTCTCCTGGTTCGTTGGTGCTGAATTGATTCCGATGGCTTGAGAATGGAGAAGGCGAGCGCAAACGCCCTGTCGGTCTTCTTAGTTTAATAGCACATCGTCCACCGGCTTCGAACATACCAAAAGAGCGTTAAGAGACCTTCCACATTATAACAATAGTACTCTGTTGAAACGGTCATCTGTCAGCCACCGTGTTCTCATTTCATTTATAAATGGGACGAAGCCACGCACGAATATAGAAGAGCACCAGGTCGAGCCCATAGGACGGCCCCGCGATGGCAAGCTCGGGACTTCCTAAGTGGTGATGTACATGATAGAACTGCTCTGTTTTGACATCTTCCCATAGCACAATCGTGTGCAATTGCTGCGCAATACTGGCACAGGTACCGACGAGCGCCGCGTACGAGAACAGAGCAACGTCTTCGTAATTCTTGTTAGCGTAAGTTAGTTGGCACCGTTGGCAGGAGACCTTACAACTATCTCTTTCGCGATGTTTGTAGACCAGAAGAATCATCAAAGAATTGCATATGATGCAGATATAAGAGTAGACTTGGACTCCAACCGCAGCTGCCAATGCATCATCTGGCAGTTGAACCACCATAACGAGTGGCAAAGACAAGTTGAAGGCATGAGGCAAAATTATCACATCGGGCCGTTCATCTAGACCAACATATCAAAATTCAAGAGTTGTCGCAGTTGTAAGATCTTATGCAAAGAAGCTAGAGCAAGGCCGTGAATAAGAGCGTCAGGATCGACACGAATCAAAGCCCTATACGCTTTCGCACTACTACTTTGAGCGGCTGCACGATGCAGCTCAGATCTTCCATGCAGATTCCGTGGGGGTTGATTGTTGCCGCATTGGGTCCGTTATGGCCGAGTAACAACTCTTTCTATACTTAGCTAATGAAATACGAAGAACTTGAACCTCTAGCTCGGCAGGTAAGATGATGGGAGTGTTGAGAGTTTAGCTATAATTATCCTAATCAATTGTGTTATGGGCCGAAGCCGTCCTAAAGGAGATATTAAGGCCGTATCCCTTCATGATAACCTGTGGGCGAGTACTACTGGATAATAAAGGATGTAACGACACTAGAAGTCCTCGAACTCCGTATCGACGGTCGCCGATCGGCCGGGAATCCAACCCTGTACTTACAGGATATATCAGCCGGATACCAGAGAAGTGTATCCAAGATGCTTACTATGCTTTGAGGCTAACGTGAGTTATCAAACTGGGCGCGTAGCTCAAGTGAATGACGATCTAAAGGTAGCTCATGCAATAACACCCTCCCATACAGCTAACAACCAGTGACAACTTGCTTTTAGTCTTTTATTCGAGACAGGTATCGGGAGTTAGGTTATCCGCGGGATGTCTTATGAAACATTGGAGTAGATATGGTCACCAATTTGATAATCAGTGGCGACGAAAGATGATGCTACACTTATGCGAAAAACCTTCAAGCTCCGATCCGGCATGCCATATTCTCAATATCGACGGCTCTTGGCGTGATTGAGTATTTGTCACTCAACGCGGGCGTGCCAAGCCCTCGTTATCAATCAATAGCTAAGCGAGGTCTGAGTATTCTGTGGTTCGGGGCCAAGGCTAGTTAGCAAAACACCTTCCTACTGTAGCGAGTTTCCTACTGTGATCAACTGCAAATGTCAATGGTTCCGGATGGCGCAGGAATATATGTTGTGATGCAATGCCGTTGGGAACGGCCACTGCCGATACCAAGCTTGCAGGGTCACGATCGTGGAGACACTATATAGTCAACAATGCGGACGAGCTAGCCTAACCTGGAGTAGGTGAACAGCTACCTTAAATTCTATACCGAGTATATTCATCTAAGTTTCTATCTAATTATCTTGCAATACTCATGTATTTAAGATAATTCTCAACATCCTGGGTGCGGGATACTTGAGTAGGAACCGCAAGTGAAGTCTGTTCAAGTTGACTCGTCGTCTGTAGCCAGCCGGACAACGTCCGCCCACTCCTTAGGCCTCACCCTACCTCCATCGAGGGAGTCATTCAAATAGCCCTCAGCTTCTGCCGCCCAGGCGAGAAGTTGTTCCTCGGCTCCCCACTCGCCCATAGCCATAAGGCCAATGGGGAGTTTGCCCTCTCCTTGCTCCGGCTCAGCGTAACCTACTGGTGCACTCACTGCTGGGCAACCGGTGGAATTCGCGAGCCAAATATACGTCATCATGCGGATTGTTAGATTGCCATCATTGAATCCGTAGGCCTCATCTCCGGGCCTAACCTTCCACCCGGCCTCGGGTGTCGTCGGCGTGACAATGAGCAGACCGGGATGTTCCTTGAAGAGGAAAGCGATGTGTTCCATCAATAGCGCCCTCATTTGTGAGTATTTGAGCATATCAGCAGCTGTCGTGCAATCACCCACCGACAGGAGTAGTTGATTGCAGTGGTTGACTGTGGAAAATGCTCGCTCCTTAAGACGTGATCTGATGTGATCTACAGCTTCACTAAGAGCCCAAGCACTGTGCGCCAATTGGCCCTCATGAAGGTAAGGAATTTGAATATCAACTACGTCATAGTTGAGCTTCTCAGCGAAGTAAGCGATGGCCTTCTTCATGCTCTCACGGACGACAGGCGACGCTTGATTAATCCATTCCTGACATATACCTAGCGTCTTATTCGCCGTTGGAGAGGGGGGAATGGATGGCGCAAAGCAACTCTGAATAGCATCGTCAGGGTTCGGGGCAGTCATCGACCTATATGCTATTGTAAGATCGGCAGCTGTAGCGGCGAGGGGACCAATAACACAGATCGAAGACTTCATTGCATGGACACGGTGCAGAGTAGGTTTCAATCCATATACGCCACAGAAGCTGGATGGGACCCTAACACTTCCGCCAGCGTCCGTGCCAATAGCAATGGGTATCAAGCCGGCGGATAGGGCAGATCCTGCGCCTGAGGAAGAGCCTCCTGTATAATACGAAGTATTGTTCCAATTTTTGGGCGATCCGCGGCGTGGATTGCAGCCAGTCACATCGCTGCCCAGTTCATGCATTGCAAGCGTGCCCACGACGATAGCGCCGGCAGCCTGCATCTGGGCTACAGGCCAGAGCGATTTGGTTGCCGGCACGAATGCGGGATCCGAGGGTTCGGGCCGCTGTCCGTAAAAGCTGGTATAGCCCTCAACATCTGTATCTTCCTTCACACCGATGGGTACGCCATCGAGGAGCCCAAGAGGTTTCCCTCGACGGTACCGGTCCGTGGACGCTGTCGCTGCTGCCAGTACGGATTCCACATGGGTCTCTGACCATGCTGAGGCATATTTGCCCTTCTGTTCATGAGAAATTAGAAGTATCAAAGCCTTAGCCACTTGTAGAGGCGTCAGCTTCTTGGATTTGTAAAGCTCATGGTAATCGGTAGCCGAGTAGAAGCGGCCGGCAAGATCCTCTGGCTGTCGTGGGAAGAGCTCCGGCGTGATCTCAAGCCTGGACACTTGACTACTGCCTGCCGCTAACGGGGTTACAACAGGCTGTGCACCTGGTTAAATGCTGAGATCAAAGGTAATAGTTTCGGTATCTTACGTGCAAGCAGTAATCATATTTCTCCAGACCTGGAATATATTTGACGTCGCCGAACTTGGCATTTGTCCATGCCGCCTTGGCCACGAATGGGAGCCGAGTAGCACTAGAATCAAAAAATGAGCACTGGCCTCAAGACATGGGTTTTGGTAACAGATAATCTCACGCGTTCGCAGCAAGCACCAATGGCCATCCTCTCAAAACTGGATTTGATTCTTCGGTATGGGAAGCGGTTGCTTGCGGACCTTCACGTGCTCGAGGGTAGCCCGAGAAATGCTGTTGAGAAGATGCCATTGCTCAATTGATGAGACTCCAATAGGCTGACCTAGTTTTCATGCATTTATGGGTTCTCTTCACTACTAGAGACGCTGAATTAGAAGCGATGAGTTCCTGTGACTGTCCGTTGAGAAGATGGTTGTACGCGGGATGACGCGGTGGATGTATCCTGCCGAGGGAACCTCGGTTCCGCCTGAACCCTACCTGGCCACTTGCCCTTAAGGTTCACTAAAGTATCCCTACTTAGGGATATAGCTGTAGCAATAATATCGAACCAACATAAGGGGTGTTTACAACTATAGTAAAACCGTAGAATTAAAGATGAAAATAATGATAGCCGGGAAATAGAATATTTAGTATTATGCAATACACATGTTCAACCAGGACTGGTAATTGACAGACGCGACTGAGTAGCGCTGCCGTATAGCTGTGAGCCCCTACATTCCCCTGTATGTACACTGCCTATTCCTTGCGATAGCATTAACGCCCAGGCGTTTGCTGCGTAAAACAGAGTTCCGAGGTCGTGTATAGTGAAATAAGACACGTCGTGTTTTGATTATTTCGATTGGAGTTATACACTAGTCTCACCTCATAGGAGAAATCTAGATATAGTATCTCTGTGACCCTAAGGCAATGCAATGCAGCCAACCTTTGTACCTCTGAGTAGCCGGCTCTCCTGTTCGGCCGATAAATCCACGCTGGTGCAGGCAGCCGTGCGAGCGTTCGTTAGATCATTATTTAGAGTTATCATTTATCGGCATCGGCGTGGTTGGTAAAGGGGGAAGCGGCGTATGCGCTGCGTGTAATCCATCCCCATCAGCCGTCCATCAAGCGTGAATATATTTCTTGTTTCTTAGCATCGCTTTATCTTCTTTAGTTATATTCATGTCCATCCTAAAACGAGAAGCGCAGGACGAAAGTCTGGTAGACGCTTCCACTGCTGTTGTACCCAAGGATCATCGCGACTGAGAAAATCGGGTGATAGAGACGTGTCTAGCACTGGCGAATCCATCATCCTGGTGTCCTGATGTTCCGACGGCGCGGATTGTCGATATGCATTGAGTTCTCCCACAATAATCTCATCAAGGGCTGCTCGTAGGTGCATCTCAACCTCTTCCCGTCTGGGGAATACTGGAGACATTTCCTGTGTTCGCGCCCAGGCTTTATACGCTTCGATGCTCTTTAGATCGCTGCTGTCGCACAGATCCAGAATGGTGCCCTTGCCCTTGTCCTGCTCCGTTAGGTCCGGCCGAAAACGTGGCCAGTAAGCGGTACTGATTTGTTCGGCTATAAGGTAGACCACCTTGACCGAATGAAACCGTGTACCCCCAATCAGATCCCTGACGACGGACTTGATGTCACCCATGAAATCGCCGGCATTGATGGCGAGAGCCTCAGACGCAGCGAAGAAAGGCTCTGGGTTCGACAAAGGATACGGGTAGCCGCTGGCCAGCTCAAGGACGTCCCTGCGCCCGACGAACCACGTCTCGTTATGCTTGTCGTGAGCGGTGGGAAAGCCACGGACAACGGCGAGGTCTTGGGCGAGTTCACGAGACTCGCGGCACACGTGCGCGATCAACGGTGGGCCTAGACGCCAATCCTCCCAAGGCACGCCCTTCGCAAATAGCTGGATCCGACCTCTTGGTAAGGCCTCCGCCCAGATCAGGCGCCTGATCTCAATCGGGAGACGCGGGAATGGCGAGAACGTGGATAGGTCAGACATAGTCCAAGACGCGTGTGTGTTACAATGTGATCCGACGGAGGCTAATTTGTTTTTGTACCTGTACACCTATGGTGATGGGTAATGGCTGGAATGTCTTCCCCGGGATAACCAGGCCGTATGCTGTGTAAACAAAAAGCTGCACTCATGACGCTCGCCGCCGCCTATTTCAACCATCTGTTCTTGCTCATCGTCCTGCGTAGCACCTTCGTCGACAAACCCAACCAACAGGATCGCAGCAGGCCACAATCCGATTAGGTACCTACATCATCCATGTTCATGAGGGCGAACCCCCAGGAACTCGTAGATTATATACCTTGTCCGAAGTCGACCGGTCTGGCATATTCTCAGGGTTTCCCACATAGCTGTTTAGCTAAGTGCTTAGATATAACGCTTGCGTTGGTCGTTATAGGCGAGTTTAGTCGGTATGAAGCCCTGTGGAGCCAGTAATGTGTGTTGGGGTTGACGTGATTAATAGGGCTGATCGCACCATAAGACGCTCTGCATCTATTCCAGCGATAACACTCGTAGTGCGTCCGCGCTAATGTCACGATATTCTCAAGTTTTGCCAGGAACCTTCGTCGTCATCTGCATGACATGTGAACAGGCCTTTTAAGTCGTACTTCAGATGGACACGATCGCCAATTCAGGCGGCTACAACCACCGACCACGCAGCGCAACCGTCGCAGCAGAAAGCTGGCCCTGCATGCTTGCGTGGGATGTCAGTGCCCAAATCGCAGAGGAATTACGTTTATTTTTGCGTGCTAAACCCCCACCACTTGTACCGGTAGATGAGTTGTAGGCTTATAAGTCTCGCTGGTTATTTCCCTTCTCAGCTCTCTCGGCCTGGTTGACTTTCCACGCCGCCCAAGTAATGCCTGCGGCAGTCACGGCGTAGATGATAGGCCATGTTGCGGCCGCACGCCACATGGCTTTTTGGACAGCCGGGGCCGGCGTCTTCAGGATCCTTCGCTCTACAATTCTATGCCAGAAGGATTCCAGGAGAAAGCCGCCGATGCATATGCGCGTGAGGTGCTCCTTGCCGGTCGTATAGTGGATGCGTTCAGCAACTTGCAGGGAGTACGGCTTGGATTCCGATGGGGGTGACGACATCTTCGGGGCGTGGTATCTGACAATTTAAACCAGCAATTTCCGTTCGTTGATTACTTTGCGCGATGGACCTAGGAGATACTGGAGAGTAGGCGACACTGGAGAGAAATAAGGGGGAAAAAGAATGGCGGTATCAAAACGTGCAGCTATGCACTCCAAATTAGCGAAGGTTGATTGGCGGTAAAGAGAGAGCGCCTAGTCAACAAATTAACCTTACCTTCAGGGCTTTAGTTATACATGTACATGTACATATCTCGGCAATAAGCAGTAAACGGCAAATTACAACCTTGAACTCTATTAGGTAGTAATAGTGCATCGCTTTATTTTCCCAGGTATCATGGGCCGAAATCTAAGTCTAAGTCTAAATGCTATGCTCAAGTCAATAAACAATGCACATGCCATCCCACTTTCCATATACAACAAAGGTCTTGCCAGCGAAGGTAAACACCGAAAACAAACGGAGCGCCAGTTCGAAATGAAGCAATAATCTTGAAATGCTGATTTAGCGCCGATGACATTCAAATTGTATCGAGGGTTTTCGTTCATGTCGGTACCCCCGTCCGCAGCAGACTCGAAGCCGCGACTCTAGACATATCCCGCTCATTGACTTCCCGAGCTCTGTTTCAGATCACGAGTCAAATATCGCGCCATAAGCCGGGATTCCCCGCGACTGCATTCCAAAGACGACCTTCTCGGTGACTTTGGGGTTGGAGATGATGAACACGGCCTCGGCGTCCAACTCGTGCACGAGCTGGTACGTCTCGCCCACGATGTCAGGGTATCCCTTCTCGTTGGTATTCCAGATGATGGCCTTGGGATCGGCCCGGAGCACCTCCCCGACGACCCTCGGGCCGTACGTCTTCTCGGGATCCCGAGTACTCCATAGCACGCGACGGGGCGTGACATCCGCGAACAAGAGCGAGAGACACGGCCCTATCCCCGAGCCTGTCGCCACGACGACGATCCGCTTGAAGAGCCTGGAGGTGTAGAGCAGTCCGTGCAGGGGGGCGCCGCGGATCCACAGCTTGCGCTCGTTGGGCTTCGAGATCTGCTTCTTGGTCCAGTCCCCGGCGTTGCTGACGACGACGCTGAAGCCGTTGATCTTGCCCGACTCCGGGTCCACGTCGGGGACGGTGGCGAAGGCGTGCCACTCCGTCAGAGGCTTGTCGCTGATCTTGACTCCGTAGAAGGGGTTCATGGGTCTGTACTTGAAGTGCAGACGAGTGGCGTGGTCGCTCATCTTCTCGGGGTATACGGTGTGGTGGCGGAGACGGGACCAGGACGCGATTGTGCATGATGTTGTGAGGATGATGAACCAGAAATTGGGAGAGTGGATGAGAACGTAGCCGATGCTTGCGTTCCATTGCCTGGCCGTCACGTTTGCCGAGGCGATGTTGTGTGTCCAGAAAGCGAGCAAGGCGGTCCACCCCGCGAACCTGTGGAAAGCCTCGAAGTGGTCGTGGTATTTTCTCCTCAAGTCTGGATGAGCGGCTGTCAAAATGACGGCGAACATCGTGATGACGATATAGCTGGTGATGATGTTGATCAAGGTGTCAGTCTGTTTATCTTCTATATATTCCTTGGTGGCAAGGACAGTATATAGCAGATACCAGACCACCGCCGCTGTCCCAGCACCGCTATGGCAGCCTCCATAGTGGAAGACCTTGGCAAGCCTCTTGCGGATGGAGAGCGGCCATGAATGAGGAGCGAGTACGAAGATCTCATAGACCAAGTTCACGAACTCCTCTTGCCGGAATAAGATGCAAACCAGAAGGTTAGCGGAGGCAGCACTGCCCACCTCTCTCGAGTTAGGGTTGCCTCGGTCTTTGATGAGAAAGGCGAGGAAGACTGCAAGATTGATGGTGAATATTGTTCCAAATATTTTCCGGTATGATGAGGCGTATTTATCTAATATTGATTAGTCTCCTTCATTCTACAAGTTCGTGCTTAGGAACCTTACGACGAATCTTCCGCGACAGCTCCGAACCTAGCTGATTTGGAAGGGTGGCACGATCTGGGACGACTTCAATCACAGCATTATCCTTCTCGTTCGAAATCGAGCTCTTGATAGAACCGACCCTTGTCACCGTCCCAGTCGAGGTTCCTTCGAGGGTTGAAGGAGCGGGCACCGGCGTTATGGCGCCTTGCGGGGTATCTAAATGATAGGACATTTTTTAAATTAGGGTTTTGTATCTTTTCAAAACCGACAGGATGTTACAAGTGAAGTGCCTGAAACGAGAGTGTACTTCAGTCGAATCCAGGCTGCCAAGTCAGGGGACGTGACTCGAATTGCGGCTTAGATTCTCGGTAGTCATGCGGGTAGTATCAAGGTCAACCAGGCCGCGTGGATACTGACTGTTTGTGAGGGGTGATTTGATATAGGAAAGATACCGAGGTGATGATGGTCAATATATATTCTCACCAGGTAGTAATTTGGATGGCAACTACCACCCTATCCCTGACGTAGGTACATATTACTCATCCTATGCTTATTGAGTATATATTCAGCTGATACTTCTAGCGATAGGCTACGTGCCTCACAGATGAGGTTCTGGACCCCAATCTACAACAGTCAGACGTTGGCAATCCAACCCTCATCGTGAAGCACCGCTGAGATGGCTTGCCGAGAGTGAATCATCCTTGCAATGTATTCAACCAAGAAGTCTGGTCTGCGTGATATATGGGGCTTTCGGGATCTCTAATTCACTAGTTAGTTATTTGGAAGCTCTGTTCAGGGTTGGAGCGAACCAGATTATCTGACAAGAAAAGCATCTTGGCGCGTCTATGGTTAACGCCGACATAGTCTGCGCGAGTTTTACGATACAACATTAGAGCGCAACAAGTGAATTGCTCAATTAGGTAGGTACTCGTTGCTAATCTGTGCGTGCCCCTATTACATAGCGTAAGGGCTATGTCATACGTGCTACATAGAGCCCGGAATGTACGAAACATAGACCCCAATTCGGAAATAGACGCCTTCTTGCATGCAAAACGAGATGTACGATCTACTATACTATGTTCTAGAAGTATTTGGTGTCGGTGAGCGAAAATAGAGTTATAGATGTGGCTTTATAACAGGTAAGCAGCATCAACAGAAGCTTGATAATGATAGACTTTCCAACATGTCAACTCTGCGCCGCAACGCCGCTACGCCACCTAGGCTAATAATGGCACAGAAGAAAAATATAATCCAATGGAGAGACAAAGTGGTAGTAGATTTCGCCTTGGCAAATGCATTGACAACGGAATTCCCCAAATATTACGCCGGTTTAGTTGGTCAGAGTCTGCGAAAAAGAATAGTAATACGCTTAATAAAGGTGTAAGAACATTATATCGAACCATCATACTAGCATCCTGAGTTGTATTTGGACGTTGGGCGTCTTCATTGCCGGTAGCGAACAAGGACCCTGCGTGACTGGCGCCCGGTGGCCTGCATACGATGAAACAGTCAGTGCCGAGAATCCAGCCTCAACCTTGTGCGTAAGCGCGGCAAGACTGAGGCTGATTTTTCACATAGCCCACGTTACGTCAGGGCTCTCTCTCCTTGAGAAACACTGGCTTGGGCGAAGTGGATTGGTCCCGTCTCGCTCAGCGAGGCTCTCGATGCCGAGAGCTGAACGGGGTGCATGAACTACCTAGCTAGACGAAAGAAACTAAAACGGGCAAGTTCCTCTTCGGGGCCTCATCTAGGGCCGATATGTTCGGCACGAAACGGCACACGATAACCATTAACGTTACATCCTGGCAAACGCCTACTCGGTCAAGCGGCCTTTGAACCGGGACAGTCTCTATATACTATTTGTAAAAGCACGGAGCCCGATGCGGCGATTCTCTTGGCTTCGATAAGGAGATCCAGTAGTGTCGAGAACGATCGATGCCTTTGAAGCGTGCGGGTAATCTAATGAGCTGATATCTGCGGGTATTATCCTCTCGTCCATATTGTTAATATACGAGGGGCGCGTTCAAGGTGGTAATCCTCACTCAGCTCAGTTGAAAGCGGTCTGCGCGGAGAGAGCGAGCGACTCTCTGTACCGTACCATTATTGATAACAAGGCAGAAACCAGAATATGCTCACGAATCTTGATTGGCTCAATCTTCCCGTTCTGGTCATGCTGCCATGTCCCAGTCAATCTCACATCGAGGCAACCTTGGTTTTTCTGAGTGAGAGAAAACTCTGTGTATCGAATCTGGGGTTTCACGAAGATAGCAATCAGACCAATCGGCTGCGATCACCGACAGTGCGATACTTTACCTGCTTACTAAGTTCGGACTTGGCGATGGTACAAGCATCTGATTGCTAGCATGCCAAGGGCGCTTCCCTAAGAGCGGTTCGGGATTATTAGGATCAGTCTTAGATGACTCGACGATCACATGCAAAAAGGCGGCGTCGCTTCGAGAAATGTTGGGAATTGTTAGAAAGTGACAAGGCTGCAAGCGAATGGCGGATTGCCGTTGCTGTCGTAGAAAGCATGTGCCTAGTCAAGCGTGAGAGTGCTGAGAGGGGGAAAGCAAAACAGATAGGAAAAGAGGAAGAAAAAAAGGAAAGAAAGAGAGAAAGGGGAAAAAAAAAAGCGGGACATAGCACATTGCGGCTCTTAGAAATATGTATTGATTGAGTAATCATCCCTAATAATGGGACATGTATACAATGTAGCATGCGTCCGTTAGTTATACAATATATACAAGCGAAATCCTCTTTCTGTCCAATGGGTCCTTAATCGTTCTTCCGTAGACAAACCCAACACACAGGAAGACCACCATCAAACGCCGGACAACATCTCCAACTCCCCAAAATATGAACCCCCTTCATTTAAGTCCTGGACAACAGGGTATAAAAGCTGACTCTTGGTACGGCCAAATGTTATGTTCGTCTCGTCAAAGCCGCGGGTCTTAGAAGCCGTCGTGCCTTGTGCATCCCCTTCTCTTAGAACAACCCCTCCGCGATCGTCGGCCATAGTAGCACCGGTATATACGTAGGTAAGTAGATGACCATTCGTTCATCGTTCAAGTCGTTCGTGGTGGTTGATACCACTCCCTTTTCATATCCTTGACATGACCCATTGGTATATGAAAAACCATATGGGTCCGTCTCTCTAACCGATCTTCCTTTTACTCGTCACCCATCACTACGAGAGCCAAAATCAGTGTCCAAGTTCTATAGCATGGTCGCGTGCGAAGGGCAACTGGTGCCAGGACAGCTACCAACCCTTATGCAATGCCCAGGTTGGCGAGCTGCTTCGAGGGATTCTTACTCCAGTCCTTGCCCCAGTTGCCGCCCTCACTACCAGGAGATTTTTTGATGTCCCAGTCACGCTCTAGCCTCCAAGCGTCAGCTCCTTGGATACCAAGCTCCAGAAGATCACAGCCGCGGTGTCCCCATTTATCGGCAAACACCCGTCGGCCAGCGTCTGTCATGGTCTCAATCCCGGTGCTGAATCCATCCGGATCCCGGTAGAAAGGTTCGCCTAGCCCGCCCGCCTGACGGCCTTGCCAGTTGTTGCGCTTGGTGCCCTCACCCGCCCATTTGACACTCTGCATGCGTTCAGCAACCTCGATTAGATGCTGGAATGCTTCACCCTCCTTCTCGACCCAGCTGTACATGTCCTGCTCCCGTTTGAGCTCGGCCTCGCGATGGGGTCGGTTTTTATCCGCTGGCTTGAATACCGGGTCACCAGCGAACGCGGCGTGCGACCCCGGAAGTCGGAACAATGCACCGATGTCTTGTAATGGGACGCCGACATCATACACCAAGCCAGCTTCACTCTGCGGCTGCCAGTATCCAGCCCAATGAAGCCGCAAGTACATATCACAATCAGCGGCATAGAAAGGTATATGTGTGTCCCATGCGCCCACGTCAAGATATGCGTCACGATTAACTAGCGTGAAAAGATCGTAAGCGAAGAAGTGTGTGGCCCACGGTGGCATGTCGGGCCCATTCAGGTAGCGCATTAAGCCAATAGAGCGCTCGTAGAGCGTAGCAAAGGGGTCGTGATCCCAATCATGATCACGATCCTTCTTCTTGACGTCTTGGTCACTAAAGACTATGCTGTCTTGGTGTGCCCAGAAATAATAACGCCATTGTCGCATGAGGGACGTGTGCAGGTAGAAGTTCTGTAGCTGTGCGAAGCTCAGTAACGTCGGCGTGATGATGACATTGACACCCAGCTGATGTAGGGCTGTGTGATTAAGAAAGAAGGGATTCTGTAGTGAAAGCTCGTGGCGCTGATTCGCGCCAAAAGTGCCTGTGTTCTCTACTACGTATATATCGGAGGGCGGCCAGCCCGCAGCGATGTAACTGCTCACACATTGGAGCAGCAGTGGCCAATTGCTAGTGAAGCCCACCAGAAGCGGCGTCGCCTCATCGACGTGTGGACTCGGTGGCAGGTGGTGTTCAGGGACCGGCGGCGCCTTGCCCGACTTCGTGAGCCAGGGGAAATGGTCGTCGACGGGAGGATAATGCTCGGCCGCGGGTTTGTAATGTTTTACGTATTTCGAGGCATCCTCCAAGGGTGCCTGAGGGTTCTGGATGGGGGAATCTGGTGCCGCGGGGCCAACAGGGGCGCCGGGAGCATTCTGTCGGCTGTTTGTGCCTGCATTGTTGGACCGTGAGGATGACAATGCCAGGGAGACGGGGGCTCGGATGAGATAATAAACCACGAGGGCCGCGAAGAGCACCGAGCCCCAGCGGCCGAACACGGGCACCAACCGCTTCGGAATTGCTCGCATTATAACACCGGTTGGCTGCTATTACCGCACAGTCGATGAGGCTCTTCTAAGCATATTGGTCGGGTTGCAATGGGAGCCACCGATCTGGCCAGCGCGCGATACGATCGAGCCGTCGACTTTCCGCGGAGACTGGAGAAACGTAGGCCCCTTAAACTATGGAGCCGGGATGGATGAATCGATGCTAAAGGGGCTAAATATCCAAAGTCATGCGCCGCTGTACGGCAATTACACGTGAAACAAGAAAACGGCCAGCGGGACAAGCCGCAGGAGAAGAAAAGAGGCGATAAATGGGTGATGGCGCGGGATGATATTTACAATGCCATGCTGCGAGTTACAGGAATACAACAGAGAGCAAGGTCGCAGGGTCGCAGGGTCGAAGGTAGGGGGATAATAAAAAAGACCAGATAGAAGAATTCGATTCCAGCAGCGCAAAAAGATTTCAATTGGACCCCCGTATTTCGGTGCAGGGCAGCAGTTGCAAACCCACTAGGACGCGTGCCTGTCCTTGTTCCTGCCCCTATTAGGCTAGTGCCCAGGCAGGACCCAGGTACTACTCAAGACCGCCCAGTGGTAATTTAGTAGTGTCTGTGACGATCCTCCGCGGACCTTCATTTTCTCTGCTACTTTTATGTACACTACGAACCTCCAACACCTGCCAAGCCGGTAGATCAGCTATCCAGGAACACTCATTCGCTGACTTCCGACCAATCGCGCCATGCCTCCTAAGCGTAGCAGATGGAGAGTTGCATTACAGTAGTTGTACGAAGTACAGTTAACTAAGTATGCTATCTCCTTCACTTTGAGGTCAGTAGTGCAATACAAAACGACAGATAGAGGATTTTCGGCGGCGGGACGAACGAATAATAAGCCCAAAAAAATACGCCTATCGAAATAATGAGCTCAGCTCATTCCACTATTCTGGGTAAGCAATGTGATAAAACTCTATAATAAGCCCTAGCTTGGGCTGGCTTGGAATTGGTTGATGACACATGCGGCGCTCTATCCAGCTAGTCCGCCATTGATATCACTTATGCTATTGGTCGGAAGATGAAGCTCGTGTCTTGTCTTGAACCGGGAACGCGGGTGCTAACACGTCGCCTCGATATCGAAATGGCTGTCTAGGACTTTATCGTCAAGGGTAGTGTGAGCTGACAGAGATTTGAGGCATCAATATCAACGGGCAACGGCAGCGGCAACAGATTAAGGATCTTCCTCAAGCCCTCCCCTATTTCCCGTCAATGAGCGAGCAGATCGACAACGGCTACCTAACCTACCCCTAGCTTAGTCTATCAGTTTATCATAACTCCGTCTACTTAGTGTACATTAGCTGATCCACTCGCCTATCTGAGTTGATTGAATAGGAATATCAACATGGTTATTTTTTTTTTCGGGGGATTTTTTTTCTCTTTTTGCTCTCTTTTCCTCTCTCTATTAAAAATATTAAAAAAAATCAGAGGTATTCTCGTCAATTCTCGTCCTGCACCTTGATGCGTAGAGTCAACCTAATCCTGAACTCCTAACTCTTCGTATTGCGTGTCGATTGTTCCGTGCTTGCTTGCATCCGATAGATAAAGACCAGAGCCGATCCCAACCTGTGTAGGGAACGTGTCAATGTGCATCTCATGCAAGAACCGCACTTAGTGTATTAAGACCTCGGAGAGGAAGACCCGTTTGATTTCACTAGCAATGCACCCGAGTCACACCATCTTCAGATTTATTGCGAAGAGGTAAAACTCGACCCTTCTCGAAAAGGATACCCATAGGGTGGTAGGCATTGCGCGTACTTAGATCTCACCTCCACATTTCGGCCTAAACGAATACGTGTTGCCTGTCGGCAATTTTGTATTCTCTATAAAAGCTTCAACATTTGAGGCATCCAACTCTGTTACTAAATGATTTGTAGCTTTCTTGGATATCCATGCATGCACACGGACAATCCGAAGATTATAGCAAGACGCAGTGCAACGTTGATTGTTGCATGCATCAACTGTGTTAACTGGCTAGCTTACGGTGCGCTGGTTGGATTGTCAGCACCTCTGTTAATATTAATATAGGTATAAGTCAGCATGATATATTGTCGTATACGATACGATTTCAAGCCGCAATCCGTACACCCGGTTTGGTTGGGGAGGTAGTTATTCCTTGCCAAGAGACATCAACTCCAATGGCCACGATCATATCAAAGGAGCGTCCTCACTCGAAAATTTATACATTATTTAGACATATGTACGTATGTGCGTCGCACAATTCATCAACATGTAGATCGACACGTAATAATTACACAAGAACTCCGTGGTTGAACCACTTGGGTATGTCCTGATGTAAATTCAGACAAAAAGCCTGGCCCTCGTCAGCAGTGTTGCGGGCTGGGCGCTCTCCTCGCACCAAATGATCTGGAAAACAATAGTATCCGCTGCCTCCGCCGATGCCGTACAAGCCCGTGTAACTCCTTTGTTTTTCCCTCCCTGAGGAATTATCCAGGGCGCCGAACTGTTGGGGCTCAAGTCAAAACTTCTTGGTATCCTAGAGGCTGCAGGATTTGGTCAACCAGCCATGGCATGTAGCTGTCGAGAACCCACCGCAGCTGGGTCCTTCATATCCGCCTTGGTATGATTATGGTTCTTCATGTACGCCTCCCACAATTCCGTTAGATCTGCTTGGTTTCTTCCCTAGTTTCAATATGCTCAATCGCTTTCTGACGGATCCGATTCTCAGAACACCCCCTTCGATAGACCGACCGAAGTCTCCCTCGACAATGTCAACTAACTCCCTGCTTTTGCGTGAACGGTCCTGAATCGAACCCGATCCTGTGACATCGGCACTGCCATTCCCAGGATGGTGATTGGAACCTGAATTGGTCGTATCGATTGACTGCGAACGCAATATTCGACTCAAATTATCCTTGCTCTTGCTGTATTGGCTATTGGATTCACTACTCCCTCCAGTGATTTGGGTAAAAACCGAGCCTTCCACATTTGACCGTGGGGAGCCTTTTGTCTTGCCACCAAGGAAACTGAGTCGGGCGCCACGCTGCCGTAGGGCTATCGGCTGTACGGTGGACGCTTCTTCCACAATGGCTGTACCATTCGTCAGGGAGGTACGTATGTTTCCTCTCATCTGCCCGCTCTCTCTTATGGGTGACGACCGTTGCCAAGTCGGCGAAGACCCAGAGCCAGTATCTCTCTGTGACGCTGTTGGTGCAAAGATGGCGATTTCTGGCGCAAAAGTTGATAAGAAATCTGCGATGCAAGTTAGAGAGGATGGAACGTTCAAACATGCTGCTATCTCTACTTACGTGGATACAGATCCTGGTAACCTTTAGCCAGGATCTGGTTCGAGCTCCCTGAAAAACTAGTAAGGCAACGCTTGATCATGATTGCGTGGTCAACCAGTGCGATCTTGATGGCGTTCTCTTGCTTGCTCAGCTCGGGCTCCACTTCTTCTATATCTTCCAAGTCGACAACAGGCAATAGTTTTCGGTAACACGCAACACTAGTCTCCGAGTCGGGAAGAACCGAAATACTAATCGCGCCAATCATCAACTGTGCAAGATCGTGATTGTCTTCATTATCTGCTAGTTGTCGTTCAACTGCTGTCATTTCTTGGGTTTTTCGCACAATTCGTTCTAATCCGGTCTCTTTAGCATTCAGCTTGAGATGATCAGCTTTCATGATCTCACTGCGGCGCAAGATCAAGGGAAATGCCTCGTTAGTGGTGTAGACGATTTTCTCGGCATAATGTTCTGTGACTGGGCCGCTTGTATTACGTTTAGAAGATACCGAAAATTGCTGGGGGTTGCTTGAGAGCAGGAAATCACGGATCGGGTTTGCAACACGAGCGCGCTGGAAGACTTGGTGTTGAAGATCGCGATGTGGAGAAACCGCCGAGACAATCAGATATTGTCCTTCAACCTCGCTATCTACGTCTCCGTTGGTAAGAATTTGCGCAGCTTGGTATTGTTCTTGCATGCGATCTGTGAAGGCAGTTGTCCGTTCCCCATGCGACCCTTGGTAAACGTACGCCTTGTCTCGCAAGTTGATCGGGAAGCCAAGCCCCTTGAACACAACCTTGAAATACTTTGGCATAGCCTTGTCGCCCTTTGCTAGCGTTTCGTAGATAGTCGCGATCGCTCGCTCTGTTCTTGCCAACTTTGCGAAATCGTAGACGTTTCCCTCATACTGTGTACGAAGTTCACTATAGGCGGCGAGAGCACTGCTCCAAGCTTCGCCATCCTCAAAGTGCTTGATCATATCGAAGAAAATGCGCTCTTTCCGCTCAAAATGCGACTGTTCTGGAAATCCCGGCTCAGAAAGCGCTGATGTTACGCAAATAGGATCCCATTTATACAAATCCGCATGCAGTCGTAGCGCCAAGCCGGCTTCCGTATGGTTCCCCAAGCCGCGTTGTAATGTGGCAAGTTGATGAACATATCGAATGAAAATATCTTCTTTGTGCATGTCTCGAAGAAATCCCATTAAGTCAAGGCGGTTCATTAGGTTAGAAGCTTCTCCGCTCCCGTCCCCGCTGTGGACAGCCACCAACAAGTCCAGGAAAACATCAAGGGTTCCAATCAAGTCTGTGAGAGCAGCATATAGGGGATCGTCCTCGATATGGGACAGAGAGTCGAACCGCTCAAGAAGCTCACGAATGAAGAGCTTTTGCATAATACTCTCTGTCATTGCTTGATCATTGAAAAAGAGGTCCAAGCAATCGATCATCTCAGTTTGGATGACAGATAAGTCTTCGCTCAGAGTCCATTCACTGACGATCATGGTCTGTAAGACCTCAACCGCCACTTTACGAAGACCCCCGTGAACGCTTAGGCAAAGTTCAACAATTGGGCCCACAAGGGTCGGTACATATTGGACTTGGTAACCGCCCATTTTCGAGAGTCCGTAGCGCATCCGCTCATCGGCACTCGTGTCCCAACCCACAGCTTCCCATGTTTGCTTGAGCAGTTCAGCCCCATCCTTCCGTACATCGCCGGCAATCTTCCAGACGGCCCTCCGCTTCTGCTCCGGAAATGTCTCGAGTGCTAAGCATCCACTTCCCACGAGTTTAAGTAAAGTCATAAAGAATAGGCGCCAAAGTTCTGTGTCGAAGTCTTCTGCGTCATCGGGATCGGGCAGTGCTGAATCCAAGAGAATGACAGCAATATACTGTAGGGTCCTCATGGTAGATTTGTGATGATAGGTGTAGACGCTGAGCCAATTTAAAGGGAAAGCCTCGCCCTGCAGGATGCTCAAATGAACTTGAAGCGTGTTTTTCAACACTGTTGTGATATCGTCCACAGATAGCTCGAGCTGCATCCCGTTAGGTGAGTTCGATGATGCAGACAGCAAGGCAGAAAGTTCGATCAAGGACTCGTCAAAGTCAACTGGTTCGCCTGGTAGCGGTTTGCTAGGAAACGGGTATGAAGTTGGGAAGAGAAGGGAAAATCGGTTCTTTGGTTTCCGCTCAGTAGATTGTATAGTTAGGAATGAGTCTACTATCTTCGGTATATAATCCGGAATCTCTGAGTTTAGGTAGTGGATTTGGCTGGCTAGTACTGAGCAACATAGCCGGACTTGATCTCTCCACTGCTCTGTGACCTCATTTGTATGTCCCCAATGAGGTGCAATCCACCTGACCGTGTTAGCACTGAGAGCTGATCGCTGCTCCGGCCGAGCGAAAAGGTCCAGCTTTGAATAATTAATAATGAGTATGAGCTTATAAAGTACCAGCTTTCCTTTCACTAATGCACACGAGTCCATAAAATCTATGGCAATGTGGAGGATTTCCTCGGTAGTCAATAGGCCTGTGAGCTCAGGCAACCAAGTGTGAAAATGCTGGACAGCTAGAGTCTGACTGCCGACAAGCACAGGTGCAGTACTGCGCATCATTGAGTCCAAGGCCTTGAAAATGCTCTGCAAATGCCTTGTGAAGCCAGGAGTTGATCCAGTGATTCCAATCCCAGCCTCCTTGACCTTTTGCTGTCCTCTCGCATGAGTGATGAATTTGAGGATGTGTCGGACAACCTTCAATGTCGCACGAAGTTTCCGAGCTGTCTCAGGCTCAGTGGGCTTTGTGAGCAGCCTTGTGAATGACCTAACTAGACATGGTGTCGCAAAGGGGTAGTTGAATTTACTTTCTGCATACTGATCGACCAAAGGGCTCACATTGAACCGCCGATCGTGAACTATGCCAAGCACTCTAACCAGTGCAGTGAACACCAAATCCTCGAACTCGTCGTTTCCTTGATGTTCAACTAGGATGCCGAAGAGAGAGTCGAGTACATCACTTAAATGCTTAACAACTTCGATTTCTGGCACAAACATAAGTTGACGCAACAGAGTAGAGACTTCGCTTTTCGGGCCGTCTCTCCATTTCAACAGACGCAGTACTGTGCGATCCTGTGAAAATTTTGTGCTGCAAAGATAAGACTCGACACGGAGAACCGCAAGCGGGCCCGTCACTTCAGATGAGTCAATACGTGCACTCCAGGGAAGAGATAAATATCCCCCTTTGCCTGTGGAGTCTGGTCGCGCATTTTGCGTATACTCGTCAATTCTGTAAAGCAATAATGAATGCAAGCCGTCACTCATGAATGCGTGGTGGTCCCAAAGAGGTAAATACGCCATAGCAAAGGGAGTACTCGGCAGCTCTGATACTGTGAGGACAACATGAGAAGTTGTAACATCAGGGGGCGAGAGGGACAATCGTAAAGTCTGACTCCATCGTTCACCACGTTGGACAGCGAACGATGTCCAGGTTGTAAACGGATGCGAGTTCGAGGATGGGAATATACAAGAGTCAATTCGCTCCCCAGACTGTCGGCGCACATTTACAGAGACAACTAGGTTGTTCCCGAGCATATTGCTGGAGAGAGGGGTGGCACTTCCTCCATACCGTGAGATAAGATTTTGTCGAGCCAAAAGAGCCTCGTTGATGGTGATATAAATATCGGATCGCGGTTTTGTTGGTGCCCCAGAGAACCCCATTTTGCTGGTCTTGTTAATAGCAGAAAGAAGTGTAGGGGTTGATCGGATTAGTGCGTCCGCATCAGAATGGTTGAACGGTTTCAAGTGAATCAGTAGCCTTTCCGCCCTTCTTGACTTTTCGTAGTGTCCAGACTCGCTGTCTAACATATCACGGACTAGATTGTCCCAGCCTTTGGTTGTGTCGGGCGCTTCGGAGCCTACCATTGGGCTCGGCGACCAAATTGTGACTACGTGTTCTGACTCTTCACCCTCTTTCACCAAAGATTTAAGATTGAGCACGCCAACACCAACTAACCGACTGGCAGAAATCTGTATCTGCTGTGAGTCATCCGCTGAGGCGCGTCCTGAGACAGAACCTGCGGTGCTAGGGGGCGCTACACCGTCTCGTGTCGGTGGATTTCCACCAGTGGGAGGTCGTTCATCAGGGTGTTCAGATAGGGCATCAAGTTTTGTTCCTCCCCGAGAAAATGCTGACCTTGTTGATCCCCACATTAAACTTCTCCTAGAAGCCTTTGGGTTGGCGGAAGAGGGCGGCTTATCCTTCGAGAATGATGCATTCGGTGGTCCAAAAGATCCAGACCTCGAGGAGGGCTTTCCTGAAGTGATTTGCTGCGGCGCACGGACCTTGACGACAAGAAACAGTTCCGAGTCTGCAGATGGCCCGTCTCCAATATCGGTCGAAGTCAGGTCGGTGAACAAAGTGCGCAATGGTGTATCCCTAGCCATGTAGCCCATGATACCGCCAGGAGGCACCTCAACAGCGAATGTCTCCGTGAGTGTGGTTAACGAACCCCCGACAGATTTGGCAATTAGGTACAGATCCAGGGTGGCAGGCTCATTCGAAGATCCAGCAAAGCTCTTGATGTCCACCATCAAATGATGCAGAGACGTAGACTCGATATGAGGAAGCGGTGGGTCTTCGAGTAGACTCATAACAGATTGTAGTTTAGTAATATCTATAACGGAGTCCTTACCGACCAGGACCCGTCCGCGTTGCGCGGGATCTCGTACAATGACTTCACCGCCGCATAATTTGTTTCCGCGCACCAAATCCCAGACAGTCTTCTCTCGTAAAGCAGCCGCTTCGCGGTCAGTAAGTAGGCTGTGGAGTAACTGACGCCGCGCCAAATCAATGGTCTGGATCAATTGTGACACATTCTCGAGTTTTGTGTATTGTCGGGTTAGAAGCAACTCATGAAAGTTGGTTGAGTGCCATTCTCGTAAGCAGGAAGCTATCTCGTCGATTAGAGGTTCATTGATGGACGTCGGCGTCTCGTCACCCATGCTCAGCACAGGGACCGGGGCTGGTGGCTTCCCTGAAGGCGAACTTGTACCAATGATCCTGGATCTTCGAGCATGTTGAGAGAATTGGGGGCTTGGTCCTGATCGCTCCTGCTGAGGTTCTATTCTTCTATCATCTACCTCTTGGTCTCGTTTTCCGTTGTTCGAAACGATTCCACTCTTGCCCGAGTCGCTACAGCGCTGGGATGTATTCTGGTCGCCCCCTTGAAAGGATGTTTCACTATCTTGGTTCTCACCACCATCGCCGTCAGGTAGACTTTCGCGTATTTCTACACAGCTGCGAGGAAATATGCCCGAGAAGACGCGAGCCTCGAGGGTTTGGCCCTTGGTAGACGTCAGGCCAGCAAGGAGTGAAGGCGGTGGTAGCAAGTAGCCACGTAGCCACTCTCCATCAGGCGTCTCTTCTATGATGTAGAGGTCATCGCCGATCTCGAGGGGGAGCTCGTTCTCGACCTTGGTCTCGAAAGGGTACGTTGCGACAGCGAAGGCGATACGAGGCAAGGGTCGCCAGGGCATTGGGCCGGTTGGTCGCACGGAGACTGCGCGTCGGTCAACCGCATGAGGCGGGGAGGCTAGTCGGGAGAAGGTGGTTCAAGTTGTGCTTCCGCGGCCGCTGGCCCGCTGCAGGCAAGCGAGCGAGTAGGATAAACAGGCGGCGATATTGTCGAGTGGTTCAACAGCCAGCAATTCGTATACGTGGAGGCGTGGGTGCGTGTGTACGCGCAATGTTGTGTTCTGTGCGCTGTGCGCCGTGATGCGACAAAACGTTGAGATCGAAGGTTGTGTTGCAAACAACTTGCACCCTGGAGCCTCCAATGGATTCGTGTGTTGAGTCTCACTTGCGTATCATTGGATCTCACTGTCCCCCTTTTATGATATTCCGCCGGCCGTACTATGTTCCCCTCGTATCTCAATCGGTCGGTGTACACTATTTATTGCTTGCCGCACACCAGAGTTCAATGATAGGAAGGAAGGTGACGGTTGATGCCAGGGTAACGTCACTTCTGTCCGTGGTGGGAAAGATGCCAAGATGGAGGGAGGTTATTATTTTCGCGGGCGACGATAATCGAGGGTACCTAACCAGATCGAAAGTGTGATAGCAAAAGACAGACAGACACCTCGGATTTAGACGCAGCCGGGGAGGGATCAAGCTGGAGTCTATGTCTATTAGCAGCAGAAGTCTAAAGATGGGGCACAATAGGGTTCACGGCCGCAACTGTAAATAAGAATCACGAAGAAGAGGTAAGTGTTGATCTATTGTATTGTGCACCTGTAGTTATAACGTGCACGTAGATAATTGCAAGATCTCCGCAAGCGCAAGTGCAAGGAGCTGGAGTGTTTAAAAAAAAAAAAGTAGGTACCTACCCTATAAGTACGATACCAAATATACTTGATATGGACCTGAAGCTCACTAAGTCATGTACTGTGCACCAGGCTAACCACATGTACCGAAGTATAATTAACAGCGTGCATGGTGACTGTTGTCTATCCTGTTGTTTGAAACACACACTGCACACACTCGGACAACACCACAAGTTTAGGTTGTTCCTTGTTCTCTGCCTCTTATACCATATACCGTACCAACTTATCACAAGCAGACGAAGTTGGATGGCACGGGAAATAAGACATCGTTTCGAGCCACCGGGTAGGTATAGTACCTACCTAGGTATGTAGGTAGGTAGTACATCCACTCTGACCAGTAAGTCACTTTTAAGTACCGGATAGACGTAGTTTAATCTACAGACGTACTAGTGCACTAGTGGGATGATTGATCATTATGAAGTAGCGCATTCTTGCTGCAGGGGATCATCGAATCGTGCAAGCACTCCCCTGAAATAAGTGGATACGCATCTCGGATCGGGCAATTTTCACTAAGCCTATATGAGTTGCTCCCGTATCAAAATCCGGGACCAGCGCAGCAACTAATTTATAACTAGGTAAGTACGCTATTAGTTACAAGTAGTGCCACAACAACTACTGTAGAAGTTGCTGAAATTCGTCAACATAGTTGACATCAAGCATGCATGCAGTAGGGATCGGTCTTCAATTAAGCATGCATAGGGACTGCGCATGACATGAACTATACATCATGTATTGTTGCTATAGTATTCCGTACCTCTCATGCAGCACATTTGATGCCGCAAAAATAATATGATAGAAATACAGCAGCGCTTCATACAGGGACATATCGTCACTATCTTGAAACTCAGATACACATGAACTTAATTCAGGTACTAAGTACAATTGCTCCAAGATACTGTGAGCTAAATTGTCAATCTTCTTGTTGGATATTGGCCTAAAATAAGTCGGTGAGTATCAGAGCCAATGGTTCATTTTGACGTAACTTAGGATCGTACGCATCATCCAAGGCACAGAACCTGCCATTCCTGCAGACCTTGCTGCAGCCAAATTCCATAGTCTATAGCTAATGCCTATTTTATTTATTTATTCTCTTTGTTTGCCCATCACATCTAGTCCTTACCCCCCTTGACCAGCTCAGGAGTGCTCGAGATCAATAATGGCACTTCCTCATTAGTGGTGTGCCCTGAAGATCTCCCGATTAAACCCATCCCCATGGGGCTGACGAGTGTCAAATCACTAGATCAGGAACAAGGCACTTCTTCGTCACGCAACATGTTGCTAATATTATCACAGCTAGCAGATCCTTTTCCTCTGCTCAACACTCTTAGGCAATGCAACATCAGACACACGTCATGATTATAGTGAATCGTTTGCAGCTCACGTTGTCACATTAAGCTCAGGATCTGCAGCACCATGCCATACGAAACTCTGGGCATGAAAGATCCATGTCCGACATCTCAGGTGCTTACGCATCAGACAGGTAATCGAAGTGGATAGACCTCTAGCAACTTCGAACACGTAACTCGCGATTGTGCCTTAGTCCCATGAATGATAGCTTAAATACGCCAGAGGATTTTTCTCGTTTGGGAAAACGAAGATATGACATCCGAGGGGGCTTGCGAGCTAAATTTGCGAATTCTTCCATAATTTACGATACAATTTTGCTAGCTATCCTCACTTACAGACCGGAAATGCTAAGTGTAACAGAATCAATTGCTTATATAAGTAACGCACATCTGGATAATATGTTTTACAACTAAGAATGTGGTGAGACCATTGCCAAGATAGCCGTGTTTTAAATAGGAAAAGGAAACATAAAAAGGAGAGCCGGTTTTCAAACCCTTTTAACAAAGTAAACCAAGCTACAGCCTACGCGATCTTGTAGGCGGATAACCCTCACCGAAACCTGTGATGGTGCTTGTTGAGACATACCCCGAGTCCGATGACACCTTATCTACGCCATATCCATCCGCGCTGCTGTCGAACTGGGGGCTGTAGTCGAAGAGACCAAGCTCGCCGCTGAATCCCAGATCAGGGTCATCCAGCAGGTAGTCAATGCCGATATCTGGTTCGAAGGTGGTATCTAACGACAAGGCACGAGGTTCTTCTACTAACGTCAGGACCGGCGTTGTCGCCCTCGATACGTTCTGGGGAGTATTCGTCAAGGATGTTTCATCCTGAGACATGTCGTTTCTGAAGAAGTCAGCAACGCAATTACGAATAATGTCGTTGATGTCGTGCAACATGTCGGCCTCGATTTTCTCGAACTTCCTTTCTACTCGCTGCTTGACGAGTCGCGGAAGTTCTTTCTTGATGCGCGTCTCCACGCGCTTATAGCGGTCAAAATTCCTAGAACGCGTGGTAGTCTCGTCATGGTCAGGATCTGCTGAGCGTTAGTGTTGTCTCTTTCCCAACCAATCATGAGGGTCGATGTACATGGGCTTGGAATGGCGTTTCGATCTACGCCAGGGAATAGGAGCAGGTAGATGTCATTCCAACGCTGCGTCTCTGTTTGGCCCGAGTTGTGCCGCTTTCTCTCCCGAAGCTTCTTTTCTGTGTCCTGGTCGATACCTTCCTCAGGCGCAATATTCGATTTCTTGCAAGGCTCGTCGGCGCGCAGGTGCTGCGTGCATAGAAACACGTTAGTCGAGCTTCTACATCGTATAGCATATAATTTGCCAGATCGTACGAAACGAGGAAACCAAGGACTCAAGCACGAGGGATGTTTATACACACCACTTGAAGTTCTTTGTCATTTTCGAAACACAAATTGCACCTTGGACAATTGTGTTTAGGCAACAGATGCACTCTATACAAATGCTCCCTAAAGCAATTATACCCTCATCAGCATTGTTATCGAGGACATGACTCTGCTCAAAAGAAACTTACTTGAGCCGATGAATAGACTTCCACCCTCCCTTCTTGCAGAGCTCCTTCTTATGTGCTTTCGGGTTGTGCTTATGAAAAGGACAAGCAAGCTTTACTTCTTCAGGCTCGGTGTCTCCAGTGAAGCAAAAGTTAGAATCAAAGAGACTTCACAAACGCACAGACGCCTCTTCTATCTGGTGCTTTCCACACAAGAACCAATGGCTTGAATTATCACTCACCCGTCTTAGCACGTTTGTTCCCCCCTCTTTCATGTCCATTATCATCTCCTCCCCCAGAAATATCACCTGGGTCATTATCATCGTTCAACTGGCGCTTTGGTCGGCCGCTTGCTCCCCCGGACCTTTTGGCGCCTGTGTCCCGGCTCTGGGAGCCGGTAGTGTGGGTGCCAGAACCGGTATCATCTGAGGCTTCAGAGGCCTCGATAGTATAAGAGATGATTGCGAGTCTCTTATCGAGCCACCTCTGAAACCCGCTCATCACCCGCTCAACAGCGATATCCTTTCTGTGGGCGATGTATTCTTCTGCCGTCAGCCTTCTATCTTCTCCCCTGTCTTTTCGGCCACTTCTAGATCGTTCATCAGCGATCGCCACCCTATTTCGCTCCATAGAGTCGGTGTTTCTAGATAGTCCGCAATCGGATGACTGTTCCCAATCCCTCCCGACGTATGCTTGGTTTGAACCTTCCTCGCATACGTCAGCCCTCTGGCGTGGCCCTCCGCCATGCGCCGAGTCCCGCTTTACCTTGAAAGTCGTAAGCTCTCTATTTTTTTAGCCTCTCAGATTGGGGGTTCGCCTTACCACTGCCGAGACGCCCTTCGTTCTTGAGCTAACGTGAGCGGAAACGTCGTTCTTTCCAGAAGCCAATTGCTTGACCATGCTTCGCTTGAGGCTATGGCTTCGACGTAGGGCAACTGCAGCATCGTAGTCAGTACTTTGTTTCGAAGCAGGAGAAATTCGGCCATATTTCACTTAACTCGTCTTTACCCACCGAGCCGCAAGCTGGGCTTTTGTCTTGTTCCACTACAAATTTATGTCAGTTAACGCTATTTTAAGTGTACGAAGCTCGTAAATAATTACACCTTGCCCCAATGGAGGAATTTCGTACCCCTCGTGCAACCAAAACAAGAAAGACTTCTCTGAGAGTCACTTACGGAGTCGTAATGTAATTGGCAGAGCTTAATGAGCTGTGGATTAAACACACGGATGTCTTGATAATGATAAATGGTCCGATTCGGTGTAGCTTGTGGTAGTTGAGGAGAACTTTGGATACTCAGTATATGGCGTGGTCTTTGAAGCATCTCTGAGACGGGACGGAATGCATCAACGGGGTTCGCAAAACTCCTAGTCTAGTTCACGGCCTAGTTCTAGGATCGACTTTGAGTCATCACGGTGAATTCGCTGCGGATGTATTCAAATTGTTGCTGATGTTTGGGGGCATATAGTCTGGAGGATGAGGTGCGCCTGAGTTGACAAAGAATACCAAAAGGGGAGCCGACACAGCAAATCAGATATCTTACACAGGAATCTCCAAGTAAAATAATCCAATATAGATGGGATACAAAAATAATTACCCGCTGGGTGAAATAATATTAATCAAGAGCATAAGAGGGTATGGTGCTGGTGGCAACGCTTGGGGGTTTATATTTCCCCTCACTGTGCTTTTGCGCGACGGCGCAAATCCGAAGTGGAGATACGCCTGCGCAGAGCAGACAAGCGCACATAGACACCGTAGATACCGAGTACAACGCGCTGATACGAAGGGGGGGCGCACGGGATTCGCTGATATGGGGGTGTCGAACCGACGGCGAGTCCCTACCAATCAAGCCTGCAGCGGAATAACGCTATTAAAGCAGGTTGTCAGACTTGCGCAACTTGGAGTCTTACCCAAGTCGGATACACGCTTCCAATACCGCGGCTGTGTAGATATTGCGCCGGGAGCATTAGGGAGTGGCGCGATGGATCGAATCATGCGCACTGCGTTTTCGTCAGCGATGGTTGGGAACACTTTCTGCGCCCTATTCCCCAGACCCAGCGTGTCGGATAATTATATGGCGTCAAGGTTGAGGCTGATCCTTTCGGCCCCTCAAGTTCTGCTCCGAGAGCAGAACGCAAGTGCGAAGAAATATGGGCGAAGTTTAGAGGGTTCGTCGTGTGAGTGTTAAGTTCGCAAGTCGGTCGATATATATATGTGAGCTTCCTGAGGCATCATGATAATGGCTTCGTAGTAGTGACGTGACAAACTGTAGCAGACACCCAAAGATATCAAGTCTCGATAGACGGAGAACAGCAATAACGCCGCTAGAGATCAAGCACCCCTTGAAGACTATTCAACCCATATTCTTCAAGCAAGCGCCTATTTAGGAATTCACTTCTCAAAAATGCCGTCAGATATGTCTGTTGCAACACAGCGAACCTCTACCCGCATGTATGCGCAGCTAAACAAGCGAAATGAAGTTAGATCACCATAGCTAACACCCGATCACAGAAAACCACAGAGCACGATGATGAGAAAGTATCTCGCCAGTGGCCCTGATACGGCCACCGAGAGGCTTATTGCTCAAAGTAACGATGTCTTCAAGACATCGGCAAGCGTAACTGCTGCTGAGAAGGCGTCGCTGATGGGGGCGTACCTCGACCAGCTAGTGCAGAAGGCGCAGGGAGACCGCAGCGACCGGAGGTCAACGAGCTCGAATTCGACTCTCTGAGGATATGGCTCGATGGTGAATTCAATAGAAGAGTAGGGCGCGGTTGAAGTCTTACATGGACAAACTCGGGGCGTGTAATGTTAGTGTGTATAAATGAGGGAGGGACAGGTAGCAAGTCACTTGGTAGAAAAAGAGAATCGAGAAATAAGATCCTAGGTACCTAGCCAGTGCAGGGGCGCTTTGCTTTATATCAGAGCTCCTTCCTAACTTCTACAGCACGTGGATGTGGGTTTCGGCCACTTTATGTCTGGCCTGTTCTCGCATTGTCCAACGACTTGGTCTAGTTCTACATAGATGCTTAGCACCCAATTTCACGGCTTTATAATACGTCAAGTAGTTTTATAGATCATACCTGCCCAAAAAAATCAAGGAAGCACAACAACCTCTCCGTGGATTTGACCAATGAATCGTCTGTGAGTTACGTGGAATTTCGTGCTCTATTAGGTGGGCACACGTGGCTCCACTCTAGGCTCTACTATATCAGTAGATGCATGAAGTGTCTTCAAACGTCATATATACAAGAGTAGATATATGGAGATAGAAGGCGAACCGTGGGAATAGGGCACGTATCAGGGGTTCTATACTTGAGGCAGACAATAGACACTACTATATGGGGGGTCTCTTCGTATGCGTCGTGGGACTGGGCCTTGCGGTAGTAGGCTAGAGCAAGAAAGAGAAAAGGAAAGAGGCAGAGAGGGAAGGTGTGTGTATATGAGTGTATTTGAAGCGAAGTGGAAAAATTAGAAGGCGCAAAAATTAATAAGAGTCTGAATCGAACTGGGGTAGTAAATGTTATCAAAAAAGAATCCTACAGCTTAAGGCAACGCTCAACATCCGAGGACCGGAAAACCCTTGAATGCCTATGGCCCTGCCTCTGACACAAGGAGTTTTTCCTGCTGACTACTTTACCACTACGCCACCGAGGTGGTGTATGTGGGAATGTCTGTTGAAGAAACTGAGCTCATGTCGAGTATTATAACCCTATCTGCTTAACTGGCTGTGCCAGATGGGTTGATAGGCATCTAGCTTCCAGGCAGGACCATGAACGATTCAGGGAGGTTTCAACCCAGCCTAAACAATTAAGGGCAGTAATGCTGCTTATCACAACGCCCGGTTATCTAGGATATTGTTTACTGAACGATCCTGCGTATTGAGCATCAACAGAGTTAAAGATGTGCCAATCATAAAGCGAAAATAAGAATTCCATTATCATATTTCCCATCCTGAGCTATTGGATGACGCGAAATCTTCGAAGCACACATTCGCATTCTCCGTTGTCTCATGAGATATACACCAAGCTCCTCTTCTTCACAGCCATACTGCTCAATTGTAAGGGTTACCACTTTTATTAAGAATCCAAATCTGAGCTATCTTAAGTAAACAAGGGGCTCTCACAGTTTTGAAATAGTGGTAGCATGTGCTGGGTTATAGCTAAGGCAACGACGGTGGGCTGCTCACTTGAGACTATTATGTCTCTATTCTATCAAAAGATAGACTCTAATCTGAGTATTGTGCAGAGAAGCATCACTACGCATATTTTTGTAGCTAGAAAGGCCGCCCTTGGACACCATAAAACTAGCCCAATTCGCACGACAAGTCTCCGATCAAACTCCTACGTCTACATGCGCCTAGGAATGCTACAATCTCCTGTTTGGTCACTGAAATGGTAATCACCCAGCGTTTGTATCCATTGCATCGCTAGAGGGCTTCACCTTTTCCCTGGCGCGTGCTATCCGCTCGGCTTTCCAAGCCTCTATCTGTTTGCGGAGATCATCCGCTGGCACAACATCGTCAATTGTCATTTGTACATTCGAGAATGGGTCCTTGGGGGTCGATAAAAGTTGTTGGACGATTGTGGATCGGTCCATGATGTGTCGCGACGGCAAGATGACCGGGTCAGTCATTAGGTCTCCCATAATGGGGTCCTCAAATTCTGGAGGTATTTCACCTAAATCCAGTTCGGCCTGGTCTAGCTCATCCTTGGCTTCAGCAACCCTTTTTCTAAGATCATTCCATGCGGCAACCGTTTCAGGAGGTTTCCCAAGGCTGTTTTGGAGCAGTTGCGATGCCGCCTCGAAGTTTGATGGCTTGTATGAACGACCATCGGAGGCGACGGCTTTGACGAACTCTGATTTGGGGCCGAGATTGAGGTAAACATCAATGAAGTCGGATAATAACGTCTTAGGGTCAAAGTGATACTTCTTGGCATCTTCGACCTTAAGTTGACCACGCTTTGGGCCAACCAATGATTCAAGGTTGTAGTTGAGCATGCCAGCCAAACGAACAACAATTTCAGGCATGGTGAACGAATCACGTAATGTTTCAGTGAAGAGCTTCATCATCCCCATTGTGTCGTTGACTAGCTGCATCCACGATTGACACTGCTGCTCGGCTTGCTCTAGATCGGTTTTGATTTTGTCGCGCTCTTCCGGCGACAACCCTTGATTTTGGAGCTGCTTCTGGTAGTCATGGATTTTGACAAGCTTCGTGAGAGCTTCATCTAATAGGTAAGTAGCGTCATTGAGAAGTAAATTTACAAACTGAACAAAGAATTGACGATTGACCCTAGAAACATCAGAAGCAGTCATATTGATTCAGTTTCCTCTAAACTTACCTGCTCTCTCGGCTGAGCTTTTCTTTGTATACGTTGTTCGGCCAAATTGTCTTGATGACCTGAAAGATCTCATAACGAATGTTAAATTTATCATAAAACGCCGAACTGACACCACTATGCTCGCATTCTGATTTTATTAGTGAAGTCATGTAGACGACAAGCACCTAGTACATACCAATGTAGAATTTCATCAACGAGTGAAGTAGATGTTCGTTGGCAAAGCCCGAACCTATGAGAGAATCGCCCAGTACACCGCGGCTCAAGTGGTATATTGGCCATGTTCCGGAGAAGAGCAAGGTTACTAAGGATGACTTGAGGTAAGGGTTCTTGATGTACTCTGAGGATCGTAAAAAGGTGATGCAGAGTGTGATTATCTCGTCTCCAACGGCCGACATCAGAATATTAGGCAAGAACCTAATTTGCATTTAGCAGTCGATCAGAGTGTGATGCAAATTCACATACCTAAATACAAACTTAAAGTTTTCCACGACATCTTGAAGCGCATATTCAGGCAGACAGCTAAAAGCTGCCGGTTTTTCTGCCGAAAGCGGGAGACTAATCTGCTTTCCAGGCTGATAATCGGTTTTGCTAGCAGTTCGCAAAAGCCACACGGCAACATATCGCATAAACTGCAATGACAGCGTTTGCATGCCCTGATCAAGCACAACAGCTTGAATTGCGTGCTTCAGCGCAATGTACTTTTCTACTGTAGTCACAGCATTTTGAATGTGTTGTTTTACTAAGGCAGAGCGAACGGGGTCCTGGTGGGCTTAGTATGGGCGTTCACCTTGACGGTCCAATAAAGTGACTTACGTTCTGTACTTTAGGTAACTCTTCCTCCATTTGCTTGATAATTTTCTCGACATACTTAATGTCCTTGTCTAGATCTTTGAGCTTCGAATTTGTAGCTCCGAGCCCGTAGTGGTGCGCTGCTAGGGTTAAGAAGAATACTTCTGAGATAAAATTAGATGTGCCTTCAACCTTGTTATTATAGAAAGCATCCGATGTAGCTTGATCAGCATTCAGCTTCGTCTCATCACTCATGTCCACGCGCGGGGTCCGTCGAAGATAGTCGAGATCGATCTTGTTTATCTTGGAGAAAGTGGAATCCATGAAAGGTTCACAGAGCTTATCCAATATGGCAGTAACATTCACCATAAAGCCATCCGATGCAACATCGGTGGCTTTAACCTGGAGAGCTCGCCTCTTATGGTTTGAGTTCAAACTGAAAGCAAACCAGCTAAGGGTGCTATTCTTTGCAATGGGGCTAGCGCGGACGAAGGCATTAATAATGCCTATCAGATCTCCTTGATGAGCTTTCAATGTCATCTGCAATGCCGTCTGAGAAGACTTAACATGGCCAGGGTCAATAGTTCGTGGACTGGCGAAGTAAGTTTTAGTCACGTCGGTCTGAAGGGGTGAGATGCGGAAGAAAGGACCAAGAATAGTGTCTGTCTCTGTCGCCTTAGCTAACTCCTCCTTTGTTGCATCTGGCCTTGGCTGCACTTGAAAATTGGGATGTTGTGCAAGCGCGTCGAGAAGGGGAGGAAAGCGTGAGTAAGTCACAAGGCACTACTAGCATTAGTATCCGTCATTTTGATAACTTTAGCCTGGTCTCACGTTGATGTAGGGTTTATAATCATCGTTCATGGTCATTTTAGCGACTCGACCGCTTATGATGACCATGGCCTCTGTGAAGATTGGCGCTATGGTATCGTCTTCACTAATGCGTGAAACAGCCTCTGTGAAGAAATCCAAGCATACACCATCCTCGTTATCGTGGTTACGAAGAAGATAAGGAACTAGTGAATCGTGATTTGGGTTGGGGTCCCGGCTAATAGTAGCAATTAGCATGAGTAGCATTATAGGGTGCAAGGTAAGTCTCTACCCAAAATATTCAGGCATAGTAATAGCAAATATGCAGTTACTCATGCAAAGACGCTTCGCCTCGTCCAACACAGCCTCTTTCTCGGGAGACGGGCGGCGGGATGGCCTACTCGCCCTCATTACTCGCTTCCAGCTGGGCAATAAGTAGTCAAGAAGCGCTTTGTTTTTTGGCACGTACTTAGCGGCCTCTAGGATGGCGGCATCGATAGATGATGTGCTGAGTTTTGTCGGCTCCCCAGACTGTTCGAGTTCGGCTCGTAATTCTGGAAGGTAAGTGAGCCTTGTACCTCGAGCATCAGCCGTCCTTTTCTCGTCGAGCGTAACAAGAAAGACGTCGCTGAGCACACGATCCGACCAGTCGTCTAGGTTCTCTTCGGTCGTCATATGGACCTTCTTGACAGGAAGTGCTTCTGAAGGGTCTGCGTCAACAGCAGTTGTAGGTCTTTTGGTGCTGCGAATATTACCTGAATCGACAGAGCTATTCCTAGGTTCAATCTTCTTGCTCGTAAGTTGAGAAAACGGATTCGCTGGTGAGGAGCTCTCTGCGGGTTTGGGTTGTGACTTCGGGGTGATGCGGATTTGCTGGCTCTGGGGTTGGTTTGATGGTGGCGGCGTAGAGGACGACGGTTCGGAGGGTTGAACTGTGTTAGATTCTTCGGCGGCAGGTTTTGGGCTAGAGGAAGCGGCATTCAAGCTAGCTAGCTTCGCGAGCCTCCGCTGGCGCATCTTCGATGGCCTTAGTATAGAGTTCGAGACGCGAGGAGGGGAATGTCATACCTGCTCGGCCGGAGGCAAGGTAGGCTCCGGTTGCTCACTTGGATCCATGGTGTGGGTTGGTAATGTCGCTACACCGAAGTCTAGAGTCTACTTGAGGCGTAAATAACAGCAATCAGGTTGGCTCCCAAGCCTCATCGCAAGCTGAGATGGTTGGAACTGGACGGGAACAAAAACAAGAGCAATAGCAAACAATATTGCTAATAGCTTGCACCAACAATGACCCTATGCGATCCTGCCTAGAGCCTTCTAAGGGGTTGATTGACTTGTTTGTTTAAGGCAGGGAGGCTAGTAGAAATTGGGTGCTGCGAGTTGTTGTAAACGGCCACCGTCGTCGGAGATAGAGGATGATGGAACAATGTAGAGCCCATTCTCATGGATTACGCAGCAGCCGCAGCGGGACCCAGTTGGATGGGTGACGCTTATCGATAATGCATTCATCCATCCCACTACGTCAGCTGGACGACTCTTCTAGGTTCAGATACGTGTATGAACCTTGGATAGTGGATAATCAGAGATGGCAGTTCGGGAATTTCCCAACGCTACTGCAAATCTATTAAATCTACCTACAACCCAGGCTCGACTTTTACTTTTGCTAGGTAGCGCCTTGATACAATTTTCTATGTAACTCATACCAAGTTATAGCAATGCTAGAAAAGCTAGTATGGGCCGCCTCGTATGCCTGACAGCACCGACTTGCAATGATAGACCAAAGCTATCAAACTACTACTTTTACCAATTTTATAATAGACGCTCTTTGCTGTTTTCAAGCAACAGCCAGTCTCAATGCCCAGATCAGTCCCGCGGCAGCAGGCTACATGACGCCCCTGCTAAACAACAGCCAGCCCCTCTTCCTCTAACTTATGTCAGATTCAGATAGTCGTGGTTATCATTTCACCATTCTGGCCGCTGTCTCGGGGTCCTCAAGTACGCCGAGGCCTACATCCCAGGCTTTGGGGCGTAATCAGACAGTATCAGCTGCGCGGGACCCCCGGTGGGACCCCTTTCTTGTTGCCATGATCGTCTCGACCGCCTTGGCCGATCTGTTACATATCACTATTCTGTCGAATGAGATAATTTCCATCGCCCACTTCCACGGACCTAGCCGAAATCACCACAGCCCCGGAACGATCTCCGAATCTCTCGATGTCATACTCAATTGTGCGTCGAGTAAAGAGAGCAAACATGTGTATATGTAGACATCGATTGTACCCAAGGTTCCAAGATTCTAAGGTTCTACTCGCAAACATGCCGTGCGGTGTCGAGCCACATCGCCACATTGTGTCGCAGCTTGTCGTACGAACCTAACTAATGGCAGGCTTCCTGGTCTCACGGTAACCTGCGGTCCTCGTTTATGGAAAGAATTCATTGGACACCGCCCCTCGATCCATTATTGCCTCATACCGATCCGTTATCGGGCTTTTATAGGCTGCGTTCAATCTCCTAGTCCGTTTTCCCGCTCTCTCAAACATGAAGCGTTCAAGCTAGCTGTGTGAGGTTTCCTGAGGCCATCATGTTTGGAAGGCCTCCTCCCGTGTCATCACAGCGGGACAGCATTTTTCGGTCAGATATTGTAGTGGTATTACGTACGCTGTTAATATCCGTCGAATTGGCCAAAGCAACACTAGCTGCCATACCTTTGCATCACTAAGCCGATTCTTTTATGAATTCTAAGGTATCCAAGTAACTCATTATTAATGACCATTCCAGTAAGCTCGCACAAAGAACAGTAGCCGGCGAAAGTTGTAGCTCTTAAGCTTACAGCTGAGCGAGAGAATCTGCGTGTAGTAAGTAAGTGTACGGTGACATTTCGGTCCGTACAGAATCGTCATTGCGTGCAATATGCATGCACCCACTAGCAAAAGAATATTGCTCAGGTTCTGGAACATGTTATGGGTTTACCGCCTGTTACATGGCCAGCGCCGCGAACTTTTGGCCGGTGGCGTAATGAGCATCACCTACCGCATTCGAAGGCACAGGGCGGGTAGCAGCAGTCTTCCCAAATCTTTCCATACGAGACATATTACCAAAATCACAGTCGCACAGCCTCGGTTGCCTATTATCGTTCAGGCGGAAAGTTGCAGCAAGAGTGTACGACCACCACCTTCGATACGCCAACTATTCGGCCACGATGTGATCTCATACGGGGAATGTTGCGTGACCGTCGCGATCGTCCTACTAAGCTTTACGAACCTACGTACCAGTTTCTCATAGGATGCCGTAACTCCTCAAAGTGGACAGCGCAAGTGAATATATAGGCACCTGTACGGACTCGTCAATCAGCCCAAGTTGCTTGACTTCATGTAGGTTCTCATTTTCCAGTAGCGGTGTCTCTCCCTGGCTCGTTCGGTATGGTCAATGCTGGGATCTGATCTCGCTCACATTCGTTTCAAAGTGATCCTTTTCACGACGTTTCACGATTCACTTCCCTACTAAAATATGCCTCTCTGTAACTGTACCGGTTCAACTTATATTAAGAAAGACTCCTCATAGAGAAGGTCGGCTCCAGGAGAAGTACCATGGATCAGTATTCAGGTAATAACAATCACGATGTCACTCATAGGACGGCAATTCGATATCCGAGAACAGGGGATCGTCAAAGTGGCGCCGCGGAATTTATCAAGGAGAATGCCTCCGCTTGTGTTACCGCTTGCTTTAATGAGCTGATTCCCAATGTGGAAGACGCTTGCCGCCAATTACAACAACCTGAACACCAACAGATTGGTCTCTGGGATTTATATTGTTGCGATTCTATCAGCTGCGGAGTTTATATTGGAGGCATTGGACAAAGTCGTCAGTCTCAACCCAATCCAATGAACTTGAGCAGCACTCTCTCTCTAATACTTAGTACAGCTAATGTTGATCTAATCATTAATGAATGCCAGAAGTTCGTGAAAGCTACCAGTCTTCTATCAGACTTATACTAACTTCAAGTAGCATTGGCTTTTTCTCGATTGAAGACCCAGGCCCGCCAGCGACCAACTACTGCGCTCTTTCCACATCTAATACCGCAGCGCCTCATATTACAGTTCATGAAACCTCAATTCTTGCAACTCTTAGAACATGGTCTACGAGCTTGAATGGGCCGGATGCTATCCCACCTACCGGTACACTAGACACTTCTATGCCGTTCGCTTCCACACCAACCTTAACAAGAAGCACAAGCAGTACTAGCTCGGCCACCTCAACCACTGCTGCTTCGTCACGGCTCACAGATGGGGCGAAGGCAGCCATAGGTATATTTTCGGTTATAGCAGTTCTGGCAATCACCGCTGTCCTTCTCCTTCTAGTTCGCCGGCGCAAAAGAACTCCCAGGAATAGGTCTCCAGGGCCACGCCTAATAACTTTCGTAAATCGTCCATATCCTATACCGAACAGTGACTCTGGAACACCTCTGATAACGCCACCTCCATCTGCATCATCCAGAAATGCCCCGCCTCCACTGACACCACCAGCTAAGCTCAGCGAGCGAAAATTTCTAGAGCCGGCACTGAATACAGGGTCCCCGCGACCTCCGGCATCACCAAAGGTAGCCGACCAGGATTTCCCATTGTCGCCGATCGGCGTCCCTGCGCAAAACGGTCTTATGCCTCGACATAAACGAAATGACACAACCAATAGCGTAAGGTCTCCGGTGATTAGAGGTACATCGGTAGCGCCTCACCACCCACAGAGTAGCGTCTATTCCCTAAGCAGCGGGCCCGGTGATTCCACTGCTACGGTCGAGTCGAACAAGGTGAGCTCCGTCCACTCAGGTTCAGCCACGGTAACCGGCACCAGCACACCGCCATTGTCGGCTACGAGGTTTCCTCGAGCACATGAAAGCCCGCTTGAGTCGTCGGATTTCGTGACACCAGCAGGACCGCCACCCAGTTGCGCGCTACCCTCACCTCCAATGAATCATCCTAACTCGCCTACATTCTCTGTCTCTTCCGTATCGCCACGATCCCCCACATTCCCAGCCCGATGCCTGGCCCGCGGTGATAGTCCTGTCGTCCCTACGCAACAGGGGAATACCTCGAGGCCCCCAACCTCAATTTCGGCCAAGGAACTGCGCGACCTCACTGAGACATACGCGCGAGAAACAAGGGAGTCCTGGGGCAGCTGGAGCGGAGTTGGCGGTGGCGGACCAAGCACATCAACGGGCCGGAAAAGAGGAAGCGCGGAGAAGAAAGGGGAGTCGGCTGTGCCACTGCAGGAATTGGACTTGGAGAAACTCAGCGGGCGATACTAATTGTCAAAGATTAGCCGATTCGAACACGGGGAAGGGGGTATCTTTAGTCCTCTACGCCATTATAAGCCTGTGATCGATTGGTAGCTGGTCATTCCGCTTTTACGGTAATCAGGGACGAAGGCTCGGGATAATATCCTAATTAGAAGCCGGGGATAATAGTTCGTACCCGGTTGTCACTAATGCGATGCGTTAAGAACTCAATATGCATATTCTTGCGTGAGGAATTGCGTGAAATGTGAAATTCAGCGGGGTATATGCATGTAGAAAGAACAGCGGCACGGAACCATACTCAACGCAAAACGTCGTGAAACCATCTATCAGTAAAAGAAGGGTCTATTTTAATTGGGCGCTACCGCTTATTTTCACTTTCCCCATCATGGATCAGCCGCGTTGACGACCTTCTCCTCACGATTCCCTTTCTATTTTTGCTATTCATCTGGCGTCTATTTCGCACCAATCTTCAGCACACTACCAATGGTGTCGACAATGGACTGCTCGAACGGGATCCAGTCGATGCCCAGCACCTTGGTGGCCTTGGAGTTGTCGTACTTGTAGATGTTGTCGATGCTGCCGCCGGGGTAGTCGCCGCCCTGGACGCCCTCCTCGGGCAGCTTGTCGGCGATCTGGGGGAAGTGCTTGCGGACGATGGGGACGATGTCCTTGTTGGCGAAGAGGCCCGTCGTGATGAAGAAGCGGTTGCCGCCGGCCTCGTGACGCTCCATGGCCGCGACGTGGGCCTTGGCGACGTCCCGCACGTCGACCCAGAGGTGCACGCCCGTGGGCGGGATCTCGCTCTTCCACCGGCCCACTATCAGGGCGACCATGTTGCCGTTGCTCGTGTTGATGTCGGCCAGCGAGGCGAGGTGGTGCACGACGGGCCCGAAGACGAAGGGCGGGTTGATGGTCGCGATGTCGAAGTTGGGCTTCTCCTTCTCCTTGAAGTCCCACGCCGCCTTCTCGGCTAGCGTCTTGGACACGCGGTACGTGGTGCCCGGGGGCCCGTTGATGCCGTCCTCGTAGGTGTTGGGGTTCCAGTCGGCCTCGCTCCACGTCTTGGTGGCGTCCCCGAGCTTGTCTGCTGAGAGGATGGCGGCGAACGAGCTGGTGATGACGACGCGCTTCACGCCCGGCGCATACTTCTTGATCGCCTCGAGTATGGATGTCGTGCCCTTGATGGCGGGGTCTAATATCTCCGTCTTCGGATCTGTGAACTTGAAGTGGAAGGGCGACGCCGTGTGTTGCACGTACTCGAGGCCTGGTGTCTGTACCACCTCGTCGAAGGCATTCGGCTGCGCAATGTCGGGCACGATGACGACGCTCAGCTTAGCCCCAGGGTGCGCATCCCGAATGATCTTTGCCTTCTCCTCAGTCCGCACCGTGGTCACGACCTCATGGCCGTTCTTCAGAAGGAGTTCAAGGATATGGGCTAGTCAACGTTGCCTAATGTTAGTGCAAGCCTGGGACTAAATGCTATATTCGCAAGTACACTGGTTTGAACGACGTACTGGCGATGAAGCCCGATCCACCTGTTGGTTTCAAAGCAAGTCAGCTAATTTCTGGGTTTGATTTCCCCTAGGGAGGGCTTTGGGCGCAACCCATAACGACACTGACACCTTAGGATGCGGGGTATTGGGGCATTTACGAACCTGTGAGAAGTACTTTCGGCATATCCACGTTCTGGTCTCTGGGCAATGATTGATTGAATATATTGCAGCAGAAACTATCTTCAGGTAGTATAAAACAGTTTAAACGCTTCAAGTGACCTCAGAGCAAAGGGAGGGATAGGTAGGGATTACATATACTGGTGTAGGTATGCGGGATGCCCCGCGAGAGTAAGCATACCTACGTAGGATCCAGCACCACTGCCGAAGCTAGACTGGGTTAGCTTAGCATCATCCTTTGCTTCGTGTACGAGGTGGAGTACGAGCCCCGCGACGATGACGAAGAATATTGTAGCAGTCGAGACAGTGGCTGGAACATTGCATCAGAGGTTTCTACAGAATCGTGCAGCGGATTTAGCTCAGCAAGTTCTCCGTCGCAGATTAAGAGAAACGTTCAAGCCGTTTCTTCGGCGTTAGGCGATCTATACCACGGCTATGGTTGCCCGGTGGGACGTCGCTGGACTTTGGGCCGGCGGTTTCGGCGATCACCAATACGGAACCTCCGTTGCTTACCTAAAAAGCGGGATTCCATTTTAGCATCATCATCTAACCCCTCCTTCTCAACCTATCGCCGAATCCCTTGTAGTAGCTAAGTCATCGGCGTTGCTATTGACAAGTCATCGGCTTTGCTATAGATATAGACCATATGATAAGAAAGCGTAAGGCAAATGCAATAAATATAATAAATAATGCAATCCCCAATATCCACGTAGCGATAATTACACACTCCCTCCTAATTTAAACGTCCAACCTCCAATCGTCACAAGTAGGATGGGGTCAGGTTAGATACTTGATAGGTAATCCAGCGTTAGTCCTCTAGAAATACATTACACTTGTCCTGATCATAAAACGCTGAAGGTGCTACTACTACGCCATAAATGCTAAGAAACGCTGAAAACGCATAGTGACGACATCTCCGCCCTCGAGCACGACTGAGACCCGCCAAGTCCTCACAGCTGTGCCAGTTTTTCGTTAGGGCGCATAGGAAAGAAGAAACAAGTACTATATGTGCGAAAACTCTACATATATGTAGAGACAGTCCTGATACCGATCAATCTACCACAGCTTACACGTTCAACATGGGATACGCCCTTTGCTTTTCCCAAAACCACCCAACCACAGACGGCCGGAGACACGTAGGCTCATGCACCGATACGGCCTTTATCAAATCAGTTCATTACTTCGACCTATCAGAAATTGTATATGAAGCATGGTATTTATCACGGCGACTTGAGTGGTCCGAGGCATTATCGTTTGGTCAATTTTCATGAATGAATACGCTAGACCTCATATAAACTATAGGCTATGCTTAAACGATAGGTTGACGCAGTTTTTGCTAGCTCCCTATAATGATAAGTCTGTTACCCGTGAATAGGAAAGGAGAAAAGGATGAAATGCCACATACTTGAGGTAATCAAAAATAAAAAACGATGGGTATTGAATTCCCAAATCAACCCAAATCAATCACAAACCCTATTACCAAACTGGTAGCGCCACATAATATAAAAGGCCAACAATGCTCTTGAATGATGAATTCGATTTTACCTAGGTTATGCTCCTGCGGTTACTAACTGTCTGTTCAAAGCAATTGTTTCGGGCGGGGGCACTTAAAGAGAAATGCGAGGTATACTTCGGATGGCATATTTTACGTCGAGCAATAGCTTTGACTACGGCTTGTGCCTCGTAGGCTTAGAATCGAATATATATGGGTTTTTCTGCTCATAGAATAAAGACAAGGAGAGGAGAAGAACGAAAGACAGCGATGAGAGAAAAGGAGAAGGAAGAGAAGACAAATATTAAGATTATGACATTAGCCAAAGAGGGAATCACCCCGGCGCCTAATGAGGCGGAGTGAAGATACTGAGTAGGTATATCAACGTTGAGCACGCATTTTTAGGCCGTACCAACTGACCAGAAGATCTCAGAGTCAAACCTTTTTATATAGTACTCATTAGGCATAATAAGTCAGGCTCAGAACACGTAGGACAGGGATAGGGCTAGGGAAACTCCGTAGCTTGGACACAGGAAGGTCCTTATACTTGTAGCATGAATCGAAGAGTCGGACCGTATGATGTGCCAGAATACATTTTGGCATACTAGAGACTAATCCAGTGTCGTAAGAGTTCAAAATATTTTTAAAATGTTTCATACGAGCAACTAATGGCATGTCATACGGAATAGCCCCAGATAGTGGGAATGCGTATATCCGATGCCAGGGGTTGGATCATCTATAACGCGCCGGTCTACATATTCACCTACCCATTGATTGCCTGATCACGAAAACAGACACGATTATTGGTGATAATAATAGATAGACGAAAGCGTAGCTTTCGTGTATATATAGACCTAGTTGCCGCCAGAACTGAAGGGAGGAAGCCAGTTCAGTATGGTTCCCTTGCGGTCATAGATGATCATATGAAATATGACACAGTTCCAAGCCAATCCTTATTACATGGCATCTTCGAGTTTGAGCAAGTCATTTGCAAGCCCCCCCTCCCCCCATGACTATATTTGTTCATGTTGTCAGCCTTGTGGGAATACACGGTCTGTTTTGTCAGAACCCTGTACTTGAGGTAGGCAATAGGCACTTGTTATTGCGCGAAGGTGTCTCAACTACCTCCGTAGATGCTATCTAGCTAATACAACAGGGCTCTCTTTATCCCTTATGACATATTGTAGTATGATAGTTTTGTGGTTGTGGTACCGAAGACTGTATGCCTAGGCAGAGGGTGTAACAAGGGTTTGGCACGATGTCAATATTCATATAATCTTCTATGGCTTCAAAGGGGCCATAATGATCTAGCTTCCTCCCATCAGATCGGGCGGCAATTTAGGTTTATATACACGAAAGCGAAGCTTTCGTTCATCTGCTATTATCGCGTATTATCATCCGTTTTCGTGAGGACGGGTAGCTGAATATGCAGATCTTCGCTTCATAAGATCAATTACATGATATTCAAGATGATAACCCATGGCATCGGATATATGCATTCCCAACACCTTGGATTAGCCCGTGTGACAGAGGGAGCAGATGCATACGATAGATATATTTACTAATGTTTCTTGTAACGATAGTACCAGTACCCGTGCACATATTCAAGTGGCCACTAGCAATTTGACAGTAGTGAATAATAAGTTGTAGCTTAATGGGATGTTTAGCCAATTCAAGAGTCATCTGTCGGCTCTATATAGTGGCATGGGACTGGTTAAATGCAGAGACCAAGGGTCATGAACATGCTTCGTAAGATGTTCAAGATACAAAGGTCAAATATTCGGACATAAAATACGCCTAGACTGCTATAATCCAGCAAATCATCTTGAGGCACCTTTTGCACAATCTTCATTTCCCATTGGTCTCGGTTATCGCTTTCCCCCTTCATTCGTTGTTTCGTCTGTATCACAAGAGGGAGGTTTGATAGTGACCCGCCCTTGGCAGAAAGCCATATATAGAAGGAATTAACTATTCGGCGGCGACTATTCAGCGGCGACTATTGATCTCACTTAGTTATAAATGGAAGTTCTGATGTAAATTAGGATATGCACCGTATTTTTGTAGCCAAACATGTAGTCCAAATGATAGACTACCATGGATCTTTGCCATCATGGAACTAGTATTGCATTGCATCCGCAGTGCTATAATTATTGATATAGAATGTCCTATTCTATAAGTTCTTGCACCTTGTTTCACAAATTTGAAACTATATCGTGAAAGTCATGAATATAGTCATACGAGTGCGTTACTTCGCGGGAGATTCCAGATCGCCTATATTCGCCTAACCTCCTACGATACCGAGATAGCTATACTAGAGAAATTAAGTGACAGAATTAGGCGGGGAGGAGCAATTATATTCAGACATATAAGGTGTACATCTCTCACTGTGTAAAATGGGAACTGCTTCCTCGGCTCCATGGAATATCCATGAAATTGAAGTATCTTTTCTCGCCTTACTTTTCAAGCCTATGTACTCTTCTACGAGATACAATTTTAAGAAGGAACTCTATACAGAGTGCCTTGTACTTATAGACTAATGGCCTTGACTCAGCTACCACGTATTTGGCTCACCATGTCCAATCTATGGGCCATCAAGCGATGCGTGAAACCAACTTAGTTCGAGGTCTTGGTCAGCCCTAGATCCCGGTACGTCGATAAAATGTCACGCCAGTTCTTTGATATATTGTGTATGCTACGTCCTATTCGTTCATCGAGTCTAAGCCTCTGTCTAGGTCCTAGATGCTACAGCGTGATGTTAGGGAGGGATATGCGGGCTACACTGTATATTAATATAGCTCTTCTTTTATAAACGTGTCATTTTGCATCTATGAAATTAGGCGGTTCACACCCCGATTGGCTACCTATCAGGCCGCATGAAGGGTTAACCGCTTGATTAGAGATAACCGCCTGTTCTACTAGTAACTAGACCTATGGTATGACTCGGGTCCCCTTTAACCTCAATATTCTAAAACCTTTCTCCTGGACACATATAACGAACGAAGGCACTAGGAGACGAAGGCATTCAGACCAAGCTACGTGCAAAGCTCGGAAGAGTTATAGAGAAATCCACTAATATGAATGTGTAAATGCCTATCTAGTCATAAAATCTATATTTGTATGAGTTTGCACAACGTAGCAGGACCGGATGACTGTAAGGACATAGAGCTTCATAATCCTTTAGCGGAGCAATTTGGTGATTCTAGACCAGTTGGTTTTCGGTCATTCTTGGATAAGTAGAATCCTACGGTGACAAATGAGAATCCATTTGTTGGCATACGAACTGGCGTGATTTTTCACATCTGGTGAATTTAAGTTCTGAACTAACTCTCAATAAAATTACTCATGCATCTGTCACTTCAAGCACGGGTCACATAAACCTAACTTGTTTCTGGTACTGTTCCTCTGAATGTGGATGGTGTTGTCAAGGTTGTTAGATAGACTTTTTAATGCGATATACAACATATACATCGACAAGACTGGGCGGTGCAAGATATTTCGCCGCCCTCCGCGCAATAACAACAAGGTCCATCCATCATCTATGCTTACAATTAGCTCCTTGACATAGTTCCTGAAATTTCGACTATTCCTTTTGGAGTGTGATTCTCATTGTGATTGGATTTTCCTATGCTCTATCTCCTGATGTCCTTATGACTGAATACACCAAACCCCTTTTCCCTTAAGCTAATGCAATCAGTCATCGTATGGCTCTTGAGTCACGCCAACTCCGAGATTTCCGGACACGATTCAGCATCGTTCTAAGTTAGTAAGCTGTGGAATGAACTCGGTGAAGCCTGACAATTGAATATTCCAGGCACCAGCTTCAGGTAAGGTCTAGGACTTTCAGGTATCAATCCCTAGAGTGATCTACAATCATAGAAGTTAGTAACAACTCGAAATAGCGCATAAGACTCCTTCGTTGGTGTTTGTGGGAAATATATTGTACTGTAGCATTGGCGCCCAATAGGCAAGGGTTCTGATCAGCGCCGGAGAAGTTCGATCTCGTAAGATGGGCCGCGCTAATTTTATTCTGGACGATTACCCGATCTTATCTCTACGACTTGTTTCACCTAAAGGCCACCATGGGCAGAATTGGCATAGGCATCTTGCGTTTTGGGACGGTGATAGAAGAAATGCTTTACTACAAGTAGTATCTCCACGTAGTGTGCCCGGCTGGCGCGCCTCGGGCATGGGGTTAGTTTGACACATCCTTAGTGTGCACGTGGGATTATCTAGAGAGACAAAGACCAGTAGGCTGATGCCCAGTGACAGTACGCTAAGTGTAAAGCGTCAACGCTACTGCAAACCCGGGTTCAATCATCTAGCGCAGGCCACTGTAGCGGGAAAAGTACTTACCGAGCCGAGTTATGACGAGGTTATAAGCCTCACTAAAGGTACAAGAATCGTGAGCTTTTCTTCGTTTTAAAGAAAACGACGTTCGTGGTTAAAGCTAAATATACATAGTTACCAAGGCCATCTAAAAGCCTTTGGGTTAACTTCACTATTGGGTTACCTAATAGCATATACTATCACTATTACGTCAATATAGAAATCTTATTTGTATACGAATGCATCTCTTCCCGTTTCAATGTATAATGGTATGCATAAAAGGGTGGCTTTGTGACTACCCGGGTAGATTAGCTTCGCTTCCGGATGATTGAGATCGCGTCTCCCACAAACCGGGGTGTAACATGGGGGTTCGGCTCCCAATTCAGCCTAAATCAAGGTGTAGCTATGCCGAGCTGAATTGGACATGTGAATAACCAGACTAGGTAGTCAAGATGGCTCATAATTCCTTATGAGTGACCGACGGAACTTTGCTCTTATGATTGCTCTTAGCCTCCTTCCTATTCGTAACGTTGAAGCTTGACAAATAGCTGACATTATGCAAACATCACATTCTATGTCGTATACTCCCGCCTGTCAACTGTGGAAGAACACTAGGAAAATGCAGACACCGTGATACTTCGCGAATCATGAATGTTGTCACCAGCTGTTACGTATCGCAATCGATTTGGGCTACTGACTATGACCTACTTGTTGGACTAGAAGGGAAATTGTGGATTAGACTACTGTATGTGACGCTTCTACAGTAGCTGTCTAAGTTAGTGTATTCAGATAAGGCTTAGTCTGTATGTTAATAAGCTGATCATGTAGCCCCCTATGGACATGGAATCTACACACTTAGATAGTCTACAGTGTAGGTACAAGAGGGTAGGGGTTCTTGTTGGCGGTTTTGCCCCTGTTATACCAGATACTTAGTAGTCCCCACGATACAGTATGTCGCAGATTCAACTCCCCACTTAAGGCAAAAGAGCCGCGCATGAGATATATACATCGTTTACTTACGGACGATGTCACCATATCATATAATTACGAGTAAGGCGAGAAGATATCTGGGCCTGAAAGCGCGAGTTGTAATATAAGGCTGTCCACAGGTGGCGGGGGCACTAAGGCTTTAGACAATCTCACCTTGTCGTATCTGTAATTGAAGTAAAAGGTGTGACTACGCACGGCATCTGCATATTCATGCCAGAGCCTCATCTAACTCGAGTAACCTGATGACATATTTACATATGTACAACATTTAACCTGGCTCGCGACGCTATATCCGCGCCTTTAATGTTGATGAACACCCAATAACCCTGGAGAGGTTCCTGCTAGGGGCGGTAGGTACCGAAGATTTCAGTAGTGTGCGTTGGTGACAGGGAGGGAATCCACACCGGTGAACTGTAGTCTCTACAAAGAAGTACCTAGGGTCGTGACCGTTCGGTCGGAGATTTAGTCTAGCGTACTTGAAGTCGCCCCAGAAATGGTCCAGACGTTTCTTGCCGAGACTAGGTTCAATGAAAGGTATGCCTAGCGTACTGCGAAAGCGCCAAGTAACTTATGAAGCAAGGAATACAAGACCTCGCTTTCCTAAGTAACTAACTGACCATACCCAAAACGCGACTTTAACGTTGACAGCGCAGATCTTGGACTGTGACACAGGATACCCAGGCTGCTATGTAGTGAACGGTGGGCCCCCGAGACTTTTCCAACAGACTTACACTAGGACTTTCGGGGGTAGAGCGTGAAAATAATGACCGTAGTGCCATTGTTCCACAACACAACGGCGAGATCTCCCACCCCTAACTGCCTTCTCTCGCAAGGTACCTGTTTGTGTGGTTAGAACTATCTGCACCATGTGCCTCCTATCACGAGAACTAGAATGGGACAATGCGTAAACGCTAACTGTCTGCTACTAGTACTTAGGTAAATCATAGAGGCGCGCTTGCCGTAGCGACTGTATCATGTCTGTCATCGGTGACGACAACGCATGACCATCTGCTATGCTGGCGGACTTAACCGGTTGTAGGTCAAACAGCTGTGCTGCCACAGGTGATTGAAGAAAAGGAACAACTCTGTCCCGTCTTATAGCTCATTACGAATTATCTCGATGTTTTGAGCCCGGAGTGTAGGCTGGTTTGAAAACACCTGAGAGACAAGGCGTCAAATTGTCATACTCGCCCCATCATTGTAGTAGAAATGGCCAATGATATCAGGTCTTTGCTCTTTGATATATGGCTACCAAGCCATCGATACATCTTCCACTTTTGAAATCTGTTCAATTATAAATTGTCGAGTAAGTCTATTAGCAGAACCACAATTATCTCCGCAGTAGCAAGTTGTATTGCCAAAGGGGTTTTGCATGGTAAGTCCCCAGCCTGTCCCAGTTCTACCTAGCGTATGTTCAAACTATAACTTTAAGTTGCAGTAAATCTGCAGAAATCAGGCGATTTTCTGATTGATCAACACGGAGCTTGCTTGCATCTTGAATAGCAGCCTCATTTGTCTCCATAAACGTACTAACTAGCCCTTAGCGCTACACTACTACTGTAAGTATCATATCATATTACTAGCTAGCGTATGTACCTGCAGGAAAGGGAATCCCTGTTTCCATACCATCGGTCCTGCCATCGGCGTCCTTCCGGTCTCGCCAAAGCAGTGCAGGGTTGAGGATAGCAGGATATATGTACATATGTTGTTGATGAGATGCTGTAGACTGCGCCTGGCCGGCATGTGAGCCGGCATGCAAGTCGGCAAGTTCCTAACTCGTATCACGAGCAGCTAGCAAGGCTAGCTATTGTTGTTGGAATACGTAGTACAGAATCTGCCGGACTCAATCTTGTTCGGTTCGCATCAGTAACATGTTGCCGCCAAAGGGAACTCGAGTATTTGGTCCACTGTGCCTCACGTGCATGTTAGCCTATGCGGTGTAAACTACAAGGAAGCAATGAGAGGAAATAATCAGCGTTGTGGTTTATCTGTGTAATGCACACTCCACAAGTCGGACAATTCACCCATGTTATACATCGGAGACTTTGATCAACAATTTCCGGCACCATAGATATGAAAGTTTGGCTGGGAAGAAACTGCCGAGGGCTGATATGCCTATGCAGAAACTTGTAACCGTTTCCATACTTGTGAATATCATAGTGTTGAACTTACTTACCGGGCTTTCAAGGGCCCATTGAATGTTGAACTTTACGCCCATAACCTTAGAGACACGTTGGAGAGTCGATAAAGGAGAAGGCGAGTTTTTAATCGTGATTTTCTCGGGTTACAGCTCCTAAAAGGTGCTAGCTTAGCTTACTAGACAATGGACGCAGAAGCCATACGACTCAACGGCTGCACTACAGTACAGGTCTGCATATCTACCTAAGCACTCAAGCGAAATGTCAGATCATCTGTAGTTATGTGCAATATGTACTGCATTAGGGACCCAACTTCAATCCACCCCTTGAGACCTTGCTACGTGGCCGTTGCGACGGCTATTTCCGTACAACAGAAGCTAGAAAGGGGAGTAGTAAATACATATTTAGCTGAAATTTATAAATGACAGCGGATTAAGCCTTCAAACCAGCTCCGTGGTGCTGGTTCTGCACCGGTAGCGTGCATGCCGCGGATGCCAAAGCATTGCCGGCATCCAGGAATTAGTAGCCGATTGGGTACGAATGAAACACTGTTGGGAGATGCTTCATACGTTATCTTGCGGGCTGCATACAGCCTTGTGTCGGTTAACTCTATCCTTGTTTAAGTGACGACCGACTGCTGCATACAAAGTCAATATTGCCTAGTTATGACGAATGTCAATAAGAAATGCTCTCCCAAATACTATTACGAGAAAACAAACATGTCTCACAGGTTGTCGCCGTCCCTTATTGATTTGAACCGGATTCCGTTTCTGACTTTCAAATAATATCTTTTCAAGGGTATCATTCGCCAGTGGCATAAAGCATCAACGGCGCATGAAAGCCAACCATGAGCTGTTTCTTCATAAGCAGTTCCGGAAGATTGACTATACGATACGAAGAGAGTAGACGAGGCGCGCTTAAGATTTCATGCTCATGCATGAGCTCCGCTCGCCCGAAGTTTGCAGTGGCAACGAAGGACGCCTCGGCTACCTAGAGTCCTGTCAGATCATGAAGGGAAGCTTCAAGCATCCAATGTCAGTCACCCACCAAGCGCACTAGTTTGCTGAAAATGGAGTGTTGGTGCTATCTGACTCGTTCGGCTTTCCTTCCAAGTTTGAACACTCCACTGAATAGCAGGATATCATTCCAAAACGGACGACAAGAATGCGGGAACTGCCATCTTTTTCATAACGATATTCAATTCTTTTAATGAAAAGAACAGGATCTACCTCCATAAACGAGTTTTTCTAAGCTTTTAGGGTAGTAATGAAATGAAAAGAAACCGGATATTCGCTGCCAATGCATGAGAGTCATGTTCTAGGCCGTAGCCAAAAGCAGCAATATACGATCTACAAAGATAAATTTCAACTAGCTTCCGTCATACATAGGTATAAAATATTGTAGCAAGCTTGAAGCGATCGGCTAGTTAAATTTGATAAGGGGAGAGATGCTTCGAATACGTCCTTGGAGGTGCGGTTAGCGCTTAGTGACGGGGAAGCGTTGAGAAGTGTAGGCGCACCCCTGTTGATGTAGAATAAGACTACCAAACATAAATGGAATGAGGGGAAATGTGTTGACAGTGACAGCATGCGGCTAATTAGATGCCACGCATGCATCGCGATTACGGCGGGAAATTAATTGCAAATAGGGAGAATGCATACTGGTAAGTACACCCCGCCCTCGGTGGACTGCCCATGCGCTCACCTATTTGGCAGTTGGAAGGATATGCCGTAGTACACCACGGCATAGATATAGTGTATGAGAGAGCTCTTAGTAAATCCGTATCTTCTATTTGGCAAGAGCTGAAGAGAACTTGTGATTGTCAAGTGCCGGACAGGTAGGTGTTCATTGTGAGCTCACCAAACGGCTTGCAATACCTACAGAAGCATCATGTACCATACTTGAACCCAGAGAGGAACGATGCGGGGAGTCTGAGCGGTGCAGAAAGCGGCATATACCACAGCAACAGACCAATAATAGGTTGCCGGTAGCTTGGGCGGGAGCTAATGAAATGCGGAGATAGGGTTTCATGACAGAGAGGAGGTTGCACGGTAGTATCTAATGGTGTGACGAGGCGCCTCAGACTAGTCACGGCTCGCAATGTTATACTGTATATGTGACATGTGCGTAGCGAGAGACGATCGGACTGAGGGTCTGACTAGTATAGTCTCTCGAGGTGAACTACCAACTAGTGGAGGCACTATCGTCGACCTTAGCCCAGCCCTACGATATGAGGGATGCAGGGATAGAATGGGAAGGCGAACCATGTATTGCTTCTTGTTCGTGAATATATCATATGAAGCATTGCATCGTATGATTCTCAGTACGCCTCAGCTCATGAGCCCACTAAGATATATTTTTTTTGGAGCGCATCCCGGCCTTCAAGTATCTGCTAACCTGCCGATGAATATTTCGTCACAAAAACAGCTAATTATGCTCGCCAAGTCGTCTTTAAAACATGTATATTGAGCGGCAACAGGCCGACATCTGCTTCTGGGTGATGTGAAGGGGGCATGATGTTGCAGGTTAGTCTCCTGCATTGAATATGCAGCCCGAACGGCTGGCTTGCGCCATCTATCTTGCAGAGGAACTCAAAGGAAAAAGGCGAATCCGGCTGCGACGAGCACTAATTTGGCAAACCGAGAGAACTTCCCCAACATTCGTATTCCGAAAATTCTGGAGGAAGAATGGTTCCCGGCCTCCAACGAGGGGTTACAGACCAACCATGATATCCGTTGCTGCAGGGGTCCTATAACTGGCCATGGCACGTGCTTGTAGTTGAAGATCGAGGAACAGTTCTCTCTTATTTTTGGTACTGACTATGATAGGTGAGCGCTGGTATGGGTAAGGTACTCGACGGTATCGTGGGCGCAGGTACAACGAGCTGGGTTGAGGACGCTGCCGTGTGCTCTCGTCGCTTTATCCTGTGGATCGATCAGGCTCTGCCTTGTCTAGTTCGCCAGGTATCGTGAACCGTTCATTCACCCGCCATCGCTTGCTATCACGTTACCTCAATGAGTTGGCATTTATCCCTCCTGGTTAAGAAGGACTAGTTTGCGCAACAATGGCGATTGGTTCATCAGACCCGTTTTATGCCGTTCTCCCCACACTTTCCGCTTAATTTCGCCAAGCTGATCTGGGGTTTAGAAAAATATATTGCATTACCTAGATGTAACAATGTTAAGCATCTCTCCCAATCTTGAAATTTGGGCCAATATTCGCTGTGTAATAATCATCTACAATGTTGCCTGATTGGACGTTAAGATGCCTGTATGCGCACTCCAGGAACCATGATCTCACGTGAATGCCAGCCATATTGTGTGCCATGCCGCTTCTACTATAGGCATCGTGCTCGGTTGTCTCGTCCCGTACCGGCGATGCAACGGAAACTGCATTTGACAACAACTGGTCGTTATCATCATGGGCTATTTACTCAGACTCTGGGTGCGGCAAGAATAGTCTGGGGAACCTGACACCGATCATGAGCGTAGCAATCCTGATGTAACATTGTCTGGCCACAACTGGCTCTTCGCGGATCGGGCTAAATCCGACGAACTTATATTCCATGAAAGAGGGTTACTCTCGGGAGACATGTTTAAGGGTCCTGCAGTCTACGCATATCACTATATCGACATCCAAATATACGATACCAGCTGTGTTACCACCGGCCATTTGGTAAGAAAACATTATGGCAGTGTACGATTCGAAAGTATTCGATACTGCTGCGTATGAACGAGAACTCCCTGACAATACGGGATAATCCTAGATATTGTTGGTAACGATAGACCATACCAGGGTCCCAGTCTCGCTATAGCGCTACCGGTGACTTATACTATCTTGCAATCGGTAACATGGCGCTCCGCGATGAGCGGTGAGGGCGCGAAACTCGTTTCAAGAGTCAGCAGGCCATGAGCACTCGATGATAGTTTGAACCCACAGCTCGAAGACCGAAACCAGCCGCGATGCTGTGCAGACGGCTCGTAATACCACGCTGAACAGATCTCATCACCGATTAGTCCACATTGCATGAACAATCGATCTAGGGCGACAAATGCGACAGGTCAAACTTGGGTTGACCGAACTGGTGAGCATACGGTTCTTTACACGACCGTAGTTGGACGGTGGCGTAGTACATTCCGTTACCGTTACATTGCGAGCCGTCGTTACATTGAGATGCAGGGCGCTTGCGGGGGCTCTTGACGCTTTGGGTAAGGCTATGCTGTCCCCGATACTTGTTTGTCGATTAAGATGTCTGTATATACCTATATGGTCTTACAGTATTACGCGCGTATTATCATGAGAGGCAGTATCTTTTCGTCTCATTCGCTGAGGCGGGGCGACGAGAACGCGCTGGTTGTGCTAGGTATCTCTCTTAACAATTGTCAGCAATTCTTCTCGTTTACAATTGTAAAACCGAGACGGACGAGCTGTCTTTTGACGTTGGGCATCGAGACAAAAGCCTGGCCGTCGATCTCCCTTTCCTTTCTAGAGATCAGCGCACACCGAAGTCCTCCTAAAACGGATTATACCTGGGGACGTTTACTTATAGCGTTGCAGAGGTCGGCTGAAACCAAAAACAGTAGAAAATCACCGTCATAACCCGGCAGGCAATAGGGCGCATCCCCAATCTGCTATCTACGATTTCTTACTACTGAATGCACTAGTACCACGTAAGTTGTTTCTCTGGAGTGGAGAGTAGCTGGGGTGATGAAAGATTTGACCTTCCTGTCCTTGCTCCCATCATTCCATCCCCACTTATACTGTACTTGATTTATTGTTGCTTATTCTTTTACTCATAAGCAGCATTATATGGTTCATGATATTATATGGAGTTGAAGTAGTTCTGGGTTGACAGCGCTGTTTCACTCGCCCATAGTATGTAGGGCGTAGGAGTTAAACATCTCGAAGCAACAGCGGACATACCTGATGTGTTGGGCATCTGTCACGAATATGTAGATTGTAGTAGTTGTTATTCCTGTATCCTTTATGCCATATACTTGCACTTCGCTTGTAGGCGGTGGAGATGTTATAATCAGGGGATGGGCCCTGGTAATTCGGCAGCGCTATACACATAAAGTTAGCCTAAGAAACTAGAAACAGTGACAGGTCCGGATGAACAACACTACGGTTAAGTCCCTCCTAGAAAGCCAACCCCCATGGACTGAGAAATTCAACCGTTTGAAATATTTCTGTTGCAACATAAGAAAAGCTGCATATCTGTGTGTACTAACATCACTTGTTCTTCACTATCATTTGAACATCATTACCTATGTTCTTATTATGTCATAGGATATTTGATCCATTTCCTAAACACGCAGAATCATGGTTGAGTAGAATAAATAATTTGAAGTTTTGGACCCATATCTGTTTTACCTCTGCTGAATAGGCGGATCTTCAGCTGGGGGACCATGAGCCAGGGGTTCCTAATTCGGCCGGCTTGAAACAAATTGACGCACCCGAGACGATTGACAAGTATTTCCAAAACGGTACCATATAATAGTCACAAGAGTGGAAACGCGTGCTTGAACTGTTTATAAACACTATTGAGAAGGGTTTGATATTGGTTTTAACAGAATTTAAGCTCAATATATTACGAGTACAAGTAAGATATACCGGACCATCATTTGTGTCTCTTTGAGCCCTAATGAATGGATATACCAAGGGTGTAAAAGCTCCTATACTACCCAAAGGGTTTACGCCGTAAAACCTGTTGATTTTGGTCAACCACAAATAAAAGTAAGATCATGTCAGAGTTTCATGGCGCAGTTTTACAAAAGCAACCTTTCGAATGAATCGGCCGACGCTAACGCCATGGGGTGGAAGAAACGATACCAAACTCAACACGCGGTGCGGAAACCTGCTAGATCACCGATACAATCACATCTAGCTGCATATTTCTTGGAGATCCGGTAAGATGCAAGAATGTAGCTATTCGGGTGAAATTAGTTATGCAGAATGCTTGACAGCCAAATTTGGAGCCTGCCAGAACCGCCGTCACTGAGCATCGTCAAACCCATGCTGAGTGACCAATTACTACCGTCTGCGGGATAAGCGGGTATTCGTACTGTATTGAGAGATCGAGATACCATGCTTAGGTGAGTAGGAAGCCACTCGTATAACTTTTCTGGCCAAAACCACCCGTCTTAAGATGTTTCTTCCCGCCCTTTGTCCCTCATCCCGTGTGTCAACCGGCTGCCCTTCGTAGCGTCGCATGGAATTATCTGGGGAACGGGCGAGTTCAATCCACCTGCCGCCCCAATATGTGCGCGACAAGGGGTTTAGCTTCTGGTTCGTCGTTCATATTTGTGATGGCATCTGCAGGTTCGATGTGCCCTGTAACGATCACGCCTTGTTCTCGGAAGACCTCTGGAGCCCCATTCTCCATTCTCATGCGCCTATGTCATGGTCATAGGCGCATCAAGCAGAAAGAGCATGACAGTAGCTGATTAGACCTGCCCTCTGGGGAAACCGACAAAGCTAACGCTGTCTGGGGCTACAGCCTGCTTCTAACAAGAAAACTGGGCGATCATGATCTTTCTGACGGCCAAGTGTGTTGGACCAGGCCGAATGTCGCTCACACAATACAGATTTGTGGACACAAGAGGAGGGCGTGTAAATGAGAGCATCTGTTGGACCATTGGACCACCGGTATTGTTACTGTTACTATTGTTACGTTAAGGCATCGATCGCTACACTGCTTATTATAAAGCATCTCGCCGGGGGTACGTAAGGTGTGCGGGCTGTCAGCATCTCACGGGTAAACGTTTTTTTTTGAGATGTCGTGGCGCATCATCGTGCAGGATACAGATCCAAAACGAGCTTATATCTACCGACGCCGGTACATACGGAGAATACTTGTGCTGCAGCATCTGTCAATTAATAGCAAGTACTATGTACGAGGATCCGTCATCGTTTACGTGTTTACGTATTTGGCCACTGTACTTACCTACGCTTTACATTATAGCATTTTCTTTTTTGTGTCTCATTCGCCAATTGAAGACAAACTACGCATGGCTACATAGCTAGTGCGCTCGCAACGGCATATAGTAACAGCCTACAGCATACAGCATACAGCATACCTACTGTATGGACTTTACTGGCAGGCAGGAATCTACACTACTGTATGTACAGCAGCATAGTAGTTAGCGGCGTAGCGCACACCCACCTGGAATTGGACTGCGCAGAGTTGTTATTAGCAGGGGCTCTTGGCGTCCATGACCTCAGGCCAGGACTTCACTCAGGCTTGGCTTGTGAATGTGCACTGCTCATGAAAGTAGTTCAGTTCATATGCCCCACACGGACGGCGACGCCACCCTGGCTGTCTTGGCAAACTACCTAGGTACCCACGCTAGGCCAGGCCGGCCGGGCCGGGAGGCTTTTCAACCCACGCATGCCCACATGCCATGCCAACCCCTGCTGCCATGCTAACTAACTGTCTCCCTTCCCTTCCACTCGACTTACAATGCAATGTACAATGTCTACTACAGTACCACCACTACATACAATGTACCTACCCTCCTCGTTGCTCTCTCTGCTAAGTACTACATCCATACTTACACATACATATACATCTACACATACACATACATACATACGCACGCTACTTACCTACAGTACATCACACTACCTAGCATGCATATTCGAATCAACACCCTGCCATGCGGTTCCGCCCCTGGTCCATGGGCTTGCGACCGGGCAGCACACCCCCCTCTCTTCGTCTCCCGGGTCCACTGACGGCGCTGCTGCACTCGCGGTACTCTTTGGTATTATCCCATGACGGTCCATCCAGTTCTACTTACACTACGATGGCATTGAGCAGGGAACTAGGTTCACCCAGCTCTGCCCGCGAGCGGAAATGCTGCAGTGTATGCGGCACACTAGTTAGGTTATTTGATGAATCGTACGAAATTCCTCTAAGGCCCAAACCTCTATTGTAGTAGTTGGTCTCGGTAGTATTATTGTAGGGGTCCTGTCTCCAGGTCCAGGTCTTGGTCTTGGTCTTGCAAGCTCTGGACGACCTATATGTGTGCTCTACGCTATAATACATGCGAGTATCGATATCTTGTCCAAGTATTACTGCTCGAGTTTCCGCTCTTTCTTCGACCACGACCCCCGCTCTATACTTCATATTTGACTGCCACCAATGCCCACCAACTTGTTGTTGAATGTTTCACGACCCCTTCACTTCAACCCCCAGGACCGAAACAATCTTATGGTTGGGTCGTGAACGATAGTCTTGCGATCCACGAAGGGAGAGAGATACCCTACCCGAACATTTATTCACCAACTTCCTTCTATGCCCCTCATATGTTAATACCAACGCCTTACTTTTCGACGAACACGAATCTCAGCAGAAACATGGTGTTGAACCTCTCTTACAAAAGCCTCTCACCAAGTTGACCCACGCCCATATGCCAGCAAAGAAGGGCCCAATATAACGACTATTAGAGGATATCAGTCCTCTACTTGTATCGCCTAATCATAATACAAGGGCCATCATACAATTCATTTATTCCTCCTATCCTAACCTTTTGATACTACGGACCTGCCTCTAACTCGGGAAAACACAAAACTATCTATTTTCTTATTGACTTAGACCTGAATGATTAAGGTTGTCGCATTGGTGTCAACCTTGCCAAAACCATCAGCTACAAATTTCATGAGCATATCGGCGTCGAACGTTGTAATAACATCATTATTTTGCGTTATACGCATCTCCTCCCCTGACCGCATGGTCGACCCGACCTATGACTCTGTGTTCCCAGCATCATATCGGTACGGATACACAGGCCCAGCGATAGCAGATATCCCGCCAGAGGATTTATTTTAGAATATCGACTAATTGCTGGAAGAAGAAGAAAAAGGACCACTATCAGAACGATTCGCTCGCCCGTCCTCACTACACATCAGGACAGACCCTGCCTATTATATGCCAGCGACTTCTACGCGAATTAATGACGACTTGTTATTAAAAATATTGCGAGCTTAATCTAATATTTTATCATATTGGTGTCGAAACGCCTTTGCACCGGTAAGTGGCGGGCTCCTTTACTATTTCATCTATTAGCCCAAATTATTAATCATCTACTCGTTGGCCTCACCAGTAATCGAAACTAATATCTCAGCAGCTCATTGGAGAATAAAAGAGCCTGTCTATCTTAATTAAGTCTTTTGCGAATTTGCGCAACCAAAAGCATTGAAGTGTGTGCATTGCCGAATATACAGTTGGCTTGTGATTGCAGCCCAAGAATTGGTGGTGAGTCTGCCAGAGAACCCGAGATTCGGCCAGATTCGTTAAGTAGATGTATGATCTTCTTGCCGACGATCTTCTTGCCGAGGAACTAGCAGGTCAGGCCTAGTAAAGCTTACTCATGCACAGAATTGCGCCCAACGTCACATCACATCGCATTGAAGCCTGGCCCGCCCCCTTCCTGGACCAGGGGTTCCATCACAAACACATTAAGCTACCTCAAACAGATCGTGTCGCCCCGGTTTTGTTGAAGCGCATTATCTGATCTACCCGAATAATACCCCTCTGCATACATTAATCCAGCACTGTGAAGATATATTCTACCCGTTGCCGCACAAAGCTTGTACTTGTAACTGTCCCGGCGACCTATTAGACGATGGAGGTGTTAGAACTTGTCGAAAATGAGCCCGCGGCTCGCCCCTACCGGTGCAACTGGAATCTCTGCCTCAAGGTATGTCGCTCTCCGTTACGGTGTGCTCGGTCAACCCATCTTCGGTGTCCGAGCCACGCTGACTCGTCAACTTATAGGGATTCAACCGCAAATCGGATTTACAGAGACATTATCGTATACACACAAACGATCGCCCATATAAGTGTCCAACACAAGGATGCGATAAAAGTTTCATTCAACGAAGTGCTCTGACAGTGCATATCCGAACACACACCGGCGAGAAACCTCATAGTTGCCAACATACAGGCTGTGGCAAGCGTTTCTCAGATGTAAGTAATCCATATCCTCCCGGTTGAGCAAGTTGCTGAAGTCGACCAGTCGTCAAGTCTAGCCCGGCATCGTCGTATCCACACTGGCAAACGACCTTACAGATGTACGCATCAGGGATGCTTGAAAAGGTAAAGATGTACTGCACGTATTCAAATGACCAAAATACTGACATTTTCTGTTTGTTGTTAAGCTTCTGTCGAAAAATAACCATGACAAAGCACCTACGGCGATCACATCAAAAAGGCATGCACTCGTCTGAAATCGACGACAGTTCATCTGAGTCGGATGGTGGCGAGTCTCCCACAACCCCTACTACACAAAGAGCGATGCCTTGGTCATCGTTCTCTCAGTCGCTACCAACCCTACCTGGGCAACCCCTCCACCGGTCTCCCTCATTCAGTAATTTTGGCCAACATCTCCATGAATATGTTGGTGCCCAGGCCCAATACGGTCACCGCCACAGTATATCAACTAGTGATGTTCACGAGTACCAGGACACTTCTGTTTCGGGGCAGAACGGGGCCATCCAGTTACTTAATCGCATACAAATCCCTACGAGCACATACTATGTGCCTGATCAAACCAACCCGGCAGTTGCCACGATGAATCCGAACTCTATTCAACAATATCAAGCCGGCCGGCCACAGGAGCGACCTACCCAAGAAATCACCTATCCTACGACTAACCTTAACGGGTCCGTTCAAAGCGTGCCCAGTCACTTCCCTTCTCTGAGTATCCGAGGCCCTCCCCCACAAGGAGGCTATTATATGGAACAATCTCCTCAGGTATTAGATCACCAAATGATGGCCCAGTTTCGGCAAACTTCAATGCAAACGCCAACGGTACAGCATACACATGGCATCCAGGAGCCATTCCAACAACCATCAAACCATAGCACAGGACAATGGTATAGTGAGATACCGTATAACCCACCCATAGGGGTGACCACAATCGAACAGATCCCAGCATACGGTCCGGGCTTAATTGCAGGCTGGGATTTCAAGCAAGAACTGGACGATCCGACGATGCAAATGCCGAGTGCGCGAATCGACAACATGTAATCGCCATAGTTCGACCGATCTGCGTCTTCCTATTTCCCGGTGTTGTATACCACTTTGGCCCCCGTGCCATATATACTTTCCGTCTTTTCCACGGTCAAATATCTGCACATTGACCGTATGGTAACTCTTACGATCGTACTGGCTAGACGGGAACCCTCCTCTTTTTCGATTCCTGGTAGGACATAGTGGGTCCTATACCATCACAGTTGATCTTCATTTCGTAGTGCCCGATGCACCGCCCGGCACATATCCCTCTGCTGGAGCCTGTTATAATAAGGGAAAGCTTGTTGCTGAGTCCTGGTCAGGATAGCCTCCAGCAGAAATACTGAGCTGGCTATCTCTAAGGTTATATCCTTGAAACCGGTTTCCCTCATAACTTTCTCGGTACTGCAACGAACAAACATTTCGAAATAAAATCCATGATACGGAAATATTGGGTCTCGGTTGGATTCAGCTAGGAGACGCTGTGCTTGCTGATCAAGGATTCAAGATAAAAAACCCATACCTTACCATACGATCAACTCTCGTATGGTCCCGTCTTTTGTATCACGACCGTCATGAATAAACCGACATTTTTTCGACGATTGGCGAACCCGATATATCCTTTCCGCTCATATTTTTATGTCTTCTTGGTGGAAGGAACAAAGATTCGGCCATGCTACGCAGCGAAGCATATAATTCTGTTTGGGATTTTTTATTTTTATTTTAACCAAAACAAACCTGTATTCATATGGGGGGGGGGCTATCACCATGGCTTGGGGAGTATTATTGGGGTTTTTTATTGGATCCTCCGGGGGTTGAAGGAAGGAAGATACGGGAAATACCATTCGGTTCTATGCATCCGGCCAGGCGCACGTGGCGAGGGTTGAGTGTTGCGAAAGAAAAAATTTATATACGTCGTATCCTATCACGAATAGATGCTTCGACGCCGATTTCGAGATGCTTATTGTCTTTCCATTGCTGCGTAATTCGTGATATCTCGCTCTCAGGTGCTGAACGTCAATGGAAACACGTGAATTATTGGAGCAAAGGGATGAGAAACGAAAAGGCGTTTATGGGGGGACGTCGGCTTGCGTTCTGATATATCGGAGGAAAAAGAAAAAGTAATCAGGCCCAATATCATGCGGCCGCTGTTGGGCCGGGCGAATGAGATTTAGTCTGCTCGACTACACGACATCTATAAACGGCAGCCTGCATTAAGACGTTAATTACTCCGGAATCAACCCAACCCAGATAGGCCCGTCAATATACTGTACAACAACTACCCAGTCTTTTCTTTGTGGTCGGCGCATATCCAAGCGAGAAGCCAAGACGCTGCGATGCGGGGGGTCGTGCTGCATGCAGCGTGTCGCTCGCTTCCTTTGCGGCTGAATGTTGTGTCACTTTGATTGTTTCGGCTGAGTTCGCTCCTTGCATCTTGACTACATTGGGTGACCAAGTGGGCTACATAGAGGGCTGACCGATGCGTTGCTTCTCTCTCTCTCTCCGTCTCTTCCAGACGCGGAAACTTTAAATATAAATAGACAAGGTTCATGTGCGTATTCACACCTACTTAGGTATTCCCGCCGTGGATAAGCGGAAATACGCAATCGTCAGGTATCACAAGAAAACAAGGCTGGCGGTATCGAGTATTACGAGTGGAGGCCTATTTTAACCTTGTAATTCGTTGCTGGGGCGGACATCCTCCTGGCGTGAGAAGTATAAGTACCATGAAACCTCCATCTGAAATGTGACTATCAAACTCTCTATGCTTCGTCTGCAGAGACCTCAGGACTTGTGCCAGTGCGAGGTCCAACGCGAGTAGACGATTTAGTTTCAATCATACATGCGCGTGGTGCCGTGATCAAGAGCAGCGGGCCGTTCCTGTAGATGCAATAAATCCGAACAAGGTTTTTGGTTGCTTGCGGCGCGGCATTAAACATACACCAAACGTGAGAAGAGAAAGCAAAGAATCGGGTTATCCCAGGCTTCAAAAGAGACATGTTGCGCCGTAGTAAGCGCGTAAAATTATCTCTGAATGAGAAATTTGTACCGCGTTCTTATCGGGCAGCATCAGGCTAGGTAGGAGAGATTCACCAAACAAAAAGATGGCATGAACATTCAGCCGAGATGGATTGAGTCAAAGACGCATGTTGCGATATTATAGCCTTCTATGAGAAAATACTACTAGAGACATCATTTTAATATCCAATATAGAGACGCGAAAAAACACCCAGGCGTACCTCATTAATGTCGTGAATCATATATAGGGCAAATAAGGTGAATTTGTATTTATATATGCATATATACGCTATTGTTTCGCAATGGCCGACTGAGGCCAAAACTAATTGTCCTCAAAGTAGTTTTGTTTTTTCTCGTTATCTACGAAATTCCTTTCTCTGGTACGTGACCGGCGTCTTCAATCTCACCAAGCTTTTCGTCGGCCATCTTTTCGGAAACCCCTTTCTCCTCATCTAGGCTGTCAACTCTCCCCGTCAAGCCCACCTCCGCCGTGGAGAAGGCATCCGCCGGATCTCTGTACGCGGGGACAAAGTTAACCGCTACAGCATACGACAAAGCGGCAACGAAAAAGGCCAGGGGAACCACCATGGCTTTCTCGGTGCCGTGGTTATCGGCCGCAACGCCAGTAAGTGGCGGGACGACGGCGCCACCTGAAACACCTGCAATAATCCAACCTGAGCCTCTTTTGGTATGTCTACCTAGACCACGCATACCTAGAGCCACGATAGTTGGGAAGCAGATGGACTCAAAGAAGAGTACAACGTAGAGTAGCGACATACCCGTCCAGCCATCTTGCGTAGTGGCGGGAGCAATGAATATGACACAGGACGTCAGGAAAGCTAGGAATACCCAACGAGGGCGGACGAAATTCATTATGAATGAACCGAAGAAACGCCCGCCCGCAAAAGCACCTTGTGCACCGGAGAGGAAACGCGCAGCACTAGCATCAGTAGACCAGGTTTGCGTGTCCCGTACGTAATTGATGAAGTAAGAGGCAATGGCCACCTGCGCGCCTGTATAGCAGAATTGAGCCGCAGCAGCATGGAAAAGACGGTACTGCTTCCAGAAGGGCTTGTCGTCCGCATTGGCATGGGTCTCGCTGGCTTGAAATGCCATATCGGCATCCGTAATCTCGGGGATTGTCGAGATAAAGAACGCGAACGCAAGGAGGAAGACAAAGATCCCGATAGCTACGTAGACCCACTGCACATTCTCGAGGGCAGTCGAGTCATCAAAAGTGAAGAATACGTAAGAGCCGAGGACAGGCGCAATCACAGTGCCGATTCCATTGAAAGCCTGGGAGATGTTGATACGAATCTCAGAATATTTAGGCGGACCGCATACTGGAAGAAGTACGAATTATTAAGAATTCGCCATTATCTCTGGGATAAGCTCTCTGCTTACCAGTAATGTATGGATTGGCGGCTGTTTCGAGAGAACCCAATCCGCTGCCAACAATGGCAATAGCAGCACAGAATCCACCGAAAGAATGCGCCTTAATGCAGGGAATGGCAATGAATGCGCCGATACCTTGTATGCCATGTGTATCAGCTGACTGCGTTTCGAGCCTCAAAGTCGAGCAATTAGGACATACCATATAAGAAGAGACCCCACATAAATGTTGCTCTGTAACCATAATGTCTTAAAATCCAGTTGGCATGGCCGAGAGAAGCAAGAGGATATGCGCTGAGTATCGATATTAGTTCGGGTGTTTTTGTGAGAGATTGGATGCGTAACAAACCCGAAATAAGCCGCTTGGAGACCAGCCGATCTTGACTTGGTAATATGAAGGGTGTTCTGAAAATGTTTCTGAAATGGTTGGTAAGCATATAATATTCTAAAAGTTTAATCCAACTGACGCCGTGTTGGCAAAAGCCTCATGAACGGCCACAAGAGGCTCAAAAGCAGAATGCTGACCACTTACATTTAACGTATCCAGCAACCCGTACGAGAACCCCCATAGGAAAAAAAGGACGGTCACGAGAGCAATTGGGTAGATAGACTCTCGGAGGGTGAGCTCAGCCGCCTTGGTGCGCTTGCTATCTTTCACCCTGAGCGAGCGGCCCCGCATGAAGTCCTTGAAGCCCATCGCGAAGTACGACCGGAGAGACTCACACGACTTGGGACTGTGAGTAAAAGCGAACGCAGAATGGACAACCGCTTGGTCTCAGGCACATACAGTGAGTGAGGAGTCGACTCCAAAGTACCAATGCAACGGTGACTGGCGCTGGAGAGAAAGAGGAGAAGAGGGATGGGGGGGTATATAACAAAGGAGGCAGGCGAACGGATGGGATCAGCGGTTAGACATATGGTTGGATGTGTCTGGCCTGCTGGCCATCCACTGCAGCCATGCATGCAGATCACGAACATTGCGTCTCCCTAGACCAACCCCCGGTCGGGGCTCGGGGTATGTGTACGATTTCGTCATGGTTTCTGCACCCGACGAACGGCTGGCTCTCCGATCTCACAGCCGGGACTGGCCAGCATTTTTGCCATACCGGCGCTTGCTTCCTCCCTCGGTTTTTGTTTCCTTGCTTTTGCAAAGACCGAATACACGCGTCGCCTGTTATGTCGTATTGTGCAACGGCATACGGGACGGGAGTTTGCTGTACACACATACACAAGCGCGCTCGCTGCCCTCTTTTACTATAGTCTTAGGTAAGTATTGACTGCCGAGACTTGGTACATCCTTGTATCAGTAGTAGTGTACAACGAAGGCTGGGGAATTGCTGGGGGGTTTGCCCGCATTGGGCTTTAGTCTGGTGTGGAGAACCCGGGGCAATGACAGCGCGAGCAGATATTCGGGGAATAGACACACCGCCAATTATCCCGAGGCCACGTTCATTAGCCCTCTCCTATTCGTCAATCAGCTAAGTGAAGCGGCATTTTCTCTATTCACACCCATTGTTATATAATCTTGTCTCAAAGGACAAGCCGGCTTACTTGGCGTACTTGGCGTACTTGGTATATTGCGGTATATTGCGTCTGAGCACTGCGACTGGCAAGACTGCTATCTTTTGGTTGTTCAATTTATGGTGCTGACTAAACTTTTAGTTGTCACAGCAATCGGCAGCCCCGATACCGCTCTTGTCCTTATCGAGGGACCCTTGCCCCTTGCGGCGGGAAGTGGCCAAGGCGCCGTAGAAAATAATAGGCACACTTTCCACCCCCCTGAATAGCTTATGTCACCACTTTAGGGTGGAGAGTGTGCCTATTATTTTCTACGGCGCCTCGGTGGCTAGCTGTGGCTCACATACCCACTTTGATGAGCGTAGCACAATCAAAGGCTTTTCCGTTTACCGGGTAGACGATTAGCTCTTTTAGGAAAGGCGGCCTTTAGATGTATTTTATACATACCTTCCTATTATTCCTTCCTCATACTTAGCTACAGTCTCTGGTGTTGGTTCACACACACTCCCAAAATAGCTGTGTACCGTACTGACATAATATCTACCTAGGTACCTACCTACATATGTGTGCATGATCCCCCTTCCTTAGCTTTGCTAACAAGTCTTCTGGTTTGGGCAAGTACGTACCGACTAATTTGAAGTCTAGAACGCGTAATACTGGCCCAGGGTTGTTTTCCTTCCGTACTGTAGCTTAGAAGCAAAAGTGTTAGTGTTGAATTGCGCGTGCATTTAATATACTTTGCATGGTCTTCTCGCTTGATTTAGACACAGCTGAGGGCTTCTCGATGGGCATGAGGCAAGGCGTAAGTGGACAATTGCTGTGTCAAGGACCGTGACTATGGAAATACACATAGCGGAGTTGCGATTCGTTCAACACGGCCTGAATCGTGCACTTATTAGATTAGGGATTCGATACTCAGGCACAAACATTGAAATATAGAGTGTATAATCATTGGCTGGAATTGTGTATATTCAGACACGCGACCAACAACTATGCTGACCGTGATGACAGGTCCGTGCAAAATCATATGCGTGCTGATCCAAGCTGGAAACAACTATATTCATAGTCGCGTAAGCATGACTGTTTGGAAGCTTTCTCCGTCTTTTGTTGAGACTGAAGAAACGTAAGATGAGATGGTATCGAAAGTGCAAGAAGGTGCGGACGCGTCTACAACGGTATTGTTTTGGGCCAAGTCGGCGTCATTAGTCCTCATCCATCTTGTCGGCATCCACCACCTCACCCTCAGGCTGGAAATCATCCTCATCATCGTCATCGTCATCGTCGTCAGCGGGATTCTCTTCGGCGGCCTTGGCCCAATCGATAACTCGACCACGAGTGCGGCGGCCACCATCAACAATGTTGTTGAGGTCAATTTCGTCCATATTGTCGTCATCGTCGACTACGACACAGGCAGATGTTAATTGAGGTTCGATCTTAACTTGCTTGATTGGATTAGGTGCTTACCATCGTCACCAGCCTGAACAGTCAATTGTTAGTTGATTGTGTGTTACAGCTCCCCTGGAGTTGGCTTTAACTGACCTCTTCCTCGCCACTATCTTCATCATCGTCCTCATCCATGGATTGATCGACGGGCTCTTCAGTTGCGGGAGCCTTGCCTTTGCCCTTCAAGTCGATGGACTCACCGGCGCCCTTGGTGGGGTCTTCAGGGAGAGTGGCGTTGTTCGCAGAAGCCATTGTGACTGGGGTCAAGCTTGGATTGGTTTAGATGAAGTTTAAGGTGCAGCGAATGCTGAGATTGGATGTTGAGAGAACGCAGGTGGTGAGTCGCAAGTTGTTATGGTTTTGAGGAAAGTTAAAGTGAATGAGAGAAGGCCGAGTGTTTATTGGATGAGCTCAGCTGCCAGCCAACCAATTCACGTCGCCGGGTTACCCACCAACCAGGCACAGGTTCTGCCAGGCGCCCGCCGTCACCGCCCTCGTATCGATAAGGATGCGGACGCTAAACCAAGGTAGGAAGTACCTAAGTAGATAAGTACTGCTACCTAAAGCGCAAGCTCAGGCAAGCTCAGAGTAGGAGTAGTGATATTGGCATAAGGGGAGAAAACTGGCTCATTTGACAACTCGAAAGGACAGCCACAATGAATTTTTGATATCTTCAAAACTAACAAGTCACTGAACAGATATTTTTGTTAAAAGAGAGATGGTGGATAAATTGTTTCTCGTTGTGTCGAATAAGTATCGGAGCTTATTATTTCTTTTCGTCGCCACCACCTAGAACACTCATCATGACAACAAGTGCTATCACCCACCAGTACCTGCGGACGGTTAGCAAGCAAGTCAACATGATTAGGGAAGGCACTTTTAAGTATGCGGGTGCATGTGAGAAAGGCGGGCCCTTCCTCATGGAGCTCGACAAGGGATTACGTACTTCTGAAGCATCGTCTTCTGCTCCGGAACGACCTGCTTTCCCTCAGGAGACAAGACAACAGGTTTATTCAGATCGGGCTGTTTCCCAGTCTCGGTCACAAGAATCATAGCCTGCGGTCCAAAATCCCTCGTCTGCCCCGCATCGATTCTCACGCCACGGATTGCCGCGCTGATCGGCACACCAGAATGATCTACCGACAGCATGAGGGCTGGCGAAAACCCCTTGTCGAAGTTGTCTATGGACGCGACAGAAGTCGAAGAGGACCACTGCTTTGCTGCGGGATCGTAAACGCCGATGCGCACGAGCCTCGTCTCGTCGGGTAGTTCGGGTGCTTCGTATGTGAGAACCTGGGCATCAGAGGGCGCAAATACGTCGTACTGAAGCTCGGCGAGCGGGACAGGTGCTGCTGGTGACGCCGCTACCGCCTGGATGTAGATGGCAGTCGTCCGCTCGCTGGCGTTGGCCAAGCTTGCTAATGTGAGGCCGGCTAGGCCTGATAATATTGTCGCTAGTTTCATGGCGTGTTCTACCGCACACGATTTAATCCAGCTACAAAAGAGAAGTGATTTGATAGTGTAGGTAGAATGGAAACAAACCCGCCGATGAACTCGGTGGATAAGTGTACACTAGGTTAGGTACCTAAGGTACTCATCAAAGGGTGGGACAGTCGGACGAATCGGATTCTCTAATGGAAAGTACCGTACCTACAGTACAGTGCTATTTATTACCACTTATCAGCCGCTCCGAAGCCAGGCTTATAACATCGCCATCGTGACAGAACTTGGGTTGGTAGGCAACGTACAGACAGACAGATGTGTTTTGTTGAAGTAGACCTCTTTGTGCAAACCACGACTCAGAGTTAGAAAGGATAGAAATTTATTCTATAAGATTATAGGTACAAAGTGAGCAATCTACGGAACAGGATCTCGAACGTTCTGAGCTGATGAACCTGGGAAAGTTCTTAGTAGCTCGTGATCGACCCATTTCGTTCAACCTGCTGTAGACTTGATGCACCCGCCTGATACCACACAGGCGCTATAACGCCGCTTGTGCAATTCGAATATTCTGCCGCCCGAGGACCAAAACCTAACCCTCGCCGAACTCCAAACCCCGTATCCCCATGATTCATGATGTCGCATTTTCTTTCGAGGGCACGTCACTCTCTTCATCGTCGTCAACTTCATCTGTCTCGTCATCTTCTAGCGCGGCGGGCTCTAGCGGTTCTTGGATGATATATCCATCGCAGCGGTCGACTAGTCCTTTGTAATAGGCTTCCAGAACTTCTGGAATAGGTACTATCCGCCAATCTACGCGATAGAGAAACTCCAGCTCTAGGAGCTTCAACTCCGCCACCTTCACGCCGCCAACGCGCGCGTAGAACGAATTATTCCAGAATGAATCGGAGAGCCCCTTCCCAGCCACTGTAGCCGCAGTGATTAAAAATCGATGGACAGTCAAGGTGTTTATGGTGAAATCTGGGTATAATGCGCATAATCGGTCGATATAATATACCATAGAAAGTAAGAGAGGCGGAGTTAGGGTGGCATGCCTCGCGAGGCGTTGCAGATAGTCTAAGACGGAGATGCCAGGCGCGGTTCTATAGAGAACGGGTGAGAATCCATGCGTAATTAGAACGAGAAATCTAGTGTCTTACCGAGAATGGAACCTCGTGAGATTGCCGCTCTTCATCGCCAAAGAGTCGTTGGTTTCAATCAATTCTCCTATCATGTTGGCGATAAGGGTGACCATGTCCTCAACATCGCAATCCTCGTAGCGCAATGGTAATACTTTGGGAGGACTTGCGTTGGGGCGGGTGCGTTTGGGGGAGCTGGACTGGCTGGCTCCAACGGCGGATACGACTCCATGATCGTGAGAGTTGCGCCTTTTTGTAGGGGAGAGTGGATTGACGGACTGCCGGTCCGGCTGAGAAGCCTCCAGATTTGGTTCGGCAGGCGGTTCTACGGGCTCGGACGGTGGCAGAGGCCGCGTTGTTATATTCTCGGCCGCGGAAGTTGAGGTGGGCTTGCGCGGAGCAGGCGCATCGGCGGCTCGTAGAGGAACCGTCGGGTCGAAAGGTTCCATGGGTGAGTACTGCGTGGCTGCATCCACGCCCACATATTGCTTCGGCCTGGGCTGCGACGGCGACGACGACTTGTGGGAGCCGGGCGGCGGCGGTGAAGGGCCCGAATGTCTGGAATGCCGGCGGCGCAAAGAGGCGGTTATCTTGGGGGACTGGTGGGGAGAGCGGGTCGAGGGCGACGCCGGGCGTGGTGCATAGCGAAAGTCTCGCGGAGAAGCAGAAGCGCTCGTGGGCCGTGGCGCTACAGGAGACGAGGTCAACATGGTCTCCGGGGCATCGTGGTCATGTCTCGGGTTGGGCACGCGCGCGAGGCGGGAAGGCCGTGGGCGGTTGCACCAGCTCGTTACGGCCACGCGCAAAACTTTAGACTGGACCTCTGGACTTTGGTGGGTGTTTCTGTGCTTGCTGGCTGTCAAGTTCGGGGCTTGCTCGCAGTGATGGTAGGTAGATGGTGGGGTCGCAGCCGTAAGTAAAGGTAACGTTAAGTAGGTAACCACTTATCAGCAGGTCAAACGCTACCTTACCCAACAACAACAACGACAACAACGGTACAATGGCCTCGGGGCCGCTGAACTACCTAGGAACAGCACATCTATACCAAGCTATCGGCATCGGGATTTTTGAGAATTGGGAGTAGACGTCCGGGTCTAATTTTTATAGGAGGCAACAGGCTTACCGGCTAGGTCATGCCGACCGGACTAGTTTCTGCCTCGTCATTTGATTCTACACGCTACCGCTAGCCCTGACGCACCAAGTCTTTATTAATGGACACGCATTTAGACTCATTTAGACTGCCTAACTGTGCCTATTTACCAATTAGAGAGGCAGGTACTTAAACGGACAAGAACAAAGGCAGTATTAAGCGACTCAGGCTACCCCTCCCACACGCAGCTATTCAGTATTTTAGGTATCAATACGTATTAGCATAGCGCTGCATCTCGATTCCAGGTACTGTTGAGGTTATCTTTTTAATCCGACAGATTGACAGAGGGATATATCAAATTGAAGATTGTGTTGTCGAAGCGTGGCCCTTGTCTTAGTTGCATTATAGATTAATGTAGATTGAGCACCTAAGTCCACTCTTGATTCCACTGGCTCCTTGCATCTATAGATGAACCATAATAAATGTATGTGACACTTGAAATCTCATTTAAAATATTTACGATATTCAAGTCGGTCGTAAAATCGTAAACGAGAATGCTGACGGTAATTATAACGGCGCTGGATTACCTAAGCCGGGGGTACCATGCAGAAGCGGACGGGGCTGATCCAGATCGGCATTGGAGACGCACGAGCCAGTCGGTCCCTATCGTTTAATGGAGTACATGTACCTACTATATACTGACCTAACCGCCTGATCGGCCGGATTGGTGTCGTAGTTGGATGCATTCGTACTTTAGCATTTGCGCGACATCACCACTCCCCGGATTTTTCTACATTAACCCTGCCTATCAGTCAGCCGTTAGCCTTATCGAAGGGGGTTTGTCTAATGTGTAATCAGCGCGTTTTACATCCATAGATACCAATTCACCATTTATCGAGATGGACCTTGACCCGCAGGCGATTATAGCCCAGCTCAATGCGAGTCTGGTTGACCGTGTTGTTGCTCTTCGGCGGCTTAAAAATGATGTGATCGGCGACATCCAGAAAAAGACGCTCTGGGTACAACATGGTCTGATCCCGCACATAGTGAAGCTTTTGCTGTCCAACGACTCCGAAAGAAATGCAAACGGGAAGGAAGCGCGGCAGCCCTTCCCAAGTCTCGACACTGCTACCGTCGATGAGACCGCTCGATTACAGGCCCTTCAGCTCCTAGCCAGCTTTGCGAACGGTACGCCAGCAGTCTTGCTCCCCTTACTGATAGCCATGATTCGGAGCTGATGATGACTTATCTGTAGCCGGTCCCGCGTTCCTCCTGCCGCTCTTCGCCGCCGGTGCGTTACACGCCGTCTTGGGCGAATCCTGTCTCCAAAATGAACATCCCGAAATCGTTCTCGCCGCCCTGCGCGTGATCAAGCACTTGGCAGTGGCCACGGCATCTGCCTCGTCATCCTCACCTCTAAACCCCAAGTCTCTAGCAGACATTATATTTTCCGATAGCTATTTAGCGAGTTTACGTCAGATATTGTTGCCGCGGACATTAGATCACGATAATGAAGCCCCGATAACAATTGTCGCCTATCTCATCAGGACTCTCTGCCGTGAGGAACGCCACCAAACCATTCTAGTGGATTCCGGTATTTTAGATGCACTCGCCACAAGGATAGCGACCTTTGCCATGACCGAAGGATATGTGCTACCAAATGCTGAGGTGCGTGCTCGGATAGAAGGATTGGGAGAGTACATACCAGAAACCCCTATATCAAGCGGGAGTCTGGACGAGTTGCTGGGCGCGGTTGCTGCTATCATTACGGACTCACCCTTCCGAGTCTGCAAACTCGTATACTCGCCGTCAATCATCGCCATCTTCCCAAATATCAACACTAGCGGCAGTCAGTACCCTGATACCCTTCCTGAGCTCATCGTACTACCAGGTTTAAGGCCAACGAAACCCAAGGGGCCCGGAAGAATGGATTCGATCATGGACTTGCTGCTCCCCGGAACGCCATCTTTCCCCCGTATAATTGGGAATAGTGGGGGATTCTCACCACTCAGCGCCCCATCCTCCAAAGAGTCCCCTAGCACAAACGGTCGGCCATCTTCGAAACTGCAGACAAGTCTAGTATCCTGGACACCACCCGAAGAGAACACTGCACGCAATACGGATCATCTGGGAGATGTCGAATCTCCACTTGTGCCGTGGCTTATTCATTTAGTACGCACCCGTACTGGAAGTGAAGCACTAATGGCCGCCTCGGTCCTCACCTCTCTTTTTAAAACCGGATTCATATATAAGACGAGGGAAGCAAGCATGGGGCTGCTGGTAGTCCCGATTCTTTTAGAGTTGCTCGAAGATGCGGATGCGAATATCAAAGAATCTGGGAATGGCTGGGTATATCGTGATGCGAGGGCGAGGCTGGATGTAATCGAAGAGACGCCAGCCGTTCTTGCTCGCCTCATCACAGATAGTGAGTCCATGCAAAAGGCCGCATTTGAATGTGGTGCTGTTAAGACGATATGTAAGCTGCTGAGGAGTAGCTACGATACGCCATTGTCTACAGCAGAGTCTCGCCCCTGGTCGCCACATGGCGACCATGTCGGCATCCCAGGCAGTCTTGCATCTGAGTGTCGGTTGGGTGACGAGGGTCAACACCCCCAACTTATTCATCACAGAAGGGTGAGAGAAACTACACTGAGGGCCCTCGGTGCAATAGCAACCTTCAAAGAAGACTTCCGTAAAGCGATTGTAGACCAGCAAGTGGTAACCTACATAATCGACGCCCTAAATCCCTTTGCTAGCAGTTCCAAACAGGCAAAAGATCCAGATGCGTTGCACCACAGCGACTCTAGAAGCAAAACGTCGTTACTCGAGCAGAACCCTGTATCTGTTATCGTTGCTGCGTGTTATGCCATTCGAATGCTGTCACGTTCAGTTAATACACTGCGGACTGCCTTAGTTGACCAAAACGCCTCGGAACCTTTGTTTCGTCTACTTCGGCATCCTGATGTTGAAGTTCAAATTGCCGCGACGGGTTGTATGTGCAATCTCGTGCCAGATTTTAGCCCAATGAGAGATGTGAGTATCACCCAGACAGTGTAGAGCATTCTTCTAACAAGTATATCCCAGCCTCTGGTCGACGCCGGTGTGCTTAAAGTCTTGTGTGAACACGCACATTCTATGAATTCGGCGTTGAGACTAAATGCGTTATGGGCTCTGAAAAACTTGGTTGATTCTGCCAGCATAGACCATAAAAAACAATGCGTGGAAGAACTCGAGTCGGGTTGGCTGGTCCAGCTCATCTGCGACGATACCGAAGACGAGGTACTCTTTTCTGCAAAGACTCGATCCGAACGGCCGTCAGCCACGGCTACACCGGATGTCATGGACGAAGATATAGACATGGGTTTTGTAGACGAGCAAAATCGTCCATGGCCTACAAGCTCTCTCTATAAGACTACCTCGACCACGCCCAAGTCAAACATTCGAATCCTCCAATTAGCAGAGTCTCGACTAGAAACTCTCAAAGAGCTAGAACAGAACCCCGTCCGGAAAGCTAGGCAAGACGACTTGGCTATACAAGAACAAGGACTTGATTTTATCCGAAATTTGATTGGCGGGGCACATTCAAGCAATAGCCCAGATTCCGCTAACGACACGATGGAAATGATTGACTATCTTCTTAACGCCCTGGGTCAGGATCGCCTTTTCGCGATCCTAGCTTCTAAACTAAAGCCCAAGGTTCTACATCCCTTCAGTCGACGAGGCACCAGCGGTAACGAGACTCGAGTCCTTCCACCCCAAGCCAAAATTATAGAAGCAGTCATCTTTATTCTAGTCCATATCGCCGCAAGTATACCGCGACATCGGCAACTGGTTATTGCGCAGACAGATTTGCTAAAACAACTGGCCAAGCTTTCCAGCAGCCAAGATCGGGAAGTGCGAGTAGCGTTGTGCCACTTGATTAACAACCTGACTTGGCAAGATGATATGAGCGATGCAAGTGCGTGCTCGCAACGGGCGACGGAGCTGAAGAACCTGGGGTTTCTTAAGAAGCTAGAAGCCCTGAGCCAGAGCGACGATGAATTAGACGTACGCGAGCGCGCCAAATCAGCCCTCTGGCAGATGAAGCAAGGTTACTAAAAGAATGATTTTCGGTGGCAAGAGTGACATTAACGTTATGGGTTGATTATATAGCAGCATCGGCACTTCAAGGAAGGGTATTTGTGAAGTTTGTATTGGTATAATCAGTAGACGCAGCGGAAACGGAGCATAACTGGCGCAAGGCATTGGACGGTTGTACTCATCGGTGTGTCATGCTAGGACGAGCGCATGACAGTTTGACAACATACTTCCTGAGCAATTTTGTATGCGTCAGCAACTAATACCTGCAATGGCATATCATTTTAATCGTAGAAATATGTCCTTCTATTACTGCGTCTTCTTCCCGTCCCTTTTCCTCGTGGCACCGATATTCAGCAAACCTACACCCGCGAGAAAGAGCAGCTTGCCGAGAAACGGTGTAACCGTCGTGATAACAGCTATCGCATTCATCACATCCCACCGCAATGGGTTAAAAAACCAGGCAGGACCCATGCTCTGTATGAGGCTGGACGTGTAGAAAACGTCGCTAACGGCAGAGGCGGCCAATGTGTGCCGCCAGACACGCACGTCATCCTTGAAATCATCAGAGCGCAGTGTCACGAAGTCGTGAAACGCCAACATCAACCAAGCTCCCGTCATTTGTGTGAAGAGAGGAGACAGCGCTGGTGAGTACGGCACACTTGGCACAGTTGAGCTGAGGAGCGTCGTTGGGAAGAAAAAGGCATTGATTGCACCTGAGACCGCGAGCAGAGGCTCGAACGTGGTGAATAGGAAGCGATAGGCTTTTGGTATGGGCGATGCTGACATCGTGATGGCGATGACTAATAAGAGATTTAATGTTTTGACGGATATCTTGCTGGTTGGCTATACTGCTGGTGTATATACAATTACAACACCAGTTGTCACCAACTCGATGATTGTGTGTGGTCTTGAGCGGGCCACAGCTGACTGTATCATAGGAATGCATGTGACTTGAGCTATTCTAACGCACGTGACCTCATTTGTCTTGACAAATATTGTTGTATGTTGCTACGGTTTTTTAATACCTGCCAAGTACCTACACCATTTAACCATAGGAAATATGCGCCGTTACAGCAACAACCAAATATTTGTTCGCCCCCAATCCAGTGATTTTAACAGCCTCACGTCCATATCCAAGATATGCCAAGCCGCGAAATTGGCATGGCAAGTTAAGGTGACGGCCGTAGTCGCCGATCACCACCCCAATTCTAACTCGTGCATATGGGGTACACGCCGGGATGCCGTCCATTACTTTCACTATCACGTCAACTACCGACAGTCCCGCGCAACGCATGATGTGAGGCTCTGAATGGATGTTGCTCCCCACTCGGACACCGATCTGACCGCATCTCCCATATTATATCCTCGTCATTAGTGCCTGTTTGGAGAAACTGCATATGCATAATGTTGTCGCGTAACATTTGCTACCTGGGATGGATGTTCTATGGCCGCATCAGTCACAAGCGTCATCGAGCGAGCCCGACAGGTTAATGTCGTTACTTGTCTACTTACATACAATAAAAGCATGAGGTGGTAAGTAATAAGTTGGTTGTACCGACGATCGGACCCCGCCAGGATCCTAGCCAGGTATCTCTTTTTGGACCTCGTCGGACACAGTTCCAATGCCTCCACAAAATACAGTGTCGTGACAAACGCCTGATTCGATTGTCATGAGTCACGGCATCGACCACATTCTATTCGGATGCCACCGGCATCTGCCGGCACGCCAATCCTGATCGGCTTTTAATGCTCCCTGGCTCGACTGACTCCCCATGCAGTATTTGCCTACAATCGTCAGTAATGCGATCCGATGTTGCCGGTCCTCGCCAATTGATTCTATGGTATCGCGATGTCGCTTCTAATTGTAACGGCCGATGTAGCCACGCTCAGGGGAGCTATCCCGCGGTGGCGTTCTCGTAGAATACACAAATTACTTACCAGAATGATGTCAATCGCTCTTTGGATAATACCTAACTTAAAAGGTAGTTGAGAAATAACGGCCACCAGGCCCACTAGCTCCGGTAGTCCATCGCTTCTATTTACGGCAGCATTTAAGCAATGGGTGGCACGCTATCTAGAAGTTTCTCAGCTTTTAATACTATGTAATGACGCAGAAATGTGGTGGTCGCTCACTCGGTCCCAACAGTCAGGGTAGTCGCCCGCTAGACTGGATAGAAGCCCATGCAGCAAGGCAACCCAATCCCACTCGCGGCCTGGTCCTTGTATTGACACCTGACCTGGTGATTGTACGATCCTAGTGGGAAGCGCAAAAGGTGACTGGCTGTCCGGTGAGGAAGATGCAGTTGGGTATGATTTATCATCATTGCGTTTGTCAGACGTTGGTCGATCATCAGATTGGACTGACTTCGGGCAGCTCGGGCTTACAGCAAACTATCGCCCACGGCTCTCCAACTCGCCAGAGGAATCAATGCTCGCCCTGATCGAGATCCGGGTCGTCGCTTGCCTTCTAGTGGCCCCCTCACTTTGAGTAAATATAAAGATCACACCTCCGCCCGTCACTGCCCTCCTGTCTCGGACATCAATCGAATACACAGGTGCGCCAGTAACAGATTATACCCAGCGACGAATATAGGAATCTTTCACTATTAACGAGTACCAATTCAAATTTACATTCCAAAATGCCCATCCTACTAGGCCGTGGAAACGACGCCTTGGGGGTAAACCCGCCCGCTGGGAGTGAGAAACTCAGCGTAAATGGCAGCGATTGGCTGTGGGCAGTAACAGCTATATACGTTGTTTCGTTCCTTGCTTTCTTCGGTCTAACTTTCGTGGCCCGGTCCGGTGAGAAGATTTTCCATTATATCTTCACCATCGCCCTGCTTGTTGGTTCGATCGCCTACTACGCCCAAGCATCAGACTTGGGATATGTTTTGGTCAATCAAGTGAACTCGAGCCCGAGGCTCGCATTGTCTCGACAAATCTTCTGGCCCAAGTATGTCAACTGGGTCGTTAGCTTCCCGTCCATTATAACCGCACTAGGTCTTCTCAGCGGTGTACCGTGGGCTACTATTTTCTACAACATATTCCTCTCGTGGGCATGGTAAGTAAAATTATTACAAGAACTCGCCGTTATACAAAACAGGGCTCTAATTGAGCATAGGGTCATCTCGTATCTGATCTCAGCGTTTACAACCTCAAACTACAAGTGGGGCTTCTTTGCTTTCGGTACCGTTTCATGGCTACTGTTGGCCTTCAACACCTTCAGTGCCGGCTCCTCGGCTAAGCGCGTAGGCGTGTCCAGCGACCACACATTGCTGTCCGGCTGGGTTAATCTGCTCTGGCTTCTGTACCCCATTGCGTTTGGTTTGACCGATGGTGGCAACCGCATCGGTGTGACACCGATGTTCATCTTCTTCGGCGTTCTAGATGTGTTCTTGATCCCCGTCTTGGCCTTCGCTTTCATCTTCCTGGCTCGCAGATGGGACTACGGCCAATTGAACTTGGGTAGGTAATCTCTAAATGCGACAACTATTGACGCGCGACTGTGAATGACGACTAATCTTTTTCGCAGCTTTCACTCGGTACGGACGTGTTCACAATGCCGGCCAATTCCCCGAGAAGACGACAACGGCAGCCCCTGCTGACAACGCCGCCGTGACCGCATAAGCTAGCTACCTACTTTCACCGGTGGAGGACTTAATAATCGCCCCTGCGTCAAAGGGCAATATTCCTTGAGTAGCGGTACCGCTGTGCGACAAGGGTGTTGATCATATCGCGTATCACCACTTAATAATTGATGCCACCTGTTCGTCACAAACAAAGGTTTGGCGTTGTCACTCGTTAACGAAATTATGATAATTATGGACTTTCAGTCACCATCTTAAAACATATACCCTCGTTTGTTTAGCGGCAGATACCCGGTGTAATGGTGCGGAGTTCTCAGGTGGGGAACAGAAGATATCATATTCAACACGGACTAGAAAATCAGTAATTTAATCAATTTACTTCACAGTTTTATCTTGCGTTCGCGTGTAATTAGCACCTTAGCTCCCGGCCTAGGTGGGCAATCAGTTGCTTGACTTCGCTTTGTCAAGTGAAGACACTGCATAAGTTCTCTGACATCCTTCGTTCTCGTGTACAACAAGACACTGTATTCCCATATAACTTGATATCAAACCGTCATCAATTGGATTGATGGATAGTGATCTTCGCTTGACACTAAGCCAACACTTCTCCGCTGTACTCCCATGCCTCCAAATCATAAGCATGCACATATGTGTAATAGCCGCTAGCTCTACGGCATGACTTCACTACCTAGGTAGCAGTCTCTGCAGCGGCGATCTTGCAAGGGGAATTACCCCACTAGTGCAATTCCTCCTTCTCGATATGTTCCTTACTCGGAGACCACTTGTCTTGCAAAGCCTTATCGAGCGACAAGCTATACACGTCTTTAGGCCACCACTCGCCCCAACTCGTGAGAAAGATCTGCTCTGGGTCGCTCGGGAAGTCATCGCGCGTGAATGCTCGGAGGATGCTCCGGGCGCCTGTACCCATTTATAAATCAGCGCTTTCATGTGACTTTCAAACATCCAATGAGGTAATGCACCTACCCTCGTCTATCGGCTTCGCGTCAGGCAAGCCACTCGCGTCGAACCCGGTATGTCTTCCTAGCCCTGTCTTAGGAATCAAGCCTGGCGAAACTGCTACGACTCGAACCGAATTGGCGAGGCGGCGGCGCCACCAATGGGTTGATAGAAGCTGAGTAAACTTCGAAGCACAATAGGTCACAAAGCCGTCCGCGCCAGAGCCGGCTTTGAGATCAACATCAAGTGTATCTATGATATAAGCTTAGTTGCTTCTCGAGCTACTCAGGATCAATCTGAAAAGGGAAAAATTAACATACTGGGATCATCGTCCCGAATGTTGCGGACGGCTCCAGACGACACAACGACGACTCGCGAGCGCGACGAGCGTAGTTTCTCTTCGAGAAGATGCGTGAGGTAGTGTTGTGCTGCCATTGCACATGTGCATTAGGAATCGATTCCTTAAAATTCAGGTAGGCAATTCAGCACGGGCAACTCACACAGATGATTTACCACAAACGCCTCACACCACTTAGAGCCGTTCGGTCCAGGGCCAGTAGCATGCTTGTTAAGCGCCGCGTTGAGAAGCAGGAAGTCCAGCTTATCGCCCCCTAACTTATCTAGTGTCTGCTGCGCGAAGGACTTCACACCTTTCAAGTCTGACAGCTCTAAGGGCAGGATTGAAACATTGTGCGTTGCAGCATCATATTTGAGTCCGTCATATGCCGCCTGTGTAGATTTTATATCGCGAGCGCCAAGTATGAATCTATAAGGCTGTGTTTGTTGAAGCAGCTGTTTTATAGCTTCAAACCCCTATTTTTATGATCAGTATGTATGACTGGCCAAAAACGAGTGCGGAGAACCAACCAGGCCTGATGAGGCACCAGTAACAACAATAGTCTTTGTAATAGCTGTAGCCATATTGATAGACACTTAGATTCTAAGAACAGACGAGGGAGAATCACGATGTTCAAAGGGCTCATTTTAAGGTTTTATTATTATTATTATTATTTTTACATGTCTTGACCTGCAAATCGCTTGGCTGATGGTTTTTAGATGACCAATCAAGTCCGAGAAGTCCGGGCCGTTAAGTCCGAAAACGTGTTAGTCTCACTTACAACCCCCCAATCGCCGACGAAGACAGTGCACCCATGCCTGTTATTTTCATTATTATCTATCTCTCTGTCTGAAACAACATCCAGTTAGTCGCATTTGCACTTGTGGAATGTCTCCCTAAAACACGTTTTCTCGTCTGTAGGTGTTGGGAAGTAACAACATGACTTTGGCAAAACAACTCAACCCTTAAATATTAGCAGTTATATTATTAGGGGGGGCGCAAAGTCATGTCATTTCGCCCTCGCCTTTTTATGCGGACTTGTAGTAGTTCAAATACCTTGTATAGTATATATAACTCAGCTATCTTAGCTCGAAATTATATGAGCGGCAGCTCGTGCAAGGGTACAGCTATTGAAACGACCCGGGGTAACTTACCTGCCCATGGGCCCTACAAGGAGGGATGCTACTTATACGCATCCACGGCTAGAGGTTATCGCTGAATTCAACGGGGAACTAATTGGTCAAATAAAACGCAAGTTAGGCAACATAAGAAAATTAACTAAAAAGCTAAGGAGTGTGTGGTTGAGTTTTTACATGTAGGTTGCTAAATTCTCCGAATATTGCAGTAAGATGAAGCCCTTGAAATATATACCCTTCTATTGGCTAAAACCATCAAGAAACGCACACGCACCACTTCACTATGTAGCTACCCGTGTCTGCCACACGAGACAAGAATGGGCAAGGCAAACCTTTTGCATATATATACCTTAGTTCGCCTCCTAGCCGAGAGGGAGGACTATAACCTATTGATGATTGTTGCAATTTAATCACCATTCCAAGCCCTTGTTACGATCGAATATGTAATAAATCCATCGGAACACATAATTGGACGTCCTGTATTTGGACATTCGTTCCTGGTTGGGTAAAGCGTTTTTCGCGACACGTCTCGAATGCTAAAAAAAAAAAAAAAAAGTGCTTATGAGTTATAAATAATATTGATATCAATCTAAGACAACTGTATCATCTGGCTTGGTTAACTATCGAATTTTTGAGACTGAGTTTTGCTTTGGGAACTGTGCTTTGGAGATATCCACGCCATGTATCTAACCATAAAGGCGCCTTCAAGCTGGAGCCTGCCAGGGCGCGGTAAGATCGCCCTTGTGAGGCTTTATAGCCTTGGCTGGTGCAACGTAATCGAAGTGACCCATAAGGCTCAGGATATTGATGTCCTGGGGCCCCTGAATCATAGAACCGGTCAGGCTCATGAATTTATGAGGGAACCCAAGATCAAAGCTGTAGCCACCTTCGATTTCCTTAATATCCTCGGGGGAAAGTTCGAGGCTGAGAGCCTCGATATTGGCCTTCAGGTGCTCTACCTTGCGACCTCCAAGAACAGGAAATGTGTGGGGAGCCTACAATGCTCGTCAATGGATAATATTCATAGCATCTTCGGCTTCTGCTCACCTTTTGGAGAACGTATGCTAGGGCAACGCTCGTGATAGGTACATTGTGACGCTTGGCGACAGCATCGAGGACCTTGGACATCTGCTCCTCACGCCCAATCAAGAAATGCGGGGCTATATTGCGAGCACCAGTGTTCTCCTTACCCGGAGACTTGAAATATCCGCCGCCTAGGACACCGAACGGCTGGAATGCCATACCTTCAGCTTGACACATGGGGATGACCTCGCGCTCCACTATAAATGCCGAAGTCAGTTATTACCATTTGCAGCGTGATTAGTCGGGATTTTAGAGGCTTATAACAGTCTCCCGCCCCCAAAAGGAAGTTTGTGCTCTGAAAGTTGCCAAAGCAGGAATAAAATGGCTTCGAGAATTACTCACGGTCACGCTCCTGAGCTGAAAAGCGGCCTTGATAAATGGAAAATGGACGCAAGCCATTTTGGCGCGCGTACATGTTGGCCTTGGTGACCAGCCAAGCAGGCGAGTCGCTGATGCCTAGGTAAAGAACCTTGCCTTGGTTGATGAGGCCATTCACTAGAGGACTCGGAGTTAGTTATCGCCATTTTAGGCGAGGCTTGTAATGGTATCCAAAACTTTAAAGCGCTCTCTTGACCCGGAAAGGAAATCATGTGCTGTGGAAATTGGCAAGATAAGACGAAAACCGCTCCGAGAATTACTCACAGGAATGCATAAGCTCTGGAATCTCGGTAGCGTAGTCCCAGCAGTGGACGTAGAGCTGGGAGTGGGGTTAGACGAATTTCTCATATCACGCCCTAAGTGGACTTACAATATCAACATAATCGGTCTGCAGGGCCTTCAGGCTATTATGAATCGAGACGTGCAGCGACTTGGCGCCAGTACCCCCATAGTTGCTCTGTTGGACGGCGTGACCAGACTTGGGGCTCATAGTATACTTAGTGGCAACGACCATCTCCGAGCGGCGGTTGGACTTCTGCATCCACTCACCTATCCAGAGCTCGCTCTCGCCAGCCTGATAGGTATTGGCGGTGTCAATGAAGTTACCACCCAGGTCGTAGAAGGTGTCAAGAAGTTCGAACGCTGACTCCTTGGTGCACTCCCCCATCCCGAACGACCATGCATTCCCGATGCCTTGAAGATGGTTAGTTCAATGTTGATAACAAATAAGAAATTAGATATAGGGTAATCGAACGTACTCATGCCTCCTAAACAGAGGGGACTGACACGGACAGATGCCGAGGGGGCGAGGAGACGGTGTCGTCCAAGCACAGTCTTAGGAGCAGCTGGAGGCGAGAAGACCATTTTGAAAATTTATGATGAGTATAAGTTGCGAAAAGGTAAGTAATCGGAGAACAGTGATTGTAAGGCAAGCTGGCGATGAAAGTCTTGATGTTCTGGAAAAGTGAACCGAGAGCATGATTGTTGGCATGCCCTCTTTATAGTTGGGAACTGTCCCTGAAACAGATATGAGTTACACATTGTTGAATCTGCCCCAAGACAGGCATCACTACGATAGAATGTCCTTTGCCTATGTCGATGTTACAAATCACGATACTAGGTACCTAGTTTCAACGGGGTGGGGCGGACTTCGGACTTCTCGATTTAAGCTTATCTCCCACATGGCATGGATATAACACATAGAACCGAGACATAATCGTAAATTACGACTCATTTATTGAGACAAAATCGTCGTATACACTCATATGAAGCTTGCGCACCTACATACTTGTAGGTAACCCTTTGCCTGCACTCTGAGAGGTCCGGTAATGATTTAGCTAGTCGCTTGCACACCTCTGATCTTGGGTGGTTGTGCCCCTTACATCCAACCAGATGTAAGCTAATGCTAAAAGGGTAATTACCCAAAGCGGAAATCGTGTATAGATGACGACTGGTGCCGGCTAGCAATGGACCTGTGTCTGCGCCAGATTCTAAAAAATATAACCTCATAGAGTAACGAGACCCTCCATGTCATACGGAATAACCCAAGGTAGTGAAGATGCGTATATCCGATGCCAGGAGCTAGATCATCTGCAACGCGGCGGTCTACATATTCATCTACCCGTTGATTTCCTGATCACGAAAACAGGCACGATAATGGGAGATATTAATTGATAGACGAAAGCGTAGCTTTCGTGTATAGACCTAGTTGCCGCCAGAGCTGAAGGGAGAAACCTGTTCAGTATGGTTTCCTTGCGGCCATAGATGATTACATGCGAATAGAACACCAGTTCTGAGCCCTACCCTCGTTACACTCCATACGTATTTCTTGGTCTCGGATCATCAAAAACAGAGAAAGTAATATTTGGAATTCCTACAACCCCCATAACTAGGTGGTGTGCACAGATGGTCGATAGTATTTGCGCCAACTTCTTCTGCTCCTTACCTAAGCAGTCTTGGCGTTTGCACTGTCTCTTGTAACAAGGGCTAGGAATCTAGGGCTTGGAAGGATCTACTATGGCTTCAGCTCTGTCCCCCTTTTAGCTCTGGCGGCGATCTAAGTTTATATACACGAAAGCGAAGCTTTCGTTCGCCTGATATTCTTGCCTATCTTACACTATATCGCCTGTTTTCATGATCAGGCAAATAAGCTAAGTCTACAAACCGCGGCTTGTAAGATTAATTACATGATATCGGCAGCGCCGACCCGTTGGTTCGGATACGTGCAATCCCAGTACCTTGAATCAGCTTGTGTGGCATTTCTCATGAGGTTAGTTAACCCATAGCTGGTAAAGCACCTTTAGAACTGTGTCACTTATCATCAGCAGGATAAGGCAAAAATATGGTTAGAATAAAAAGATGTAGTCATGACAACTTAAAGACTCTCACATTGCTATGATCAATTGAATAAACCGATCCAAGTGCTTCGAGACGAAGTGCCCATAGCTCAATATGCTGCTGAGTTACAATTTTAGCACCTAGGCTAGGGTATAAAACATGGCAGCCATGAGAGAAATTGCGGGGAGAATTCGTCTTGTAGTACTTTAATCAAACGGTACTATAGCATCTATACTACACTTTTGCCATCCGTATGCCTAATACCAGGGTGGTATCGCCGGCATGTATTCACCATGGCTCGGTCCCGACGGCTAGATCTCAAGAACAAAAACGGACACTAAAAAGTGAAATAGGACTTCCAATAAACACTCGTGCGTTTATAACTGTGGGTAAATCGAAGAAGACGGAATAAGCGAGATGCGTCTTGGCGCATAGGATTTCGATACTGTTCGTTCCAACAGCTGCGCCAAGGTCTAGCAACGGTTCCGGCCCCCAAGCAGACTGCTGGCTGGTATTCCAATATCACAGAATATGATGTATTCTTTTCATATGGCACGACGTTACGCATTGATGGATATGCTAGTTGTCATGTGCTAAATACTTACTCATATTACCATGCATATCCTGTAGGACGCGAACATTACCTGCTAATAGCATGAGGGGTTCCATTTCCAGATTCCAAGACACCAACTTCGCATTAGTTGCCCCAACCACCAATTATTTTTAGCGCTGAGCGGTGTCCTAGCGATTGGATAGATCCAGAGATGTCTAGACCCAATTTGTATATATTATTTCGACGAGCCGCATATAGGAGCCGCACGACCTATGCACCATTGGTGCCAATATACTGTCGTGCTACAGTACGTATGTAATAGCTGCAGTCGGTCAAGTGCCCGATTTATTACGTTCTATCTTTTGGTCATGTCGTGGATAGTGCCGCAACTCTGTTCCGTGACATATCGTTTTGTCATCAACACATGAGCCAGGACTGAACTTCGGCTTTGCTCTCTGATATTCAAGCGCTGTTTGAATACCAATGAGAACCCGTGCGAAAATCTTAGAGTCGATCTAACTCTAGTTTAGGCTACTAGAAATGAAGCCCATGTACGCCATGATGGTGAGTCGCTACAAAGCGCCTACAAATAAATCATAACTACACACAATAACAGCCTACGGTATACATAGGGTAGGATTAATTTTCGGGAAGAAGCCCATCGAGATGGTTACCTATGTACGGTTGAAGTTTGGATAAATCAAGGAAAGACATAGCGCTGAAAGCTTATGGTGACCAGCGTCACGTATGATAACCATTTCCCCTATTGTTCGAAGCCTCTTCAAGCATCTCCTTCACATACCCATTGACCCAGTAGCCGCCTAACCTCTCAACACCTAAGTGAGCAGCGCCTTCGACTCGTCCAACACACCTATCGCCTGCCCCGCACCAGCAGTCGAACGGCTGTGCCATCTCAAACTCAGTACTTGGATAAAAGAAGCTAAGTACTACATTTACTGCGATCAGTAACTATGCGCCGTAATGGTACCCATATCTTAATCTAAGAGATATCAAGAGCCGTGACGGTGGGGAAACGAAGCAAATGCTCTCACGCATTATTGAGCTGAATGAGATATGAGTTCAGGTCTGCTACTCACAGTCTCCCTTCCTAAGATCGCGGTTTCTGTTAACTCGCACTTCCATTTGTTCCATGTCCCATTCGAGCGTTGGGGTACAGCTATGGTTGACGAAAACGAGATCGGAATTAAGTTCTATATGAAGGTTTCGGCCGGCCTAGTTAGTTCAAATTTAGCATTAGTTGATGCCATAGTTTTTTTCGTCAGTAGTCCTTTGACAAGATATAAACTCTGACCTGCACCGAGCTCCATGAGGGCAGTGACACGGTGGTCACGCCCGTGATGCGCGCAAAGACGGCTCCAGCCGGTAGATCGACAAGTGACTCAGCCCATGATCGGAAGGCACCTTCGACTTTCTTGATCACCATGAGTCGATCCAGGTCTGGGTTTACCCAAGCGGGTAGAAGAGCCGAGGGCGCGTGCTTCTCGTCAGGGCTACTTATAATTGCCATTGCAAGTTCCCTTTTCTATGAACTACAACACAGTTTCATATCCTCAAGTAGAAACGAGAAAACCACCATCATTTTATATTCATCATTCGCGGATAAACGGAAACGACGAGTCATTTATCATAGTCCTAGAGCCTCTCCACTACACCGCTCCACTTAGCGTGTTGGTGAAATAGTGAAGGCTTCATTTATCTGGCGGTCTTCGCGGCAAAGGAGTATTCAAGAGCAGGGGCACACAATCGGCCACGATGCACCCTGGTGAGATGATGGTCCGATGGAACGGTTCCGCCGGATGGGCAAACAATTAACGAAGGCTGCCGAAATGAGGCGCAGCTTATCTACCCTATCAGCAACGGTGACGTTGTCGAGTTTCGAGTCAACGTGTGATCAGGTACCGTTTATTATAAGGGATTAGTAACTCGACTATGGCTTCGGGCCGGACACTCAGGCTAGTGATCAGCCAGATCCAAACACCTCGATCCCCCACGCGGCGTGCCGACAATCTGGTTCTGGGGTGCAGTTTTCGTTGCCAAGGCGCTTGACTAGCCTACAACGGCTTCATAAGGCAGGTTGGTCAGCGCATGTGACAAGTATTCTCTTCTCTCACCTCAGCAGAGCCACACCCGACGCTTATGGAAAGATATCAGGCATATAATATGTGAGCCGGTATATTGATTGGGGAATATAATAACATTCTATTCGTTCTCTGGTTATCCCGTCATGGACGAGGTATGCAAGTAATACCGAAACCGTGCGTGCTTCACCAGTAATCACTAGTTCCAAGAAGTTGAGAGTTTCATGTTGGCTGTAACTCCAGTGGCCTTGCATATATGATGCCTGCTCTCGGCCGGGGTAGTGGCAGAGTTCGTCTAAAATACCGAGTTACATGCCGTCATCGACTCTGCACCGAATTTTCATAGGCACTATGCCAGCTAGATGCGACAGGCCACCACCAAAACCCTTTAGCGTGAAATCCTCCTACACATCCTTGCTCTCCCCTAAAGTCAAACAAATTTACTGTTAAGGCGGTAGTGAGTAATATCTGACGTTTCGCAAAGTGCCTTGGCGCGGGCCACCTCCGTAGGAATTCCGTGATGCTTCGACCCCTTTCGTCGAGAACATCTGAGGCGGTACGAACTGTGTGCATTGTCATTGGCGCTTTCAGATGGAGGAATATCTAAGTCTAAAACTGGTCCACTGGGTGCTCGTTGTCCAGGCTGGTGTTCCATGTGTGCAACTGTAGTTAATGCAACGATGACTCTTCGTCTCGGTATAATCCAATCTCGGATCGTCTCGGCGTAGATGGCTCGAAGGGTTGGCAGATGAGCTAATCGGTCGGTATCAAACCCGATACGGCTGTCTGCAGGTTCGCGGTACAAGCATCAACCTCGGCTCTTATACCAGTCAGCAGTTCAGAATCTCGGTATACTTGCGTTGTATGAACAGTTAACTGGAAGTAACCCTGATCCCGAGGCATAAGCACTGCTGCTTACGCCCATATTGCGCCAAAATCCTGGGTTGCGATAGCGTCGCAGTTGAAACCGTCCGTTTCAAGAAACGTTTCCTCCCTCTCCCGAAAGAAGCTGGTTCCCTAGAATAAGTCATCGCTATCGGTGCCGACGGCTTAGTCCTTGCAGTGGTCTCTCGCGTGCTATTGCTAGGCTTTGACGGCGTTCAGCACCCTCTCCCGAGCCTTGTAGGCTTTGGCACGATAGAAATGCCTTTGAATGGGGTTAGCATGAATAGTATAGTTATTTGTATTTATGGGACTATATCCTGAAGATGAGCCCACAAGTTGCGGTCACATAGCATAGAAAAGATAAAGTTGGTCTGCAAGCCACAACGAAAGTCAATTTTCTATTGAGAGTACATCTATTGTATTCATTCTCAACATCAACTTCGCTGTCCGTAGCATCTGCTCCAACCTCAAGTTTTCTCTATTACCATGGAACCGGAGAAATCGAAGTCCATGGCATAGAAACCTACACATATGCGCCGACAGTAGCGCAGGCCCATTGCTTTCGGATGAGACAACACTAGTGGAGGTGTTTACGTGGTATGTAGTTTAAAATCCGTTGGTCTTGGACAAAATAAGCGTTTAGCTCTATGTAAACAATTGCGATGATATCCACACTTACCCGCCAAAGAAACCGGCTACGTGGCAAACTTGCGACTCAAGACTTACGAGCGAAGCCAAGGATTGCATGTATGCCAGCTGGAGCGTGGAGTTTTGCTCATCCGATTATCGAGGGTAGTAACCCAACGTAAACTGAAACGTAAAAGGAATGGTAGGTCGAAGCCCTCACACCTGAGGATGAAGTAGTTCACAGGTGTTCTATAGATCATTGACAGCTGAATTGTTTCATGAAAAAGTTAACTCCATATATTTGGCAGTTATTATACGAGCGGTCGACCGAATGATTTCAGCAATCTAAGGGGGTTTCGTGAGCCTTAGTCTACTATTATAACGCGGAGTACATCCTCACCTTCCATTTGAAGCTCGAAGGTCTAATCGGCTTCGAAGACATCATCAGTTGATTAAACGATTGAATTGTTTCACGATCGTCCCTGAAGGTTGCTATACAGTGTTCTTATTCAAAAAGGTATGTCTGCCTAATTGTGCAACCTTTATATTATGGTCGACACGCTGCCTTTAAGCGCCTAAGTGGCTAAGTTCTAGCTTACGCACTACTTTTGATGTCTTCGTGGGTCGCCCAGCGCATAATCTCTCCCGGTTGATGCACAGGATGCATACCATGGCGTTAGGTATGCCGCAGTCAAGAAAAGCTCCTGCGGCAATTATGACAATGACTACGGCTGCCACAGAACCTATAGTAATCCAAATCACTCTAGTTGTGTCAAAGTCCCTGTGACTATCCTAGACTACGGCGGTCATTATCTTTTTATTATTGGTGAGGGTAGTGTTAACTGCGTTTTTAAGGCCAGAGATTAAGTTTTTTATTACTCCCCCTTTTGCTCTGTTCTGAAGCTGGGTGGGGATTTGCTCGTATCGTAGGGTGTGGTTAGCCGTGACAGCTGCGAAAGGTGCGTCGACATTGGTCATGACGCCACTGATTGGGTACTGATAGGATATGTAATGCCTATAGTAGCCAGGGAGAGGAAGGGCGCGACAAGAATGGGGAACTTCATTGTCGATGTTGATTGTTAATGATTAACGGCTCGTGTGTGATGCGTGATATTGTACGGCAGCAGTCGAAGGGAGTAGTTAAGGGCACCTAGGCTACTCAGACGGGACGAAGTTGCGACCTATACGCAACAATAAGAGTTGAGGCTCGGTCAAAGTCGGAAAATTCAAGAATGGGGAATTGGGGAGGACGCAGAAGCTGGAAATTAGCGGTGGGAAGGCCTTCACTATACAGACAACTCAGGGAGTCTAAGGACATGTTACTGATTGTGCAGAGAGCTTCCATTGATGTGGGTGATCCTGAGGCAACTGATACTGATATGAATTGGAAACACTTGAATTTATGATATATGATTAATTTCTGATTGGCTGATAAGAAAGCCTTGTGGTTGTTAATAAGTGATCTCAGCTATAATTGGTCGGGGAGAATTACTGGATCTTATAGACTAGCAGAATCTCTCAACTGAATTAAATGCTGGGAAAATTCAATGCTTGATCAAACCTGATATGAGGTATGATTAGAGATGAACACATATTTCAACAAAATGAAATATCGTTGGCGAAGTAGTTGACCAACCTTAAAAGAATTATCCATAATTTGATTGAATTAGATATTAGGGAACTGGATGCAGTCATGACTCGGAGCTGAGCCAAATTATGAATAGCTAAGGCGTTGATTTGTTTATTCTGAAAAAAAAAATTGTAACCGGTTGAAAAGACTTACTATAAACAGTTGTCAGGCTTATTGAAATTCTTCTTGAAGAAACTATCATACGGAATAGCCCCCAGGTGGTGGGAATGCGTATATCCGATTCCAGGGGGGCTAGATCATGTTATTCATCTATGAAGCGGCGGTCTGCATATTCACCTAGCCGTTAATTATCTGATCACGAAAACAGGCGATAATGAACGAGAATAGCAGACAGGCAAGGGCATTTCAGATGGACGGAGGTGTAGCCTTCGTGTGTATAAATAGAGACCTAGGTTGCCGCTATCTGAAAGGGAGGAAGCCAGTCCCGTATGGCCCCTTGGAGTCATAGATGATTATATGTGAATTGATACAGTTCCAAGTTACAGAAACTGATCCGAATATTTGTTAAGTGGTCGAAAGCGACGAAGCGATGAATATAATCGTATGTGGCCTTTCAGCTCCCCTGCAATCTTCTAGTCCCCTACAGTCTCTCGAGGAAATTATACGAAAATGAGGTAGGCAAGGCGAAGCGAGTTTGTTCTGAGTATAGAACCGTATATCTGTAACGAGGATGAGGCTCGGAACTTGGTGTTCTATTCGCATATAATCATCTATGGCCGCAAGGGAACCATACTAAACAGGTTTCTCCCTTCAGATCTGGCGGCAAACTAGGTCTATATATACACGAAAGCTACGCTTTCGTCCATCTATTAATATCTCCCATTATCGTGCCTGTTTTCGTGATCAGGAATCCAACGGGTAGATGAATATGTAGACCGCCGCGTTGAAGATGATATAACCCCTGGCATCGGATATACGCATCTTCACTACCTTGGGTTATTCCGTGTGACAATATCTCCTCTATAGACCGATAAGATACTTTGATGATCGCTCTGGCCCCATGGGATATTACCAGTTCAACGTAAACATTTCGCTAAGCTTTTGTTATGGTAGTAATTAGTTGGAGATAAGTTGCTAATAGCAGGAGCCGTGAGTTCTTTAAAATCTAAGATATTAAGGTATATATCACTGGGTAGGTTAATCGGACTCTTGGTACTCTATTTGAGTTACTACGTAGTGAGAATTGCTCAAACCTATAGTTCTGAATAACTGTCTTTTGGTCGGTACCTGTGCCAGATCTAAAGGCTTGATATCAAATGATGCAGATCAATGTGGTGATTATTTTGATACAAACGAATCTATTCATCTCATTTATTGTCGCATTTTGGGTCGCGATTTAACTTGTATGGCTCTATATTAGTTTAGGTTTCTTCAAACAAGAAGGCTTCGTTTAACATAAAGTTCTAATAATCCCAATACTGTCTGTAGTACGGAGTAGTAGTACACTACTATACCATATCAAACACGAATATGCCGATCTGTTTCCGTATTCGGTCTGGAGTAATATGGGGCCTTAGGGAGCGGTGCTAGTCTGAGCAGTGAGCGTAGTGGATATACGAAGCCGAATTCTCCTATACTAAGATCCGGCTCAATTTTGATATAAGTTTCACTAATTGATATGAAAACAAACCTGTATATGTATTAAACTTAAACGTAGATATTCCCACAAAACAGGTGGGCAAAGCTAGCAGAAACGAGCAATAAAACTACCCGGGTGTGTATCTTCATGTAGACAGTCCAAGGTTCCTGGAAATGAAGAGAATAAATTGATGAATTGAAAATGAACGCGCAAACCATGTAGAGCTGTAAACATATTTCAAATAAGATTATCGCCTTTGCCCAATGTGGTAAGATAAAGCCTGACACTAACGGTACGTCTTACGGGCTTAAGCATACGGTATACCCGGTGCGTCTCTGAGGGAGAAAGACGCAGTCTTTGACACCTCAAATTAAGTCGTTTATTCCTTCCGGTTCTTCTTTCGTAATCCTATTGTTCTAGTTGTTCAAATGTTGGTCTTGTCCTGGCGATATAACTCTTGCTCCGCCTTGCAGCTAATACCTTCGCCTACGTTTTTTGTATCCACCTTAACCCCGAGTTGCAGGCCAAATAATGACGAAAATTGGACGACATAAATTGCACTCAGCGTGATAGCATTAAGGGAGCATACGGCTGACCACTAAATAAAGTTACGAGAGGCCGTCCAAGCTACGCCGTTTGTATTTAATTTAAGTGGCCTTGTCGTTTAACATTTCCTTATTATTCTACAACTGTGTGTCCCCAACGAGTTCACATATAACAACAACCGTGGCATGAGTTAATTTGCATCTAGAAGTCTAGGGCTTGGAAGGATATTCGATTTGCAATCATCTACAGGGCGCAAGGGGGCCATATAGCTCTCCTCTTCAACTCTCGGCGACCTAGGTAATGTATATACACGGAAGCTTCGCTTTCGTTCGCTTGATCTTGCATTATATTGCCTGCTTTCGTGACCAGGCAAATAATGGGCAGCTAAGTCTGCAAGTCGCCGCTTATAATATTAATTGCATGATGTCGGAGACACCGATCCGTGGTTTCGGATACGTGCAACCCTAGTGCCTTGGATGAGCCGTGTGACATCTATCCCTAACCCGGCTCTACAAGAGTAGGCGATCAAGACCCCTAACGATTCCAACAATATTCTCTTAGACGGGAGTTAAGTTTCTCTGGTAGCCAACAAGCGGCAGTGTCCATCTCCATAAACTTATAGTTCCCTTTTCCCCCTTCTTCTTTTATCATAACAGCAAAACCTGAATAATTGAGTGACACCGCCGGCGTCAACAGCTGGAACATTATCATTTGTATTACTTTTGCAAGTGAGGCGTGGGTGTCTTGTTCCTTTACAGCTATTATGATTTCGTGGATTAAGCATGGGGCATGCGTAGACATTTGGTCTTGCACGAAGGGTCCACACACCTTTCATAGGCTAGGTCTTGACTATGTATCTGCATGTCCTTTGTTTAGAGGAGTCATTCTGACACGAACAAGACGAACAAGCACTTTCTGTACAGAACGATATGGGCTGATGTGTTTAAGCCTTAGTGACCCTGAATACTGTCGGAATGGAAACCCTATGTTTACGGATATATTCAAGCAAGGTAGCAGTACTAAGTGGTTATGTCATCTTTACCGGTTGGCTTTTGGCAGCGTCACTGCTATATTTCGAACAGTCTCCCAACTAAGGGCAAATGGCGATGATAGAAGGCAAGAATGTCCTTGATCATTATTGATTTTGAGATTGGTGACTACCCGTAGCCCATTTATCCTGTGCCAATAAGTGATCTGCATTTTCTCTACACGGAAAGCCTCATATTACCGTTCTTGTCTAACTATGAGCCAAGGTATCCGCATTTGGCTTTAGGTAGTTCTTCAGCTAAGAGCAAGCACTAACTTGAAGCGGCATGGTTTACCGTATAGATAAAATATAGGTTCTAAAGACAACAAGTCCGCTTTGAAGCGCAAAGGGGCAATTCCCGACAGTCATGTCGATACGGATGAACGCCGCGCTTGTAACAGAGGAGTGAGTGCCTTGCACTCGTGCGGCCGAATGGTTTGGAATTAGTCGCATGACTGTTGTGCCACTATGACAAGACCCAATCTCTGTTGTTGCATGCAGACTCCATGCGCTCAATGAAAGGATCAATACGGTCTACCATCCATCCGGACTTTACTTGTTCAGCAGCAGAAGCCTTACGACCTAGTCTCAACGCTGTAGATGTCTTGCATGTATAGCCGGATACTGAAAACTGCATGCAAGCGGGATCGATCTTACAGGCATTCCGGCAGGCTGCAAATGAACTCGCGGTCTCTTCGTCTTTCTCTGAGTGGTTGTCCCAATCGTCGCGTTCTTCAGTTAATCGTGGTAATACATAGTTGTAAAAGACATCTTTATGTCGAATCAGGGTGTTATTCTGGAAAAAAGTCACGGTCAGCTTAGTCGGCGCCCCAACGTCTTCGCACCTGAGACATGTACTCACTGCTTGATACCAATTTTGCTCGAAAGAGTAGAATTCAGGGTATTCTACAGATGGGAGATGATGATAGCTCGCTGCATAATAACACCAGGGGTGTTTCGTGGGGCCGCCGAAGCCCGATTCGAAGTCGGTGTCGGTCGGTCCCTCGCTTGAGAGTGTTGGATATGCCCATGTTAGAGGGATTCCAACATCAGCGAGGGCTTTGCCCAGGACGCAGTCGCCAGCCCAATGGTTTGCAGTAAAGTCATCGTAGTACTTAAGATTCGTGTTGCGATGCTCGACAACCTTCTTCAAGGCAGGTTGAGAGATAGCAAAACCAGCCCCGCCGTAGGCAAAGACGACATCACCGATCTGCATCTGTTGGCCCAGATACCACGGTTTGGATGCGTCAAAATGTTCAAGCCAGGCAAGCAATGACTTCCAGAGCACGTATGTATCAGACTCGATAAAAACGAACCACTTTGCATTGGGCCGAATTCTCAATGCCTTGTCGGCTAGTGGGAGGAACTTCCACTTATCCAGCCTCCAGCCAGGACTGTCACGACCACCATTTGTATTCTTAGCCGCGGCCCATTGAGCCATCTCTTCCGCTGTGAAGGCATCTCTTCCTTTGCCTTTAAGCTTATTATAGTAAGCGAAATCGGGATGCGTCGCTACGATATCCGGGTTCACCTCATCTAGAACGTCGTACACACGCTTGCCTTCTATGACCTCCTCGAAATCCGAATAGAGCTCGTAGTGTGGTAGGCAACGTAGGGTCGTCGTGTAATGCGCTGGAAGCTTTTTTGGCGCTTCCGTGGTACCAGTTCTAAGCGTTACGAAAATATCATCAAGGCCTTCGAGGCCCTCACACGGATCGTACTTTTCTGCATAACGGCTACCGAAGTTCGCTATCGGTTGGGATCGAATGCTGAATAGTTGACATATTACTAGTATGATTAGGATTACGATGAACACTCGGCTCGGCGATCGTGTCAGCCTGGACAGCAACGTTGGTAGCATCGTATGGAGATTTATGCGAACGTGGGATCAAAAAGGACCGACATGAAGCAAACGACGAGAGATGCGTTGAGATGTAAGGCCGCACCAACTAGGAAATTAAAAAGCAAGATAGAAACGCGTGAATCGCGTCGTGGCTGAGACCGAGCTCACAATAAAGGGGGGCCTAGACAAAGCACTTTTCCAAAGAAAGGAGAGCGAGCTTAAGAAAAGAGGCCGTAGACAACACCAGAAGACGGTGTCGCATCGTGATGTGAACAAAGACAATAATTGAATCGGAAGCTATTCGCGCCACATGTCAGCTTGTTTGCAGGGGGGAATGCCACACGACTCATAGTACTTCTACCGAGACCCTTGATCAACCAATCCACGCGTTAGTCGAGTTAGGACGCCATAGCAGCGGTCGCAGAGGGGGTCTCATCAATCATTGCACGACTGTTTAACTGGATATGCAAGGATGGTTAATCCCTGCACTTCTCCATTAGTGTACCTATCGAGCCTAGCCTATTATACTAAAGTTCTAGAGGAAGCGATTAACTAGTGGCGAACAGTACCATTCTTGGATGACCTTCTATGTGTGAAAAGATGAGAAAGTAAATAGCAAGCTGTGAGTTGGGGGAAACAATTTGCGCGGAGCTTTCATATCAATTTTTTTATTGGGAGGCGTCGGGGGTTACAACATATGTGAAAGTCAACGAATTCCTCTTCTGGAATACGAAGAAGCGCCCCTGACTGGAAAACCCCATCATCTTCACGTCTTTGTCGACCATAATCCCCACATCGCGGAGTGCTGAGTCGATTCATACAGTAGACCACTCTAGTATAAGCACGGTACCATGTGTGCTTGACCAAACCTGTTTCAGATTAGCAGAAAGATCCAATTTTAAACACTCTGAAAATTAGATACTCCGCACAGCAGCCCGACCCAGGACGAAATCCCCGCAGGGCTGAAGGAACTGCGCCCCCTTTTGTTGTGTTCCCGGGTACTGGTACAGGATTTTACTTCTCCGCTTCTGTGCGTCATCATATTATTAATCTTCACTTATATCCTACTACGTCGCGCCTCGAGGCACATCAGGTTGAAGAACATTGTCGCATTGTGCATCCCGTCCTCATTTTAGCAGCGATCCTAGATTAATAGTTGAGAGAGTATACAGGTGCTTGTTATTGCCAGTCACCCCGGGCTTGGGCGGCCGCCCTAACATGCTGTAGTGTATGTCAGCCACCAGTCTTAGCATCCCCCCCATATAGGCCTTATTATAGAAATCTAGGACTCGGGCAATATACTATGTGTACTATAGGCGTTTGTCTCCAACTTCGAAGCTCTGCTTCCTCTACTGTAAAATCTTCAGCATTTAGCCAAGGTCTTACCGGTATTAGGTTAGTAATGAGTATCTATGACTAACACTCAAATCCCTATGTTTGTATAATTTCGTATGTATGAACTACTCTCACTACGTACCAAGTTCTGCCTACTGTACGAGAGAGCTAATAGGCTAGCCTATCTAGTATGTACGATACTAAATTAGTGGGAGTCCGGGTGTTGTGAGATCCGCGTTTTATTCTCTTCGACGAATCTAGCGAGATCATAGGCCAGGGTTGCAGGTCCAAATTAGTGTAGTGCAGATAGCCCCATCATGTCATGGGTAATAATAAGTAAAACGTGTTTGGGTAGAGTGCTGAGGCAGAGCATAACCTTTCATTGGTGTAGGTATCGGGACCGCTTGCCACCTATTTCCCTTACTTTTCACTTGAGCTGGCCTGCTCTCGCCGAGCTTCTCTCGTTTCCTCCCCGTGTCCCGCAAGTGTCCAGAAACGACTTCGTTCAAAATGCGACTACTCTCGTTATTACCCATTTCCTTTCTGATCGCCTGCACTCTGGGAGATGATGATGCCCTTCCTCCACCAGGCCAACCGGCACTTGATTACACTGATGGGACGTTCATTGAACCAAACGGAGGCACAGCAAGCTACAGCCCGGGCAATAGGATGAATATTAGCTGGACAACTACATATGAAACCACCAATTTATACTTAATCGTCGGCTACCAATGGGCCGCTCCCATCCAATTAACTAGTTCGTTACCATATACTTGATCCATTTGCGATGGAGGGACGCGAAAGCTAACTTGTCGTGTAGCAAACTCGGCGCAGACATGGTTCCAATGGACCGTCACCACGGATTCGACAAACTCATCAGAGATATACGTTTTTCGCGGGGTGAATGGAACAGGGACAGCCGATCAGAAAGCCGTAGGAGGTTTCTTGAGTGCTGCTTTCTATATCCCTGTTAAAGAGAATACGACGCCGACGACTACCCTTTCTACTATCACGACTTCAGCAACAGCACCAGCGAAAACACCCATCGGTGGTATGTCGTCTCAGAGCTAGTCGCATTATTATGCTAACCTGCAACTCAGAATCCAGTTCGATCCCCACTCCAACAAGCACGCCCAGTGCAGGGATATCTGAGGGAAGCAAAATCGGTATTGGCGTCGGAGTGGGAGTGGGAGTAGTTGGTGTCGCTGCTCTCGTCGCCGCATTCTTGTTCTGGCGGAAATCGAAGGGAAAACAACAGCCCCCCGGTCCCCAGCCGTACGAAATGCCTCTCAATGGGGACTTTTCACCGCACTTGCAAACCGCGCAGCCGTATGACAGCAACCAGCAAGCTCTCGCGGGCTATTATAAGCCTCCAGAGACCGGAGAGACCCGCGGAGCAGAGCTTGATGCCGGCCAGGGACATCAATTCGTCTCTGAAGCAAACGACCACAGGACAATGAGAGCGGAATTGCAGTGATACAGGCTTCAACTATCCTAATATTTTTCCAACCAGAATTTTCAGAATACGATACCCAATCTAATAGAGCAGATATGCGGCTGTGTCTGGGACCAAATCATGGTGCCCGGCCATATCGCATTCATCAAATTTTCACAAATCACTGCGTTCTTTATCCATCAACATGTCGTACATTAGTCAAAGCCACCGCGACACCCACACAATCGACACGATAACTTGTATTCGACGTATCCTATATGTCATCTTAGCCTCATTTGGGTATCGGGCTGCCTCATGAACACGACCCCTGCCGGAGAAGGCTTGGTTTTTGGAGCATCTTCAATAAACTATATCATTGAGCCTAAGTAGCCAGGGGTCTAACATGAAACCAAAGTAGTTACGGAGGCCATTGTTTGAATCCTCATGCGGTTTGAACCTGTCAATCATCCATGTAAGCAATTATGCGATTACGAGACGTCACCATGCATAAGCTCAAGATTGGTGCAAGGCACATGCAGAGTAGATGAAACCTCTTTCTAACGAAATGTCACTATCACCGCACCGTGGAATATGACTGGTCGGGGAAGCATAGCTCTACGTTGGAATCTCTTGTATAGGGCATCGGCGAAACTAGTATACATGGAGAATGGAGTTGTAAGTTAGCATTCGATAAAATATAGTGTTTTGTTAATATCTTAAGTTCCATAGCATGAAGCTTAGGCCGTATAGCTCAGCTGAATGACCAGAGTTGGTTATAGTCTAGCAAATCATGTGATTGTTGCAGAAATTATATGGGATTAGTATTCATGAACCTATGTATGATCATACTAAAATATAAGTGGCCGGTTTCGGAGACGTGACAAGGCTTTTGCTAGGCTACAGAATAACCTTGAACAATTCGAGCATCGCAATAGTTTAACCAGCTTGAGCGGGAGTTTGAAGCTATACTCAAGCTTATGAATATACCGTGTGAAACTGCGTTCACAAAACAACCAGTAAGGCAGCCATTAGGCCGGCGGCAACGAAACCAAAGCCTACAGCTGGGCTAGAGCCAGCGTTATCAAGATTTTCGGTTTCGCTTGGGGCGGCTGGTCCGGTAGAGGTTACCGTACTAGCCGGTATGGTCTCCGTGGTGGGAGTGCCGGAAGACGTTTCCGTAGTAGTCGTGGCGGGAAATGTTTGTGTGGTAGTTATCACGCTGCTTGTGCTGCTTGTGTCGCTGTTGCTCTGTGTGCTGCTCGCCGTGTCTGAGGAGCTGGTAGGACTAACATCGGCGTAGTTCCAGCCACAAGCCCTGAAAAGATCGGAGAGGTCTAGAAATGGAGTTATTTCAGATTAGCGAGTGTCTTTGTTGAACACCATGACATCATACGTAAATGCAGCGTTCATAGTAGAACTTAACGACAGGGTAACGCACCGTCATCATCGTCATTGTCATGCTGGATGTTTGCCTTAACACATGCAGCGCAACTAGTGGCCTGCTGCTGTGAGTTATCGGCATTGCAGACGCAATCCCGCTCCGCTGCGTCGTCGCTGGTGTTCCTGTCACAATCATCCGACAGTCTCGAGATATCCTGGCAGGCCTGCTGGCAAGCCTGTGGGAAATCATTCAGATCCACATCCTGTGCAGCGCCAAAAGCAGCGAATAAGAATATAGCGGCGAGAATCCGAGTCTGCATTTTGTGAAATGAATTTGTATGAACGAGGATGTGTGTAGTTGTAAGTATGGCTGGGATTGCTTAAGACGAGTATGAATGCGACCGTCGCAGCTCGGCTTTGTATAGACCAGCAAAGGGAACTCCAATGTATTTATCAACAAAGGTAGACGCATTGAAACATCCCGACTTGCAGATCTTAGATGACACCGCCTCTCGAAATGACGACGCGCATCGTCACGTACCAGAATTGGAGGTTCTTGGCCTCCATCATGGCATCCAACAACTGTGTATAGCCAGACTTGGCGGCCCACAGGGCATCCAGATTCCAATGCCACTTACCTACGTGGAGCAAATTTCACTGAGACATCAAATCTCCTGCCGCGGGTGATGCTACTGTGCTCTTTGTGGCCGACGACCTTGAACTTGGCCTTTCGATTGCAGCTAGCCATACCAGTGTACCATTTATTGGATCATCAACAACCAGTTCAGGGCTGACTGGCTATTTACTTCCGTTTTCCCGCCAAGTTTCCCCGCAGACAGCAAGCCCCTATGCGGTCTACAACATCGTTGCTGTGTAACATTTTCAGCCAACTGTCGGCCAAAAATTAGTGGCTAAGTCACTGATCGTAAGAGGATGACGTTCTGTTAACGTGGTCAATCACCGAATACCCAATCGACGTCTGTAGGCACGTGGACTAAGTACACGGGCCAAGTTTCTACTCCAAGGTCTAGTCTAGAGGGCTATCGAGATCGTACTTGATCTGCTCGGAAACCGGAATAGGTAACGACCAATCGCGTAGAGTATAATATATTTATGAAATAATGAGAACCGGTAAATGACAACATCGATCGAAGTTCCCGACTGAGCGCCACTAACTCTAGATTTCTTTGAGTAATCGACACAATCTTCCTTCATGAACTAGGCTAATTATATTGTCACGTTATCATGCATTCCGGTCTTTACACACTCAGTCGTCGACTTTGATATATCCTGTGAATTCACCGTCATTCAACTGCTCCCCAGTTGCAAGGTTCTGGCTATTCGGACCCAACAATCTCAAAAAATAGTATTCACCAGTCTCAGAGCTGTTCTGGTAATTGAATCCCCAGGTTGTAACATTGACTGCCCCAATGAACACTCCAGGTTGTCTAATGCCATCAATCTCGTGTATATAAGGCTCAAGTTCGTAGTTCGGGTCAGGTAGGTTCGGCAATCCGAACCCGAAAACAGACTCGGCCGGTGTTCCGGCCGCAACCAGTGTCTGCCATTGGATACCATTGATCCCTGTGTTTAACTGCGCTTGTAATGAGCCGTTGCCGCAGCGCATTGGAACTGCCGTCTCGTTGACGGAAGCGTCTAGTGGTATTGTTATCTATTCGGGAAGCTGATCAGTCACGTAGCTCGATATACCGTGTAAGTATTATACAATTTTTGGCGGATAAAAAAAACATACAAACCCCCACGAACCACCCCCTACTGCTGTTGCGTACTTCGGTACAAAGCTACTGCCATCAATACCCTTCCCTGTTGAATCTGCGACAACTCTCAATGGGGCAGCTATTCCGGTATTGTTATTATAGTTGGGAAACGATATGCAACTACTCATGAGAGGAGTTACTGTCACGTTTGGTAGGGCTGATGCGACCATCACAAGACAGAATGCCTGGGCAGCATAATAGAGTCGGTGTATCGCCACCATTTTTGGGACGATGAAATATAAGAGATAGAATAGAAGCATCAAAGATAGACGGCACGACGCGATTACAAGACGATGTTTCTATATGAAGGGCATTACTATCGCCGCGGGAATTTTCCGGGCCAACTGGAAACGATACCGAAGCATCTAATTTAGCCGTTGTATAATATCACTGGGAAAGCTTCCCAGATTGAGGCAATTTGGAGGGGCAGCTAGTCTCACAGACGGCACATTCATGTTCATAGTAATATTAGGCGAATATACCTTCGAAAATTATATATGCAATATTATTTGGTAGCTTAGGAATACATGATTCCAACTCATCAATCTAGGACCTATTGATTGTTGGACCAACGCGTAGTTCAAAGCAGTTCAAAATGAAAGATGTAGGGACAAGGAGTTTGAAGAAAACAAAGTATTCACTCAATGCTAATGCTCAATTTTTTTTGTTTTAATTCTATTTACATGCAAACAGTCCAGTTTATGCGGAACGGTTCATTCCAGCAGGCAAATGGGAAACTTGGCCATCTGTAATGACCTCAATGCGGGTTAGGGGAATTGGACAGGCATTGCCAGTACCAAAATCAAGTGGTCGTCGTGGGAAGGAAAAACAGAAGGGGCAGTCGGGTTCACAGTTCAAATGAAACCTACGAGAAAATAGATGAAAGGGATACGAAGATCTCTGCACAGCATGGAACAGCCCAGGGGGAAGAACTAAGCTATCGCCCTCCTTGATTAACCCCAAGTTCTCCGCGATTCCCCTTGGAGTATTTCCGTTTTCGTCCCTACCGATTTCTGCTGCGAACGGTGACAACAAAGCCATGATGGAAAACATTTGTCTTTCAGCGTCGTTCACCAATGTCGGGTACTGCGCCCGCATAAGGGGGCTTGAACATATCAATAAAACCGGGTGCCATTTACTTTTCCTATATCGAGAGAATACGTCCATTCGTAAGCGCGGTGCATTACCAGGGAGAAGCTTAGTCAACTGCCATCTGAGTGCTGGCATGACCTTATGTGCAATAGGCCCACGCCGGGCGAATGGTTTACCAAAAGCGTAGTGAGTTGGCGTTGCGCCGTTAATCTCTTTGGTCGGGTTGGCACCAAGCTCAAGCAGTAGTTTGACGAGGTCGAAGTTGTTGAAAAGGATAGCCCAATGCAAAGGTGTCATTCCACTGTCGTCGACAGTATTGGGATCCGAACCCGCTTTGACGATTTTTTCTACTAGATCTGGCTTCCAAGTCGGGTCTCGTATGAGAGTTCTTCCACAGCAACGCGAAGCAAGTTGGTTGAGGAATGTCTGGCCAAACTCATTGCGGCGATGGACATTCAACACACCACTTTCTATAAGAAGAGTCCATAACTCGGGATAGTCAAATTTAGATTCGGCACAGACAGTAGAAATATCAACGATCATATCCCGGCTCGCGCTAAAAAGACCTTGCGGACCGACTAATCCGTGGTGAATCAATAGCTTGGCAGACTCATAGACATCTGACTTTTGAGCATTCCACAGTGAAAGCCCGTGGGTATAGCTATCCGAGTCGAAGGTTGAGACGGCTAGAACCATTTGTTCCTCCCAAAATTCATCCGCTCCAAGAAGAAGATCATAGAGAGGGGATGATGCAGCGTATGTAAGTGGCACTTGAGACTCATTCACTGGTGGTTCATAAGAAAAGCCAATTCTTCTGCGAAACTTTACAAGTGTTGGTCCTGTAACATCGAATGCCAGAGCCCCTTGGGCTGAGGCGCCGTTTTCAAGCAGGGCTTGGATAATGTTGGGGCGAGCGTTTAAACAGGCATAATTTAGTGCTGTTCTAGGAATCAACCTCCCGTAGCTTCCCTCCCCACGGCTGAGGGCATCGACTTTGACTCCTGCTTCAATAAGTGACTTGATAATTTCTAGAGACGAATTGTGCAACACATTACGAACAACTTGATGGAAAACTGTAAAACCGTCTTCGTTTCTTTGATTCACATTCGAACAACACTCTAGAAGCTTCTGGGTGATTGTGTTTTTGTACCGATTGTCAACCGATTCAATGCACTTTAATAACTGTAAATCTTTGTCTTTTTGTGCACCTGAGTCATACCTGTCGCTTCTGGGGTTCGCCCCTTCCTTTAAGAGGGAGTCGACTACTAAAACAGCCCCTGCTTGAACTGCAGCACATAAAATTGTCTGGCAGCGAGGACGCGCATGGCACATAGCGTAAGGACTCAAATTTAAATGTTCTAGAAATGATCCCACAAGCTTGGCATTGTCTGTGTCGAGGAAGAATTTTAGAGACCGAGGCATAGGGGCATGCTCATCTGCTTCATTACATACCTTTCGGCCTTTGAACACGGAATTTTGAGCCCCATCTATCTTTAAGACGAGAGGATAAATGACTTCGTGTACGGCTTTGGATACCAAAGATACATTGAAGACATCTTTGATGCTAGCCTGTGATATCTCCTTGGAGACGAGAGTTAAGTTATCAAAAGTGAGTTGTGCAGTCATTTCGCTTTGAGACTTGTAGTATGACTTGTAGTAGATGTCTGGATTTGTATGATTTGGATTGGAATGAAGTACTTACTAGCGGACGCGATAGATTTATATATAATTTCTGCTACCTTATCGTTAAAGAACGTGTATACATTAGTGAATGACAACTGTTGGCGGGACAGTGTTTGAGCGTGTTGAACAGCTGCTTTGAGCGAAGACCCTAAAAGAGACCTGAATAGCGTTGTGAAGTTTCCACTACGCACAACCTGATTATTAAACAGTTATCAACATCTTCTCGTTTTGCGGTTACCCTCAAGGATTTGATGGTCGGGTGGAAGAAAACCAGCGCAACAGTAGAAATTCCGATAATGACTCATTATACTAGGGACGAAAACGCGTTATGTTTTAATATCACAGGGACTTTTCAACCTTCCTGTCAAGGTACGTGGTTGATGAACAGCACTTTGGGGGGAACCTGAAAGTTACATTGGGGGATGCCTCACTCCGCCACAACCAGAACAAAGCCCTTTCTTCTTCGCAAGCATGCTGATATCATATATATAATTACCGTTAATGGTTCTTTCAAGGTCAAAATACGTGGCTAGTAACGTTCGAACGACACGCCCGATATAGGTAGGTATCGAGCTAAAATCTATAAATATAATCGTATATGTCACAAGGCACAAGTGCAAGATCACCTGGTATGTACGCATATAGCTGGGACTTAACCCACGAAGGTAGATAGATATCTTCGCGCAACAGAAGAGTTTATACGTACCTCATACCGGAGATCCTAACATGCACTGTTTGGCCCTGCTCAAAACCAGAAGTGGCTGTAGTGGTTCAGCCCGTAAACTGGTTGTGTGACATGCAATTCTCGTATGACCACGCCCCTGCCCAAGGTTGTATCCTAATTTCAGCTGCTCAGAAGGCCCTAGTTGAACCATCGTACTCCGTGCATCTAGTTCATGATCTTCCGGACATAATTTGATGATTCCCTCCTGAAGTCTCCTAAATGCCTTCCATCCCTCGCCGTATACACGCGGCACATTGATGTCGAAGATGCCTCACTGGTAACAGGCTAGTTCTCAAGGCGGCCCATGAAATTCTTGTAGCAATGCTCGCTGTCTGCAGACGCGCCATCCTCATTTCAAGGTCACCCTCAAGATACTCCCGGGGACGCGGGATTCTCTGAGATACCAGTTCGCTTTATAAAAGGGTATTTTCCGCGGGGCAATCAATTCTTGGAGCGTCCATCCGCAAGTGATCCATTTAGTATTTGAGAAAATGTTAGTATATTGGCAAGGCACGCATAGCAAACTTCGGCTCCTTTATGCCAGTACCTATACCAAAGATTTATTCGGGAGACGGCGATTAAAACGAAGAGCGTGGGCCTGCTCACGTATCGACCCAAATGCAGGCATATCATTTAGTAATCCATGTGTGCAACTCGGAGTGTTTTGGTCTCCTTGGTGGCATTCGTTGGCTTCGCAAATTCAGGTAGCTGTAGGTAGGCCCCCAGTTGCATACCCTGAATTGGGCTGATTGGCTGGATTCCGAAATACTTATTGCTGATGAAATCCTCGAGGAAGCGGGCCTAGTGTTGTGGAGCTCGTCCTTGTGATTATAGCTCTATAGTTATTGAGTATTATAGGCTATCGAGGCTATAATGTTCGCTGGCTGGTGCGCATCGTGTTCGAGCTATCACTTGGGCAAGCATCATAAAACATAAAACTTTTCACCATTTCTGCGCTGAAACTCATATCAACATACAACATTAGAGCTGTGTCTCTCACCGCTCCACGGTTCACGCAATCCACTCCCCAATTTCGCCGGGAGTAATCAAGACTGGCTCACGAACTGCAAACGTAGGGATGTTTAGTTTAGTAATGCGCACTTTCTTATTACGGTTTAGGCCGCCAAAGTTCACATCATGATATGCGTCAGCAGCAATGAGAACGACAGCTGGAAGCTTCCGTTCCGCCCCCATCCGGCCCGAGCGTTGATATCAAATATTAAGTAAAGCGACCCGGTATGTTTCCGGTTCCTCGGACTCCCTCACTAGCCATACGGATTAACACCGTTCTGCCGTCGCCATGAAGGGTCTCGTCCCAGTCGCCTCCCTTTTCGTCGGGGTGGGCGCGTCATATACTTCACAGCCATGGCACGCCCTCAATGCAACTGTAGGGGGTCGGCTAAGGGCTTCCACGCCGATCGCTTTACCCTGCTTTACATCCTACGGCGGCTTGGCGAATTCGGTGGATGATGCAAGATGTACTACGGTCAGAGAGGATTGGAAGACGGGAGAGCTGCGAACGAACTTCCCTGGTGCCTTCATGAATCTACAGAGTGAGGCATGCCTTTCTGAGCCTGCGGACCAATGCCTCGTCGACAACACCGTAGCCCCAGCTGGTATTCCCGCAAGCAATGCTACCTGCAACCAAGGAAGCGTGCCATCCTACTACATCGAGATCACGAAAGGCTCCGATGTGACTGCGGCTCTGAAGTTTGCCAAAGAGCACAAAGTTACGCTCTCAGTCAAGAATGCCGGGTAAGCAGCAGACAGCGAACGTTGGAGTTCTCCTCACCTTCCACCCTTCTCAAAGTCTTTGCCATAAAAAGCTTCTCAAAGCGCTTGTGATTTCGGGTAGCTAACGCCGTGATAGCCACGACTATATGACTCGTAATTCAGGGAAGGGGACACTGAGTCTTTGGACGCACAACTTGCAAGATATGGAATATCGCGACTCGTTCGTCCCTCAGGGATGCAAAGACGATGTTGGCAGGGTTATGATTGTCGGCGCCGGTGCGCCCAGTGGCGACGCGCATATCTTCGCGGACAAGCATGATAGCGTCATTCTGGGCCCTTACTCACCTACTGTGGCGGTTTCCGGTGGGTGGCTATTGGGAGGTGGTCACGGTGTCCTTGGGCCTGTGTATGGCATGGGAGCGGACCGCGTCGTCGAATTCCAGGTCGTTACTCCGGATGGCAAAGAGCGCACTGTCAATGCGTGTCAAGATCCTGACCTCTTCTTTGCTCTGCGAGGAGGTGGAGGTAGCAGCTTCGGCGTCGTCCTCAGGGCCACCCACAGCGTCATACCTCGCAAGCCTATTGCTTTTGCTGACGTACACCTGCCTTCGAACATCTCATCCGACACAGCTTTGGAATGGATTAAGCTTCTGGTCGACGAATCTTTAGAATGGGGCCGCCAAGGCTGGGGTGGTCATGTCGCTGGCACATACGTCACCCACTTCAATCCGCTCTCAGATTACATTTCTGACAATGGCACCAAGGCCCGTGCCTCTTTCCAACGCGTGACGGACTTCGCCTTAGCTCATGGAGGCACCAGTAACGTCGCCGTGTACCCAAACTGGCTACACATATGGAATACGTTCTTGCTGCCGCTTGACACAATGCAAGGGGGTAATATGGGCATGGGATCCAGCCGTCTCATACCCGATGAGCTATTCACAACGGAAGAAGGCAAAGAAAAACTCATGGCATATTTTCGGTCGATTGCCGAAATCGGCTTCAATCCGGTAAACTTTTACACTCCTGTGACGACACCATTCGTGTACCAGCGATTACAGAATCCTGAGGACTTCGCAAACAAGAAATTTAATACCTCACTAACGCCGGCGTGGTACCGCTCTCTTTGGCACTTGCAAACAATCGGATCGATGGCCTGGAACAGCTCGTATGAGGACCGTGTACACTTCGTTACGAATCTAACGAACTCCACAGTCCAGCTTGAGGCAGTTGCAGGTCCTAACGCTGGCTCGCACTTCAATGAGGCGAACCCCTTCATGACTGGATGGCAGGAGTCGTATTATGGTCGTGAGAATTATGAAAAGTTGCTCGATATCAAGGCCAAGTACGACCCTGAGAATATCCTGACGTGCTGGAAATGTATTGGCTTTCAGGATAAGAAAGACATCCTTTCGTCTCGCTACCACTGCCAAGGGAAGTTACAACAGGACGTGTACAAGAATCTGGGATTGAAGCCAAGCTCATGAGAGACGAATCAGCGTACATCTAGAGTGACCAAATAAACTGCTTAATCTTGTCTTCCATTCATAGCCTTCGTGCTCTTCTACGGATATGAAGCTTGAAGTCCTTCAACCGCCCCCTCATTCAGTAATGAGGGAGGATTTCTAAGCACGCTTATTTTACAGGAATTGGTGGAAATCTTGACAACGTAAGCGGGGGCGGAGGCGTCTTGGTAACGGCTGGTGGATGCAGGCTTGGCTTGCGAAACTTGCTCACCTTGCGCGCTTCCGTGTCTCATCAGGCGGTCAGCCAGGCAACAGCAATTGGCTGTCAAAAACCTAAAGGTTTAAAACAACGGAGTCTAAGAATACCTCCGTTAAATTGGTTTCTCTTTTCGGCAGTTAAACTTCTCCATTGGACCACGGTGGTTCAATTCCGACATTAAGTAAGATGCAGACTTCAACCTACGGCTACAAAATTTATGTTAGGTGAGCGTCTCTCAGGCAGAGGCCTGTCATGAGTCGAGATGCCATGAAAGTCCAGAATCATGTCTGTAGTATATAAATTAAGCCAGTCTCTCAATGAACAAGATGGCCCCCTTAGTGAAACCCGTCAAAACAGTAAGCATTCTACAAAATGAAGTTTGTAAAGGAACTCGCCCCTTCGTTGCTTTCAGGCATGCTAGCCACGGCCTCAGCCGTCGAAGCAGGCCCGCTGCATCAACCTGTCATGAGGCCTAGACGTACGCCCCAAATTGTCCTTTGAGCCCTAAGCGCGTCAGCTAATATGATACAGAAACCAATGAGACTATCCCCAAAAACTTCGGCGTGGTCGTCTTTCGAGCCATGCTCATGCAAGACATGATCGGCGTGGTAGACCCGCTGCAAGTCTTAGCACACGAGTTCCCCATGAATCTATATATTCTTTCCTCGACAATGGACCCTGTGACTACCGAACCAGCAAGTGCAGCAATGAACACTCACAACTCATCTTTTTGGCCCACGATCAACCCAACGCACACCTTTGACACGGCACCAGACGACATCGAAGTATTGATTGTGCCAGGCGGACCCGGTGTGCGAGCCCCTGATGTCTCTCCTATCACGAATTTTATTCGAGACCAATATCCGAAATTACGATATCTCTTGACTGTCTGTACGGGAGCCGGACTGGCGGCAAAATCAGGAGTTCTCGATAATAGAAGGGCGACGACAAACAAGCAGTCTTGGGCTTCGATCACTGCTTAGTGAGTAATGGAATCATTTTCTTCTTGTTTTGGAAGCTTTCGGGGAGCGAGATCTCCTTTTTGGGTCAAGATAGTATCCAGAAGCCATGAAAACCCTTGAAATTTAGGCTCCGAATGACGATGGCTTACGCTAAGTTTTGCAGCGGACCGAATACTACGTGGGTGAGCCCTGCACGCTGGGTCGTGGACGGGAATATCTGGACTTCCTCCGGTGTAAGTTGGACTTATCATTAGTCCTATATCCTTGAGAACATCAGCTAATTTCGAGTCACCTCAAGGCCACCGCAGGACTTGATCTCATTTTTGCGTGGATTGAACATATTTGGGGCAAGGAATGGGCCGAGTACGGTAAGTAGTCATAAACAAGAGACAGTTTACTCTCATTTCAATTCTTGCTAGTAATAAGGAGTCACTTCTGCCAAGAATGACATCTCGGATACCTTGTCTACCTCCAAGACTCCTAAGATCTTGTGAAAGGGAACTAATATTCTCTTATAGTGGAGGGCCGCGAGGAATATGTACCACATCCCCAGGACTTTGATCCCTTTGCCGCTAAGTTTAACGTCACGCCAAATGGTTCTTTGTGAAGATCCGGCCTTTTGAAACGAACAAGTTACTCCAAGCAGCCAAAGGGGGCGGAGGGAGGGTGAGATACAATAGAAGTGGTGCAAATATGATGCACACTTTGGTGCATTAGTTAAGTCGTATAGACAAGGATTCCAGTTGCTCTCCCCTCCTTGAGGGAGGGAATATTGTTATGTATATTCATTACCTGCATTCAAGCTATTTTATGGCTCCTGCCACCGTGAATTTTCGGCTCAATTTCTTTCACGGTGCATTTACACTTGTAGAAAATACCCTTATAACATTAGATTATCAGCAGGCAAGTCATGTGATATAATTGGTAGCAAAGGCCTGCCTCTCTAAGCTGTTTCCTCGGCCGCAATACCCAATACATGGTCTCTGATAACCTGAAAATATTACAATACCTTTATAACCAACTGCAGAGCTTGGTTACGTTCTACGTTATCTTTTGTGATTCTGGTGGTGCAGTTCTGTTCCGTGACAGAACCACAGGTGTTAGATTCAAGTCTCTAGGCTGATTACAACATAGGTAGCCCTTCCACAGACCTTCCAGTGCCCAAGTAGCAAATTGAAATGGCCAGGTAAGCCCACGGCACACAAAACCGGTCCCAAGCGGCCTTTGCACACCGGTCCCGGCATCCCAACTCCGCATATGGGCCCACTTATCCGGGTCCGGATCTGCCTCAGACCCCTATATTGAGTCCAAACTTCAATCTCCAGGAGGGTCATACGGGCTATCGAATGGCAGTTTCAATAATTATTTTGACCCGCAAGTTTGAGGTGACACATTTCTTTCCCTTCCTTCCTATCTTCCTTCTTCTCTTTGTCCCTTCTTCATCCTCCACTCAACCAAGCAGTAACTGCAACTGCCTCCTGGCAAACTAGAATCAACACGATTCTATTTCATGCTCTTTCCTGGTTCTGCGTACTACATAAGACTCAAAATCGTCAAGGAGCCTGCTCCCTGTCTTAAGAGGCCAGCACTCAGCAGGTAGGCGCAAAGAAATTACCCCATCAGATCCAAACCCTCTTGACACGCCCTGTCCATACATCCAACACGAACACCACTTCGCCTATTCTTCACCAAGCCACACACACAACTACTTATTGCTCCAAGACCTTTCAGTATTCTACAAGTATTTACAGATACGCGCTGTTTCATTGATTATGAGAACACAGATCTTCACTGTCTGCCCATGCGCCCGCACTGACATACCCACCCAGCTATTCCTCCATCCTTCATTACTTTTTTATCTTGGGCAGTCTAGGTATCAGCAAATATTCAACACTTGTATTACACTTCAATGCCACTTCTCAGGTTCCCACGTCGTGTGGAATTGGAATTGGGTATCATGGCGAGAAAGAACAATGACGGCGATAATGACGGCGCGGCAATAACCAACGAGCCGGATGCTAATAACCGGAATGCCGCTGGTAGCAGCAACTCAACGAATCCTGTCGACAATGTCGCTGGGGCTTTTACTCCCTTCCCACGTCTCCCACCCGAGCTTCGTTTCATGATCTGGGAGTTCGCAATGGCAATGGAGCCGCGTCTTGTCCATCTGCACGCCAGAGGCTGCGGAATTCCTAGAGGATTCAGGCGCCGTGGTTGCCCCAGAAGTCATGGTCTCCGGCTCGATATCTATGGCGCCCAATACGAACAAGTGCCGCCTTACTTTTTCGTCAACAATGAGTGTCGCTTCTTTGCGCTCAAGCATTACTCAATTCGCTTTTCAGTCACCCAAGAATTCCGAGTCGATAGCAGAGCTCTCGCCGATCGAAGAGTCACCAATATTATCATGTCGCCTAGCGATATTCTGGTGTCCTGGCATATAGAGAATCTACTGGTGAGTGGGTCATAAAGTCGATTTCTTGCCCTCGTCGTTTTAAAACGTAAAGGTCTCTATTAGGATTCACGTCTCGTAGGCTCCTACACTATGGAAATACTACCAGATAACACCTAATGTAGGTACCCACTGCTAACTCAGAAATCACAGTGGACCTCAAGTCACTTCCGTCTTCAGTTTGGGCCTCAGGCAAGTTTGGTTCGCAACCTGATGGTCAACCCATGGAGAACGATCTACAATGCGTCGATTTTTGAGATGGTCAGCAGAATGGTTGGCGAAATCGGCAACTTCAATGCTATTGAGAAGGTATACCTCTTGCAAAACCGAGGACGCGGTCCTCTCAAGTATGGAGGGGCAAACCAAGAGTCACTTGATGCGTATAGTTACAACACGTTTGTTCGCCGTATCTTCAACAATGAACTCAGACAGCGTTTAGAAACGCTGAGAAAGGACAACAAACTAGAATTTCTATACGTGGATGCTGAACCTGACGCGAATAGTCAAAGTAAGCAGACTTCCAATTATTGAGAATATGCAAGCCCTACGAGAAGGAATTATTAACTCACGCGATACAGTATCTGGTTCCGAGCATCTCAACAATTCCCAAGTTGGTGGATGAGTCGTAGGGACCTACAACATAATTCCTTGAGGAGGAGCTTTTCACATAGCTCAGTCCGGTGACGGCATAGATTTTCGTGGCGATGTGAACGGGCAGGCCCCAGAGACGGCGGGAGAATCTACGCACCAGAGAGATGTGAAATGCAGGAATACGGAGTGACTAAATGCATTGTGTTTACTCAGCTGGACTGACGCCTTCACGGCTTGGCAAAACCACAGGGATATTCATCAGGAAGATAAATTAGATAGATATCCAACATCGTTGTAGTTCTTTTTACTGACACGACTTCTACATTTGCTAATATAAGCACATCTCATCCAGCCCGTCACGAGCAGAAGTAACTACGAGACCAGAAATCTAGATTTTCTGCACCTTTGGAAGGAATGGCAGTGTAGAAATTGAAGCAAAACACTAATTTGTAACTTTATATCCCTATTGCTCAGCCAGCACTTAAGGATCTCAGATTTGAACTAGTACCCCCAATTTAGTCAGAAATTTACTATGGGAGAAAAGGTACCTCAAGACACACGGAACTTCTTCCATCCTTCGAGACCAAGCTACCGCATACATGATAGGACCATAACTGCGCAAAAATTGCTTTGGACCTATTCACTCCAAACATGAAACCCTGAGCCTAAAGGCTTATGTAAGAACAGTAGAGAATGATTGACAAATTTAAAATGACAACATATTTGTCTCCATGTCCACTGGCGGCCGAGTCTCGCTTATGAATCTACAGTATCCTTTGCGTGCCTACTCTCAGATTGATAGCCTTCTAAAGCGTAGTACTCTATAAGATCCTACCAGCTACAGTTCATGAATACTGATAAAAGATTACAAGTTATAAGAAGTGAGTCGGTAGTACAAATTAGAAGAAGTGAGATAGTCTACCGACTGCCTATATTACACAACTGCCATTGCGCCTCATAGCCTCCTCTAGCCATACACATACTTACATATTCAGAAACCAACTTCACATGCCAGCCTCAGCGACGTCCGCCTGTCGGGTCACTCACCGAACACTAGCTTTTCCATCTTATAACTTCCCGGATTCCGTCTGCAAAGAGAAGCCTTGCATATATCCCATGGAAAAGCTGACCGGAAGCTGGGATTATGATCTTGCCTGTAAGGGGGTTACATAAAACATACGAGGCCGTGATTATAACAGACTCAGTCTCGTCGTTTGTGCCATCCGGTTGTCGCGAGACATCAAAACGCTGAGATACCGCAAAGACAGATCGATCAGACCCTGCTACAATCTCGGCGAAAGCGTAATCTGGTTCATGTGCTGGCGCAGGGAAAGGGTGTGCTATTCGACGGCGCTCCTGAGGGCTGGCAGCACTACGGTCGAGAAGCTGGAAAATCCCAAACAATCGGGTGCCTAGTGGAGGTAATACTGCGCGATTGAGCGCCGAGGGACTCCAGATTGTGGGTATGGGCGGATGTGCGCCGCCATCATTAAATGCTGAGTGTATCTCATTAGTTGTTGCTATCACACAAACAAGAAGCTTCGGTAAATATACTGGAAATATTCGTTATCTGCGGCTTGAAAGCCCTTAGAAATAATCGCTCTGGCGTAAATATCCAACCTCCAAAGGATCCATACAGGAACCGGGCGAGGATTTCCTCGTTGGTGATTCCGGGTTTCAGCTTATGCACTGGAATACGTATGCTGTAGCTATCCTGCCGTGAGCGGTGCCCCAAAGGGTTGATGAGAGCCACTGTACGGGACTTAGAGTGCTCGGCTGTCGCTATCTCGAAGCATTGCGCGTGGCGGATGATTGAGAGACGGTCGTAGATGAGGTAAGCAAGCCCGATCCCGACTGGGGCCGAGAAATACAGAGATGGATGCATGTTAGTGTTGGAGTAAGGGGCTAAACCTAAACGAACTACTGTGAATAAGCATGCGTATGCTTGAAGCTCGACCGCGGAGGCTTCATTAAATATAGGAGCGACGATGGTGTGTTACTAGACCTTGTCATGTGGACAACGGAGTCATTCTCGCGGCTGAAGGGTTCGGAATTCCACGGCGAGAGATGACTCTTTCTAAGCTTGCCCTCTTTGAGCACACAGTCAGAGAAAAGGCAGATTACTCTCGGTAACCCCGTGGCATTGAATGCGCTTTTGCCTTTCTCTCTTGATTGATCTTGAAGTTCTAAACTGACCTCTTTTATGAATCGCTCCCAAGCCTGGTTGGTACTTTACTATCGTCAAATTGTGTTGTTATCGGGATTGGTGCCGGCTAACTCGCGGTATCCCTGTACTTCAATGCGGATTGAGCGCGGCACTCCTACCAGGGGCCTTGGCCATGATGTCCAATCTTTCGCGAAGGTCGACAAGCTTGATTGTGCTTGCAAAGCTAAATAGCGAGCATGCAATTGACCTATCAGAGTGATCTGTCTATATTGTTCGCGTACTGCAGAAATATATCTACAAGTATTTTCAACCCATCGAATCATAAATCATCAGCTTCGGTTTCCTCATTAATCGTCATCATCGCCTTCAACCTCTACATCCTGAATTCCCTCAACCGGCGTCGTCCTCTTCAGATAATCGCGGAAATCCCCGCTCAAATTGACCATAGCCGAGACATGCTTCTGGCTCACAGTCACCACCTTGCTGCCCTCCTCGCGCGCCTCCGACTCGGCCATCGCCAACATCATCTGCATGGCGTTGCGTATCTCACGACCATTCCACTTGAGTGATCGGATCCGGCTGGCCGCCTCGCCGCCATTTGCGCTACCCAGCAGCAAGTTTCGAGCCGTCGTCGATATGCGGATGGTGCCGTTCGACTCGCGCTCCAGGCGTTCGAAAGTGTTCGCCCAGATGCGCTCTCGGTCCTCGTCGCGCAGATTCTTGTAGTGTAGCGCCACGTGGATGCGACTCAAGAAGGCGCTATCAAAGGCTTGCACGCGGTTGGTCGTGAGGAAGAGGACACCGCGGTAGTACTCGAGCGCACGCAAGAATGTGCTCACAAGTCCGTTGCGCGTAATGTCCATCGAGCGGCGACGCTCGAGGTACACGTCGGCCTCGTCAAGTAGTAGCAGTGCGCCGTAGCGTTGTCCGAGCTCCAAGAAATATTTCAAGGAATCCTCGACACGGTATGTTTCGACGCCAAGGTCGCCGCTGGTGATGGCGATGAGCGGTCGGTTCGTCGATTCGGCGATGCACTCGGCCGTGGACGTCTTACCAACGCCGGGAGTTCCATGCAGCAGGAAGATACGGCCTTCGCCTTTGTTCTGCACGAAGTCGGTGTTCCACGGGAGGAGGCGACCCTCGGCTTCAGTGGCGAATTTGCCAATCAGGGCCTTGACGGTCAGTTTGATCTCATCATCGAGCACTAATTCCTTGAAGGCATCTCTGTTGGCCCTGATTGGCTTCAGGTAAGCGAGATTTACACATGCCCAGCGACGACTGTTCGGGATGAAACTAGGGATGACATTGCTCAGGACATGATAGAACAATTCGCTTTCTGGAGCGGCGTCGCAGGTCGCATCCAAGATTTTGAACTCCGCGTAGGGACCATCGTTACCTTGAGTAGGGTCGCGGCTCTTATTGCATGCATCACAGCCACAACGAGGTAGACTGCGCGGTAGATGGTCTAATGGTGGCGGCAAAGGCGAGCCCTGGCGCGACGAATTAAGACTAGCTCGGTTGCTGGCCATCAGGTCTGGGGATGCAGTGTAGAAGCGGTCGAAGCCGACAGGGTCGCATATGACGCGTCCACGGAACATTCCCGTAGGCCCTGTAGACTGACCATTTCCAGATGTGGCGTTCACAAGCTGTCCGTCATATTCCATATAGGCCGGCTTCTTAAGGAGCTCCCAGTATAGCCGGCCCTCTTCGATGCACTTTTCCCTCATAGTCTTGCCACCCTGGGCGGCCTTATCTTCAACCCAGAACGCCTCCGGGATGACGGGAAGGCTGTCGATAAGCTGCTCACCGGTCCAGGGCTGGACCCGGAAGGTTTCCATGTATCGCTTGACGACGACACCGTTGCTTTCCATGTACCAGCCATCGATCTTGTACGGACTGAAATTGTTGTTCGAGCCGGCATTGACGTTGCTGATAACGTACGGGGTCCAGAGGCCATAACGCTTGCCATAGATGATCTGGCCAGGCTTCAACAGGAGCCAGAACAGATCGAAAGTAGCAGACGGGTGATCCAACTTATGCAGAGCCTCCTCTTTTGCTAGAGATTCGCCCATATTCTCCGCGAGAAACTCGAGCAAGACATCGATGTGACGAGCTGTGGTTTCGGCGTACTCCGGGCTATGGGATTTGGGCTGGTTATCGCGATAGTGAGCCAGCTCGGTGCGGTGGAGGTAAAGGAGCCGATAAGGGGCCGGGATGCTGACCGGACAGTCCTGGAGGTTTACGCGCGGGTAATAACTGATGACGGCCTGGAGAGCATGGATGAGGTGCTGGGAATGTATATTCATGGTAATGACAGGCTTAGCAGCCGATGTAGCGGCAACCTGGCATTCGTCGTCAGTGTCGCCGTCATCATAACGGTATTCGTTGAGGTCAAAAGCAGCCGTGATAGACCGCTCATTGGGATTACCGCGATCCCGGCGTCTGTAATCATTGGTGGGCTTGCTGATCTTGTAGATGATATCGAGGACGGGTTTGTCGTCATCGCCTTCGCCGTACTCGCCGATCTGAACATCCTTAGCTGCATCTTTGTCCTTGAACTGGGCAATATGCTTGAATGGTGTGAGACTCTGACGGCATTCCACGACGGCATCATTAAAACCGATGTACTTCAGAACATGAAGAACCGACGGAACCTTGCCGTCAACCCTGAGGACGCCATTGGACTCTGGGTCAGAAGCCTTGATAATCTTAGTGTTAACCTCCTCGAAACTGTCGATGGAGTCGGCACGTTCGAGGGTTGACTTAGGCTGCCCCAACATAATTACAGAGGAACTCCCGCGAATACTAGTTGATGATAGGGAATGAAGATGAGAGTAAAGAAATGGAAGCAAAAGCCACCAGCTGCAAGGCCGAAGTGAAGTTATTTGTATCTTCTCATTGAAGAGCTGCCAGTTGAGTCTCGGTCACCGAGTAACATGTATTTTCGCGCTAGCTTTCCATGAAATGCAGATCGCTAGGCTGCAATCGGCGGTCAACCAGATCAAAAGCTGGTGTCTGCCTATGCAGATCCAAGGCAGACACGCAAGGCAGAAGCATGGTCATTGCCCAATTATCTTGAGAGAAGCTTGACTAACGTTTTACCCCGGGTCTGATAAAAAAGTAAGGGCTGATTTGCGGCTGAAGATCCCGCCGGCTTATGTTTGAAAGAACTAAAACGTGGTCGAATAGCATATTCTTATCACATTCTTAGGCCTACGTTAGTCGGTTTCAAATTGAGCCTACTCTGCTCGTCTCGCGCATCCTTCATAGGCATAGTCAAGAATGACGACTCAGCTATAGCAAAGTAGCAAAAATACAATGCTGCAAGTCAATATTCCGATCTCGTCTACCGATTTCAGGAACAAATATCTATGACTGCTTGGAACCAGGATTAGAATATCAGTGCCAAAACCTCACATCTCACTTTTCCCCTAATTTAGCCCAATTTGCAAGGCTTTAAAGCACAATCTAAGATTTTACAGTATTTCTCGTCCATATACGATCATATGTCCTTGAAGTTGAGTATAACAACCTTTTCATACTACTAATCTATCTATAAGGCCATAGGAATACATTCTGTACTAGTTGCAAGAAGACGCCTATCTACGGCAGAACTACGATAATCTCGTAGCGAAAGATATATGTCCTGCAATACAGCAAATAAATCTTCCAAACATAACTATTAGCCACAGATACAGCATCCCTCAGCGCTCTCTTTCAGTAGGTCAATATTCCGGGCATCATTTTCTAAAACAACACTTCATTGCTTCAGTCTACCTCCTATTTCTAAATTCCATACTAAAATAAGTAAGAAATAACTATCATAATTATATGATAATAATTTCAAGGTGACCATCATTTTTAATTCCGAGGTATGCTTTGGTTGTGCAATGTGAAGGGTTGCTATAATACAAACAGCTCTTCAATACCCCCTGAAACGCCATGCAATGCCATGCTCACGTCAAACCGTTGTTTCTTCCCGTCGTTATCATTATCATTATTTAAGGCCAAATCCTTCGCTTTCATTTACCGCTCGCCAGAGAGAGCTTTCAAGCCTCTCCCGAGAACGGCAGCGGTATAATGACAAGATGTTAAAACAGGTCCGAGCTGAGGGAAACCTGCCTTCGTCATCGCCAAGACAGTTTATTTTGATGACTAATGATGCCGCACCCATTGCAGGAATCCGATCGCTTCCAGTAATGAAGGATAATAGCCTACGCTGGTTTTTTGGTGTTGCATTCCCAAATGTGTCCCAAAACCAGGTAATGGTAAATTCGGTTTGAGGACTGCTTCCTCTCGGCCAATTCGTGTAGGCGGCGACAGCTTTCAAAGAGGCTATATCAAGAGGTTCGTCCGAGCCTCGTACCAGCAATTCGATCTCTTCCGCTTTGAATAATGTCAAGGCGTTACCAGCGCATACTGTGAAGAAACCCCGTTTGAAGGGCTCGAATTGACGGGCGATGGAAGTGTCAAGCAGATATCTCACATATAGGTCGACATATTCCTTGCGGTTGGCATTCGTGACCATCTTTGTCTCTCCACCTGGGCATAATGGCACGCGAATGCGTGTTCCGTACCTTTCAACATCTACAACGAAATCCAGACAGAAAGTCGATTGAACGTCTCCGTCAAAATTCAATAAGTGGCGTAAGCCTTTTGCGAGCGCAGGTCGAAACTCGGCAAGATCATCTAAGGTATAATTCATGGTTGGCCGTGAGTGGCCAGGTGCACCAGCCGCTGGGGAGGGCGCAGCAGCGAGTAGTTTTCGGAAAGCAAAAGGAGGAAACGCAACGTCTAGGATTGTGGAATTATAAATTGCGAGTCCTAAGACAACGCCGACAAGAAAGTACTGATCGGACGTTTCGAATGTATTGGGGTTGAAGTAACAGAACTGCGAATCCTCATCATAGACGAAGAGACCTAGATGGGGCGATAAGCTTCAGTGTCATCATAGAGTGAATGTGATTAGGCATACCATGATCTGGGTTGAACACCTCCCGCACGAGGAGCAAGAACCACTCCTTCCGGAGACCACCACCATCTACACCTTCTTCTCCCTGAAATTCGATGCGCAGAGCCTTCTTGATATCTTCACTGCCGCTGCCGACAACCTCACTTACTTGCTGAAGGCTGTCGTCCACTAGGCATTCCCTTCGGACGCTGAAAACAAGATGCTGAGTGTAGTTCTTATGCGTCAGAATGCTATCAAAGAATGCTTCTCTTGCCTTCCCTGCCATCTGCCGCTTCGCGTCGAATTCTAGGATTTGGATCTTGGCCCAAATACTGAGGAAAAATGGATATTGGCAAAACGTGAACTTGCCCCTTCTCGATTCCCAAAGCTCGAAATCTGATTTGAAATCAATGGTATCAACCAGAGTATTGTAGAAATCACTTGTAGCGAAGATGGGTCCGTACATTCGTCCGTCGCTCGTGTATCGCCGTCGCACATGGGTATAACGATTTGCTGCGAAGATCAAAGCCATGAACCTGGCAGCAGCTCTGATCTGCCAGTCGTCAGTGTACGTCGTACGCTTTTGTTCAACAGGCTGCTTTTGTTTTCTCGGTGATTTAGAAGCCTCCAGAGCCGCATGGAGGGTAGCCGGATTATTGTTAGCACGTCCGTTCGGCATCTGCGGAATCAAGCCGTCGGTAACATCAACCTTTGCCTCTACTTTCCGCTCGTTTTGGCGAGTTAGTCTATGTGTCACGAAAGAACTAGTCAGGTCTTTTATCTGTCGCAACAAATGTTCAGGAAGCCTTGACAACCAGGTTATCAGATGATGGTGGCAAACTTCTGAGGAGTTGGCCAAAAGGCCAAACACTCTCTTCAAAATTCCCGAATGTCGCCCTGCGGACGATCGTTCCTCTGCATCGAATGCTCTGCCATAGTTTTTCCCCTTGTTTGATTGTAGAAAATGTCCCGTGTATGACTGGTATCCAGGAACGAGGAGAGGGTTGGCAAGCAGGAGTAGCAGAAAACGCACGTCTTGAGGTTCAACCATTAAGCGCCCAGGCCGCTTCAGAATCATCTCGGTGCACTTCAAGAGGGCTCTCTGAAGATGTCCTTGCGCCTCAAGTGCTAACTGATCGAATTGTTGCAATGCCAAAAGCTCCAGTTCTTGCATGGGGTCAGTTTCTACTAACTCTTCATACACCTGCATCCAAGTCTCGGCGGCGTTGTTCACAAGGTGATACCATTCCATTGCCGCTGCCCAATCGATACGGGGTGATCGAGAGGTCACAATTGAGTGTTTATCTTCGTAACGTCGGGATGATGTTCGTGAAACATTCACATCGTCCTGACCACCAGTCCACCACGACCCGTTCTCGGCGAAGTTACCGAGGAGGAGCAGTTTTGGGTCGAGTTCGGAGATCGGTGTTTCGTCCCGAGAGGGTTCCCTCCTGGTCTCAACGGGCGGCCGCCTCGCAATCTCGGGGGCTTGTTTTGTGCTGACGCTGACTCGGCGCGTAATAAACGAATTATTGACGCATGCGTGTGAGCCGAAGCACGCAATTAGATAGTCTTCTACTTTCTTGAACATGCCTTTCGAATCTAAAGTAGACTTTTGCGGACTAGAATGCGAGCTGTTCTCCCCAGGTTGCAGTTTCGGAGGACGCGAAGAACCCATGGCTTCGGGATACGAGGTTGAGTGAGATCTTGGGTGATGGGAGGCGAACTTCAAAGGATTTGGCTCCAAGCCAAGATCTGAAAAATCATCAAACACTGCATTGAAGCGAGAGACCGGTGGGGTACTGTCAGATGAAGGGGAGCTTTCGGGTTTGTTTGAATGATCTTCGAGAGTGAAATAATCATCGGTGGACCTAGATGGTGATCGACCGACCGTAGTATGCTGTTGCTGGCCCAAATCCTTTGAAGACCATTTCTGCAAAGCAAAACGCAAGCAAGTTTTTATCAGATTCCTTGTATGCTCAGTAGAAATAAGATTCGCTGTAATGAGTTTGTTAGCATTCCGCACAGAAAAAAGGTCATATCCTGGTGACGAACGTATGCTTGTAGGTGCCCCCGACGGAGAGGCTGCAGTCGATTGCCCTCGTGAAACAGGACGAGGGACAGCCCGTATGGTAGGACGAGAAGGCGGAGTAGAGGGCTTAATATCATTTATCGTTAAACATTTGGTACATCTGAAGACCTGGAGCTCCTTGGGCCATCGTACAAGGCCGGCACACGTCATACAGTTTCCGGTAGCAAAGTCGGCCGGCCCAGGTGCTGCTCTGCTCGTATTCGCGGTTTGAGACGAGCTCGAGTATAGTTTGGCGCCGTAGCTATGGTCATCGACGTCGTCGTCATAGCCAAGCTCGTTGTCGGCCGCGGCATTCTTTTTCTTTTTGCTCGAGAATAGGGAGGGGAATGGGTGGCTCATTGACCGCGAGTGTTTGCTTAATGGTTTCGATCTCGAGATAATGCCGTCTTCGGAGCTGCTCGAGTCTCCCTGGATTTGCTGGAGGCTACGGAGGGCGGGATTGACTTCGCGATATCTCGAGTTCGATCTCGACCGCGTGGATGAATTGCTGAAGACAGGATCGCGTAAGGCGAAGTCATATTGACCTAGGGAAGGTCGGTTTGTATGGCCGTACATTGTGGTGGCATGGGCTCAGGTACCGGGAGGGAAGCTGGGAGACGGAATGGCCAAAGACTGGAGGTCGTGGTTGCCCACGCATCCGCAGTACCGGTCTCTCGAGTTGCAAGTGGACGAGAGTCACTGCTGCCAATTGTGATTATTTTGGATGGCGTCAAGGTAGAAGGCGAGAGTTACGGGGCGGACAGCAAAAAATACGACGGGGAGATGAGGCCCCAAGGATAGAGCGACAGTCCCTCCAAGGGACGGCGAAATTCGCTGCTATGACGTAGAGAGAGAGTGTGTGTGTCTCGCAGGACGAACGACTATAGCATTATAGACCTAGCACAAAAACGGGGTGCTTCGTATACTCGGGACAGCGCACGGGTCAAAGCTAGGGAATCGATCTTCACTATTTACATATCAGAGAAAGAGGCAGAGAGGTATAGGTAGTGAGTGTGGTGCCTAACAGCCAAGAGATTGAAACGATGGACACAGTTTGTCCTAGTAGATAAATTGGCAAGAATTGAGTCGTCGAAGTGGAAGAGTTTCGGCGATCGGGTTTCTTTTGTCGACGCAGCATGCCGTAACATGGTAGCAATAGATATATTGATATTGGGTAGGTAAATGACAGTTACCTAGTATACAGTATTTAGGTAGGCTTACAAGGGTCGGCTGACGCTAGCATACCCATTCCCGAGCCTCTGTCAACGCGGCTAGCCAGGTGCTGTAGTGTACATAGTACCTAAGTAGGTACACTACCTAAGTTAATTAATGTTGTTACCAAAATTCGGTACCGGGCTAGGTTTGGATGTCGGTAAGGATGGCCCAATCGTGGCTTTTCCCGCCCCTCACACGCCAAGAGCTGTCCACTGAGGCACGCTGCTAAGTACTGTACCTGGAGACACCACTTGTGATGTACCCCAGCATCGGGAATCTAATCTATCAATCATGTAGATGTGTGCATGCGGTACAACATGACTGATCAGGATTTCTGTTCGCAATGAAGTTGCAACTGTCTCACTACATATATACATAGTACATATGTATCATAATTCCGATGTACATACACATGTACAGTCGGTAGGCAGGCTGTGCTGTGTCATCGCGAGGGAAAAAGAAAGCTTCCTGATTTACGATGCATATGCATAGTACTACACTTGAACACAGCTCTCTGACAGTCTGTGTTGCGATCCAGGCTCCCGAGGTCGCTTTCAGGTCGCTTTTAGCGGGAATGAAACAGACGCAAAACATATCATATATCCCTTCTTGGCCAATTTCACCCCCTCAAAACTAAGATCTGACATATAAAGCCCATTTGATTTGATGCTTAGGACTCGTAAGCGACCACGGGCCACTATGCGACGAGCTCTACTATAATGCTATAACGCTAGTTATATCCTGCTCTTCTGCTCCAAGCCCCTCGATGATGGTTTCACCAAAGAAGCAAACGACAGCTCACAGCATCTCCGAACGCATCTAAGTAAATCCACCTACTTAGCAAACCACACTTTGCTGCAGACCAGACCAGTGCGAGGATCTTCAGCATGGGAGCCGTCAAGATGACGCAGGCCTTAAGCAGCCCGAAATAACCTTATGCATATTCTCGTCATCGATACTACCAGCCGGTGTCTCTATTTTCGTACTCTCGCCATTCGCCCAGCCAATTATGTGGCCCACTACTACTAGGACTTTCCGTTCCTTGCAGTAGCTGACAATAATGGAAGATCTTAACTGCTCAGCTACCCCAGCTCTTCTCAGCTCTCCTCAGCTTATCCCAACAACTCTATCGCAAAGCAGAAGCTGTCACTGCCCGCTGTGTGTCTGCTCTCAGCCCCGGTTGAGACAAGCATGGGAAGGAAGGGAGCCTGCATTTGGCAGCTAAGAGCGACCCTGATGCTCAGATTGACATTCTCGACCTAAATACTATAGCTTCACGCCAAGATCGGGGACCAGCTTATTGTCCCCCTGTAAGACTTCTAGGTGTCTGTGGGGAATGACATCGAACCTATTGAGGGCATTACCACCTATCATAGGTTCATGCTGAGCGTGACAAAAGAGTTCACCATGACTTAGCGGCAGGCAACCAATCAATAACACTTTGTGGGCGCAAGGGAAACAACTGGCTTTCGTTCTCCTCAACAAAGGTTTGTGAATGGGCTTCACCCGTTCTCAGCAGGGACTAAATTGGAAACGTGACCCAAGGACGCGTTGTCACTAGACTCATACTTAGTCACTAATAGACTTGCTCATTTATGGTATCGTGAACCGCATATCAACATAAATTGGTAAGTAGGCAACAGCTTAAGCACAAGGTGTGCACAGCATTAGCATGTGATCACGTCTTGGCACTCACCCAAACTTCCCACAGACCGAAAAGGAGACACAGGAACAACAGAACAACTGTCAACCCACGATTGGCCCGAGTAGGCTTATACATGATTCAATATATGTTGTGGATTAGGGTGGATTACTGTCTGCTCACCTGTAATCGTCAATGGGTGACCACAGCTAGATATTTTCAGTTCTCATCCAATGATTGCCATGTGTGGTTGAGACTGTCTATGTAAAACAAAGAGACAAATTGCCTCTTCTAATGCTCTAGAAAACCGCAGTGAGTCTTTCAGCAAAGGCTTGATGGCCAATAAGCTGGGTCAGGTGGCCCTACCAGTGCTGCTGTTATACGCGACTAAACAGAACAAAACACACAGATATGCGAACTCGTAGTCGCATATTCATTATTGTAGTAATGTATCCGCAATATTATGATTGCTTCACGATGTGACACTGCACACAGAACCCCATCCTCAATTTCCCACTAGCCTCACTATTGACACACACACGCCTCGTCACCTTCAGTCAACCAACCTCGGTAGTGACGATCTTCAGGCAGACTCCAATCCTCCCCCACTCGAGCCAACTATTGAAATAGCTATGTAACTAGGCGCATGTCCGCGGCCCAGCAAGATGGATTTCAGCTTCCAAGCCCTAGTCCAACAGCACAACTCCCAGATGGAATCCGCCTTCCGCAGCCTCGTTGACACCATTGTGCGGAACAGCAAGTTGAGTATCTCCTTGCTCCGTATCAGTAATGTCACCGAAGAGTAAGTCATGGCCCTATATACTTCTCAGCCTCTCTTATATCATCAATCCTCTTTCCATATCATCATGTGCTGACCTGGGTTAGCTCCTTTCATGTCTCACTCGAGGCCCGCATAACCAAGACCGGGCCTGCGAGCGCTACCATCACACCAATGACTCTCGAACTGTGTGGTCCGGCCGGTCACTTTGGTAAGGTGACACTGCCCGCGATAACGACGCAGGCGTACGGCACTGAAGTAGTCGTGACCAGCCAGCTAGTGAGGATCATCAACAAGGATGCCCTGAAGGCCTTCATTCGAGATATCATCCAAAACGACAGCGCTATACTCTCCTTGCGTAATGGAGAGACCTCCATCACTGCCTTGGGCATTGGACCCCGGGAGATCCTTTACGAGAAGGAGCTTGAGCTTCCGGGCATGAAGGGGCCAGTTGTGAGTGTCCATGCGGCAAGCATCGTCCAACCCCCTCAAGCAGCAGGCTCGTCATCATCAAGAAATTTCCCGCCGACACCTCTCAACACCAGCCTTACAAGCGCGAGTATCTCAAGCACCACCGGACCGGGTGGCGGAAACACCATTTCCGTTGTGTTCCACGTAGTTAATCCGAGTCCTCTCGAGATCAGCTTCGGCATATGCTTCTTCGACATCCAGAACCACGAAGGCAAGCTCCTTGCCGAACTCAAGGGCCGTCTCGACATCCGCCGCAACCACTTCGAGGCTACGTTTCAAGGGAACGTAAACAAAGCGGTTGCGGCCAAGTTGGCAGCTGATATGAAAGAGGCCACGAGCAGTGGAAGCCAAGACAGCAAGAGCAAGGGCCGATATCTCGGAGCTAGATTGGTGGGAAAGCGTTGCGCGGGTGCCGGCTGGTGCGATGAGACGATCAAAGGCATTGACGTGCCCCTTCAAAAAGCGGGTAGACTCTTTCGTGCGCTGGGTATCGATGCTGGCTTGGAGGAGCCCGACGATAAGAGAAGCAGCATTACGAAGTGGACGCAGAGGTTGATGCTGCGTTAGTCGGCGCAGGCGAATATGCACTGCGCGTTGCACTAGAATTGGCCAACTGCTGGGATGGAAGCACGCGATGAGATTTCATAGGAAGATCCCTATCTGGCTCCGGCAAAAGTCTAGATATAGATGGCTTTATCACACGTCAGGTTTTCAGCAGTCTGATCGTCACGTCGGACCATCCTGTTTTGCCCCGGGTTCATGTATCCTGTATGGGGGCTGGCATTATCCAATAGCAAAAAACATTGGCAGATCAGACCGCTTTTATTTCCTCGTCAATTCAAAAAAGAACATTGTTATCTGAATGCCTTGACATCGTTACATCCAAATGAGTGTTGCCTTGACATCATATTTTGATCATAATAACGTGATATTAGAGAACCCAACCACGGTATTCAGCAGCCACGCACATATAGACAAGCATCTCTATACGATGTGATTAATTATATTAAAAGTTGTGAATGTGGTGATTATTGCGGGAGAAGTTAGATAAACCTTCTTGAAGTCAATTACTAAGAAACGGTCGATTTACCACTAAGTTACTGTGTAGTAGCAACCAACATGGAGAGCATCATACACCGAGTCATTGACTATATACTATCATGGGTCTCACTAGTAAGCGACTAATTGAGCTTTTTAATTGATGAGGTCGGTCCGACAGAATTGCTAAGATATCGACTTTACAGGCTCAGAACAGCCAATATGGCTGGAAATCCGTGGTCCGGAAGGTGAGCTTCCAATTACACGAGCCTTGGGAGTCAGTAATGCAATGGGGTGTATAGAATAATAAGCTTGCGTGTTCAGACCGGAGATTTCATGTATGAGGAGCAGCCATTGAAGAAGAAACTGAAGCTTCTGCTGCTCTTCAACCCCATAATGGAGTGGATCGACGCGACGCATGCGATGCGACTATACATACACAAGGAGTCGCTCAAGGCGGGCAAGTACCAGGGAATCAGCATACATATCTATTCATTTCCGACTAAAAGATATTGTAGGACAAGATGAGAGCAAATATAACTCCAGGGGTCAAATCAAAGGCTTCGTAGATGCCTACGGCATCAATATGGGGGACTTCGATCCATCCGACATCAACGCATACAACAGTTTTGCCGACTTCTTCACGCGCAAACACACGCAGGATTCTCGACCCATATACAAGCCCGACGACGCGTCCAGCGCCGCAGTCGTAGCAGACTCCCGCGTGGTCGTCTATGATTCCGTTGCCAAGACGAAGGAGCTATGGATTAAGGGTCGGGACTTCAGCATCACGAACCTGGTGATGGACACGCAGCTCGGCGCTCGGTTCGACAACGCGGCCGTCGCCAGCTTCCGGCTATCACCGCAGGATTACCACCGCTACCATTCCCCCGTGACGGGCAAGGTGACCTTGTTCCGCAGTCTGCCCAGTGACTACTACCAAGTCGATGCCGTAGCCCTACAGAGCCATGTGGACATCCTGACGCGAAACGCTAGAGATTACGTCGTTATTCACACCGAAGAGTTCGGCGAGGTGCTATTTGTGGCGATAGGCGCGACGGACGTCGGTTCCGTGCAGTAAGTCATACTCGACCTTGAGAGGATAAATGCTGACTCAAAGCCTTCATAGGTTTCATGAGGAATGGCAGACGCCGGGAAGTGAAATCCGGAAGGGCGATGAGTTGGGAATATTTTAATTCGGCGGCTCGTTCATAATTGTCGCGTTCCAGGCTAGGCGCATCAAGTTCGATGATGATTTGCGCGATCTCAGCACGCAACGAATCCAGACTGCGGTTGAGGTTGGTATGAGCCTGGGATCCGCCATCTGATATTTAATTACGCTTCGGATTGCGCTTGAGAGGTCAGCATACTGAATGACATCTAGTGGCAGTTCAGCAAATACTTAGATACATCGAAGTGTGTGATATGCGGAAGCCAGCGAACGTCGAATTACACATGTCGTTTACTTTGATTTGCTGATTCGTTACCGGTGTCTATACTTTAGCGAAAGCATGTTGGCTCGGGTCTTTGTATTTTATATCTATTTGGACATCTGTTTCTAATAATTCACACTACGTGTTTTGCTATGGTCCCTGGGTCTCTGTAGGTAGACGGAATTAAATCTATAAAGTCAATTAATTAGGCGCGCGTTTCTTACTCTTGTCAGTTATCTGAATTCACGGAGATATCACATCCAGGACTACATGATAACATAAAAGCGTAAATTAAATTTTGAATATCAAGTGACTAACTTGAAATGATATACCTAAGCCTGAAGAATAAGTCTTTATTCAACACCTCATAACGTTCAATCAAGAATGTATCAAAAAGGAACCTGAGACTTCGTATCTTCCGGGAACTTTCTGAACAAGTCCTTGAGGTGGTCCAACGGCGCAGCGAGCAAGCCAGCCACAGTCTCGAAGGGCGGCTTGTCAGGGGCCGAAGGATGACTTCGGGTGGGGACGAACATCTTGGTGCGGCTAAAGCTCTTGGACATCTTCTCCGAATCGCCCTCGTCAAGCGCCTTCTCTAGGGTGGGCAGATCGTTGCTCTCCTCCTCCTTGATATGTGCGCTGAGATCGGTCCAAAGGGCCTCTAGGGTCTTGGAGAAGTTCGGGTCCTCAGGCTTCATGTCTTGAAACTTGAATAGGTAATCCTTGATCTGAGTGCTCGTCAGTATTGTGTTACTGATAAGATTTAGGGGTCAGAACCCACACTCGAATGTTCCTTGCGGTCCTTGTCGGCCATCCCCTTGCCGTTGGGCAGGAGTTTTTCGAAGGCAGGGTATATGACGAGCTCCTCGCCGATGGAGTGGCGCGCAAGCTCCCAGGTAAACTGATTGCGCCATTGGGTTTTCTCGTCGTTGGACTTGGCATTCTTGATGTTGTTGTAGAACTGTTCAAGCTCCTTATGATCATGAATGATCGAGTCACTGATCTTAGCCATGGTGACGGCGGTTGCAAAGAATAGCTGAGTCTGAGGAATGGTTTGGTATACTTTATTGGTAGCACAAGGTGCACTTCTCATGGATCTGAAGATAAGAGACATTGTAGTTAGGGATCAGCTAAACGTTATATGTAGACAGTTGAAGCTGGGAACAGAGGCATCCAAGGTCGTGTTACACTCCCTTCATCAATCGGCGACAACTAACAGACATAGCAAAACATCGTGAGTTTTACGTCATAATGATCTTGAGACACCTTGGCCACGCTTATTTCTTAATGCGTGTTCTAAACGCGTTCCATTATTACATTGCAGGCGTGAAAACATCGTATCAAATATATTGCCCTAGATGTCCATCCTATATCTATGTCTATAGCGAAAGCCAATCAGAAATCTTAATTACTAAGGCCATGCTCGCATTTATAAGGATGCAATCGTTGATCATCGATATATTGCATAGTCTGCATAATACATCGAAGTTCAGTGGTCAACCATTCGGCCTAGATTCGTGCCAAGAAGTGCACTGTCGTCCAGTCGCAGATAGGCGAGCCGTTAAAGAGCCGCCAAATGACGGGCGGGTAACGTCACGATATGTCTTTTTGCAGTCTTCTGTAGGCCATCGCGTTGGGGAGTGGTTCGAGAACGTCTGATTTCCGAACCATGCATTACGCTTTGATATTCATGTCACAATATACCTGAGACATAGCTTCATTACTTGTTAAGTTCAAGTCTCATGTGCAGGCACAACAATGTAGCCCGTAGGAAAAACCGTTCTGTGCCATCAATCAAAAACCTCCCAATAATAACATGATGAGCATTGCCGTACACGCTTCACCGCGATGAAACCCATTGCCCTATAGTTCAAATTGTATTAGCAGCTATGCTACATACATTTTGAACATGGCCTGATAGTCAGGCCCCTGATAACCGAGTGTGCTGGACGTATTATCTCTAATATTGACACGGTCTTTTAACCCCCCCAGAACGCCTGAATGCAGTATGAAGTATAGATATAGAAAAGGTATGGTCAATCCAATGACGCTCCAAGATCAGGGCATGATCCAGTCCTCGTTCTTACAAGACGCCTCCATAGCCTCCATGAAAGATCCAATACGTCCCAATATCCAACCGGAATCAACCTGCTCATCCGATTCCTTTTCTGAAACCTGTTTCTTTCCCAACCTGACTGCTTTCGATGTCTTACAAGTAGTCCCAGTGACAGAGAATTGCAGGCAGTCGGCTTGGTCCTCACACATCACCCGGCATTCTTCGAACGAGGCGTTCTCGCTCCTGTCGTCGTCTGAGAGGTTATCCCAGTCTGATATCCTGTCCTTTATCCGAGGGAAAACCATATGACGGAATAGATCTCCGTGGCGCGGAAGACTCTGACGCTGGAAGTCGATTAGCATCTCGAACCTTCGTCTCGGATCTTCAGCTTACCATTGAATTCCATTCTCGATCGAACTCCCAGTACGAATAAATATCCTCGGTGTCCATATGATGGTAGGATACAGCATTGTAGCACCAAAGGTGATGGCCCCGGAGAGACAACGACTTCATGTTCAGCGTCGATGGCATCTCGCCTTCGAGAGTTGGCCAAACCGACGAGAGCTTAATACCCACATCACCCATCGCTTGCGCGAGGATGAAATCGCCGGCCCATTGTTTAATAGTGAGCTCGTTGTAAGTCTCGGTGTTTTCCGTATACTGTTCTACGACTTTCTTCATGGCAGCGTTGGAAATGATAATTCCCCCGCCCCCGTAGGCGAACGCGTCGTCCCCGATATTCATCTGGCGGCCAATGTAGTAGGGGCGAGAAGCATCGACTTTCGATAACCAAGCCAGCAGACTCTTCCAGAATACGTAAGTGTCCCCCTCGACAAAAACGTACCACTTGCTAGCGGGGCTCTGGTGGTAGGCTTTCTTTGCTACCGGGAGAAACTTCCACTTGTCCAACTTCCAGGCGGGCGTGTCGCGACCAAAGCCTGTGTTTGGAGCATTGGTCCAATTGGCGGCCTCTTCTGACAAGGCGACGTTCCTGCCAGATTCCTGCAAGTTACGGTAATATTCAAAATCGGAATGATGTTTCAGCAGCTTAGGCTCGATCTCGTCCAGTGCATTTCCGATGTGATATCCTGCAAATTCCTCTTCCAGGTCCGACCAGATCCCATAGTGTGGAAGGCAAGGTATTGTGGTATTAATAAGCGGCGGCAGCTTCTGTTGAATTTCGTTGGAGCCTGTCCTAATGATGACAAAGACATCCTCAATACCTTTTAGTGAAGCGCAAGGGTCTTGGTGCCCCTTTCCGCCAAGAAAAGATGGTATCGTCAAGGAATGATCAGTGACATGATCATTTTGGCGAAGCATATGTAATGATACCAAAATAAAAGTCAATATGCCAACATAGACCACAGACCGCCGTCGATTCCCTAACCATCTTGGCTTTAGGCCCATTTTCGACGATAAGTGACCGGATTGATTGACCTATATATTCAAGAAAAGATTGTAGAGTATATCATGTATAACCAAATTTGATAGACCTAAAAAGAAAGGAATGAACAAGAAATAGCCGTTCGATAAAGGTTCGATAAAGGGGTGGTCTTGAAATTGGCATCAAATTCCCAATAGCCTATGCGAAGGGATTTTTGCGTTGCCAGCAAGCTTAGTGCTGATCCCAATAGTCGATAGTCGATATCCGCTTTTCCCTAGAAAATCACAGTCTATGGCGTGCAGTTCATGAGATGCCCAGAAAAGAGTGTGGCTGGGGAAAGGATAGGGTATAGGCTCCTTGATATCCAAAAGGGTGACTATACGTGCAAATGCATTCAATCCAAAAACTTTTGAGAGAAGGAAGTTATGTGCTTCGCTGGTCAGATTTCTATGTACGATTTCATCCAAGAGGAGGCAGCTAGTGGCACAGTACCGATAGGGATGAATGATCCACGGTGGATTTGTTCACAGCAAGGGGCGCGCAATTACGTATTCGTCGTTCATGTACATCCAATCGGCCAACATGACTTGTCAGTCTTTCAAAAACATGTGAGGACGAGTTGCTACATTTGAAGGTTTCCTTCTCGGCCGCATTCCCCTCTTTCTGCATACCTGTCCTCTATTGATCATACAGAAGAGAAACCAACGGCACAATGTTGGAGAGGCGAACGGCATGTACATGTATAATGGGGAGATACGAGCGCCAATCTCCAGTTGTAAGCTCGTGTTGTGGCATGCTACTTGTAGTGTACTGTACGCGACTGGATTATAGCATAGATGGTGGGTCATAAGAGGCGCGTTTCATGGAACAAGCCCCTGTAAATACAGAAACTTGGCCAGAACCTTGGCTATCAACTACTTAAAATAGAGACCCTGGTATACGGTTCGGGAGGCGGAACTAGTGGGCTTCCCAGGTAGTCGGGACTCATTTCCGCCAAATAACCAGGAATATCGTGGTCCAAGGCGACTTGTCAGGCGGGAATTTTGGTTAGTGTGTCGATGAATATAAACTCGCTAGATTGGTCTCCGTAGATATAATTGCCGGTATGTGAATCTCTGTATTACAGTTCACTTCTTCATTGCCTTTTATAGGTCATCTTGCTTTCGCTAGTGGCGCTCACGTAAGAGACCAATCAGTTTAATTGATTATGTGCATCTCCATCTCCCCGCTCTATGAGTTTAAACTCTACTGACAAGGAATTCGGGTTTATCCGCCAACGCATCAGAAATCCTTACTAATTTGCAAGTAGATTGCAATACCTACCGAAAACACAACCGAGAAACAACAAAAGAAACAGCAACTTTTAGTGCGCGAGAGGATCCTCATCGCCGGGCATTGTCTCATAAAGCTCAGGCGCTAGATTCGATCACTTTTGTGAAGTTGGTGACAGAACGATTGACTTATAGAATCATTCTGCGTAGAATTACATACTGCTTCGCTTCAGAGATACATATATACGAGTATATAAAGATGATTCATTTCGTCATAGCCCTGTGACGCTCGACCTCCGCTTCTCGAAAGTAACCACGTATGACGTGCATGAGACGCCATCAAGGTCGTGGGGCACGTCCATCAATCCTAAATACCGAATCCTCATATAAGACGCGTGCCTACCCCATATTCTAACGACCTCTAAATATAATTTCCAGTTCTTCTTAACTTGTATCATGAGAAACCATTTGTCATCGGGTTTCTAAGCTCCCTTTTCCGGAATTTGGGGTAGATTTATCCGCCTATTGGCTCGTTGTGCTTAAATACTGCATGATGCATGCAGGAATCATGTGTCATTGCGGCCCGAGTTGACGGCCTCAAAATCAACATCACCCAAAACAAAGGTCGGATTTATCGATCAATTACTTATTCTATTATATAAATTTAACCCCATCTAGCTATTGTCTCTAAAATAGATACGCATCTACCCTCTATTCAAGCCCAGGTCTATCCAACCCGTCTCGTCTATGTGAGTCTTACCCGCCCGCAGTGTATTCCCCAGCAGCCCTTTTGAGTCTTGAGATAGCGCGTGTAACGTTTAATCTAATGTAAGTTGGTGCTTATTTAGTCGAAAACAATAGCAGCCTTGATGGCGGACTTGTTGCGGATGCTCTCGAGGGCCTCACCCCACTGCTCGAGCTTAAATGTCTTGTTAACAATACCCTGGGTCTTGACCTTGCCGCTATCAAGGTAGTCGACCGTGGCCGGGAACATGAATGTCTCGGAGAACGATCCGATGATGGTAATTTCTACAGCTCAGTTAGCGGAAACTTGTCCGACCGGAACAAGTTGGGGATAGGTATGTTTCTAGCTTACCATCACCAAAGATCTTGGAAGGGGCCCAAGATACGCGAGCCGAGCTGGGATACACGCCGTAGCACACCAGCTTGCCGCCGCGGCGAACGTAGTTGATGGCGTCCTCGAGGACCTTGGCGCTACCGCTGGCCTCGACAACAATATCGAAGCCATAGGGGTTGTCCTTCTTGATCTGCTCCCACTGCGGAGTCGCATCCGATCGATCGAGAGGAACGTAGTAGTCGGCGGCATCTAGGGACTTGGCGAGATCCATCTTGGGGCCGCCGGGGGCAGCGATGGTGAGTCGGGATACGCCGCTGTGTTTTCTGCAAACAAGGTAAGTCAGTCATAGCTCCACAGGAACATCACATCCATATATACGTACAAGAACTGAGCCATCATAAGACCGGTAGGACCGGCGCCGATCAGGAGGGCATGCGAACCGGGCTTCGGTGCAATCTTCTCCAGACCGTGCATAGCGCACGAAGCAGGCTCGATCAATGTGGCGTCGACATCGCTCAAGTTGCCGAACTTGAACAAGCGGCCTTGGGGGTACGAGCACTACATGTTTGTCAGCAAGGGCGCGGAAGCTGTGAGGGGGTGTGGCCGTGGACGAACATATTCAGCAAATCCACCGTCGAGACCGAGCACACCGTGAGCCTTGAAGTCCTCGCATAGCAGCTCTTCACCTCTCCGGCAGTAGAAGCTACCGGGGAACGAGTCAGTCGCGAAATCGCATGTCTGTTCGAAGCATTCTACTCACCAATGACCGCATAGTTCGGAATTGTCGGCGGCCACTCGATCACCAACCTTGAAGCCCTTCACATCATCGGCAAACCCTAGGCATGTTCAGCAATAGATCGCTTATGCCTTCTCAATACACTTACCGACGACCTCGCCGATAGTCTCGTGTCCGGGAATAAGAGGGAATTCAGCGATGAACTCTCCCTCATGTATGTGCAGATCGGTACCACAGACACCGCAGGCCTGTGAATTGAGTTATCAGCACAGCTGACAAGGGATAATAGCATCTGGTATCTGCAATTGACTCACCTTGACCTTGATAAGGACATCACCGGGTCGGAGAGTAGGAAGAGGGACTTCGACGATCCCCCACACCTCTGGCTTCTCATATCTACAAAGGCAGGACGGTCAGGCATACATCATCCTTTCTAGGAGCGAACGGGTTTTGAGGCGTTTGCTGCGCGCTAAACCGAGTCCTCATGCTTACCTGAGAGCCTTCATTGTCTTAGGAAGGTTGGCCATTGTGAAGTCGAGGAGCTGATCGCTTATATGAAACAGGAGAGGGCTTTACAAGATATGCTGGGAGGAGTGACGAGAGGGACGAGAAAAGACAAACTACGCAAGCTACGGGGTACGGGCTACGAAATACTTATACGGTCAGCAAACCACCCAGACTTCTCGGCGAACAACCGGGACAGCGCAATTCCATGGAAATACGAAGAACGCTGGCGCCGGGGCTTGTGACCGTTTCAATCGAGTCGACTGCGGCCCATGACGTCCATGCAAGCTTGCGCTCGCTGGGCGCGCGAGTAAGGAGGGGCATTCTCCCACGCGATCAACCATAGCCAGGAACATCGACTCTCTGCCCCGCTGGTGCGGTCACCATGCAGGCGAATCCATCGAGCTAGCGCAAGAATCGTGAGACCGGGTGGGATGGTTGAAGCTACGCTAACCCACAACTTGTGTGGGCTGTGGGCTGTGAAAAGCCAGCGCAACGGCCAGCATGGAGGGCGTGGGATTCCCACTTCGAATTCTAGGATCAACCACGGTCAAGAAGCTGTTGAATGGCGTTAGGGTGTAGTCAACAGACGCGGCAGGAAAAAAGAATTGTGATAGGATCCGGTATCGAATTCTGCATTACGGTGCTGTCAGATTTGTATCACTGCCGACCTCGGACTATAATCTTACTTGGAAATGCAGCCTTCTCCGGCCAGGAGGGGGGGGGGAGAAGCGATATCTTCCCAATATGACACAACCAGGTCATTGCGTCCTTTTCTTCTTTGGCTTGTTATCAAGACTATGTTACATTATGCGGCTTTCTATCCAAGACCTAAAATATCCATGTCCATAAGCAGGTACCACTACACTAGTATGTACCCAATGATGTTGCAAACGAATAAAAGCCTCAATTGGGGATGTGGGGGTCAAAGAGTTCTGAAAGTAAGCCTTGCATATAAGCTCTCAAAGATTGTCTCGTGATATTAATCCTCAGGTTAAGAAACAGGACACACATCAATTGCATGTAATGAGCAGGCCGATCTAAATCGATAGTGATGGGCCAGAGGAACCAAAAATCCATCTGGCCAAATCAACTTGCATGTGCAATATTGGTTGGCTCGAAGGTAACCGCATGTCTTGGATGTGACACTGTCTATGACCGGTATTTGAACTAAGGGGATGCCCAAATATCGCCAATCAACCATACAGATATTACATGCATTGTCCAGACCGCTTCTTACGTGATAGAAAAGGGGTCGCAAATTCAAAACTCAACAGCACATACTGTAGATCGAGACTTATTTGCTTGGGCATGATGATGTCGTTGTTTCATGTGCTTGATGTTGTGAGACGAATTAAATCATATTCTTCCACGTTGGAGGCACGCACTTCGCTGTCTGAACGACTTGAAATCATCAGGTCTTGGCGCATTTGAACTGGAATATTCGAGTTATTAGGTCTAGTTAATATTAGCCCCTTACTACTCGAGATCCCCAGATACAATTTGCATCAATTCCGATGCCGGTTCATTTATTCTTTCGTGGGTCGACCACACACACGGCACAGGCTTCACAGCTTGGAAGGACGCGTATGACTCTTTTTTGGCAATCAATCGTTTGTTTGGCGCAAAAACATAACCCTTAATTTCGTAGAAGACGGTACCGAGATTTGGTCTCCTTATAACTCCCACCCGTGCATCCGAGGTTGTGCCCTATCGATTTTCTACCACGCATGTTCCATCACGCATGCAAAATCGCGTGATTATGCAGGAGCTCATTCCCTAGAGTACATGTCCATTTACCGGCTACCATGTGCATCGAAGGATTTGTTCAGAGAAAAGAGACTTGGCCCCCTTTTTACGAAGGAGGAGCTCCACGGCCACGACCAGCTCCACCACGGCTAACAACGACTGTCAGTACGTCCATCCTTGACAACGAAACCGGGGGCGGAACTCACAATTGAGGGTTGAATTCACCAGGAGCACCACCCTCCTTGCCCTCGCCAGCATCCCGTCGTCGGTATCCACCCTCACGGTCACCACGGTCACCACCACGGCCACGGCCGAACGGTCTGCGCTCACGCTCACCCTCGCCGCCCATCATGCCACGGGGAGGAGCATGCGATCGCTGCTGCTTGATGTGTGTAGCCGGGACGATTTCGGCAGGGAGGTGCAGCCACTCGCGGAGGTAGTCGAGACCCTCGGGGGTCAGGGTGTAGTAGTAGTATTGCCAGGAGAACTGGGTCTTGACATAGCCGCGCGAGGTGAGCGACTGGGCGGCCTTGACGACGTACAGGTTCTTGGTGTCGATATCGGGGTGCTTGGGAAGGTTGAAGTCCTTCTTCGCGACCATCACGCCCTCACGGAAGAGGTACTATGCCAGAGGCAGAGAATGTTAGCCAAGTGCGCGATTCGGGGTGTCTCTCTCGTGTGTGATCTGTGTGCATCCGTGTGTGCATCTGTGTGTGCATCTGTATCCATGACGCTGGCATCGCGGGGCCCATGCATTCGGACATGGCAGACGGAGCGGGTGTTGGGATTGGATTGTGCTAACCTCGTGGATCTTCTTGCGGTCAGCCTTCGGAATCAGCATCTTGGCGGTTCGTTGTTTGGCGACAAGATGTTGAGGGTGGGATGATGGGCGTGGTGTATTGAAAAGTTGGCTGGCGCTGGCACACTCTCTCAAGATCAGATCGGGATTGCAATGAATGGGAGTTCCGGTCAATTTTTTGGTGTGTGCAAAAACCCTACGCGAGTGGCTTGACAACGTAAGTTTTGGTGGAGGGAGTGGGGTTGAGTATAGAAGTGTGGCTTGTGAGTTTTGTCGAAGCCGTGCGATAAGCGATAAGAAAGTTGGTCGAGAATGATAAGATAAGAGCTTATGTACGTACTCCGGTAACCTTTGTCTCCACTTATCGACTAGGGTGTTTATTGATTGCCCCATCGGCGATAGCATTTGCATCAACCATCACGTCTCGCCATCGCCATTCCTCGAACTTCATTCATCGCATCCAGACAGTCAACAGACCACACCCACAACCGTCCACAACATATCATACAGATTCAAAACTCCTCTGATCCTGCGACATCATGGCTACGAGAAATCTCAACGTCTTTGTGACGACATTCCCCGGATTGGGTTTACCCCCGACGCTATCGTTCCCGCTTCCATCAACATCCACCACTTCAGACCTCCGCGACCACATTACGAAGAAGCTGCCGCAAACCGACGCGAGGTTTATTATTACCACTATATCGAACAAGCAGCTGGTACTTGGCTCGAAGAAACATATCGCTGATCTCTGCGGCGCCGATGATGATTTCGTTTCTCTACGTTTGTCACTTCCCCTATGCGGTGGCAAGGGTGGTTTTGGATCACAGCTCCGAGCCGCCGGTGGTCGCATGTCTTCAAAAAAGAAGAAGAATCAAGGCGACGAGAATGGTTCCAGCAGAAACCTCGATGGACGACGGATAAGGACTGTCAACGAAGCCAAGGCACTCGCCGAGTACCTAGCCATCAAGCCCGATATGGAACAGAAGGAGAAGGCAAAGCGGCGCGAACGATGGCAACAAATAGTTGAAGCCGCGGAAGAGAAGGAGCATGAAATCAAGAACAACACCAAGGGTCGCGTAAGCGGTAAATGGGTCGAAGACAAGGAGGAGGCCGGCGAACGCACGCGCGAGGCCGTTCTTGCTGCAATAAAAAACGGAAACTACAAAGACAACCTCCTAAGCACGTCTCATGGCTCTACCTCAACCGAAGACGTTGATGAGGATTCCACGAGTGGGGACGAAGATACAGGCAAGGAATCAAGCGGCTCAAGGTCGCCAGCAAGGAAAGCACCGACAAAGAAACCACCAACACGCGCCTTTGCTGGCTTTGATGAAGACGACGAATTCATGAGTTCATCAGATGAGGATGACGACGCCAAGTGAAATCCAGATGCATCAGGAGAAAGTATGGCTTGCACTAGCACCAGTATTGTGGTTCGGGATAATCGACGGAATGCGTTAAAACCCACGGTCTCCCAAAAGGAAATCATTCCAGACTTTATTTAATTATCAATGAAGCGATAAGGACGTCTCCTAATACTTTAGGACGTGCCTTTCCGATGAGAGTCTTCATTCACTTAATACATCAGTTCGAGACGAAGAGAAAATAGCTATGCGGGGAATGCATTGGCGGAGAACTGTGTCATCTGTCGAACCAATGGAAGCAACAAGCACACACCATCACGGAGAAATGCGAGTCCCGGAGCGTCGGACATTGGGAAGCCTTTCTAGATACCCACGGCTTCCCCGACATCATGGTAAGTGGACCAGCTTAAATAAGCTTCCTAGAGCAACAGCAATGGCAGAATTTATGGCCTTGAACTATTGAGGCATAATGTTTGTTAGGATGCCTCAATATGAGCTGAACAAACCACTACAGTTGTTATTGCCGCCTCCTATTGGACCACCACGCACAGCCATGGACAGCTTTATATAATATCAACGTCATCATATAGCCTAGACTTGTGGAACAACACACCTCTAACACCGAGGGCTGAAGATTGGCTCTAATATTCCTTTTACATGCCTTGGGTGCTTTATAAGGAGAACGGGATATATAGCGCATGTGCACATACATCGAAATGCACAGTGACATAGTTGAATAGCTAGATATTATAATGATTCTTTAAATATCTACGCCGTTGGTATCGTTTTCTCTCAGTGCCTTCTCTACTCTCTACCTAGGAATAGAATGTGCCAAATTTGCCTAGACAGTCGTGGACATGTGCTAGCACCGACCACTACTCCGTGACTCTGCTCAATATTGTATGCCTTGGAATAAGTCCATGTACCACCCATATTTTATCGTCATTGAATTCAAACAATTGCTCCCTAGTATCCATAGATTACAAAAGCCCGAAAACAGAGACAGAGCACCTCATCACTTGTATGTCTACCCTCGAAACCAACACTTTGCCGCCTTACAAGGGTACTGAAGTCGCCTAAATTCTACCAAAAGTCCTTTACGCAATGTGAGTCTAATTAATGTTACCAGATGTAAACACAGTAAGCTTTGATAGATCATCCCACATAACTACTGTAACTACTTAGGCCGCACACTTATAATCGAAGTTTAGGAGGTAATGTAGGTATATAGGCATAACGATCCCCCCCAAATTTCCTCCGGAGATTGTTTTGCGTCAGAATGATCTAACACAGCCCTCTTAAAGTCTGTTATGCAATGAAAGCTATAGAGAGAGCTACAGCGGCTATAATTTCAGTTTTCAGAGCGAGAGATATGTAGATGTAGAGCCCCAAATAGCATATTTACCCTTGCCCTTGCCGTCACCCCCAGATAGTCCTAGTCAGGGAACTAGTTCACCGCTACCCTAGGGTATAGAACTAGTAGATTCTGTATATATAAGTGACTGAACTCCGCCTTGGATTTGGGAGGTTCAGGAATCAATTGATCGCTCTTTTGAGCCCTAACCACTACCCTCCGGCCGCAGACAGGTCTATCCATTCACTCCGGGCACTTAACCCTGACAGTCCTACTCCACGTATTCAGCGCTATACTACTATATCAGGAATTGGAGATCTTCTCCTTTTGAATTTCAGAGGCTTAGTGTCGAATGGTATGACGGGCATTGCGGAGAGGGAGTTGAGTCGGCTTGTTTTCGCTTTTGACGGCCCCGGTATGGGGACCGTATAGGAGAGCGGAACATCGCGGGAAACAGTATTTCGACCGTTCGCAATTCCGAGTTTCTGTGAATTTGTACGTGTTAGTCAGTGACTTGGTAAGTTTCCTCACTATACTTGTTGGGTTATTGATGATAGACCCCTCGAAGATGGTTTCAGAGACTTTGGTGTAACAACAAGTGTAATGCCCACCTCGAGTATAGGATCCCTGACCCTGAGGGCTGATGTTTTGCACATAGCTGGGAAATGCAAGATATGTCAATTGTGTTGCACAGGACACAGTGATATCAGATAGTGCAAATTGTTCTCTAGTCAAAATAAATGAGATATTGCCAATTGAATGGACCTAGGTGCCGCCAGCAACTTTTCTGCCCGCTAGATGCTGATGCGTGTGCAACCAAAAGACAGCATCAAACCACCGGAATTAAAAAAGCAATTTTGGAAAAAAGACGGATCATTTCAAGTAGAAAAGAACATCAAGATTGAATACTTGATAGAAGGGCAATAGGAGTGGTGGTGGTGGTTGAGAAAAAAAATAAAAATATAAAAAAGTTGCAAAAAAAGCTCAGACTAGGAATCGAATTCCAAGTCCTACGAAAAACCGCACCGTCGGTGAATGCTAGACGTCAAGTGTAGGCGCCGCCAATTCCTACTCCGATTAGGCAATCACTTTTGCAGTTTGTTCATACCATCGAGTCACCCAGGGATACGTCCTGTGTTGCGGGGTCTGGTTGAAATCTCCTGCCTTTTTTTAAAAATATAAGGTCCGTAATGGAATAACCTTAGCAACAGCCACAATATAGGTAGCTATGTACCCCTAAGAGCTCCCGACTTGTACCTCGTAGACTCCTTTTGCCTGGAGATGTACTCCCATCTGTCTTCTTCCTTCCTTCCCTGCGTTGTAACTATTCAGAAACTTGCGCCACACACACCTGAGCATCACACAGAGCGCCTCCATCGTCTCCAGCACACCTATTCAGCCTCTGACTACGTCATCTAGTATCAAGCTTCCGTACTGCCTTCGAATTACTATTCCCACACACTCGAACATAATAAACCGGGCTAACACCAGATAATTCACATTACAATAACCCTACTCCGGTTGAATATTTGAATGGCTACTTTGGACACGTCGAAGGCGTAGCTATTATGTAGCTCACCTAATTCATTTCCACCGTTCTCGTCTATCTTACTGTAAACACTTTCTGGCGGAAAGTGGTTCATTCCGCACACAAAGGCTATTTACCATCCAAACCCACAACATATTCAGAAGCTACAATGGCTCTATTCAGGGGGTTACCGAAGTATTTTGGTAGCCATCGGTGACCTTGATTAGCCCCTGGTGGTATTCACCCATAAAACGGGTTTGACAAGAGCGCGCTCCAACTAGACAGATGTTCGTCTTCTAAGTAAAGTACAGAACATTATTTTCATAGATATTTGGCCATTGGAGGAAAGAACATGTCGAAAAACTACGTCAATCTTTATTTCAGAAGTCTTCATCACTTCGAGGATTTGCTTGCTCAACAGCCCATATCCCTCAATCGTTCGGTTCCTATTACCTTCCCCGTACTTCCATCACGTAATCAGACCATAATTTAGAATATAAGTTAACCTTATTCCTTATAACCTTGTTTCAGATGTTATTTCTTGCAGTGGATAAGTTTGAGTTTATCCTGGTCCCGAGGCGGGTAGTCCAAAGAGGAGCCGCGCCAACCCCACTCGGCGCCGTAGCGTGCATCGCTATTCGGTGCCGCAACTGACCCGCTGTAGGCTTGGCATTCACTGTTACACAGCAGCTTTATCTGGTCACTGAGATATACAACGTTTGTCCTTCTTTACCTAAATGACTGTGATTCAAGCTGGACAGGACGAAATAACGAATACGCCAGGCAGAAAGATTAAAAGTCCATTGAAAGTCTCGCTGTCATCGAAGGTGTAAGGTACCGAGTCCTTAGGGCTTCTCCTTACTACGCAAGTTACCTCCAAAGGACGTACTAAACTCCCGCAACGCGTCCAGTTCATTCTTCACGTTCTCCGCCTCGGTGACGACGCAATCCCACGCACCCTCACCTAGTGGTACCCGCCTAGGGATATTCTGTTTTCTATTAAGGAGCTCCCAAATTCCGCGGGCAATATCACTGGAACACTTAGAGTCAGCTATTACTATTCTCGAGACTGATTTTGAGGGTTTTAGGAAGCCTTCAGGCACTCTATTGGCCCTGGAGGAGAGGAAAGCTTGTCCTCCAAAGTTGCCGAAACGAGATGGAAATGGTTCCAGGAATCCACTCACTCAGCTGTGCTCAAACCCTCCTTCAAATCCTCTTTCTCCAGCAGTCTCAGTATGCCGTTGGTCGGCATGTGCGGGGCCGCATACGCCGGGTGACGGGTCGCCATATGGCGGACATTGCGCCCGATAAAGTCTGTCGCGGTGCCGCCGGGTTCCAGGATCGAGAAGTGGATGTTCCACGCGGGATCCAGCTCCTTCGCCACGCTCTCCGCGAAGCCTTCCATCGCGAACTTAGACGCGTGGTACAATGCGCTCCCCGGTGTCGTGATGAAACCCCCCATAGAGCTCACGAATAGGATCACGCCGCCCGGCTCTCCCGTCTTTGGGTTCTCGTCGCGCAGCACGCTCAGCGCACGTTTGGTTACGTCTACCGCGCCCCAGACTGGTCCGTTCAGGTTGGTTAGCTGGCCTGTCTTCTGAGGCGGCGAGGGCTAGATAGGATGCCAAGTTGGTAGCTAATGGGATATCAATACTGACAATTCGTATCAAACAGATCCCGGCCTTCCCGCGCAGCCGACGCTTCCGTGTCGCCCATGATCGTGTACCCGGCATTGTTCACGACGACATCGACGCGTCCAAAGTGCTCCACAGCTTTCTTGAACGCCGCATCGATGGCTTCCAGCGAGGTGACGTCGAGGGTGATCTTGAGGACGTTCGGTGCGTCGTCAGGGAGGTACGAGAGCGCCGAGACCTGTCTTGCTGTCGCGACAACACGATTCTCCGTCTGAGTGGTTAGCAGTGTCACTAGCGCCGCACCGATACCGGATGAGCAACCGGTGACTTGGAGGATGAGTGTGAGCCTTTCATATGCGCGAGTACTATTGCAGAGGCAGACTTACTAAGCCAGACCGCGTCGGACGGAAGGGTGTAGAGACTGTTCGCCATCTGACAGGTGGGTACAAGGAGGTAAGAAGCGGTATGTTACAGGTTTGACTGTCTAATCTAATTTTGAGATATAGTAGTTGACTGAATGCTTTGCCCGAATCTTTCTCTTACCATTGAATAGAACCGGAACTCGATGAGAAGACAGGCCAAACTAAAAATCTCCATAAGCATGCCTCACCTTTCTGCATGCGTACCACAAAACCAATCCCAAAACCCGCACAATTGCGGCATCGGCAAGCCAACGTCCGATATACCTACCATACTGCGCCATTTCTCAAATTGAAATAATTCATCTTACCTTTCGAGAACTAGGTCAAGCCACGACCGAAAAATCAACTAGCTTACCGTCTAATGCAGGAGAAGATGTTCATTCATTACGTCGTTGCTTTTCCTGGTAGTGCCTTATCTGCGGCTTAACCCCCTTTGCTAAATTCCGCAATTTCCGGCATCTTGCAAAAGCCAAGCTAGCGCCATCTGTATGAGAGTCGCATATTATCGAAGTAATTGGGTTCAAGCCTTCAGACCACATTGACGATTGCACTCTTTTTTTTTTTTTCAACTGCCCTTCATTTTGGTAATCTATATTACGGGTTTCTAATTTTCTGTGGATGCTGCACGCTCTGTTCCTACATGTTCAATCACCAAGTTACTAGGCCGGCTCTTTTTGGATGGTAACTTGGTCTTGGTAGCGACGATGTACAGCTCTTTTTAGTTTGTGACTTTGCTCATTTGCACCAATCGCTTAACACCGACCTGCGAATTGTTAGCAAACAGTGTAGAAATATGGGCAAGGGTACGTCAGGCTCACCATCCAGTTGCCGCACTCCTCTGTTTTATCTCGCTGGATCTCTACTTGAAGCCTCTGAGCTTCGGGATAGTCCTTGCTTTCCAACGCCAAAGCCAATTTTGTCAATTGCTCCATGGTATCTGGTTTCACCAGTTCTCCGTTGTTCAGATGGTCGAAAAGTAAGCCTAGTCGCTTCTGCGTATCTTTCACCTGTGGTGCAAACGAGGCTGGGGCTTTCGCAGCAACTCGTTGCATGTCACGGCTGAAGACATCAACCAATTGCTGAGCATTAGGGGGAATGTGAGAGCGGTCGCCTGGTGGATGTTTGGGCTTCGGTGGGGGCGCAGCTTGTACTGATGGAGGCGCAGGAGGCCCAGTTGGCGGCCCAGTTGGCGGCCCTCCGCTGCTGGGCGGTGGTGGCCCTTGTTGAACTGGAGGAGCCGCATAAGACGAGGGCGCATACTGGCCTTGAGAATGGGCTGATTGCGGCGGAGGAGCGTAAGGGTTGGGCGGAGCACGATTGACGCTAGGCGGTGGTGCCATGCCAGGATGCGGAGGTGGCTGGCTCGACTGCTGTGGTGCGGGAGCTGGAGCGTATCGGTTTGAAGGGGGGCCTGCTGCCGGAGGCGGGTTATATGGCGAGGCTGTTCTCGGAACAAAGTTTCCTGCCATAGGTGGAGGTGGCAAGCCAGATCCACCACCTGGAGTTGGCATAGCCGCCGACGGTGCGTATGCACTAGAGGCGGACGACCCAGGGCGAGGGGGTGGCGGGAGTTGACCAGCTTGTGGAGGACCACCTAAAGGAGACATTACGCGAGCCGTTGGGGGCCCCTTGGGAGGCGGAGGTGGTGTTCCTGTGGTTCGGTGAACACCATACGGGCTCTGTGGAGGTGGCGCTGGTTGATTGGTCTGATTTGGGAAAGGCGATGTGATAGGTTGAGTGCTCGGTGTATTCCTCCGTGGAGGCGGCCTTGTCACTAGTGGCACATCGTTCCAGTTGCCCACGTCAGCATTCTTAGGTGGAGGAGGCCTCGATGATGGAGTTGAAGATCGAGGAGGACCGAATGATGGAGGTGGAGGAGCACCATATCCCGAGCCAGGTGGAGGGATCTGTGGGGCTTGGCTAAGAGGTGCTTGGAATCCTTGGGGAGCATAAGGATTCGCTCCAGTAGGGGCATATGGATTAGGCGCAGGAGGAATGGGAGTTGCGCCAGAGGACGGAGCGTACGGGTTAGCAGTGGGAATTTGGGCAGTGGACGGCCCGTAAGGGTTGCTTGGGTTTACGGTGGTAGATTGAACTGGTTGATATCCTCCTCCAACCGGCTGCTGTACTCGAGAGGCTACACGTCCAGGCGCTGATGGGTGTTGAGCTGGCTGTCGGGATGCAGGTTGAACGGGAGCTTTCTTAGTGGCTAGTTGGACTCGCGATCGAGCTATATCAGCAGCGGGGTATTTTGTAGGTAGGAGGTCAAGGTATTTCTGAGCGACCTCTAACTGGCCATGGGCCGCAACGATATCAGCATATTCAACGTACTTTTCATATAAGAGGGCCAGTGTCCAGCCAGACATGAGATCAGCCTCGTTGTCTTGGAACTTTGCAACGTGGCGGAAGACCGTAACTTTCTCGATGAACTGTTGTAGAGCTCGGGCATGAACAGAGAAAGTAGAGTCGCTGCCTTCAGCTAGACCCGCTTTCTCAGCCTCTGCGAGCTCGGCAACCCAAATATCAACAACCTTTTCCAGCTTGGAGCCAACCAAGTAGCAGAAAGAAGCATCTTTGCGGGAGCCTGATTCAAGAATGCGGTCACCCAATGCTTCACAAAGGTCAGAGAACTCGGTTGGGTCTGCGAATGTGCAGAGTGCCACCATGGTCTCTTTCCAACCAGCCAGATCCGCGTTGTACACCACGTCCCAGAGGTTCTTGACAATGACGGAGCCTAGGAGACGGAGGTAGCTTGGCATGCCAGTCTTTTGAGATAGATAAGCCGATTGGACCCTGTCGACCAAGTCTTTACCTCCGCAATTGGCGATGATAAAAGCATCGGCCATACGACTCTCTTCCAGGCAGATTTCTGTAGCTTTCTCAAAATTTCCCAGCATCAACGCTTTAGTAATCTGATTCTCAACAGCAGAGTCGTCCTCAGCAAATAGCTGGAAAGGATTGTCAGTTTTAGCACCCTTCGTAGCTGACAAATTAGCCAAGAAATCTTCTTCATCAGCATCTGGCCCGTCGGCAAAGAAAGTCGAGATACGCTTCTTGTGTGTTTTCACATTTGATGCGGGCTTTTTTGGCTCGGTTTCTTTCTTCTTTTCTTCCTCATCAGCTGCAGCATCGTTCGTAACATCCTTTTCATTAAATCCTAGGTAGTCAATAATTCCTTTCCGTGGATTATCAGACAGAAGTGTTTCGATGACACGCCAGTCAGCCTTCTCTTCCTCTGAGTGAGATTGCTCCTTGCGCGACTCGCAAATGGTCGTTAGATCTCCAGATTTGAGAGACTCTTCGAATTTTTCTGTGGCTGAGGTAATATCCGAATCCACGGAGAATTGGGAAATCTGAATTTTGGATGAACGGCTTTGGCCGGCTTGGGAAGGGTTCTGACTAAATGTTATAAGTTTCCCACCAAACCCAAACGAAACACCCACAGGTCTCTCGAGCCAACTAGGTGCTTTAGCTAGGGAGAAAGCAGCACCTTGTGGCTGGGTCTGAGCTTGTGTAAAGAAATCCTCACCATCGAGATGACTCTGCGTAGTATTCTGTACGGCCGAGGGGTTCGTGTTCTGCAGTGTCTGTATGGTGATTTTACCATCAAATGCAGCTGTCGCCGAGAGATTGGGGTTACGAGGGTGGAATCGCGTGAGAAACGTCCAATTCGTAACCTCGGGAAATTCTCCGTAGCGCTCCCCTGTTTGCGGGTTCCAAATTAGGGTCTTATTATCCTTGCCGGAAGAAATCAGGATATCGCCATCCTGCTGACACCATGAAACCGATAGCACGCCTTGCTCATGGCCCGAGAGGGTTCTCTCGGGGGCGTTGGAATTCCGCAAGTCCCATAGGAGAATCACAGGTGTCGCATCGTCGGGTGTCGCTGTTAGTAATTTAGTTGAGTTATTCGGGTCCCAAGCGATGGCGCTGACGGGCTTTCGGTTGTTGTTAAGCGTTAACGATGCCTTTTTCGTCTTCAAATCCCATACGGTTACGAAACCGCCGGTACCACCAGTAGCTAGGATATGGGAAACCTTGGTATTCCAGGCTACACATTCCAAGTCGTCGGACCTGGCAGCGGCAGTACCCAGCCGGAAAGCGCTCTCAGGGTCATTGACATCGTAGATAAAAATTTCGCCCTTAGCGCCAGCCGTCGCTAGAATCTGGGGACGCAGAGGGTTAAACTGCAAAGACTTGATCGGACCCGTGTGCTTCGTCGTCCTCTTGATAAGGGCCTTGCTGAGGGCTTCGGAGTCATCATCAGAGTCACCATCAGAGTCGCTATCAGAGTCGCCTGATATTAGCTTCTCAACGTCCCAGAGGTCGAGCGAACCATTCTCGAGGGCACCGGCAATGATGCCTTTGGGGTGGTCTTCGGAGGGCTGGCCCCAGGCTAAGTCGTAGAATCTAGCAGCGAGACGTCAGCATAGCGCCGCGAGACAAAAAGACATTAGCGTGGACTACCTGGAGTCGGTAACGAAGCTTGCAATGGGCTGGAGCTCGAGTCCTTGGTCCTGGTTGTCGAGATCCAGGTCCCAAAGTTCCAACTTGGTCTCGTCGGAGAAATCAGCATCGACAGCGCCCGCTCTCGTTCCTGTGACAAGAATTGGCCTCGCCGCGTTTGGCGACCAGGCAAATGCGGCCGTCCGAGCGATCTCGCGCAATTTGACCATGATTCTATGATGTAGATGTAGACAGACCGAGGAGGGACAAGGTGGCCAAGAAGGGTGGAGAGGGAGGTTTTAGAGAGGGCTACCCAGAATGCCAGCTGGCATTGAGCACTCTAGGCCAGCTAGGAATGAATTAGGACAGTTCGACAACCTGGTAGGAAGGGTGAATATTGCTGAGTGGTGTGGCCAGCGAGATTGAGACAAGATCAAGACAACGTAAGTAGGTTTAGTATAGATTATAGTTGATGCCAGATAACGCAGTCGCAGATCGATGAACGCCCCATATTATTGAGCTGCCTCCAGAATGGCGGGGACTTAGGGCCAATTCCAAGCCCAAATTCCCACTATAGGTTACGATTTTGTGGGGGCCCTTTGGTGACATGACATACATACCTGTGCTACATAGATTAACAGATTACCTAACAGCGGTGCCGGTGCACTGTATTTAGTGGTGGGCACGAGCCACCTGTAGCTGTGCAGGTATTTTGAGCCGAGTTTGAGTCTGAGAGCGCAAACCGCCAACCGCCATCTACCTACCCCACCGCGCACCGGCAACACGTGACATTGCTCTGTTCAGTTGCTGTGATTCGACCTATCAAGTTCTCATATCTGCTTCCAGCATCCTTCACAGGCGAGCTGGAGGCCCTGATACTCTTTGTTCGCCAGCACTCGCGGACGGCCTGAGCAATCTGGGGTCGGAACCATGACTGACTCGGCCCGTTGGAAAGCCACCGTTTATGTCGGTGGGCTTGCCTCGCTGGCCACTACAACGAATATCCACGATGCATTCATCCCGTTTGGTGAGATTGCCGACATATCACTACCTAAGAATGACGCTCCCAACGCCACGGAGCCTCACCGAGGTTTTGCATATGTCGAGTATGAAGATGCCGAAGACGCCAAGGAGGCCATCGACAATATGGACCAGTCCGAGTTCTTCGGCCGCATATTGAAAGTGTCGGCCGCCAAACCCCCCAAGAGTGCGGATGAAGGCCTCGGCAGCAAGACGGCGGTCTGGGAACAGGTGGGGCTTTCCCTTTGCTCACGATGTTCTATCATCAATATGCTTACAAATTTAACAGGAGGGATGGCTTGCCAAGCATGCAGTCAGTGAGGAGGATCGTCTAGCAACGCCCGGGGGCGACAAGATAACACAAGACGATAGACCATATGATCCTATGCAAGGTCTCGAGGGGCTTGATGTCGCAGGGCCTAAGCCCGAATAGGGGGGATTTTACTGGGAACTAACTCGGAAGGACATGTACTCTCTCGCATAGCGTTGGCGTTATGGACGGTTGGTAGGGCCCTCATAGGCATAAGGCAAAAAAAACATAGAGATCTTTGAGACTGGAGTCTATACCATTATTGATATCACACATTCAACATTTTCCCCCGCTGGACTCACGAGTTCCTATCATGTACAATGTCATGCTGTTTTGACAAAAGGGAATATTCTGTGTCACAGCGGCGTGTCAGTGCCTCGTCCATGCTCCTCCTCACGCGGTATTGGACCTTTTAATGGTGTCCGTGTCCCTCGGAAGGCTCGTCCTGGCGGTTTTGGCGGGCTAGACGGAGGTTCTTGTCGACGAAGAATTTGCGGAAGCTCGAGTAGCCAGCGGCGAAGACAGCGAAAGCAACGACAACGCCTATATTTTGCCCGCATCATCAGTCTTATGAACACCATATCCCACATCTTCGTGTTTGCTAGGACGTAGACTAACCGAGGGGAATCAATTCAGCGGGGATCTGTCGGAGCTTTCGCAGGCGCTGGGAAACGGTGTGCGCTAAATAGTGCCGGCAACGTCAGTCATCCTTCGTTATACATTCTCACTTTCCTTCCGGTGGTATGCGGGTGGTAATCAGTTTGGAATTCCCCAATCTCAATAGCCGAAATATAAGCATCGACGTACCGCTTTGGTCCTCCTTCTATATGAGCTGTTAGCAACGTCATCAGACTGTATAAAAGAGACTACGGAGGACACTGACGGGAAGACGCATCATGCGCTTTGTGGGCACCATACGGAGAGCTCGAGTGGCGTACATTTTGACGGAATTGAGAGGAGATTTTCACTAAAGAGTCGACGATTTGGTGATTGGTGATGTAGGATGAAGCTTGAACTTGAGTAGCTCAATAAGGAAGCCTTTGACGATTGGAGGTCGGTTGGAGGAGATGAGCTGATCCGGCGCTAGCTAGCTTCTGAGGTTATGGTATGCACGCAGCACGGCAGCCGCAGCAGCAGTTTGTTTCCAGTGGTCCGTGGGTGTGGGAATAGGTAGTTAGCCTTCGCAGCCACTCAGCGAACTGTCTTTAGCAAAAGGTGGGGGACACGCAGCCAGCTATGCCGAATTTGTCAGGCCACCAGCCCAAAACCGCCTTGCCATGATTCGACAATTGCCTGAGAGCTCTCGCACGTCTTCTTGCCCTTCGACATCATTATTACTCTCAAAGTCATCCGCTGTTAAGCACCCCGCCACCCTCTTCCTTTGGACCACCGCTGCCGCTCCGTAATAACCATTCAAAATGTCTGACGACGAGCGCGAAACCAAGCCCTTCAAGTTCGTCACTGGTAAGTCGATTAGTCGCTAATTTACCTCATGTTTGATCGTTAGCCGAGGATGATTTGATGCTGACTTCTTCTTCTTTAGCTGGTAAGAAGCTTCCCCTCCACTCGAATCGACCGGCCTCGTGAGACGAAGATGCGACTAGGCGACCTACCGACTTATCAATCCATTCCCCTCTTCGCTGGAACGAAAGAACAGCTCTGATCCCAAATCTTGCAGGTGTCGATGCCCGGTTCCCCAACATGAACCAGACCAAGCACTGCTGGCAGAACTACGTCGATTACCACAAATGCATCAACGCTAAGGGCGAGGACTTTGCTCCCTGCCGCCAGTTCTTCCTCGCCTACCGATCCCTATGCCCGAGCGGATGGTATCAGCGATGGGACGACCAGCGAGGTTCGTACAAGCACAAACACCCACACTCACATCACCCACCAGTCAAGCGGCAGTCATTACAGGCATGATCACAGGACTAACAAGCACCACTTCAGAAGCTGGAAACTTCCCCGCCAAGCTTGACGCTTAAGATGTACATCAAAACCGGGGAACGAGTATGACAGCGAATAGGGGAAACAGGATCAATCACACGATGTAGCATTAAGGTCTAGGGTCAGGCCAGCAATTAGACGTGTTGCCAACCATATGCGCTCGCTATTGATATATATCTTTCATTTCTGTTATGATGAATTCCGGTCCCTTGGTCTAATGATAATTATATCTCGGAATTGTGAATAAATGTGGTGCGAAGATATAATCTTTACGTAGCCTGATATTGGCAGGTTGAAGTATTCAAATATTTCAATCATTGAAACCCGCAAACCGGGAAGTCCTGAAGATTTCTTGGTGTGTTATGCAGAAGTCACCAGGCATTACATTTCAAGCAACAGAATGTAAGCACATTGGGGGTATAGCTTCCAACGTTGGTAAGTACTTTCACACACGGTCCTTCTAGTTGACTCGTTGCCGAAGTTGCTGCCTTATACAGCAATTCTCTCTGACGACTTCAATAACAGGTGGATTACTGGGTTCCCCTTTCACATCGGAGGTGCTCTAATGAGATATTATATGCAGGTGACTCCTTAGAAAGACCGTTTGAGGGCCAGGCACACTTGCTCGTATTTATACTCACATCCCGCCTCATCGCTCTTCCCATGGCCGCACTTTCACGTTATGCCTCTATCTCGCACCAGCTGGAACTCCAACATGAAGACCTCCAGTTCTTGAAGGAGGGTCTCATTCCAAGCGGCAAGGTCATCATTAACTACATCGCTGTAAGAGTCAATACAGATAGTTACTATTATTGCCGCTATCATAGTATCATATCTTCGTTCTTTTCACCAACCTTTCGTTTCAATAAGGTTTACTACACGATGTCCACACCCGCTCCCAGCCCAGCTACATTCCATCTGTTCGGCCGGATGCCCCAAGAACTATGTGATATGGTGTGGGAAACCGCCTTAATCGACGAAGCGAACAATCGAATGGTCATCGTGGATGAAGAAACTCGTGCAATATACCCCACAAAGCTCCTCGTTTCACGGATTTCGCAAGCCTGCTCCGCAAGTCGGGAGCGGGCCAAGCGTATCTATAGTTGCAAAGAAACTGTGTATGAGGTGGAATTTAGGGACCCGTTGTTTGGTGATGGAGATGATTTTTTAGATTTGAGGTTGGGGCGAGAAGTAGGCGCGGTCTATTTGAGGTACGCCTCGTGCTTTGACGCCTTTAGTACTTCTCTTTCGCTAACATAGCTTTCTTGTTCTGCGAAGTCCACGGTATGACACCTTTTGCACGGGATTCCAATGGCCTTCCATCAGTCCGGGCCTAATCTACCCCTGCATGCAGAATGTCTCATACTTCAGTACCAAGTCCCTAACTTCGGAGCATTCGCTCTTACAAAGTGTCTGCAACGTCTGCCTTTTTGTAAAATACCAACTGGGCGGAAGAGGAAATTGTTATTTCAAGGGCTTCGCAACGGGAGAACTTCCTACGAGATACGATTTGAGTACCCACGACATACGAATGTTTCCGAATGCCCAACATTGGATCGCGGTTTTTTATCCAGATCAGCATGATATGGACCTCCCGTTTGAAATAGAAGCACATGTATTGACCACGGATATCCAGGTCATTGCCGATAAGGGCTGGGAGGGTCAACGTCAGCTCATGAACCTGCTCCCCTTCAAATACCAAATTGCAAGCATTAGACCAAAGCCAGACCCAGAGACAACAATCATATTATGGCAGCCTTTATCGGATCTCAGCAAGATTATCAACGCCGACGGTTTTGTAATGCCTTCCGACGCGCAACCAGTATAAATTGGGATAGGATAACGATGAGAGAAGCAGAAAGAATAGAAGAATAGATTCCACAATAAAGACGACTTGAATTTTATACGAGTAATTGTTTATTTTCATCGCTTCTAAAATCGGCGTACATTCCATGCACCTGGTACAGTTGGTATCTCTCAGTATAAGTCTTTCTGCATTGCCTTAGGTAAGGTGGGGGCTGACGTCTCGGAGGTAGCAGTCGGGCCGCCAATTGCAGTAGTAGGGTCCACCCGAAATTTATCGAGGTAGAAGGAGTTAGCTTGGGGCTTTGAACGGGCAGTGCGAGGACGGCCTCACTCTTGACAAGTCCGGTACTTTTTTTTTTTTCGACGAAACAGCGAGCGTAGAGGCTCGCGGCTCGTCAACATGGTGAACCCAGGAAAGCGTATGAACATATTAAAAGCCGTGAGCCGTCCGTCTAAGTTCGTCCAAGAACCGTCAATTGGCTAACATCCAACTAGAAGGTACATCACACCCATCACACCCATCGAACCAACAATGCAGCGGACCCTTTCATGTGTAGCATGCAGGAGAAGAGATAGTCTGACGGAACCAATTCCCTAGCTTTTGGCATTACGGCATGGCCCCGGCGCCGCGATACTGCCACCCGAGATAACTAGGATACATATGGATTTTGCGCTGAAATGGAACGATGGCCATATGGGGCCCAGGTACGCCTTCTCTTGTTACCTGCAAATCCGGGGATGGTGGATGTTTTTCGATTCTACGGGCCCTTGTCGACGCTGGAAGGTGTCGGGATGGTATCTGACATACCTCTAGAAAATTTTGGAAAATATGTCTACCACGCCTTAAATACTGGAATCCAGCAATCCCAATGCTGGTGAACCGGACCGACAACCAAACCAGTCCGGCAACCATGTCCATATACTTCCGACAAGCCTCCTTATCATCAGATCCGGCATCGACGACAGAGGCCGTGCGCAACATGCTACCCCTGGCCCAGCAGCCGCACTCGAGCACAACGAACGAGCATACAGCGCCCCCGCCCGAGGAAGGCGAGAGGATTGTGACGATCGACATGAGTAACGTGCACTCAGACACCATTCTCAGCGAGTTCTTAGCCAAGACAGGCGCCACTCTCGTCCACCCTACCCCTGACGAGCTGGTTGAGATGCGCCAGGTCGAGGAACGTGTCGAGCGCGCCGCCGTGGATCGCGCTATCGTCAAGAAATTCATCGACGACAAGCGGCGCGAAGAGCGCATGCTGGCGGTTGCTAAGCAGGAAGCCGAGGCCATCAAGGCCGCGAATCAGTAAAAATTGTAAATCTCGAACCAAACGAACGCTATGACGGGAAAGAGTCGTATGAAAACAATACTCGGAGGATGGACCTACGAGAACGAGCAAGCAAGCTGCCCGAGAAAGGGAAAGGAAGAGATACCTGAATAAAAGCTTGACTGTACAAACACATTGTATTGTATAGAAGAGGCGGCGTGGAAGATGGGGGGAATCATTGGAATCCCGCCGTCTACGTGGTCCTGTATATAACTAAAAAATCAGCGCCGACTAAGAGAATCGGCAAATATCCTAAAGGGAAACTAGTCCTCCCACGCTGTCGTGAGTGTGCAGACCGCAGCACTGCATGCATTGAACCAGGTACGTCTAAGGATATGTTCCTTACCTCGTATGATGACGGGCAACATAGCTAACGAGATGTACAGGTTTCCCGATTTATATGATCAAAATCCTTACTTATGTGACATACTCTTCGTTTTGACATGCTTTCATACAAACCTCTTCGTTTACACACACACACACACACACACACACACACTCATATGTACAGGTCCAGTAGACCCAACCAACCCTTGCAACACTCTGAGATAGGCCAGCAAGTTTCATCATGGCCTATTTCAATTTTCAGTCAAGGCAAATTGAAAATACCATAAAAGCATAAGTATCTATGTTTTTGACCAGAAGAGGAGTTCCAGATTACGTTTCGCACTACCGTTGTTATCTGATCTTTTCTTGGAGGCCGACATTGTATTTTTACATATGCGCTGGTTGCTTATAGATAAGGTATAGATATGTATGCTTTCTACATGAACGATGCGCATGGAAGAGATCAATGATCCCAGAATTCTAGATGAAGTAGTTTAAGAATATTTGATTAATTAACACTAACAATATCTCATAACTCATTCTTGCCTACGCACAGTGACAATATTAGTACAAACAAAAGAGAAACTCCGGACCGAACCAAGCACGCCGTATCCATTCATGATCATAACCCTTCTTTTACTACTATCCCTTAGATCTCCGTCTCAACATCCGGCTGCCGTCCGCTCAGCGAGCCGAGCTTCGTCATTCGGCGCACGGCGAACTTAGCCTCGTCCTTGACAAACTGGACATTACGCATGGGCTTCCACTGCATGAGACCGCGGTGCTGACGATGGAGGTCGCGGCTACGACTCATATAGTCTTTGTACTGGACCACGGGGTTCTTGCTGCTGCCACTACTCTTCACCGAGACGCCGGAGTCGGAACCCGCCCCAGTAGAGCCGGTCCTGGCCCTCCCGATGCCGTCTTCGTGCGCGGCGCCGTCCGTCGTGGCGTCTTTGATGCCTAGGTCTGAATCTTCGTGCTTGATGCCTTGCGAGGGCGCGTCGTCGGAGTCGCTGTCGGACTCGTATTCGTTCTCAGACGTGTCGGTTCCGCGCTGCCCACTCATTACTTCGGCTGGGTCCTTGCCGAAAGCGCCGGACCAATCTGTCCCGTCCTTGGCGAGCCATTTCCGCTTCTCCTCGGGGGACACAGTTGCCAACACGTCGCGGCCGTGAGTCAGCGATTCGTCGTGTAGCTTTTGGATAATGGGGGGTAGTTCGTTGGAAACTTCTTCCTTTCGAACACCTTCTGCGAAGCAAGCTTCCCAGGTCTCGATCGTCTCGCGTGAGTTATTATCGGTGACGAAGCGGAGATGGTCGAGATCTGTGCCCGCCTTGTATCTGCCTCGGAAACGCAGACGACCGACCTCCTCGATCTTGATGTTGGGGATGGATTGGAAGTTCTCCTCGGTGATGTAGTTCTGGGACAAACGCGTTGCATTGTCGCATTTCCAGATGGGGATGTCGAAGTCTTGTTCCTGGTTGTCAACCAGCTGCTGCAACCACACGACGGCGAAATGCTCGACGTGGCGCTTTCCGGGCAGGTTAAATTCGATAAAGATAGGTGACCGGTAGCGGTATCTGACAGGTAGTCGGGGTCTGGGGTTATTGGTGATTCCACTGATGTCCCATCGCACAGTACCCTCTTCAGCAGTGCACTGGTCGCGCTTGACCACTGCAGAGCTACCGCCGGTCCTCATTCTGAGCTTGATTTTGCCCTTGTCGGTACCGGTGAAGGTCGAAGTGAGGCTGTCAGACAGGAACTCGAAGGTGCCTACGTCCCATCCAAGTTGTGGCGGGGGTAGCTTCAATTCGACAGAGCGGAAAAGAAGAGAGATCCGGACACGGCCATAGCCGATACCACCATCCAGAGGGTACCATCGCGTCGACTGACTGCTGGTCTGTAAGATATCCGAAAGTTTAAGCGGGATCACGCCGATGATTGGATCGTGCTGCCTATTCCTGGAATCGCGAACAGTGACAGTGACGATAGTAGACCGCCAGTCTCGAACGAATCGCTCTGTACCAGCATTGAAGATTGGCTTAGAAGAGACCACCTTAGTTCTCGTTTTGTAGGCCAATTCGTCATTCAGGCAGATGGTGCAGTAAGCACTCGGTAATGTTTTGGCGGCCTCCTCTTTGATTTCGCCAGCGTCCCTAGCCGGTTCGTACTCTTTGCCACCTTTGCGCTTGCCGCCTTCAGAACCTTTAACCTGGGCTAGTTCCAGGCTAACGATCTGATGTATTACGACGCTCAAAATACCCGAAGGCCATAGAGGATCGGGAGGAGTGTGCGTAACAGCATCTTCTTCGGAGTTTTCAATAGCTCCCTTGTCATCCTGGAGCTCTTTCTTGTCTCGAAGTTCCACGGGCAAACTGTGATCCTTACCATCAGTCCGCATAGCAGCTCGGAACTGAGTCTTGCCAAAGAAGCCGACTTCCCAGTGTAGTTCGCCAGGCATCTCGCTTCCAGCCTTGACGCCACGCAGTTTAGAAACTTGTTGATACATCTTGCCTGGGTGCTGGATTAGTTTTTGTAGAGAAAGCTCAACCTTGCCCACGACATCATCGGCACTCGAACGATCGCTGTCCCAAAGTTCCATAGATAGTTGCTCGTCGGCCTTAATGAGGTCGGAGGTAACCATGAGAGCACATGATTCCTCAAATACGGGGTTCAAATCATCTTGGATGACACGAGTGCAGTACATAGGCTTGCCGAATTTAGAGAAGCTGACAGTGATGTAAGGATCAGAACCACCACCCTGCGAACCACGTCGGTCCTGCTTTGATAGCCCAACGGCTTTGTGGATGCGAACGAAGAGGATTCCAATGGCGTTGGTCTCCTTTTGGATATCGTCACCTTGAAGCATCTTGCCAAGATCGATGGTCATGCTCTTGGGCGCCACGTACATACTGGCGGCAGTTTTAATCGCCCAGTTGACGAAGTTGGAAATTAGGGGCAGATTCAAAATGTTGACGCCTCGCTCGATCATAGGCGTGCAACTGGCTTCAACTTTAGGAACGCCCATCAAAGTGAATGTGACAGCTTTTAGGAAAGGGGGCTGAGGAGACATCTGTAACCTAATCCTCACTGTACCGACTAGACCATTAAGTTCCACCCCTGAAGCTTGTTAGAATTATACTTTATGTAGGGTCTATGAGAACTTACATATGGGTAATGGAACGCCGAAGAGGCCTTTAATTCCTAGGTAGAATACCAACTGCATACCCATGTTGGCAGCCTTGGCGGACACGGATTGTGACGATGGTTTGGCATGATAGGCGAACGATGCTTCGAGGTTGTAATAGTCACCGCCTTCCTCATCGGCTGCAACTTCTTGCGGATCCTTGATTTTCTCATTTTGTTTATGCATTTCGTCTTTGATATCTTTCATGTGTCCATCCGGTAACGCTCGCAGGCTGAGGATACGGATCGGGTTGTTGCCTTGATTGATATCGGCAACTTTCACGTTCTCAATAACACCGGGGACTGAAGCTTGCATGACATCCTACTCCTGTTAGTAGTAGTACGAGAAACTCAGCTTATACATGACATACCTCAAGTGTATCAGCCACTGCAGCAAACATCTCAGGGTTTACCAAACCCCAGACAATTCCAAGTAAAGAGTTCATCCACTCGACGGATTCGGGGATAAGGTTGACAACAGCGGTTTCACCTCGCTTTTGCTCGCTCGACCATTCTATGTCGCGACCTCGGCGAACCACATCCTTCATCCACAGGAATATCCCGGAAGCAATACATATGGCTAAGGGTATAAGGCCGAGAAGCCTACCCCCGAAGAACTTGCCAATAAAAATAATCGAGAAGAATACGACACCACATAATATGGTGGCGCGCTGCTCAATGATGTTAAACATAGGCTCGTAGCTGACAGATGGAGTCGGATGGAATAAGACGTTGGTCTTTTCGCCGTGGATGGGGACGTCCGAGGTAGAGCCCGTGGCTACAGGATCGGGGGGCGCAGTGATATCTTGATTCTTCCGGTATTCCTCGCCCGACTGGGTCGCCTCGGTCTTGATAGGTGTGTCTTTACCCAGATTTGCGTTTGGTATAGAGAGCTATAAAAAAAATTCATGGTTAGTATGCGTAGACTACGGTTCGAGAGTACGCAACGTACATGTGGATTCTCAACGGCTTTCTTGAAATCCAATTTTTCATCGTCTATCTGCACCTCTTTTCCCGTGACGGGATCAGTAACTACCCTCCCATGACCAGCGAGGTAGGTTGTATTCTCGTGCTCCTTGATACCGTCATTCTTCTTGTTCTTTTTCAAGTTGGCGTCGATCTTGGCATCGCGCTCTCTCTTATCCCTGTCGAGTGCGGCAGCGAATTCTTTGATGTTCGGAATGCGGTTGAGCCCGGAGTAGTGATTCCCTCCCGGGTGCACATGCTCTTGCTCGGCGGACATGGCTGAAACTACGGTTTCATATGTATAATTAATTTAAATGAGGAGACAGTTTAAGCAAGAAGATGGGGAACTGCTGAGTCGAATAATGGCACCTCCAGCAGCCCCGTCGTTATGGGATTTGAAAAATGTATCGGCGGTGTTCAATATGAACAGTTTCATATATCCCGGAATTGGAGATGATAAGTAATGGAAGACGTGAAGAGAGAAGCGATGTCAGGTTTATTTGATTTCTAGGTTACAGTATCTGGATCTACACTAGGTAGTCTAGTGGTGAGGTTATGATGCAGTCCTACGTTAGACTCTTGATCCGGAGTACCGATAAGCAAGACCAGATCGGACTAATAATGGTTGGTCCGGGACAGCCTTGCATCATAGCTGAATGATTGGCGTCTTTGTGCATGGCCGAGTGCTATATAGTCTTGCGTGTCACGATAGTTTGTGGATTTGGGTGGCATGTTTGTAAGTATCCATGACGTCAGTGGCGCTAAGTTGAAAGAACCTAAGCTTGGTGGGGGCTGCATGCAACAACTCTAGGTATTCCCATGTGATTATAACACCCTTCGGACAGAACTCTGGAGGGGTCTTTTAGCACAATATTTAGAAGGACAGATTTCATTTATTTTATATTTTAATTACTTATGTTTCTATTGTAAAAATAATAATAACTGTTGCATGTATTTGTTAGAACTGAAGTTGGGATGAGCAAGAGCTGTCATGAAGTTCTTACGTCATCGAGATCTACAACTTTCAGCTTTGTCGACTTGTTTCTGCTTACCTCCTTTCTCATTATTTAGTACCAAATAGTATATCTCACACATCTTGATCTTTGCACCATCCAATCGATGTCATAATCCTTGGCATCTTTCGCTTATCGGATCTTTCGCCGAACTTCGATTCAGTCCGGCCCACAACATCCTCCTTACCCGCCCAGACTAATACTACCTGGTACATTTTGAAGATTTCTGGGACGGGTCTCGATTGAAAATCCATCCAGGCGAGCATCACTTTCCACGTAGTGTATCTACTAAAACTCATAGTATCTGACTAAATATGCTGATCTGTGTTGTCTCAGTGTTAGGGGTTTGGTACTAGGGTTGAGGGGACATCGGCTAGTGATAAGTCGTGTTTCCATACGTCTCACTAAGGTGCGAGAGCTTGGGGTACTCTCGTTTCGAATCAAAGTGTCACGCTACGAAGACTTGCCCACAAAGATCTATCTGCGAAGACCTACCTACGTAGCCAGGTCTGCACAGCTAGGCTTCTAAAGCCCTCGCCAATCCGTAGGTTTATACGGCTAGGTCTATACAGTTTAAAGCTTTTGCTAGTTGGTGTTTATACAGCTTATTTCACGTTTAAGAGAATGATTATATCTGGGTTATCCGCAAGGTCCAAGTCTCACGATGGTTTGAGACCTGCTTCTAAGTCTTGTTTGGTGAGGATGGTGCGGAATGCACGCAGCTTTTCGTCAAGCGTCTCGTCATAGTGTGGCAGAAGCCAACCTTTGTGGTGATCGCTATATTTTAATATATATATATTCGTTTATAGAGAAGGCAGAAAAATATCATCGTCGACATGTTCAGAAAATTAGGGAGGGGCTTCGAAACAAGAGTAACAGGTAACAGGACACTTAATAGACAGCAAACTGCTTTGGACAAGGTAGCTAATGTGTAATCTCGTTTATATTCATCATGTCCTCATTCAAGCATAAACTAGCCAATATAACAATAGAAAGTAAACCATATTTGCATCAAGAATCAATGCCCAGCATCAATCGCAACGGCATGTGGCCCAGAGGCACCAGCCTCTCGCCAGATTAAAACTCTCACTAATAGAAAAATCAGCCAACAAATCGCAGCCTATTCCTTTTGGCCTTGCGGTCGGAATGCGTGTAAATCCCTGAAACTCCCAAACAATATTCGCTGAAATCCTTAACTCCTTCCCTTACCCATGGCACCTGAGACCAATGCTCTGAGTGCCGTAAGACTATATTTACGGTCGGCTATGACCTTGTTATCACCTTCATGTCTGCCACGCTTCCTACGAACCCTCTACAAGATCCGGCGGGATTGGCGTGTCCCGCCGACTGCTGGCCCCTGAGGTCAGATCCTCAGAAGAGAGGAGTTGCCTCTCCGCTGGGGCTGACTCCGTCGACGCCGGGTTTTGATTCATCGTCGGTGTGCTCGGGTCTAGATCTATGTTATAGGGCGTTGCAGCCCTACTCGAGCGAAAACTATTTGTTTCCATATCCTCTTGGTCGGTTTCTACTAGTGTATCCGATTCAGATTCGTCCTGTTCTCTGCTGATCTCGATGGCCATCATGGGTTCTGTCGTGTTTGCCGTTCTATTCTGGGATGATATGGTGGCTTTGGGGGTGGACAACTCCCCAGCAGCAGCGCGGAGAGCCGCGATCGCTCCGCCCTCATTCTCTTCATCGTCTTTCCCAATTGTCCAAACCCACCTCCGCTTCTTTTCCTTCATTTTTCGCTTACGAATCCCATCCGGCCTTGAGAGGACAGGTGTCTCTGTAGCGAGACCCGTCATCTGCCTCCTCATCTCTTCAAATGGCCCTGGCGTTCGACCGCCATCCTTAATTTCATCCCCAGAATAAGCCATGGTGAGATCAATGTCAGAATCTTCTGGCATTGGAGATGGCGTGTAAGGTGAAGCGTCCTCGGCCAGCAAGTCGACGTGCGACTTGGTATACGTTTCAGTAATGATAGTTTGCGTCAATGGCGACTCATACCCTACTCGTCTTGCTACCTTCTTTTGCCGCCGAGCTGACTGCCTCCTTGGCGAGCTAGGAGAAATTGCCGTTGATGACTGCAAGGGAGAATTGCGCAGTATGCTATGGAGTGATCTGTTGCGGCTATATGGCGCCTTGGTAACGGGATTGACGTCGGCAAAACTGACACGACGGGTCTGGATTGGAGACAATGGTTCAGTCTGGTGATCCATTTCCATTGGGCTGAAGGTAAACATCGCACGGCCTGGGTCAACCGCTCCAGCTGATAGCGGTGGAGTTGGCGTCATCGTGCTTGGATACACAATTTCCATCGGTTGAGCCGGAGAGCCGGGAGTTGGAGATAAGGGAGTACCTGGCAGAGCAGTGAACGGTGTTTGAGCCTTTTGCTCATGGCTCCGTAGTGTATCCGTATCAGTTTGTAGTTTAAGAGGCTGGCGTAGCTTGATCGCCGTTAAAGGAGTACTCTGAGTAGGCGTTGACCTCTCGATGGCCGTAGCATAGACATTTGACAACGTGTTAAACGCTGTTGGTGACCTAGGGTCCGCATGATCAAAGAAGCTCCTGGATCGGATGCCCGGTGCATGATGTATGGGTTTTGTCTGAAGAGACAACCTAGGTCTCCTTGAGTTGGCTAGTCCTGCCATGCTTCCGGCCCGGTAACCACCTTGTGGCCGCGTCCTAGCCTTGCTGGGCCAAAATACAACTCAGAGTTGATGCTGCGTATAGAACGCTAATACAGTATGAGAATCCGCCTATTTCGAGCCACCGAACGAATCAAGACCTAAGCGACCTCCCAGTCGACTGGACTGGATAGTCAAGGCAAAAGCGAAGTTCTAGCAATGTGGAAACGGATGTCAGTCGACAGAAGGAGACGGTGGGTATATAATACTATTCCGACAGCGGGCGATGTAACTCGATAAACGATAAACGGGGAGGGGAAAGCGAGCCTTAAGTGAATCGAGCGCTTGTGGTGATGGCGCTAATGCAAACTGTGGTGTGAAGAGCGACGCAGCATCTAGTAGAAAAGAGGAAGGAAATATTGGAAAAAGGCCTGGGATTGGGCTGGCTTAGAGGACTTGCACCAAGACAGGAAGAGGACGAGGACATGGGTTTAAGAACTTGGTAGAATGTATACCGCGAAGGCTCGAAAGCTGTAGGAGTGGGCCAAATCTTGGTTGGCTATAAAAAGTGACAGCGGCGTGGAAGGGATGCGATTGAAAGGCGCAAGCGCCGACTAATCCTGGCCACGATGCGCAACCCCCCGGTCGACTGCAGCCAATAGCACACAGGGCGACGTCGGCTAACGTCTCTCACCGCGTGTGTGTGTTCGTCAGGCTGGCTCTTTTGGCGTCTATTCCTCCCTTGAAGATTCCCCGCACTGAAGAAATACGGCCCGTCGTGATGTCTCACCGGAAGCTACGGTGAACTGGCCTAACTCAAGTGCGCCCCGCTAACGAACATTTCGACCGGGGACATGTTAGTAAGTTAGTAATAGTCGAGAGGCTGTTAATGCCTTCTTTGTCATTGTCATGGCTCACTGGCCAGTAGAATGTGTATTATTGCAACTTATCGCGAGTCTAAAACTCTCAGCGGTCCGTCTCGGCGAAAAGCAGATGCTGGCTCAGACCCGACTCGGACCGTAGCCTATACAAAAATAAGACGGCGGAATCTTAGCGATCTGACAAGCGGAACGATGGATTCAGTATGAGAGATAATAGTATTCTTCTTGGCTCTATAGCGTTCCAATTTGGATCAATAGTTGTTGGTGGCTTGGCCAACTGGTCAATTCCCTTGCCTGCCGCGTAGTAGTGTTGTAGGTATATTTATTGTTGGACTACTCCGTACCTACATATAGGTAGGTAGATAGTTAGGCAACGAAGCAAACCTGAAAAGGCCGACGCTAACTGTTGTTGTACTGTTGTTGTCATATGATGCAAACGAAAACAACCCTTGAGCAATTCGTTGCCATGGCATGTTGTTGTCGCTAACTTTGCGGAGAAAAAAGCATGACCCGAAGGAATTAACGATAGTAATGGCGCGGGAGCCAGTAGTTAATCATAGAAGTGATAAAAATAACCTGTACAGTAAACCACTTCACAGTGCGCATCATTCTACACTGTCCTTTATCGGAACTTCCGAGATCGTCAACCTCATCGAGCTTCAACAATCAGTTCACAACCTCATCATACGAATACGATTTGCAATTGCTCAACCACAAACTGTAACAGTAACGATAACAGTAACAAGAAAGCATGATAAAGGAAATTTAGGATTCTGGGACGATTGATTTGCTCAAAAAGGCATCGTCTGGTGGGCTTGGTCCACCCATTCAGGGTCGGCTATTTTTGATCATGGAACAAGATGAAGACGACAAGCTTGACACATGGCATTGCAAAATCCGTCAAGATTCCGAGGCGAAACGATGAACGTGTTATCCTGCACTTCGTATGTGACAGATTCCTTTTTCTTTACTGAAGGATTTAGATTCTCTTTTTTTTTACTGGAGGATTTACATTACAAATTCTTTTTTCTTTTTTTTACCTTTTTCTATACTCCGTATCGCCGCCATGCGCAAACAACTAATACCAATTAGGACTACGACTGCTTCTACGCCAGCGTCTTCGAGAACGAGAACCCGTCCCTCAAGTCGCAACCCCTGGGCATCAAGCAGAAGAGCATCCTCGCGACATGCAACTATGTGGCCCGCGGGCGCGGCGTGAAGAAGCTGATGCTGATATCCGAGGCGCAGCGCATCTGTCCGGACCTGATCCTCATGAACGGCGAGGACCTGACTCGGTTCCGCGACGTCTCCAAGAAGCTGTGGGCCTTCCTGCGCGCGCACTCGTGGAACCGCCGCGTCGAGCGTCTCGGGCTCGACGAGGTCTTCCTCGACGTCACGGATGTCGTCGCGTATAACCAGGAGACGCTCAATGTCCACGCGCTGGGCGACTCCTTCTTCCACCTCGATCGCACCGACCCGGTGAAAGGGTTCGCGTTCGACGGCTCGGCGTTCTCGGGCTGCGTGCAGCCGAAGGCTGGCGAAGTGGATGTCGAGAATCCGCTTTGCGTCCGCCTGATGCTCGCTTCTCACTTCGCGGGATACCTCCGCCATAAACTCGATGAGGACTTTGGATATACCTCGAGCGGCGGAGTATCGACTAACAAGCTTCTCGCGAAGCTAGCTGGCAGCGTCAACAAGCCGAACAACCAAACGACCCTCCTCGCGACGAAGGGGGATGATGACGTGGTCGGGACATTCATGGATGCTCACAGCATCCGCAAAGTCCCCGGGATCGGCTCGCGGATCGCGCAGTCGATAGAAGAATACATTCTCTCACGCCCCACGGAGCGTCGCGACCGCGAGAGCACAAACGTGACGGTCGGCGAGGCCAGGAGATACCCGGGGATGTCAGCGGACGTGCTAGAACAGATCCTGGACCGGCCCGGCGCGGAGCGCGGCAGCGGCGAGAAGGTCTGGAACTTTCTACACGGCGTGGATCCCTCGGAGGTGAAAGAGGCGAGCGACGTGCCGACGCAGATCTCCATCGAGGACACGTACATGTCTCGCCCACTGCAGACGCCCGCCGAGGTCGTGCGCGAACTCCGCGCCCTCGCGACTTCGCTCGTTCGGCGCATGCGCGTCGATCTCACCGAGGTGGATCTAACTACTACGAGCGACGACGCGCCGCGCTGGCTCGCGTATCCGAAGACGCTGCGTCTATCGACGCGGACAAAGACAAAACAAACCACAACCCCCTCCAGCACAAGCTCTAGCACGACTGAAGTTCCTAATTTCAGCCGCTCGTCGCGCAGCGCGGCACTGCCTAGCTTCGTCTTCCAAATCTTCCCACCGGCGCCCTCATGCGAGGAGATCGCAGAGCGTCTCGTGACGGAATCCGTCCTCCCGCTCTTCCGGCGTCTTCATCCCGAGCGAGGCGGCGGGTGGAATCTCGCGCTGCTGAACATCTGCGTCACGAACATGGTTATAGTCGCTAACGAGACCTCCAACGTGCCGGCGCCCGGAAGGGATATCGGACGCATGTTCCGGACGCAGGAAGATAAGTTGCGCGAGTGGACCGTATACGATACGTCTTCCTTGCCCGTGTCGGCAGTTCCTGCTTCGGCTGAGGTTGATGATGAGGTGGGACATTGTGCAGAGGGGGGTGCACAGAAAGACTTCGTAGTAGTTGAAGAAAAGGAAAATGAGAACATGCCGTATCATCATGAGACTGCTATCAACAGCAGCAGCCCGCTGGTTGACGAAGGAGATGATGATATCTGGGATGGACAGGGGGAGTCGGACTCGCAGCGATGTCAAATTTGCGGACACGTGCTTCCCGCATTCGCAATATCAGCACATGAGCGATTCCATGCCATGGATGAATGAGATGTTGGCAAGACTTAGGCTCAACTCTGCTTGTTGTCCAGATTTGCTTTCTGATTTGAATTGTAGATACCCCTAATTACGCTCACCGATTCATCATTTTGTCATCAAATAAAAGAAGTCTGGTTCATCGTGATAGATTCGCACATCGATGTTGATTTTATATAATTCTATCACTGTCGTATCACAGAGCATCCGCATCGTAATCGTATGCTACACTATAGAAGCAATAGAAGTTTCCTTCCCGCCCATGCCCTCCCCTCGCCGGAAACCCGCTGAAACCGCCCGAATGTTAAAAAGGTCTGGGTATATTAGAGATGAACGTGTGGGAGACCACCCAAGATCCAATCTCCTTGCTGAGACGACTGCCACCACGAATTTCAAAGGTTATGCTTCCGCGTTCCCCCTAAATGAATCAAAACATATACCGTGCGCCCAGCCATGTGCCCCTTGAACTCCGGCAAAACTCCAAATACAGGCACGTCTCGCGACGTTATAGGGAAATATATGTTGAAGCCTATGTGTTCGTTCAAGATTCCAGCATTTGGTTTTCTTTTATTAGTGATTCAAGCCAGTCCCCCGCCATGTTGAGCATGCTACTCTTGCTATAACCGCCATTTTGCAAATTTGGAACAATGAAGACGAGGTCATCAAACCCTTCCTTAATTGCACCTCGTCTTTTTTGCTCGCTTTTAATGTGATTTTCCCTTTTCTGCGCATCGGTCAAGTTTTCACGTGGTGGCTTAGGCTGGCTAGGTGCGGATTTTCGTCTTTTCCCGGACACTTCTTGCATCGCCGAAGATGACTCAGGTGATCCATTGAGATCGCCTTTGGATTTACGTTTTCTTGCTGGAGCTTTTAACGGTAGCTGTACTGCATACTCTCCATCTTCTTCGGGTTCTGCCTTAGCCTTGCTTCTCCGGCGCCTCTTGAGAGACGTCGCCGCGTTCTCTTCAACGTGTATATTTCCATTGCCGTTCTCGAGGGCCGCGTATAGAGCTGCTTCCTTGTTCCGTATCGGACTTGAAGGTTGAGTATTTGGAGTACTGGTGGTATATTCCAATGCTTCCTTTACTGTGTTGATGCGCTTTTTCTCGAGGGCTTCGCTTGATTCATGCTGTGGTGGCACAAAACCCTGACTTCTGTCGAAAGTCGGATCAGAGCCAAATTGGAACTCCGGCGGCTCTGCTAGACGTTGAGCCGTCGATCCTCGACTCCCCAGTATCATGTTAACAAATAACGCATCAGTCTCATTGGACCTCGCCGATGAAACAGGGCTAACGAGATTTTGCGGGGGAATGGGCTGCGAAAAGGAGCCTCGATGGTTACTTGGAGGTTGTACGTTGGATGGTGAGTGGAAGCTATTTAATCTACTCGTACGGGATTGGTGAATATTAGGATAGCCGGACTGAAGTGCTAGCAGTGCAGCGGCGTGTGCGTGGGCGTCTTGTTCGATCGACATGCGAGAATTCCTCTGGTCGTGAAAGGATTGAGGAACGTTATGACGAAACTGATGTAGCGTCGGTTGGGATTGGGGGCGATGTTGTGGCGTTGGTGGTTGTTGTGGACGTGTATGTGGAAGCGGAGGTGGGGGAGGAGGCGGCATGCCCGGTTCAAAGGCGAGGACGTTTTCGAAATTGGTAGAAGGTATCCCCGGTGCGGCCGTTGGGGTCATGTCAGGCTGCGGTCCGAACGACGTTGAGTGACCGAGCAAATTGGGCGCAACCTGATTGAACCACTGTTCGCTAACGTCAACTCCTCCCTCACCAAAGGACCACGTATTGTATTCATTAGACTCCAGACCGGTGAAAAAGTGTCCCAGCCAGTTGTTGTCGTTCGGACCCAGTATGGGTTCACCGTGGGGTGATGGCGGAGGTCTCAAGAGAGGCTCGTCTGAGAAGTTGTCTGTCATTGCAATAGTTAGCTAGAGGGGCGTGGATGTGCATGCCTCGGAGGCATCGTGGCTGCAGCGTTGACACTCACAGCCAAAAGGAAGGCCGCCCTCGGGCAGTTGTGACGACGAAGCCATCTTGGGTTGGGTTGTTGTACATGCGCGGCGGACATCGAGTGTTTCATCTGCGGGAGTTTATTGCGCGGAAGAATAGAGTCGCGTCAATCACGATTATGTTTTTAAGCCCTTCCCGCAGAGACCGGCACACTATGTGCGCGGGCTAGGCAGCTGTGGCTTGCTGCCTTCGTGAGAAGGTTTCGCAGTCGAGTATAGAGGAAAACCGCACGCAAGTGACTTGCCGTCAAGAATCGGAGAGGTCGGTCGCACAGCACGTCTACCTTGTGTGAACTGTAACACTGCGGCAAACTCGAATATGCTATGTCTCATGCGCAGTATGTCTAAGAGAGTCGACGACAGAGTCGAAGGCGAGCACCGATGCGAGAGTACGGAGGGCTACTCGACAGCTGCCGCGGCGGAGCGTCTACTGGCTTCGTTTTGCGACGGGGCAGAGTTCGGATAGCAAGGCGCGAGCAAGCTGGTGCAACAGAGTTGGACGGGTCGTGCCTGGTCGGGGAAATGTATGCGGTATGTATTCTGGATATTCTGGGTAGTCCGGGATGGGCGAGAAATAAGACGGAGAGTTTTCGAGCGAATACGTGGGTTAGGTAGGTTAGTCGAAGCCCCGCGATCCGCTTTTTACTAGAACCCAGCTTTATGGTGCATCGGTGTTCAAGGCAAAACTGAAGCTATCACCACTCCAATAGAAGGTATTGTGGAAGAAGCGTGACTGTTGAGGCCGTGGGGTGGACTGCAAATGCAACGGACTGAATAAGGTTGAGTAGTGAGTTGTGGGCATCAGCACTGGTTGAAGTCTCGGTACATGAACTAATGGAAGAAAGGCTGGGAGAAGAGGTACTATGTACTAATTATGAATTATGTCAAGGATGGGGTGGCAGTCGACCCGGGGTAGTGGGGAGGGGGGTTGAGGGAGTTAGCAGCTTCGCTCCCTGTAGCGTGGTGGACACTAACACGGTGGATCTTAGGTATGCCAAGTCGCCAAGTCGAGGCCCCGGTGGGTGCAGCTGCAGCCTGTCAGGTTCCATGTAAAAGAGACCTAGTATCCTTGGAATGGGCTTGAACAGATCATAGACATGCAAGCTGGCTGCCATCGGGTTACGGGTGCAACTTCTTGGTGCTACTGTAGTTTTGGGCGCAACGTTCCTTTTTGTCTTGAATTCTGTAGTTTATACACCTGTCAGCGGAATATGTCTCTACAATTAGGTGTGTTGTTGACGTCCTTCTTCCTTCTTTCTAAGAATGCTAAGAATGAGGCTAATAGCGCGCACGCTTACTACATTCATCGGCCTTCATTTTAAGTGACAAGATCCGAAGAGGGTCCAGGCGAAACAATATTTATGTAGGTAGGCTACATACATATGATATACGCGCATAACCAAGATCAGCATGCCTTTGGCCCGAGTAAACAAATCATAGTGGTTGCGATGCCGCTATAATGAATGTACAGATGCAGCGAGAAGTGTGCTCGTGCTCATGCACCCCGCGATGGATTGTGATATGGCTGTACGGGCCACGGCAGCCTCCGGATCGCTTACCCTCGGTAACCAGCAGACGCCATGCCGGTATTCGACCATTGCCTGCAACATTTAGTTCGAACTGCTACGAGTAAATAACGAATCGACCCGAGCATAAGACGTACTAGAAGTTGGAATGGGTGGTACACCTTGGCTTCGTGCAACCGCGCTTGGCGGCAATCTTCAATGCTACCGGAATTCCTATGTGTTGGGTTATGGGAATAGGTAATAGGTACTTTGATTGCCCAACTCTCTGGTTAGATGCTTACCTAGGTAACACTCGGTAGAATGCTCGGTATTGTCAGTCTCGCACTCCTACTTTGACTCCTCTACCATGAAGATCTTCAGCATTTGCTGTAAACGACTATCTTGCGTACCTGGTTATGGCCGCATCGGCGGACGTAACTTAAACCCTCAAAGGAAACTTGGCCGATGCACGCTGCAATCAATCCTGGCGGACCGGGTGCGTTCAAGCACAGTCAATCTGTCCTCTACTCGAAATTTCATAGCCGCGGACTGGTTATATTCTACTTTGAAGCCCTGGGTTAGGTTAGCCCTGTAGGACAACGTGTTATACCATCTCGTTCTATCTAACGTTAGATATAATCCTCTAACTCCTTGTAAGATACAATTTGTGTCTAATTCATGTTGTTTCGGGTGTGGGGCTTGTCCTAAGTATCTTATTATTGACGTATTGGAGTGCAATCACATGTCAAACATCTCAGTCACGAAATCATCCGGCCGCTATTCTAACCCAGCCCTATTAATTCCGACTATCTAATATAACCTTTTGAACCCTAGCATCTCCACGTAAACTCAAGAACCTCTAGTAGCGACTAGTTCTGGATTATTAGTAACCTAATTGTCACGTGTCGAGGATGTATTGATCAACCAATTAATTCTACAGCTCTTAACACGTTTCTACTGCTTTTGTCTCGAGACGGTAGCTAAAACTCTCTTTTATTTCTTCGTTGTACCCGACCAATAACGAGTGTCTGAGCACGGGCCGCGCGGGGTAATAATAGTAAATTCTTAACAACTCATTCTCGACTGTGAGTAACAGTGAGAACTTTAACCATCCTTCTGGAACGGCTGTCACCCTTCATATGCTTCTTGATTATTGCCCATACCATTAGCAGATCGACGTAATCTATAAAACCACAGCACTAGACCAGGCGTTGGGGTTACAGCATTCTGTGGAATGCTATAGGATGTCACATCCGACGGCTCATAGGCTACAATTGAATTTAAATTGTCTGGGTTATGTAAGCCGCTGTTGTCAGGTATTCCCTATTGTGTTTCAAGTAATCCTGTAACGCAATTCTCCTAAGTAAATTAGAAAATGCCTCCTCTCTTTTCAATGCCGTATACTCAATATTTTACCTCATCTTAGCAAAGAACAGCACTAGTCCGTCCACCGTCAATCCTCCTTCATGGTGAACATCCTGCCGGGCCCCCGTCGAGACCCACCCCCTTAATTACTAGCGAAAGACGGGAAGCTAGAACAACTACTCAAATGAACAACAAAAGCTAGCAACAGCTAGGCCGAGGTTGATGAATGACAGGCCAGCCCAAAATAGCTTGTGAGATGCTTAATTGCCCGTATTTTAGACTGAGCCCATTTAGTATCTGCGTCAAACGTCTCGCCGCCTCTACCTTCCTTTCTATGTACAGACAGGCAAGACGCGTCGAGATATAACGCGCCATCGCCATCCACCTCATCATCGTGGCGACGTAACTAATGACCTCATCCACCCCTCTCGTTCAGAGGCCCCGAGCCCACGCAAGACTAGATAAGGCCATTCCGCCGACTTTGCGGCCTGTGATCCGGGCCTACGTCCTGGGGTATGCGTCGGCTGTCGCACCTAGGGTTCTGACGCTGGTTCTGCAGTATGGGGCGAGGTGGAGGAGGAAAGGCAGGGGTCCGGTCAATGGAACCCAAACCCAACCCCAAGATTCGTTCGCGGCATCCCTGCGACGTATACTCTCTGGCGGACTAGACCCTCAGCGATTCCCGACTTTTTGTGCGACACTGATTGGTGGTACAACTTTTCTGGATGTAAGACTTGTTTTTCCGAACAATCCCTCGAAGGCGTTTTGGATGGAACGCTGATGAAGGATATAGGTCCTTGTTAGACGACTAATAAATCGGTGGAAACCCCAACTATCGGGTGTAATTCGGCGGCGGTAAGACAATTCCCCTTACCCAAATAGATATGATACACTCATCATTATTTCTCCCGAGACATGTCTAACTTGATTACAGGCTTTCGATATGGATCTCATCATTCATTGCCGGCTGGCTGAGTCTGCGACTGCTCCAGTCCAAGAAGACCAACGCATTTGCCGAGACAAAAACAGTGGATGGCGATAAGCAAGAAACAGTTCGGTATGCTGGGCGAACGCTCGATCTAACCCTATTTGCCGCCACCAGAGCTGTCGATGTTATTGTTGGTGAGCTATGGTCTCAGAGACGGCAGCGTCGGGTAGCTGCCCATCAATGGTCATGGGTAAGTGCCTACTCCCCATCATAGTATAATGCAGACTACACCAGATAGCTGACTAGTACAGCTTGATTCGTTCATATCAAAAATGGCCGATCCATCAATCTTTGCCGCTTCATGCGCCTTCATCATGTGGGCGTGGTTTTACACGCCATGCGCTTTGCCCAAATCATACAATAAATGGATTAGCTCAGCAGCGGCCGTAGACTCGCGCTTGATCGAAGCGTTACGGCGCTGTCATAAGGGGACCCTCCGCTACGGCGAGGAGACGGGGCAAGCACCCCTCCTACAATCCATGTGCTCGGATTACCGATGGCCCCTTGAATGGGGCGACCCCGCCACTACGGCCCCGTTCCCGTGCGAGATGGTACATATGGGCTGTGGACCGTCCTGCGAATACCATGCGTTATATCGCTTCTTCCGATCATTCAAGTGGTCCATGATGACTTATCTACCTCTGAACATACTGGCCCGCAAGAAGGATCTCCACGGTTTCCGTAAGGCTCTTATATCCGCTGCGCGCTCGTCTTCGTTCCTCGCTACGTTCATCACCTTGTTCTACTACGGCGTTTGTCTCGCGCGGACGCGGCTTGGGCCTCATCTCCTCGGAAAGCATACAGAGTCTCGCCAGATGATCGACGCGGGCGTCTGTGTGGGTTGTGGCTGCTTCATGTGCGGATGGAGTATCTTCTTCGAGGCCGCGTCGCGGAGGAAGGATATGGCGCTCTTTGTCGTGCCTAGAGCGCTTGCTACCCTTCTCCCTCGACGATATCCCCTTGACAAGCAGTGGAGGGAGACATGTGTCTTCGCTTTCAGTACAGCTATCGTGTTTACCTGCGTCCGCGAAAATCGGGCTAGGGTTCGCGGTGTAATGGGAAATATCCTGGGGTCTGTTCTTGCGACTTAATTACGGGATAAGGGTTAATCAGCAAACTGTATATAATTGTACATATATAGAGAGGGGGTCCCAGTTCTATATCTGGGCGACATGAGTGTATTGCATGTGGAATATTGTACAACAACACGATAATAACACAATGTCTAATAACTGAAAAATGATCATAATACGCTGGCAGCAGACTATTTCACTGAAGTAAATAAGTTATTAGGTCGCCAGTCTGCGAAGACACTTTTTGATTCATTATCGCATTACTACTAGTACTATTCTAACTATTGTAGCGCTAAATTTTCACATGTCTTACATGCATTATATCTCCGCCGGGCTTGCTGACACCTTTTCCAGCTTTAGGATAATACTCTGGTAATCCATATTCGGCCACTTCAAGCTAAGTCCCATATTCATGAGCGTAGACCCAGAGAGGGTAGCATTGTACGCGTCACCAGTAAGCTTGTACTTAGCACTCGGGTCAAGACCCTTCAGCTTCACAGGCGGGGCAAGAGGTTTCGTTCCAGAGCGGACCTGGAAGACGAATAGCACGCCCGCGCTGGCGTCAGGTAGCACGAACATGGCCGCGGGCCAATTCGACTGATCGGGGAGGGCGAGACGGTGGAAGTTGCCGTTGATCACCAGGGGGTTGACTTCCTGCTGGAGTGCGATCAGGCCCGGGATGGCGTCGAGTTCGTCCTGCGTGAGATCTTTGGGGTCAAGTTCGAGTCCATATGATCCACACATACTTGCCACCGCTGACCGGAAGGCGAGCGGCGTCGTCCGACCCACCTGACCGTTGGGAACCGCGCTCACGTGGCATCCCATCGCGCTTGGTGGGTACGCGTATGACGTCCCGAATTGGATGTATAACCTTTCAAGCCCGTCCGTGTTGTCTGACGTCCAGCTCTGAGGCCAATAGTGCAGCAATCCTGCGTCGAAACGGCCACCGCCCGACGCACAGCCTTCCCAGAGAATCTCGGGGTGAGTGGTCGTCAAATTGTCGATGACGCGGTACATGCCAAGGATATAGGCGTGGTTGTCAGCGGGTGAGGAGAGCTCGTGCTGGCCGCGGTTGTTATCCCATTTAATGTATCTGATGTTGGCTGAGTCCAGAATCTTCTCGATAGTGGTGATGATATAGTCTTGTACTTCTGGTAGTCCAAGATTCAGGACTAGCTGGTTGCGCACTAGTGTGCGATTGTGTATTCCCGCGTGAAGGACCCAGTCTGGGTGGTTGTTGTAGAGGTCTGACTTGGGGTTTACCATCTCGGGCTCGACCCAGAGGCCGAAACTCATCTTGCTTGATGAGTTGGCCACAGTGATCGCATTCACATCTTCAACGTAGGGACCCAATCCTTCGGGGAACTTTTTTTTCTGCGGCGTCCAGTCGCCCAGTCCCTGCGTGTCATTATCACGAGGGTAATCAATACCAAACCAGCCGTCGTCGTTCACAAAGAGGCTGCAACCGAGGTCTGCGGCTCCCTGCGCGAGTTCTACCATGGCAGTGGCGTTGTAGTTAAAGCCCAGTCCCTCCCACGAGTTTAGTAGAGGCGGCCGTGTCTCCCACGTGTGGTTCGAGCGTGAGAGTTGGTTCTTGAACAGGGAATGTAGCGACTGCGACATTCCGCTGAAGCCGCTGTCAGAGTAGACGGAGACGACTTCGGGGGAGACGAAAGTGTCGCCCGCCTTCAGTGGCCATGATAGGTGCAACGGGTTCAGGCCAAGAAGTACTCGCACCCAGCCCGTCGACCATCGCTCAACGTTTGCGGCGAATGAACCAGTGTAGATGAGAGAATAGCCCGTTGCCGGACCCTGAGACTCTGTCGTGCTGGGAGGAGCAAGCGCGAAGAATGGGTTATGGAAGTGTGAAGAATAACCCGCAGTCGATCGGAAGCTATAGAATGGATAGATTAGTTGATTGTCAAAGGAGATCCAATTAAATCGAAACCTACCCTTGCTCTCCATATCCGACTGAACGTCTATTAATGTGAGCCTCAGCAGCCCAGTCACCCCGAAGGTCGAGCAAATCAAGCTCCTCATTTGGCTGGTCAATGCTCCAACTACTCGCTCTCAGCACGCTCGCGGTACTGTTGCCCTTGTTTGTGAGACGGAAGCTGCGGGCAATCGCGTCGTGCTTCGGGAAGATTGAATAGTAAAGGTCCGCTGAGATAGCAGAGTATTTATCATGCAAGTGGACTATCAGTGTCGAGACGTCTTCGTCGCCACCATATGTGGCGGGAAGTCCGGGAAGGCTAGGTTTACCAGCCTTGACCTCATATCCTGTATATGAAAAGGCAGAAACGGTATCCCCTGATGCATGTTGGATGTGAATCGCCGGCGTTCGAAAGTCACCTCGGCCAGAATCAGGAAACTCTCGAAGACGGTAGGTGCTGACTTATATATAAATATGCGTTGCTTGTTGGTGTGCACAGAGTTACTCACTAATCACCACCCCAACCACCCGTGTTGCCGACATCTTGAGGAACAGTCTCTGCCGCATACCCGCCCCAGTGATCATGAATCAGGTCTAACGTTAAAGGGTCGACATGGAACTGATATGAGATGGTGGACGAAGCCAGGGAGAAAGAAGGTGCTGGGCCATCCTCGACAGTGATCCCTAGAGTCAATTGGTAAGAATCGGATTGTCAATTGGACTCGACAAGGATCATTGTCTGTCTCCGAACGTCAATGGCAAGACTGAGAAAAAAATGATGCTTACATTTCACACTGCTTTGGCCTAGTGCCCACGCCGGGAACAGGCAAACAGCTAGTCTTGTTGTGGTGATCATGGTGTACTCCACAACGGCCTCAAAGCTGTCTCTCAAGCTGCAAACAGGTCGAAGTAAACACCATTCGTTGAGAAGAGCAGTGGTCCATTGGGTATTTAAATAAATTTCCCCGAGTGGACGGGAAATTCTACGGCACCAAGCCGACATGGTCGGCTCATTGCGTCACCGTAGTCTAGACCGAGGATGGGGTCGCCAGGCCCGGATTTCCCTCTCTGGCCATCGAAGCTGTGTGCACCAAGCCGAATTTTGGAAGGTGAGGTTGGCCCTTTTTAGTAGTCATCGTCCCCAGGCCGAGCTACCCCACAACCTCCGCATTCAGCTGCGGACCGCTGTCATTTACCCCTGCGCAAGAGGAGAAGCTTGAGTGCGGGGGAGCTCTTTTCACGGGGCCGAATCCTCCGAATTACTTCATACTCGTAGCCGCTCCTATACAAGCAACGGCTGACGGTGGAAAAGTAGAACGTCGGGTCCAATGTGTTGGTGCCAGTTGCATTGAAGCTTGGGGATGCCCTCTCTTATATGAAATGAGACGCTATGATCACCATGCATGCGATGCTGAGTGTTGGTCGGGTTTTTACGGCAAAAGCCATTAGGAACAACAAAACAGAGAGGAATGAAGAAACTAGTATAAGAAGCCGACTTCAATCAAATTGTATCGATAATGACGGCGCTCCCATAAGAGCGCGTTAGCTCCAGAGCGAATGACGTATGTAAATGGACAGCTATATACTGTATACTGCAATGCAAGACATACTCTTCACGAACAAGAAGACGAGGAATGTATCAGTTGGGGTAAGAGCTCTCACTGGATACAAGCCAATTTCGATATATAACGCACCCACTCTTACTCATACGTGCAGTAGCGATAGCTTAATCCAGCCCTATATGCAGTGTGCCTTATAGCCTGCCTTAATCTAATCTTCTACAAGTCGCCATCACGCCAATACCTTAGGTAACTAGTGTGAGGGAGATTCTGTCTAGAGCACATATGTTGAGGAGCTCTGCCGGATAGCGACTTGTTCTGTCGGTTCTCTTCAAACCTTCATGCAACTAACTATTGTAGGGTGCAGAGAGCAAGGTAAGATCGCTCTCTCTTCTGTTTTCCAGTCCTACTACTTTCTGCAGCAAGCGATAGCGTCATTTTCTATTATCACCAATCGATTTTCAAACAGCATATCTCATGCCTACCCATTCGTATGTCCATGCTACCGTACATCGGATTGAATTCGGCGATTCACCGCTTTTCCCGTCGAAGCGAGGAGTTACGGAGCCAGTGTTGAGCCCAGGCATGTCCGGTGCATTGCCGGATGGGTCATCTCGTCGGGCGTCGAAAATTTTTTATCGTTGAGTACAGCGACGTGTCAGACGAAGAGTGTGGATTCAGCTGAGTCTCCTTGTAATCTGAATCTTGATTGCATTTGCTCCGCGCGGATATCTCGCTCCTTAATATAAGGGAATAACCAAGATGATTTTGGACAAGGGCTCGTCCCAAAACTGATGGATACTTGGATGAGCCCCAGACGACCACATCGTCATGCCCACGCGCGCGCAAACACTTCTCTTGTCGCCCAAAGATGCCCCTCAGTGGGCTTTGTCCTGCGTACTACATCGTCATCATCTTTTCTTCAATTTACTTGGGGGCACGGTGACCGAATGTTGACATTGAGGAAATGCAAGGAGTAATGGGGCAAAGCCAGGCCACGCGGCCATCGAGATGAATGCTCAAGGAGATGAGTAGCCATAATGACGATATATTCTGCAATTTATACCGTATGATCTCGTACCCACAGCTTTCGCACTGCATCATCAACTGGCATCTTCCCTCCCCTTCTTCGGTTTCAGCGGCTACTCCGCTAGAGGGAGTTTCCCGCGCTGAGAGTCTCCTCCTAGCATGTACAGGTGGCAGCGGTGGATATGAAATGCTATCTGCTTTCTGCTTTATGCGAAGATTGGAGTCTATGTAGTCGCATAGATAACAGAAACCGCCACGTGCTTGTTGCTATGGCCCCTGAGGCCTGCAGAATCGGAGTGCGTCTCACATGTAAGAGATGAGAGCTGCTGCTCGGATTACCTATTTTAGACTAGCCGACCTTCTCGCGAAACACCACGGTTCAGCTTCATAGTGAGCGACGAGGTTAGTGGAGAGGTTAATTGACGTTCACTGTCAGCAGGGGGGATTGAGCCAAGAATGAAGAGCCTTTTCTCAATCTTATCATTGAAGCCCAACCAGAGGGGCAAGAAGAAGAACCAGGGTGTTCGAGACTTTTTTTTTCATCACATCCACAACACCAAGCAGTCGCCAACGTTAAACTGGACCACGGAGGCCAAAATCCAGCGTGGGTAAGTGTCCGTTTGTTGCTTCCAAATATAGGCGATACCCACGCTAACATGCCGGTGCTGCATAGATTTCTCGAGGGGCCGTGCTCATTCTCGCGATGGGCCGCCGGGATTTGCGCTGCTACAGTAATAGCATCGCATCACAAGGGCGACAATTTTTTCTGTTTCGCCGCGATGGGACCTCGCGCCACTCCGATCTCAAAGTGGGCTTGTAAGCTATCCGGACTAGCTGGTCACTATCTGGTTTAGCAGGTCTGCTATCACTTACAGCGGGTTTGACACGCACTAGATAGTAAGGAGCTATAGCTACAGCTAACGAAGGCTATGAATATAGCTCATAAGGACAGCGCGCGTTTCCTTGTAGGCCATAATATTTTCATCTGTTTCAAAAATTCCCCGACTGCTATGCAGCGCTCAGGTACCGGTGTACACAGCATGAAAATTTATGAGCTGCATTGGAGCTCCGGTAATTAAGCGAAGATGGTGTTATAAGATACTCTGTATGCGAATATATCACACACTTCTATAGACCCATTCATAACCCGAGAAAACATACTCGAGACAGCTGCCCAATATCCAGGGGATTGCCTTGTTACTTAGATGGGTTTGTGAATCCACGCAATTGTGATAACACATGGCACCACCGCTTACCTATCCCACATGGTCGTTAGCAATTTTGATAACATGGGAGTAATATCTACAGTAGGATGTGTAGAGCGATAAGTGCTTCTAGATGTATTGTATGAAAGATAATCAGGGTGTTCCGAGCGATAGATCAACCAACCACTGGTGGCCGCTGACAGATGTATGGCATGTGAATGATCCATCGGCACTTCTTATCAATTGGAAGGGAAGGAAAAAAAGAGTAGAGTTTTTTTTCGCCCACTGGTAGAATATATACCTGCATGCACCATCATGCACCTCTTCCAGAATATGCGCCGAAATAGAGCCATGGCCAATAGGACACTACAGATGGCCTCGTGCGGCTAGGAACGCCACTGCCGTGTTCCTTGATCAGCATATCTGGGTAGCGAACCAGCTCGCCAGCTGCAGTGTTACCGGTAGATCAGATCGAGTGGGGGTCCATTATGACCCATTAGGGTTGCATGAATCCCTCCAGGTGCACGTAAGTAGGTAGATTGCGACTATAGTTCAGTGAAGCGGTACCTATCCGACTGTAGATAAGGACGTCACGGTGCCTTCTCGACACTTATCCAGGCGCTGCAGACCCCTACAGGCCCCCTACCTTGTGCCGTAGGTAGGTAGCGGTAGTTACTCTATCCGGAACACTACCCCTGCATCTGCCCTGCGGCTCTGCAGCCAATCCTACGTGCGAACAACCAACATACCTGTTACTACGAGTTAAGTGCTACCAACTCCATCGACATCGTTCTTGGAGTTTAACTTCGCGATCGTCGATCGGCACCAAATCCCGATGTACTACTTGCTGCGTTGCACTTATTCCATCAAAGACCGCATCCGCTTCACCCGGCCCCGCTATCATGTTTACCTAGAGGCTTTCGCCAGCAAGGTGCCGGAGCCAGCTCCAAGCTCCAAGAAACACACTGGAAATACGAACCCTGCGACAAGTTGTCTGAGCCTCACTTACCTCGTGGGGGGGCGGCAATGCTAGAAGTCTCCTTTTCTTGCCTCTGGCAACAGTGCTACGGTACGGTACCGTTAACTAGTCGGTCCACCCGCTTGAGCTTGGTTATTAGTATCAAGCAGTTCTCCAGTAAAAACAATACTTAAAAACGGGCCAGGCCATTAGAGTTTACCATGCGGTGGAGAAGACCAGATAAGACAGAACCAGCACGGTCGAGTCCGTACTAACTAACACTATGCGACCGCCAAGCGCTCTCGTATCTTGAGAACTTCCCCTTCCCTGGAAACCTGAGCAGGACCTGGAAGCATCCGTCTGCCAATCGTCTTGTAAATAGGTATCCTGGCTAGACTAACACGGCGCTACCGCTCCCGGTACTACGCTACTTGGGAGCTCGTCTGCCGGCCCACAAACCCTTTATCACGATGTTGCCTAAGGACCATCAAGGCGAAGTAGTGGGCGAGCTTGGTCCGGACGGGGTGAATGAAGCTTTCCAGCCAACTCAAGTGTCCAGTAGTCTCCAGTTTAAGTATCAACTGTGCGCGCAATCCTCTTTCAGCAGATCGACATCCTTTGTCGACTGCCATTGACGTGTAATCAGAGTCATAATCTAAACTCTATCCATTGTCCTCTGCGTCATATCCATTTCCTATCCACTACTACTGCTCACTCTGTGTTGCATCACTTGAATTTATCAGCTCTTGCACATCGTATTGCATTTCTTGCCGAACCCTATTACGACGAAACCTACACCTATCTACCTAGAATAGTCGACAACAAGCGCTCTCGTCTAAGACCACTTCTCCCACGTTATAGCTAGGGTTTTTGTCCCTTTTTTTCTCCTCGCCTTAAAATCTCTATTGCTTTCAAGCATAACAAGGAGATAACGAGTATTTCCACGGTATGGACAGCGGACAACCTTCTCCGGAAGATAGCCGCCCATCATCTATTACTTCAGAGGAAGCCCAGAGCACCACGCCCCCTGAAATCGGAATCACGACCAGGAAGGAGAAAGGACGAGTACGATTTAATAGCACTGCCGATGTCGAGCCACCAGAATCTATCCGACAATCAAATACACTGAAAGCACCCCGGGAGGGAGCCCCGCTGGCGAAGCCTAGGCCCTCTCTCTTGCGTGGGAACTCTTACAACTCAGCAACTAGTCTTCCGGATGAGGGCGAGAAGCTCGATACGGCAATGTCTGCCGCCCAGGAACGTGCTCGTCACGTCGCTGCTACGGTCTCTCGGTCTCATTCCGCACCAGGTTCAAGAAGAACCTCGATCGATTCTGATGCTGAGACGGTAGATGGTGCTGAATATCGACAAAGACGTCAAAGTAATCGTCTGCACGATCTTCAAGTTCAATTGGCCAATTGGCAATTTGACGATGGGCATAATGGTGGCCAAGAGAATACGAGTTCAGAGCAATCGCGCGCTTTGAAGCAGGAGGCCTACAATCTTGTCCGCTCTCACACTCTACGTAATGGACATTTTGATCTTCATCAACCAAATCCAAATCTTCCAACGCACTCCTCCGTTCCCGTCACCCCGACTGAAGAAAGAGATGCGGAGCTTTATGTCCCTCCGCCTCAGCAGTTTCGTGGTAGTACACTGGCCAATCTCTTGATGCTATACAAACAACGCGACGAATCCCGACCTCCCAGCTATCATAGTTCAAACGGCTATCATAGCCCAAGGGCAGACAACGGCGATAGCGTTGCAGGATCGTCCGGCACGGCTACTCCAACGCGAAAGAAGTGGTACGACAAAAATCGTTCAACGGATACTCTTGCGAATCTCGTGGAAGCCTCTGCTCGCCTGGCTAACGTAGCGACCGAATCATCTACTTCGGAAAAGCTCATTTCAGAAACCCCACCGAAGCGACCGAAGTACAAGCGAAGTCCCAGTTCTCGCCTCTTGAAGCTAGGCCGTCCACAGATAGAAGACGAAATTCGAATCACGATCAATATCGCAGAGACTCTAAGCCGCCAAAGGTACATCATCAAAATGTGTAAAGCTCTCATGATGTACGGGGCTCCGACACATCGTCTGGAAGAATATCTAACCATGACGGCAAGAGTTCTCGAAATCGATGGGCAGTTCCTTTACTTGCCTGGCTGCATGGTCATATCCTTCGACGACAAGCAGACCCATACCACTGAGGTGAAGATCGTGAGAACCAATCAGGGGATTGACCTTGGGAAACTCAAAGATATCCACGAAATCTATAAAAACGTGCTTCACGACATATATGGTGTTGATGAAGCCATAGATAAGCTCACCACTATCATGACTGCGAAGGATAAGTTCCACCCGTGGATTCGTGTACTCGTCTTCGGCTTGGCCAGTGCAGCCGTAGCACCCTTCGCATTTGGAGGAAGGTGGATCGATTTGCCCATTTGCTTTCTTCTTGGATCAATGGTTGGGGCATTACAAATAATTGTGGCTCCGAAGTCAGCCCTTTACAACAATTTATTCGAGATCAGTGCGACCATATTGACCAGTTTTCTTGCGAGGGCATTCGGAAGCATCAGAGGCGGAGATTTGTTCTGCTTTTCTGCTCTGGCGCAAAGTTCTATAGCCCTGATCCTTCCGGGTTGGTTTGTCTGTGCGTTTTTATCTTCTGCTCCCATCACATGGCTTCCGCTGACGTTCAAATAGTAAGTTCGGCGCTCGAACTGCAGTCCCGAGCCCTAGTGCCAGGATCAATCCGTCTCGTCTACGCCGTCATCTATTCGTTATTTCTCGGCTTTGGTATTACAGTTGGAACGGTCCTCTATGGGCTGTTCGATTCGAATGCCACGTCTGCGACCATGTGCAGCAATACCATGAATCCTCACGTCGCCTTCATTTTTGTCCCCCTGTTCACCATCTGTCTCGCAGTTGTCAATCAAGCCAAATGGAAGCAGCTTCCCGTCATGGTTCTCATTTCTTTCGCCGGCTACTTAGTCAACTTCTTTAGCTCTCCGAAGTTCGTGGCTGCCCCCCAGATCGCCAACACGCTCGGTGCTTTCACAGTTGGTGTTTGTGCGAACCTATATTCAAGACTGAGACATGGAGTTGCAGCAGCCGCACTGTTACCGGCAATCTTCGTACAAGTGCCTAGTGGTCTGGCGGCGACGGGAAGTCTTCTGAGTGGTCTTAACGCTGCTAATCAGATCAACAACGGCCAGCCCGTAAATGGAACTAACGTAAGTTTAGCTGAATTCATAATTGACTGATGTCTCAGTTGCTAACATAAGTTTCAAAAGGTGTCCGTTGGTGATAATAACAACATGAACAACGTTATATTCAACGTCGCTGGTTCTATGATCCAGATCGCGATCGGAATTACGCTTGGTCTGTTCTTGAGCGCGCTCATCATTTACCCTCTCGGAAAACGTCGCAGTGGACTTTGGACGCTATAATGTTTAATCACACGGCCTTTCGATTCATCGCATTCATTGCATCTTTTCAACAAGCACAGGCGCTTCGGGGTTTAGCGTGTCTTGACCGACGGTTTGGGGTGTTATATAATCATTTTTAAAAAATAGAATAATAAGTGCATCATATAGATAAAAGCATAGTATAGAACTGGGAGATAGAGGCTGCGTGGATTCGGATTGCAAGATACCCTAAATAGCATGACAACGTTGGAATCGAGCGAGCGCTACACATTGCGATATGCGCCGCGAGGACCTATTAAGGGGTCAAACCACATGGCAAACGCCTTTGAGTTCCTTCGTCTGGACATAGGTTAATATATATAGTAAACAAAAATACCGTATTATAAATAGATAATAATATAATAAAAAAATTCCCTTCATGCCATTCTGAACTTGAAACTAAAGTAGTGATCAATTGCTACTTTTTATATGATAGACAAATATGGCCTCTTGTCATGTCGTAGACAGTCCTTCACGGAGACTTCTATGTCAATTACTTCATCTCGTCTACGCCAACGCCTAGCCTACATTCGCTCCCTTATTTCCCCAATCAGGAATGGTTAGGGAGCCGTCGTATGAGGTTAATTAACACATAAGGTACTATCACAGTAAGAAACTGAATTGAAGCATTGAATTGGTGATTTATCGTTCGCGATTATGTTTTCCTGTTGATCCTAATGAGGCCAACCACGTCAGGCAAAGTCTAAGTTTTCAAACGAGGTCTTCTCGCGATAACTATGTTGTTGTGGATAGGTCTGAGATGAGACGAGCGCTATGACAATGGTTACTATAATCTAATGTTCTGACATAATCTCTGTCTGGAACTGCCTATTGCTGAATATCAATAGAGATCACTCAGACAATAATATCCTAGCATACTATGAAATAAAAACCAAACGATTTGATAAGAAACCTAACAAGTGGATCTATCCTTAATCACTGTTATCACTGTCCGTTTGTTCGTCGTCCTTGTCGTCCTCGTTACTGCCACCGTCACTATCATCTTCTTCACCTTCAGTCTCATCGCTGTTCTGGGAGCCATCTTCGCTATCCAAGCCATGTGTACGATGATCATCCATAAATCCCTTACGAATCCTCTGACGCGTGTCATCAATATCAATTGCGTCGCCGCCTCTGACAATATCTGGCAAGTGAAGCTGCCATTCCGCGATCTTCCTGAGTGGCGAATCCACACTGGGGTCAGTTACCAAGACTCTGACGGAAATGTTGTCCTGGTTTTCGATAATCTTATTCAATGCTGTTATCAGCCTGTGGCCTTCTCTCTCGTCGCCGGAAAGACATGACAAGCAATCCAGGATGATGAAGACGACGTCGCCGTCTGGTAGAAGAGAAAGCAGAGCCTGTAGCAGAGAGACGCCGTGTTTGAGCTTTTTCTTGGATTTGGAGAAGAAGTCCTCTTTCTCCAATGACGCGACATTTGAATCTGGTCGCTTTTGGTTCATAAAATCAAGCAGCTGTCCGTTTAGACTTTTGATCATGCCCAAAGGTCCCGATTTTGCCTCGTCTGGAGATTCCATGTTTCGGTGCATGCAAAAGAATGATAAGACGGGGTATTTCTCGGTGCTCCGCAAACTCATTGACAATAGGGCGCTTGTGAATGATAGGGGGTTGTTCAGTTCGCTTTGCGACGTCTGTAGGTCGATCATGAGAAAGCTTGATTCATTCTGCAGCCAATCCTTCAGTTGTTCGGAATCGATGATCCGTTCCGATATGTTCTTGTCGTTGCCATCGAGCTGTTCCATGTGTTCCATACAGTCCTTAATATCCGTCATCGAGTCATAATCGAAGTCACGGAGCTCGGAAAGCCACTTCAATATTGCACGACTGCTGTTGTTCTGGAGGAGACGTTTGTGTTGTGCTGCCTTCTCCAGTCTATTCTGTTCGATCTCTTTGAGATCCACTCCGTCCACGTGTTAGTACAGACTAGCGAATTATCTGTAGGGTTTTTACCTTGCGCAGTCTTGTTGTTAATAAACGAATCGCTCTTGAGGACTCGGAAAAGTGCGTCTTGGATTCTGATGAGATCCTCGTGGTTTCTTTTCATTGAAGCCCCCATATTCCGAGCTATCCATACTACTGCCTGGGAAAATGCTGTTGTGTATGTCAGAGACGATTGAGGACATGTCTATGTAGATACTTGGGGTTTTAGCAAGGGAGGGAAAGTGAAACGTTGGCTATCCCTACATTTCATGTTCTTATCAATACTTCCAATCATTTCTTTCGTAGCCAAGTCCACTTCGCTCTGGAATCGGTCAATGCACCTTTGCAATTCTGCTAAAGCGTCGGGGATACTTTGACTATTATCGGTTTCGACTTGTGGCTCGACAGACGTGGTGACAGCACCATTGCTTCCATTGAGTAACTTGGTTGTACGCCCTTTACCAATGAGTTTCTTTACACTACTACCGACCACTTTCAAGGGATCGAGAAAACTACCTATAGAAGGTCAGGAACACAGTCTGGACTAGTGATAACTTGTGAAAGCCTAGTCATCTTACTCTGCCAATCTTTCGTGATTTTTTCCATTATTCGCTCTAGGACGGTGAAAACGGAGACCAGTATTTCATCGGCACATGAATGAACCCTGGGCGATCCGCAGTGTATATCATTCAAGCGTTGAATTCCCTCTAGTCTGTCCTGAATCTCTGTCAAGAAATTCTTAGTAGCTTCACGCTCCTCTGCGTGTTTCTCGAGGCCCTGGAGAGGGAAATATGTAAGAAAGACTATAAAATTCGATTGTTGATGGATACTGCATAATTATAACTCACCGCTAGAATCAGAGTAAAGCTGCCGGAGATCAAGGCACCATATATATCATCGGGAACGAAACTAATAATGCCTTCGATGACGTGCTTATTCTCTTCAATTCTGCGAAAGCATCTTCGGACGAAGGATTTGTAGGGCCTTTTCATGGTTGTGTGCTTTTCAATCTTATCAATGATCCCAAGTACGTAAGGAAGATCGAAGTCCTTGGGATCCTTGATTTCGATGCGCAGCTCTTTATCAACATTTCTACTTTTGAGTATGCCAGCAAATTCTTCGAGCCTCTGTTGGAAGCCAAGTTTCTTCCTCCTCGACTCCTGATAGTATCTCGAAGCCCTTCACTACGTCAGACATCTGTAGCTCTTAATGGCGAAATATCCCTTACTTTAGAACCGAGTCCTTCGACACAAATCTCCCTAAATCAGGTGAATACTCTGAGGCGTTCTCCAAATCTTCCAGATCTTTCAACTCTTCAGGAGATTCAGCAAGCTGAAGCAGTGCCGTGAAAGCCGCACCGTTTTCCACAAACCCAGCGGGCTCATTCGTGACCCACCGTTCCCGGCTGACTAAAATGCCAGACGGCTCCATTAGAAATACGTCTATTGTCGTAAAGTTTCACCAGCGCGGCATATGTTGAAGACCCAAGCGAATTAGGGTGAAATGTAGGGTACTAATAATAGCCGCACAGTTGGAGATTTGCGGCCTGCAGGCATCGACACAACGCCTTCCAGCACTCACGCTTTCGGAAACTCGCATATAGACTCGAAATCGCCTATCTGATACCACATGACGAACAATGTTTCTATATTCGGATCCCCCCTCACTACGGACTGGACGCCACACAAAGGCTGCTGCAAGTAACTGCGGTCCTGTGTTTTAATAGGGGGGAACAATGAAGTTGGCAGGCATGATTCCCCTATGTAAGCCTTCTCCAATTAGAAGACGCTTTGCATGGGTCCGATATCTCAGCTTACGGGCGAGACCAGAAAGCCATCGTGTTCAGCTCTGCCACCATGAACGCGGGTACTACACAATCTCTGCGCCTATGGTATGTCAGATGCACCTTTGATAGGAATTTTCGCCACGTAATTAAATAGAGCCTGCACATTCTAGCCAGGTTGGCATTTTGGTTGTGTTTCACTCGATATGCTGTGGTTTGGAGCTCTGTGGAAGCTCGGACAACCAGGGTTGAATGTAGCCCTCTCTCTGCACATAAAAGTTTCTGCAGGATGGCCATTGTAGACACTTATAATGCAAGCACCTCTATAGGGCGATCGGAAGTTATGGCCCCAAAATTATCCCAGTAAGAAATTCGAGACTTGGTGGCTGGCTGTGCATAGCTCGCAGCCTGCTTCGGGGTAATGGTCATGCATCGGCGCCATGATGGTGCGCCATTTGCTGAGCTGCCTATCCTTGGTTTTTTGACTGCTGTCACTGAGATTCCCTGGCATTCATGAAGTGTTTCAAGCCTTTTCGCTTAAATACACGAGCGATCAATACGGTGCCAATTACATGTTTCCCTTGGGCATTTGATCTCTTGTCTAAAGTTCTAAATGGGGCCTTAGATCTAGTTAGAGCGCTATTGTAATCGCTGTTTCGAGGAAACGGTTATTTCTGAGCAAAACTTACTCATCCAATTTTATCACTTGATATAGGCTTAGGAATTGTGTCACTACAATTTGCACCAACCACAAGTACTTTTCAAGATGGGAACAAAGATCGACAATAATGGTATGATTAGTATCGTGCTCCGAAGCACTTTGAGACTGACGCTTGATAGGATTGCAACCTGGTCCTGAAAAGCTCGAGTTTAGTGGCTCAGAAATCGCTGTACCTACTAATGACAGCTCAAAGGCAAACCTCGATTCATCTAAATCACAGTTGTCTCCAAATAGCGAGACCAACGCAAGAGGCGGCCTTGCTGAAGCAAACTCCCTTCCAATGAATACTGGCACAGATGAAGCCACAGCGCAAGCAGACACCCACGGTACCGTGAAAGATACCAATAATCTCGATAATTCAATCCAGCCAGACAATGGCACACCAGAGGACAAGAGATTGACAGGAAAACCTAAAAAGGCCAATCTCATTTTTGAATCGGACGAATCGGACAGACCAGACAGACCTGACAGACCTGACGAATCTGACGAATCCGACGAATCCGACGAATTCGACAAGTCTTACAAGATAAATAGTCTCAGTAGCCTACATGACCCCAGAACTCTCTTTGCGGCTTACCAAGCGAGCGTGAGGAGGCAAAGTACTCTCGAAAAGCGACCAGAAGATCAAGGCCCCATTCTCGTAAGAGGACTGATAGATTATCTTAGGGTCATAGAGGGGCGTATGGACAAGCTAGAGACTACCGCACGCTTGAATATAACGCCGGGAAATAACAAAAAGGATAATAGTCCAACCCCCAAAGATGGTGATGATAATATTGTCTTAGGTGTTCGATTTTTCAACTCCCTTAATCACGTAACAGAATTTGGGCAGTACATAGGAGTCCACGACGGAATCCAGAGAGGCACCTATATGTGCAATCAAGATCCCAAATATCTCATTCGAGTTCTATACTCGTGGGTAGATGAAGACATGAGTCTACCAAGTGACAAATCAGTATCCGAGCCACCACACGCGAATGACATCGACATTCTCACCTTCGGCATTCAATCTGAACCCATTGCTAGATTTTTTGAGCTGGAGCTCGGGATCAACCTGCATTCTAGCCACTTGATCCGCTTTGAGAAACCCTTCAAGGTAGTGGTCAGAAATGCCAGCCGTATCAAAAGGCATCTTCTAGAGCTTGGAAATGATTTTGGGTTAGTTTACCACTTACATATACCGTTGGATTAAATTGACACATTGATAGGAGAGTGACCGAAATGGCACAGCAGCCACAAGCCAACACGCCAGAGGCAAAAGACGACCGAGAAGAGAGCGACCCACTGCCTTTCTACAAACCTGCTGCTTTACCTCACTTCCAGACTTTTGTGGCATTTATCGACAAGTATCTAGACAAACAGGTAAAGCTTTTTAACCGACTTAGGGAAGCGAAGGAGCAGCATGTGGCCTTCGAGAACCTTTGGATGTTGTTTGACTCGAGGGATACAATATACTGCACCCTTCGTGAAGTCGGACAGGACGAAAAGTACGAATATATTGCCACGGGAGCTCCTAGAGAATATCGGCCAACACGAAGGCACACACCACAAGCTTATCGTGTCCTCTCAGCTATGGGGGGCACGCTTTTTGAGAGTAGCGCGACCTCGGCGAAAAGTAAGCTTGTTCATACCTCAATCGCTCCCCCAACAGTAGATTTGCCGGATGCGCAAATTCTATCAGAGGCAACTGCACCATTGGCCCCAATTTCTAGAAAGATTAGAAGCAATTATGCCGAGCTTTTCGTATATTGCTTCTACATTGATTTCAACGGCCTTACATATGGGACTACTGCAGAGGCTTTCGTGTTCAAGCCTTACGAGGGAGAGCTAGATATACGGAGTCTTCAAGCGTACCCCATCAAATACGCCACGGACAATATATTATCAGCTCGAGGAAAAACATTCCTCGAGCTGAGAAGAGTTTCTCACAAGCAGTACGAGGGGCTGACCATCGGTTCGAATAGACAAGAAATTAACAGCCCAGTCATCATAGATGTCAAATTTGCGTTTGAGAGTGATCAGGATCTTGAGAAGCAGTCCATCGAAGTTCCGAGGTTCAATTCACCCTCGAATATATCTTTAAGGGGATCATACGACGGGGTTTCCGACGTTTTATGCACATCTTCATGCCCCAACCCTTGGTGCTATAATAAATCGTGTAGTCTCGATTATTATGCCCAGTTGCAGACTAAAGAGCGAAACTCTATAGTATCCGAGACCAAACTCATCCTGGAAGAGTATGAAACCTTGAAACAACGAGGAAGCACGGGAAGGAAACAATTTCAAAACCTCATGGAGAGTAGGGATTTGGTGCAGCTTCTGCCTGGTGTAGTGCCAGGTTTCGCGCTGCGAAATCGCAGATGGGGTAAGTGAGCTTCGTTACGAAGAGCTATTAGGATTGCCTCTAGCAAATATGGGTCTCAATTGCTAATAATTTCGTGAATAGTGCTCCTGGACATCAACTTAGTTAAAGAAGTCGAGCAGAACAGTGAATGGAAGAATCTTTTCCTACCCCCGGGTCATCAAGAGATGGTTCAAGCAATGGTCGAGACTTATAGAAGCGATAAAGAAGGGACAAAGGGAATGGATTTAGTAAGGGGCAAAGGTGAGTATTTATTCTCGACAGAGCCATCATATACTAGATTGCTGAGTTTTAGCATAGGTAAGGGATGCATCATCCTCTTGCACGGTGTTCCCGGCGTGGGTAAAACTTCCACTGCAGGTTAGTGCGCTTTGAGCATACTGAATCTAAAGTGTAATAACGAGTATTTAGAATGTGTCGCTGCCCACACGAAGAAGCCGCTTTACCCAATTACTTGTGGTAAGTCCAGTGCTCAATTAGTGCGAGCCCTCGTTCCTATTATCTTGAATGATTCAACTCACTCACCTGAAAACAGGTGATATTGGATATAATGCCGAAGATGTAGAGAGGAATATGGAGACTCACTTTAAACTGGCACATAGATGGGGCTGTGTCCTCTTGCTTGACGAGGCCGACGTGTTCCTTGCTAAAAGAGACGTACGTCTTCCCCTGAGTTACTGCAAAATCCCATGCTTACGCGGAACAGCAAAAAGATGTGCAAAGGAATGGCCTTGTATCCGGTAAGTTAGACAAAGACAGCATCTCTTTAATGGCTGAGCATACTCTAATTTCCACGTCTAGTGTTCCTGCGCATCCTGGAGTATTACTCCGGAATACTATTCCTGACAACAAACCGAGTTGGAGCTATTGACGATGCATTCCGATCCCGTCTTCATCTCACACTGTATTATCCGAAATTAACCAAGGACCAGACAAACAAAATATTCACCAACAACTTCGGCCGTATTGCTGAAATAAATGCTGAGCGCGAGGAAAAGGGGTTACCTCCATTTGAGTACACCGACACAAAAGACGAAATCCTAAAATGGGCCAAGAAAAATTGTAGGACTCTCGGATGGAACGGTCGCCAGATTCGTAACGCGTTCCAAACAGTCCTGGCATTGTCCGAGTTCCATTCCAGAGGGAAAAAGAACAAATCGAGGAATCAAGATAACAAAGCAAATCCGGTGGTGAAGCTGAAGTATTTCATAGTTGTTGCTAATGCCGCATCTCAGTTCAGCGAGTATTTGAAAGCGACTCATGGCTACGACGAAGAAAGGGTAGCTAAAAGAGACTTTATCAGGGCTGTAGAGTTCACTCCGAAGTTCAGTCCGTTACTTAGCGAAACCGAAGATTCCTCGGAGCAGAACTCGGATGAAGATGACAACAGCGAGTCGGACTCTGGCCAGTCGAGAAACGAAGAGGATCAGGATCACTCCGGTGACTCTGACTCTGACCATGGGAAAATTAAGAAGAAAAAGTCCAATTCCATGGCCAAGAAAGAATCAAGCTCAAAGAGTGCAACGAAGAAGAGCAAGAAGGCGAAGGATGATAACGCGAAATCCAAGAAGTCCAAAGACAAGAAAAAGGACAAGAAGAAGAAAGAGGACACTGATGACTCGGAATGATTCGAATTTCTAGACTCATATAAATGAGGTCGGACCTCCCTTTACAGCCGCTCTTTAGATATTTGCTTTTAGTCTACAGATTTTTGATAAGTTAAATGAACCGCTCACTTGTTGTTTGAAACTTGGGTCAGTAAAGAAAGACCTATTATTTAACGCTAGTTAGAGTATATTAGATAGATCTCTAGCGTTAATGTTGACTTAATACTATTCGTCGCAGCTATCTATTATTATTATAATACAGGACGTCGATAACGTAAACTGAAAATGACCGGGCGGTTATATACTGTGCTTTCTGGATGGTGGCCTCGCTGTGGCCTTTTTTATCCCATGAAACTATTCTTGGACCTGAGCATTTTCAGAGCTGACATCCGGTCTGCCTATAACATACCTGTCTATAACATGGAAGAAAGGATATTCTGCCGTGATACTAACCCCTATGAAGATATACGACGAGTCGAAAGTGTATACCTACTTAGGTAGGAGTAAAGCTAAACTCTGCAATTTAATAATCGGGGTTATTCTTTTATAGAAGTATTACAACAACTGCCTAAAACTTCAAGGTCTCAAATGAGCTTGTCCAAATTCTTGAACCGGGTATATATATAGTAAGAATCGCCCATAGCGAACAAAATCTCATAGTGGGTATATTCCGATCTCATGCAGCTCAGATGCCCTCTTCTACGTATCTAGTGGGTGCGATCACTGCACTCACAACTGTCTTTGTTCTACATCGTGTTATCGAGACGAAAAACTATAGATCCAGACGTGTCCGACCAACTGAGGAGCGTGTACTCATTTTGGGTGCGTCTAGCGGCCTCGGCCGCACCCTAGCGAAACAGTATGCCGGCCGCGGTGCGAAAGTCTGCGTGGTTGCCCGGAGGAGCGAGCCGCTTGCTGAATTAGCACAAGAGTGCGGCGACGGGTGTCTTGCATTTGTTGCTGACCTCACTGAGGCGACGAGCATGGAAAAACTACGGGAGCTGCTGTTGCGACAATGGGGTGGTCTAGACACACTGCATGTATGTGCTGGTGTTTCGGCCGTGCAGCCTGTAATGGCCCTGACCGGTATTAAACCCGGCAATGAGGATCCCGATGCAGGCAGTGTTCAACTCGCCACTGAAATTGCAGGCCGGGCAGTACAGGGGAACTTCTTTGGTCCACTCACAGCTGCGTTGACATTTATTCCGATGTTGAAGCGCACTTCACCTTCGCCTGCCATCCTGCTGGTTTCTTCAGTCGCCGCTGTTGTGCCGGCGCCTACGCGCGCGCTTTACGCCGCGACGAAGGCTGCCTCCCTGCTATTATTTCAATCTCTCGCCATTGAGCACCCGGAGATCGCGTTCACATGCGTACTACCAGCTACGATCGAGGGCAATTTTCGATCTTCGGCTATCGACGCGCACCTGAGTCCGAAGACAGATGAAACGAACAAGAAGGGTCTCAAGCTCGAATATGTTGCGGGAAGATGTGCCGACGCGGTAGACAAGGGGTTACGAGGTAACATAGTGTTACCTTGGATCCCTTATGCCATCGCCCATCATCTTTACTACATATGGCCCTCTTTCATCGAAAAGCAGGCAAGGAAAAAGTACAACTTCACAGCGTGAAAATAATGCCGGCAGTGTTTTGCGTCGCGCACGGTCGCTCTACCCGGTATTTCCTGCATCATCGTGACCCCAAATTGCAACTTTGCACTAGGTATGCGACATCGCAATCCTTTGTTTTATCCAAATAAACCAGGTAGATTGCACGAGAATCACGATCTGTCTGCTCACTCAATAGAGACAAGGAAAGAGGTCAAGAGAAATTACAACACCGATACAACACCGATGGGTTTTGGGGGAATGCATGTGACAGAGGATATAGGAGTTCGCAGGTCAAAATAGCACCGTATCAGTGCCGCATATGTGGGCCTATAAGCCTCAATTGATAGCATTTTTTTGTAGCTCGTCGTTGGTACTATCGATTTGACATGTGAATGTATCCAAGTAGGTACAGTACAAAAGCATTTTGGGATTAGTAAGATCTGGCATCGGAATGGTGGGGCTTCCCGCTGCTACAACAGTACGGCATGCCATGCGTCGGACATTCTAGCACATAGATCGGTACATTACAGCTGTCGAATAGAATATGAATCTTATTGGACAACTAATCAATTGAGCTTCACCTTACATGGAATGGAAATTATGTAAAAGCCGAAATATGTTCGAGTGGCGAAGGGCCACGTCGGCACCTGTCGCAGGGAATGGAACCGAGGTGCCGTTGGGACTACTGCACAATTTAAGCCACGATGGCTATGGAGTTTTTTGCAAAAACCCTGAGGCTGCCTAACCTAACGCCTGGAAATTTGATCAACGTGGGCCTCCCGGTGTGTCTGGGACATGTTAGCCATTGGCTATGCACCGCAAAGTTTAACTAATGCCCTGTCTCAGTAAGTTCCACTTGTCAATACGACCTAGGGAACGGAGTATATAGTGATAGGTTTTTGATGTAATGTTCAGGTACACCTGCATTCGTAGTTGATATCGATCTGTGAGGGCAGCGAAGTCTCATCACGGACAACTACGGCGTGTTTGACTTGATCGAACTCGAACGGCCCGACTCGCTGGAGAAGAAATTAGTGTCATGGAAACTTAAAACAGTATTCATAAGTGTTTTATTTGAAGGGAAATTCTGGCAACTGGATTACCCATAACGGATGTAATTATATGTATGCGCGCTCTGACTTTCACATGCCAGACAAGGGTAAAGATATCACAGCTCAAATGTGGAGACGCTAAACTGGGGTCCTTGGGCGTATTGGTTTCCTTAATCGTGAGATATCTCATGTAGGTCGTGCCTCTTAGCTAACCAGAATACACGAATTTATCTTAGAAACATACCATAGGTAGCGCCCGACACTACGCTATACCCAGGCATTCACCCACCCGGCAGTTCAGGCCGGTGTTGTACTGTACTGAGCAGGAAACCGAGCCTGCTTGCGTGCCTGCAGAGATCCACTGGAGCTCTGATATGGCACCCCACTCTAGCATGGCCTACAGGGGCCGCTATCGAATCGCCCAGGAGCGCCGCCACGTTCCGACCAATGACTTCATCGGTCGTATAGATTGCATATGCCCAGCCGTCCCCATCGCAAGGGGGGGTCTTCCCACTATCACAAGTTCGCTACGTATGCAACAGAGCACAGGCAGGAACTTGCCGACTTATCAGTGCTCGCTGATCCTCGGAGTAGGGAAAAAGGCACATGCGAAACAACCACGACGGTTCCAGCCCATCTCAGTAGGTACCTAACCTAAAGGATTAAAGAATGAGAGCCGTTTTCTTCTTATAAGCCACTCCTACCACCCTACTGCACCGCTTCCGTCCTAAATACCTGACATTGTTCCTCCTCCTCCCGTGTCTTAGCTTACATACCTGGATGGAAGGATAGCAAGGTGAGTACACGGTGAATCTATATTTCGCAATTTGACGCAACATTCCATTCATTGTCCGCACTCGCTCCGCGCTCCCTTTCTTCTTCTACATAGTAAAGTTCAAGTTTCCTGCTGTACGCTCTCTCCTTTGTCTCGAACCGACGTGCCATCACATCCATTACATTATCTACCTTCATTTCCCGCACCGTTGATATCCTTGTTACTACTATACATTGAGCCCCCAATCTCACTGTGCCAGCCTGCTTTGGTGCCTTTCTGAGTTTGATTTTAACTTTCCGGCTTACCGAACTCTCTCGTTCTCTCTCTTGTTCATCCATAACTGACCGACGACCCAGTCTCGCCAGGCGCCCCGATCAGCATCATTTACGTCGAGTCCCCTCTACTCCATTCGCGATGGCTCCTCAAGTAAACGGCGAGATACCTCCCTCGTCAGCGACCCTGTCGGTAAGCCTCCCAATCTTCCTCGATGGGCGCTTAGCAATGAGCATCGAGCTAACATGGCTTCGTCGCAGCACATTACCGGCTATCCAGTCGTCAGCGATGGCATTGCCTACTTCAAGAAGAACCCTTATGGCCAGAAGTCCATTGAGTTAAGCGATTCCGCTTACCAGACCTTTGCCAAGCCCTTCTTGCCCTACTTCAACAAGCCGTACCAGTATGTTTCGCCTTACGTCAAGAAGGCCGATGCCATTGGCGACGATGCATTGAGCAAGATCGACGAACGTATCCCTTCTCTGAAGAAGCCTACGGATGAGCTGGTCTCGGATGGCAAGGCCATCATCTTCTTCCCCGTTCGCAAGGGCCTAGAGACGAAGGATCATGTATTCGATATCTACAACTCCGAGTATAAGAAGGTTGGTGGAGAGGGCCTGGTGACCTCCGGCAAGGCCTTGATCTCTGCTGGTCTTGTGGTCACATCGGAGGCTCTCACTTGGGTCGGAGATGTTTTCCGTGCCAGCAAAGTCCAAGCAAAGGAAAGCACCAATGATATGTCTCACCAGGCCACCTCTTGAAGACTGCCTATATACTGAGAATAGGCGGACTCTCCTATCTACTGGATTTCTACGATACCTTCGGGGCAGTTGGCTCGCCCACTATGAGTCTGAAGGCTTGGCCGATTGCACTGGCCATCAAAAGGATATGTACGTTTACGGTATTGGCCGAAACGCAAGGACTATTATGTGCAACTATTGTCAACACGGGAGGGTCAGCTGGATGCGTTGTGGCGTGATGTTTGGCATTAATAGAGTGGACACTTGGGGTCTCGGCGTTGGCGTTTATTTTCCAACTCATGCTCTTGGCTTGAGGGTTGTCCCTGCTGTTGAAGACGCATCGACAGCGCTCATGTATGTATATTCTAGTAAAACGGGAGCCCGGCAGGGGGGGCTGGACTCATAGGGAGCATTCAATGCAAGCTCTTACCACACTCTACATGGGTCACCCTGGGCCATATTTCACATCATGCGGGAAGAGTTGGTAATGATTCGCACATTGTCGGATAATCGTTGCTTGTATGCATATAAGCCAACGACATTATTCCCGTGACCTTGCCCTCGTGTGTTCGGTGTTTCGTATTTAGTTCTAATACGGGATGATTTCATCATAGTTCGTCAATCGAAGTCCAATCGAATGTCGACGATAACCCTATCTATTGTATATGTTGGCTATCAAACACAAGACTGACATCTAATGATGGGTTAAATCCATCAGCATCATAACGGCAGGCATCTTGCGACGCCCGGAGGAGTTGAAAAGGTGGGGTTTAGCGGGGAAATTTGCTGGCAGTTGTCAACAGGCGCGCCATCTGGGCCGATAACTGGTCTTTGATCATTCGAGCCAAATATTGGCCTGGCAACGCGGCCCCACGTTGGCAGTAAACATAGGTAGTAGTAGGCACCCAAATTCACTACATTATTTGTGAAAGCACTCACAGAACTATAACACCGCAAGTCCGTCCCACACTTGCTGTATTCTATTAGCGGATCGAACTGCCCTTTGAAATCTGGAATCCCACAAGTTTCTACCCAACTGCATCCTCGCGCGAGTTACCAAGATATCGAGATGGAAGACGCCGGCAGCTTAGCTGGCCCGCCCGGCGCGAATGCGACACCGCTTCAGCCCGTTTCCCCCGACCGTGTCAACCACCAGAATCCCATGTTCGCCGCGATCCGAAGCAGCCCCCAGCGCGACAGCGACGTGCACGATAAGATCCGCCAGTTCAACAACCTGTCGCATTTACCACCCACATCCATGTCCAAGCAACTTGAGAGAATGACGGCCGATGCCGCCCTCAAGCGGGCCATGATCGGCAGAGAGGAGGCTGAGACTGAGATGCGCAGATACAGAGAAGAGGCCCGCGCTCTCCGCAAGCAGGTAGATGAGGGTCGTGAACGGGAACGCAAGGTCGGAGAGAGATTGGAAACTGTTATGGTATGTTGGGTCGCGCCATGTGAGAAGCCGCGCTGGGTTTCGCTACTAACGCTGTGAAATTGTTAAAGGAGAGCTACGGACGAGCCAAAGAAACCTATTCGCATACTCAGGCCATATGGGAGAAGGAAATCAGACGAGCACGCAAAGAAACCTTCAAGTCACAGTCGTCCATCCTCAAATTACAGGAGGAGCTAAAATCTGCACGAATCGCCACCAAGTCCACTGAAGAATGCCTCGAGCGCGAGAGAGAGCTGAGTAAGGCACGAGAACAAGAGGCATTCGCTGCGCGCTATCAATTGGTGCAACTACAGCAGGAGTTGGACAGTGCCCAGGAACGCATCGTGTTCCTCGAGGAAGAGCGGGATGCCTTCAAGGCCGCTGCCCAGAGCGAAGAGATTGCCAGGATAGCAGCCGAAGGACGCCTACCACTACCCCCAGAGAATCCGGGCAGCGAGTTTGCCTCTCCCAGAAAGAGCTCCCAGGGTCGGGAGTCGTTGTCGACATTCGAGATAGTATCCTCAGCCGCAACCGAAGCTGAGATCGAAGAGCTGACGCGGCTCTGGCAGTGGGAGAAGCAGAGAGCAGATCGAACACAGGACCACCTTGATTTCGTTCAAGCCGAGCTTCAGTTGCGCCCTATTCAACCCAAATCCGCGTCTCCCCTGCGCCGAAGTTTAATCTCATCAACACGCAAGGAGCGAACTGCGCAGATCGAAATTGTCGATCCATCAGATCTAGTGATACTGGGCAGAAGCGCTGAGCCAAACAAACCTTTGGCTCCTGCAGAGACCATCCAGTTACAGTCAGGACAAGAGAGCGAGGTTTCTGAACCCCAGATAATAGAACACCTAATGAGCGACGCACAAGAGGAACCCGAGGAACAGCCAAGACAACTAGAGCGGAAAGAACTCCGTCGTAGTACCATATTTGTCCCCGCAGAAGGCATTTTCCGTACACTCTCCCAGAATGAACTAGAAGCAATGGAGCGGGATGAGGAAGAGGCTACGCTAGAAGCCCCTGCACCTGTAGACCCGCAGCCTGATCCTCCTCGTTACGCCCGAACTCCCTCAGTCGAGCCGCCAACATTTGCTCTTCTAGCTCAAGAGCGAACGTCGTTACTTTCGCTCCTCAACGCACCTCGCGAAAGCGAGGCGTTTCAGATTCCCAGCAGAGACAACGACGTCTCCTGCGCTATAGACGACGACGACGGTGCGCCAATAGAAGAGACGGACGACTCGCCCGAATCCCCCCCTCACGCGGAACCATCATCCGATCTTCGACCTCACACAACCGCAGCCTTCTACACCGTAACAACAACGACGACGACGATCCCCATCCAAGACGAGAACGTGAAACCGAATTCGGCTTCCTTCATCTCGAAAAACGGACACGGCCGTGCGCCCTCTTTCGACGTGAACAACCCGGCGCTAACGCCGACCATGACGCGCGAGCAGGCCCTGGCTCAGATAAGGGAACGCCGGGGACGCGCTAGGAGCGCCATGCAGGGCGCCATGACACCCCACAGACAGATGGTGACCGGCGCGTTGGCGGATCGTAACGTGAGCGCACCCGCGGGTCGCGCGGCCAAGGGCCGCTCTTAGGTTGAGGCTTTCTGGGCCTTGCGATTCATGCCGCGATGATGGGGGTTATATGCACGGATGGGATCAAAGGAGGTGGGGGAGTATGGTGTTGTGGTGATCAGGGGGCAAATCAAGTTTACCGTTGCATTTTTGCTTGCTCATAAACGGCATCAGCGGGAATGAAAATGATTTCAGCAGCACTTTTTCTTTTCCGGCATGGACGGGCGAGGAGTTTGAAGGCGTTGACGGGTGCATATATATATATCTACTTGTTGCGTATATATGTACGTTCTGATTGATTAGGGGGATTGGGGGTATGATTCATCATGGAGTTGATATACCCCCTATAGGAGCACGTTGTTTCCTCTCTTTACTTGGGTCGAGCTGGGATGTTGGGATTAATCAGGCTACCTACCAAATAGTTTGTTTAAAAATGGTGAACGTTTCGGTTTATGGTCTAATGAATGAGTTCACTCGGTCATTACGCTGTTATAAATACTACTAAGAAGCTCATTATTGGTTGCATTCTGTAAATCTTGGAGTACGATGTGTTTTTAAGGGCTCTCATGTACCAGTATGGACTCCACTCCATCACCATGTCAGAGTGACTAGGTAAACGTCTCGACGCCTTCGCGGGCACTAAGAATGCAGTGAATGCAAGTAAGAAAGCGTGATCTCAGCTATGATATTCTGCATTTAACACAATTGTTTTACTATAGCCTCAGGCAGAATTTTTAGTTAAAACAAGCCCATACACATCTACCTATATCCTATATGCACTTGGGGACTTGAGCACAACGGAGAAACTCTTGATCAATCGAAGACAGATAATAAAATTCATGGCTCGTAATAAAGATGAGTAGAGAGGGAAGTTCCCCAATTCCATACATTGTTATCCTCAAAATGCTCTGCACTTTCATTTCTCTTATACCCCCTATTCATGACTGAGTTAAGAAAATAAGTTGACATAAATAAAACTCTTCCTCCAACTCCCTGAACCTTTCCGTTCTCCGAGAACTGAAATCAGCGCAGGCAGCTTTCGTTGCTTGTAGCTCATGATATCGAGTGCTCATCGAGTGTGGCGTGTAGATCTTTGTTGTGTGTGAATTTACCCTCTGAGAAACCAAATCGCGATCGCAAGAAGCACACAAACGATAACGGCCAAGGTGCCCGAATCAATGGTCAACAAGAAGTGCCAGGTACTTATTCCTGGTGCACCGCCCAGAGTCAGACCCAGGCTTCGTCCGTCCGTGCCGAGGTTTAGTCCCACCTGGCGATTACTGATGTCTCTAATCTGGACTCTAGTGCTGGTGTCCGAGTATTGCATCTGTATGGTCGGTTGTGGTCTCTGTTGCCGTGCCGCATCCCCAAAAACGAAATTTGGTACCTCATGCTCAATCTTCGGGCCGCGCTCATGTGCTTCTCTCTTGCGGCATGGGATTCTTTCTTCATGCCTGTCATCACGCCGTGATAGTTCCGCCGCCAGGGCATCGGTGTTTAGCGACATGTTGACTTGGCATGAGTCGTGCCTGACGTCAATATGCGGTTGGTCGCTGGTGGAAGCGGGGCTGGCGAGAGAGTTACTAGTGTGAGAAGAGGCACCAGGGGGAGAGGAACCGTCGGGAGCTGTGCCGGCGTGAGGTGTGCTGGCATGAGGTGTGCTAGCATAAGATGTGCTAACGGGAGTCACGCCGTTGGGAGATGAGAGGGTCTCCCAGATGGTACCGATAGTCCGTGCCAGATTCTCGCGTTCTCCTTGTGGCGGGGGGCTCGACATGATGGATTATGTAGGAGCGAGGCAAAATATGCTTAAGTATAATGATGATGATGGCGCAGACGGGTACTTGCTTCTCATTTTGAGTGAAGGTTGAGCGATGAGAGAACATATCAATATATATATATCCACGTGGAGACAGGAATTGATCTTTTTGCGTTGAACAAGCGCGGGAATGTTCTCTGCGTAATGAAATGCCGAAGCCGACGTAGTACATTTACTACGAACCCTATGAGGAAAAATAGAAACTTTTGATAATGTCCCGTTTCTGTTTATCGATCGGGAGTGGGAACGCTTCGTCGTAGCACACTATGGATCTCATACCACTCGCTGCGACATGTAAATCTTACAGCAAACCGGTCGACTTGCATTTTTCAAACAAGCTGCTCATGCAAACCCTTGCTGCTCGCTCTCTATGTCCTAAGAGATGGACTGACTGACAACTGCCCATCTTCAAGAGTCCGGACTAATCCGTGTCATCGTGGGGCTTCATTCGCTTACACAAGAGCGTCCCTATACTTCCATCGTCAGCAAGGAAGTGTTTCGCGTATAGTCCTACAAGCCCAGCAATTCAATAGAATTACTCAAGGTCATTTAGAGTCCCTCAACCGCCCGCTTCTGGCCAACACGTGGATCACGCTAAGGCCACTCATTGTGAGTGTACGCGGTTGCGCAGTGTGCATGGCTCTTTGACGCCTGTATCCCAGTGATAGACCTGCATTGTTAAAAACTCGTGGAACCGCCTTATCACGTTCGCCACCACTGGCAATCGAGAGGAAGAGCCATAGCCACCCCCCTTCCTCCCTTCCTCCCTTTTCCTCTAGGTTTAATGCCATGCCCACATTCATTTATCCTGTGCTATGGAAATGAAAATCTGTCCTCTGCAACATGTCGGAGCACATATCCCATATCGAACATAAGTTCTACTCGGTACCCGTTAAACGTAACACCATCCATCCATACATTTACCAGTAAGGGATAATATTGATTTGCCCTCCCCCCGACCTCTTCTCGTGTCAGGGAAACATGGGGGTGTTGTAGTCGATGGTACAAGAGAATACAACTCTTTGGAGAGCCGTACAGGAAGATGCTATTCAACTACACTCAAGGCCCCAACCGCATGGTCACAAGGAGGAGAGCATGGCAAACAGGAACGGTTCTACCGACTGGCATGCACGCCTTCGACCCAGTAGATGATTTTGCAAAGAATACATGTTGAAGGCCAGAAGATTCATAATCAGTATGAGATAGTCTACCCACGCCGCATTTGAAAATACCATTGCTGTTTTCATGTCAGTACTTCGTCGAGTAGTCAAGCACTAATGCGAATGATGATAAATATTGTTGTTATACTACTGCTTTCTATGGAACGATGATATTATGTCACATAATTCCAGCCAGCTGTTATGAATTAGGTTAGTCGATTGGTTCGTTCAACACCGGAGAAGGGCGAAGTCCTCAGAAGACTAGTTCCCAACAGCACAAGTCTCCCAAATAATACTCCAAAGTCTGCGTAACAAGTTGAACCGTTTCCGTGAGTGCTGTACTTCAAGCTCGTTGCTAAGCGTTGTGCATGATCAGTGAAGCGCTGGTGTATTCCTCCTGACGGGGAGTCCCGAATATAATTTGATTCCGTAATTCTGTCCAGCTATTATCAAACATTGTAGTTAGGCTTTGATGCCCTTGGTGGGCATTTTGGTGCTCTCCTACTCCAGCCCCCACGACAGAAAAATCCTCTTGAAGCTGCCCATCATTACTACTGCATAAATCACTACCAAACGTTTTCGTCGGTTGCTTCCATCTATCCGAATGTTTGTCGTCTTACCTCCATAGAAGCAGTTCCACAACATCCCAGTCGTGACATGAACGCAGCACCAGCGCAACCTTTCCCCTCTCAGTAAAACAGATAGAAAACACAGAATCAATCCTCCAAACCCACCCAATCATCTAGTGGCGAAGAACCAACCTCCCTTACAGACGTGAGATGCCTCTCGCAATGCTTCTGTCAATTTGTTTGTGGTTTGGTAACATAACACCACTCCCTTGCCTTGCCATGTCACCACATCTGATACCACATCTGAGGAACAGAGGAAGAGAAGAATCTCGTGCGTTGTTACCAGAGGCAAACTGTCGAAGGGTTCTAGGCTCTTTGCACAACCCACACTTATGCCCCTTATACTACCTTGGCATCCTGAAAAAGAATTACCGTTAGCTTGACATTATGTTTTGTGCAGCCGCATTTATCTTTGCATGCCGTCTCAGGGATGATATAATTGACAGTATTGGCTGCGAGATGTATTTTGAAACGACTTGCTGTTGTACTATCTGCTACAACCGCTCGATCGGTAAGGGAATTGACGTTTGCGTATAGATAACGAGAGCTAGAGACGCGGTGGGAAATGGAGTAATAGGACTCCCTTAGCCTAAGATGTCTGATGTTTGTGAAATATAGAACTGTCTAAACCAACAGGGGACTCGGCCTAATTTTGTCCAGCGATATATCAACAAGAACGTACCAAGGTCGATGTGGCCGTCTTGCACTGATTACTCATCGGCTATCCGAGAGGCCTCACGTCAGACTGCAAATTTTGAGTTCATCTTTCACGTTTATTTTCTAGTATAACCGGCGAGGTACCTCATTGCGTGTTCACCATGCTTGAAGAGAAAATTTAATTATTTGTATCTAAAACTTGAATTCGCACCTCACAACGATGGGATCGCTGGGACATTGGTTATATCGAACAGATTAAGATATACCATATCGCCATCTATAGTTTATCTAGACTCTCCTACTAAATAGCTCAGTAGTTTATAGCCTAGCAGCCTCGCTTTCATGTTATTTGCCGTTTCAGGATTATAGGGCTAACGACGACGAAACTCCCTGGCTGGCCACATGAAAATGACAGCGACGATAGAATTACCCCATTATATGGAGGAATGGCATGAACTTCAAAGCAAATACACCCGATTGTCCTAGCAAAACCCATCCCCGATGCAGTGGTATACGCAGTACCAACCTCAAAGCAAAAAAGACCGGACTCCGAAATACGAACTTCCCTATTGCGCCACGGTTTCCTGACTCGTTTAATCCTCCGTTAGATCTATTAAATCCACTTGTATGCCATCTTGAAGGCGGCCTCTCTTAGTGGGTCGAGGCGCTGGGGGATCTATTGTTAGGTCAACGAGCTCGCCGAATTCACGTTTAATCGGAGGATTTCTTCCCTCTCGCTTGGTCTTGATTTCCTAATTGAAAGTTATGAGATGATTTGTCTCATAAAGGGGCGACAAGGTGTTACTTGCCCGTAATTCTTCTAGCCGTTCTCTGGCTAGGCGGTCTCTCTCGGCCGGTGTCAAATTCTCAAAAGTGGGCGACGGGCTACGCGGAATGATGAGCTCACGCTTTAGAGCCTCTAATTAATGTAATTTTTAGTTATACCGGAAGCCTTGTGCATGCTCATAGGACTAAACCAACCTCTAGATCGATAAACGAATCTCATGATGAGGATCGGACCCTTATCTTCCTCTATATTGTGAGCAGCATAGAATCTGGGTGCCATAATAGTTTTGCGGCCACCGTATCTTAATGGTATCAGCTTGGTTTTCTCTTAGAATAAAGGGAGTATGGGCGCCATACGATGTACCATGCGAGATGCCTTCGCCTTTGATTGACTTCTCTGCCAGTTCCAGAGCATCTAACTCGGCATGGTTGATACCACTCCAGGAAACAGGGCCATCCTCGATCTTCCGGTAGAACTTGACCTCAATAGTACCCAACTCCTTTGCAATTTTGAGGTCTCTCTCCACGCGTTCCTTTTGGGTATCATCGACTATCGAGGCCTTTAATGAATGGTCATGGAAGGTTTGGAACAGGGTGCCTACCTGTTTTCACAGCGGTAAATTTGAATTTCCGTAAAATCCATGAGCTGGTAGAGTGAGAGAACATCTCCTGGCCTTTGACATGGTATTTATAGGGACGACCATAATTCATATCCGTGCTGCGGATGATAACCCCCCGTGAACACTTCCCGTCTACATAGGTGTTAGCAACGAGGACATGGTTGCGATAACCCCATTGATAGCTAGAGTTCACTTCGATAGTGACATTAAACTCGGTATCATCAACACACTCGATGTATTTGGTTGTCGACGGGCAGGCGATTGGATCGTTACTGTCGTGAGCATTGGGGTCATCAAGTTCGGGTAGTGCTTCCTCTTTACGCCGCACAGTGACTTCTAGCCCAGGGACGTCATCGTGAATGGCCATCTTGGGCAGATCGCCGGGATGCGTTTGTGGGTGATGCAGAGCCGATAGGGATCCCAGGATGCTGCGCTTTGTGCTAGTGCTCTGGAAAGACGTAACGAGAGGTGTAAATGTGAAAATGAGACTATCAAACGAAATGTACCTCTCGCAGGAGGTGAAGCATAGGGCCTGATTCGTTCCGAGAAGAGAATCGCACACTTAGAGAGAAGAAAGTATAGTTAGTGTGGGTGAGTTAAGGTGATCTCGGTGGCTGAACAAGGCGAAGGAGCCTTGGAAGAATAGAATTCAGACGGTAGGTATCAAATATAGGTAGTAGGTAAGTAGTTAGGTCCTGTACCGACCTATCCACGTAGTACTTGGAGGTACGTGCTTGTAGGGATCATCGAAACTCAAACTCACCTGAAGCTCGAAGCTACTTAGGTACATCGGTAGGTAGGCTCCTTCGGAGAAAGCATTCATATCATTGGTTACAGCTTTCAGCTCTTTCCTTGTGTACGTTCAGGGCTTGTCAGGGAGATTGATGTATGTGGATTTTCAAGCATCGTAACATTGCCCTACATACATAAGTATCTAACGGAGGTAAAAAAGGTAAAAACAAGCCAATTTTCTAATTGACAAACCTATGGAACTCATACATAGGTACTCTGACGCAATTGGGTATCTCATTTGCTACGTCGGCGTTTATGCTTCGCAGCGCCTGGATGAAACGTAACCACTGAACAGCGCATTAACGCAGCTGAATGCAGCCTGATCATATGGCTACTCAGCCCTTATCGCCCACGAAGCTCACAGGACCCATCCGCCTCGATTGTCTTCTCCTTGTCTGTGCCTGGCTACCTATGTCTAGCAGACACATCTTCGCTAAAAACAACCCGGGCTGCGATTCTAGTGGTTGACAGTGCTCTCTGGATTCTTTATGCATTGATCTGATAGACAGGGCTGATACAGTTCTTAACTTCGTACCAGTTTATAATCCCTGCGTCCTTGATATTAATACCAATCGATCATTGGTTTCCATTAAAGGTATTCCGAGAGGGACTCTGACAGCCTGCGATGTAGAGTATGCTTGACTATCAGAAGCTTCAGGCTCTGGCGTTGACTTGCGCAAAGGGCTAAGTTCGCCAACAACACCTCCCCCATTATCAATAGAGCATGGAATGATAGGTAAGCATTGTATACTTGTAACACCGTAGACGTCTGCGCTTTACCCGGCAACAGGATTGGCGTGTATGGTAACCCTCTCGATAAAGGCCTTTTCCTTAGGCCTATTTTTCTTGTCTATCTCGATAGCCTCTAGCTTGGCTAATGTTCTTAGGCTGTCGTCACCCAAGAGTTTCCCAAAAACCGTATTTAGGCCATCCAAGTGCGGCGCCTTATCAAACAGGACGAAGAACTGCGAGCCGTTGGTACCAGCTCCTTTGTTGGCCATTGACACGATCCCGCGCGCATTGTGCCTCAGAGTTGGGCGTATCTCGTCCTCAAAGGTGCCACCCCATATTGACTGTCCGCCCTTTGGGTTGTCCGGGGTGGGATTCGCTGGCCCGCCGGTCTGCACCATGAAGCCAGGAATCAATCGGTGAAAGGGAGATTGGTCGTAATAGCTGGATGCACAAAGAGCAAGGAAATTCTGCAACGATGCCAGTTAGTTTCGAGTATGTACGTGAAGAGCTTTGTGGTAAACGACAAACCTCGGCAGTCTTTGGCACGCTCTCGCAGAAGACCTCGATCTTGAGATCGCCCAAGTTGGTGTGTAGGGTCACGGACATGGCGTAAGTACTCGTCGAAGGTGTTCTATTCAATTATATAGATATGTCCAGTAACTGCAGATAGCAACATCCAATACGAAAGTACTTGTGGACATATCCGAGCGAAAACAACCTTAGTGACAAAAGTTAAATTGGGGAAGATCATTGGCAGCTTGAAGCTAAGTTTAGGTGAACTAACAGTGGCCGTGGAGGGGTAAATTGAGGAACCCCCGCGTTATCGCCTCACCGTGTACAGTATATCTATAAATATTACTACAGTATAATATAACATGGAGGTGGGAACTAGGATTGGCTTCCTAGCCAACCGTACTGTGTATACACTATACTGGAAGTCATCTGTTTGATTATTTGATTCACTTGTATTGCATTGCAAGGTTGCACTTCACACTACACTATAGTAAGTCGACGCGACTAGCCTTGTTCCATTTATATAGAACTTCACAAAATAGATTTGGAAAGCCTTACCTACAAGATAAGTGACCCAACGACCATGCTATTTATACTATCCATTGGGTATGGAAGGGCTGTAATAAGCACTAATAGGTGCTGATTAGTTGACAGGCCATTTCCCCCAAGTTTCTCCATGCTGAGTATATTAATTTGAATGCAACAATATATCATTCTGACAAAACCTTCTCGTGATATTTACATTAGAAAAATCACATTACGCTTATAGCCCTAAACATCAACAAGAAATGAGAATAATAATACGTAGGGAATCATATCTACGCAGTACGGAGCATTAAAACTCTGATATTCATTCATGGTAGGGCAAGAGGATTCGCTAAGCTAGCTCTATTTGGGTTTCCGAATGTCTTGTGTCAACCCTGCTACATGCAGAAGTCGGCAGCCATCAGCTTGGCCCCTTGTCCTTGAACCCTGAAGTCCTACACTAGACTTTAGTCTAGACCCGATTCGACTGAAAGGGGAATCACCTCACAGTATAAGTCCGGCCAGGCCTCACGAATGGTGAGAATTAGTTCCACAAAGTCTCCAGTTCCACGTGTTAAAGCACCTTTGCGACTCAATGCGGAAGTCAGAAGAGAGACAGCTCGTCTAAGTCTCAGGAGTTGCGGCCTGACGATCATTCGAGAATAAGCGACGAAGAGCTTGGAAGGCCAAAGTAAATACACTCACTACTTAGATACCAGGGAGTGCAGGTAACTACATAGTACTAAGTCAAACCTCATATACCTCATATAATCTGAACATATACATAAACCGTGACATGCGTCCTTACCAATTCTCGCTCTGGCTGTTGTACCTATCCTATTGGGCCTTTCGTCCGTCTGTCTGTCCGTCCGTCCTAGGTTGTGAGACCTGAACGATCAGGCCAACTCAAGCACCTCAGCTTCCCTGAATGTCCTTCAGCTATCTCACTCAGCTTCGACAGTAATTCCATGCCAAGCTAAACATCCGACATGTATAGATTGTCCGGGGTCCCAAATCCTAGATTGCAAAGTGACTAACTGGTCAGTTAACTTGGGCCTTTATTGTGGTCTTACAGGCTTTGAACACCCCTTGAGAATTCACAGGTATGCTTACCCACTGCGTAGGTGATCTACGATACCAAACAGCTACCTATTTACGCCTCTTTTTCTTTTGTCACGCCCGAAATACTTGTCATTGCTCTCTACTCTCATGTATCACAAAATCAGGATCATTGTGAAAGACTTGTAACATCGTGAGGAGCAGCGGCAGGGCGGTGACCTTCTTGGAATTAGCTGATAGGTGCATTGAGCTGGTGCAATGGAGTACCGTCCTTGAACCTTAATCCACTCGCATCGCTCTCGTCGGCCGACTTTCCCCATCTTCCATCCCCCTGGCTAACTCTGTCCTGGTTGTGCCCTGGTCCAATCTACATGGTGTCGACATGGTGGAGCGCTGTTCATTTGCAGCCTTAAGAGACTAACCTAAATCTAAACCTACTGGTACATTCAATCAATCAACACACTTATTCTCCCCATTCCCGTCTTCGCCGCTTTCGCCGTCATCCCATACGCTCTCTATCAGCCAAAACACACCTATTGTCCCGAAAACTGCGCAGCAAAGTCTCGACTCAGCTTCCTATCAACCCACTTCCCTCGTAAATTACCTCGGCTTTGGTTTTCTTACACCAGACTTGAGCGACGACCTCCACAACCCCAACGCTTATCCCGGACCTTTCAATACACACCCACCGGTCGCCTGCCACCCGCCATACCGCCCTGCATCTCGACACCTCGGTGTCGTAACCGCAGTGATTGGCCCAACCTACCAACACTGACGATTCGACCATCGCATTTCCTCTCGACACTCCCCCGGCGCACGGCCGTAGTCGCAGAATAGATGTGGCTAACACTGCGCCGCTGTTGTTGTTGTTGCCGCCACTGAATCCTAACCCCACCATTGTCCGATCCATATTCGCCGGCATCACCACCTTGATGACGAATATCCCGTGCGACGAAACATGACGGATCGAGTGGCCGCCTTCGTCCGTGTTTCGGGCCCGCCAAACAGCAGTTTCTTGGTCGGATATCCTGGCATTTCCGCGACGTTGGTGAGTGCATTATGGTTGTAGTAGCCTAGGCTTGGGTGCTGTATTTGTCGCATCGTGTCGCCGTCGCTCTCATTCTATCCTGCCCCTAGGCGTCGCATTGGAGTACGGCGCTGCAATCCCGCCATATTCTCTCATTTTACATTTATGACTTGGAAGCGGTGTGACGAAGAATGTTAGACTAACATAGATTCGCAGCCACGAATTGAGGGCAAGGTCGAAATTCGCCCACAACAAGGTATATCAGCGCCGGTCGCCATCTCCCTTGTCCGAATATGTCTGCAGCGAAGAGAAACCATCCACCCTGCCGCGGAAAACGTAGCTAAACGTCACCTTGGCACCCCTCGACGGGAGACGACCGACGTTGTTGGCAAGGAGCTTCTGCTATATAGGTGCTCGTCTGGTAGGGAGGCGGAGAATGTCATCGCCATGGACCTACCGTTTGTTTTGTTCATACCCTTTGGGAGAGGAGGTGAAGAGACAAATAGGAGGATACCTCCAGCGTCGTTACAGCTTCCTAGTAGGACTGCTGAAACGTACTATGAATTGGTCGTCACGGTACAACAGGGCTCAAGTGTACAAAATAAATACGCATTCCCGGTACCTTTGCAGCGATACGACACATTATCGACCTTTGGAATGTACAACCGCCCGGAGACTAAAGTTGCCACCACCGACAGCATCGTCCAGCTTATTATGTCACTACCGAAATGGAGTTATGGTCCCATGGACCCAATTACTGTCTATATCAAACTGGCACCAAATTTGGATTGGATGGCTAAGGCTAGGAAAGTCACAGTAAAGAGCATCACATTAGCCATCGAGGAGGAGATAACCTACAACCCTGAGGGCGATGAACCAACAAAGAAGGTCAACCGGATACAAAAGCACGTCCAGAATGTGGGAATGAAATTACCCGAAGAGGGTTATGTGACGAACATGGGCGTCATATTTCCGCATAAGGACTTACGGGATTCGAATGGAATTGTTCGGAGAGGGCAACCGGCATTCCCCCACTACGAGGTCATGTCTTTTACCACAACATCAACCCTCTACAAGATAGAATTCTTTCTCAGCATCAAGGTATGTATACACCATAACGATCGTTATGACATTCTAGAAGTAGTTTATACGTCTACTAACAACCTATATCGAAGGCGAGCATGACCTCGGCCAGGGATATCACGCTTCGACAACCTATCGTGATCTGCCCCCTAGATCACCAAGCTTGTAAAGAAGAGATGGACGCCATTGAACAGGCCGCGAAAGATGCTTCAACTGTTGATCAGACCAATCCTATGCTGCCAGCCCGGAATATTGTGCTAGCTAACGACCACAACGCCTTGGCAACATTAGGATTTTGTCTAGTTGGGGGCCAGAAGAAACCCCTGATTGAATGAATAGGAGCTGGGCATGACATCTCGAATTGGCCAAAAGAAAGAAAGGAAGAAAGAGGAAAAACGTCGTTAAAAGATGAGCAGCAGTGACAGTTTCGTCTGCAGGGGAAAACTATTACGACAACTAAGACTCGGTGCGCACCCACAGCTAGCCTAGCACTCACAGCTTAGCGCTTATTTTGGCTCGCGAATACACCAATCCGCTACCCCCGAATGAGAAAATTAAACCGTTGGTCGTTACCATCGTGGTGCCGCATCATACGTCCGCACCCGTTATTCGGAATATGATACAACCTGGGCCTTGCTGCGCGGGGAGTAATATTAGGGCCTACAACTATTCAAATACCTTGGAATGCAGAACCCTATTAAGATGAGAGCGCAGCTGTCAAAAAGCGAGATAGTTTGGGTAGGCGGCAGCCGCTCTGCTCTCAATCACCAGGCCAAACTAGGGCTACGGTAGGGATCAAAGTCTATGGGGCTAGATTAAAGGAACCCAACGGCTCTCGTCCTTATCGGTTTCTTCACGGCCTCCGGAAACATATAAAACGCGACGATTCGACATATAGGCTTGAGGGCGTTCGGGACGATTGAAGTTTAGGAAGCATAATGTTGCAGGATCACAGGTGCATTGGTATCATGGGCGTTTTAGGCGTCTTGACGGGTTGGGAGCGATGTCTAACATACGGTACGAATTACATGCTTTTCCTGGGGTGATTGATATGCGAATACGCATACTTCGTTATGCTGGCGTAAGTCCGAACGAGGTGGCTTTCTTAGCGCAATAACGCTCGCGGATATGGACGCATACTGGGTACCCAGGGCTCCCACCAAAGAGATCAATACCTGGCATACCGAGAGGGAAAGTGGTTCACAGTCGTCTTCAAGATGCGATACCCCAAGCGACTCTAGGCTCATGAAAGAAATCGTGTGAGCGAGGATTGACGGGTCTGACTAACTGCACATGCGCGAATTGAATGATAATATAAACCTAATTTGAGCCATTCTCTTGGTCTGGCTACGCATGACAAGTTGCATGGTATTTGACATGGATTAGATGCTTGTCCAGGACTTTTGGAGTCTTGGTTTTCACAGTATCTGTTCTACCCCTGACCAACTGTTGGGAGCTATATTACCCGCACTAACACGTCCAAAGCAGTACTTCAACAACATCATTTGATCTAATCAGGACCGTAGAGGCCAGCTTATGAACAGAATCAAATGAAAATAGAGAACCCCATCAGAATATTTTTATTGACTTTTAGTGTATGCGTATTGTTGTGTTCCCAAGGTCGGTTACTGATAAGTTCCCCTAGACATTGCGATCCATGTGGGTTCAACAAGCGCATGATCAATAGATTCTGCTCCACACATTAAGGTTAAGGTGCCGTACCAAGGTCCAGTATCCACCTCAACGAATGTTCAAGTATTTTTGGTCCTTTTCACATGAATATAAGTTGTGAAGCATGAGACAGGAATCCTTGTCGGTTTGATTACGGCTGCTAAATGGACGAACCTAGATGTTAGCGTATGGTTGACTAATCACTGCCTTTGGAATTTTGTAACACCAGTTTTGATGGTGTTGATTTTCAACTGCGGGGTCTGCTAACATTATGGATGCGAAAAGGCCACAGATAAACCAATCGTCTGGGAGTTTGGCCGAGTGGTTAAGGCGCTGTGTTTAGGTTATTCTTCACTGAATACTTGAATCCCGCAGTGGGAAACCGCGCAGGTTCGAATCCTGCAGCTCTCAAGATTTAACTTTTTGCGTTTTATTTATCTAATTCTGTGTGAGAAACGAAAGATGATAGGTAGTACGGCTACTTACTCACAAGTTTGCCAGGAGGGTTTGAGGCGCAACATTTACTACTTACAATTCCATTTTATTTTAAAGCTTCAACTTAACGTGCGATAGCGGGGTTGCGAATTACCATATAGGACCCTCCATGCAGATAGCTACTAACTAATGCTAGGTATGTATCCCTGCAACTCCCGAGCTTCTCTGCCCCTCCAGCTTCAATTTTTGGTCCTCGTTTTTCCTTACGATCATACATACAACTCCAAACATTGACCTCTTTCCACCCTCTAAGCGCCGCCCAATGAAGACGTTATAGGAGAACGTAGCGACGTGAGACCGCTCAACAGCCTACTTAACCGAGTCCCACAATCTTATTAAAGACAGCTCTTCAAGAGCAACGATGCCGTTCGACGACGACGACTTGACGCCCGCGTCGCTTGGCCCTGTCCATGATGAGGCCTCCTCCGACGCCGAAGACGGCGATCGAGCCCAAGACTTCCGACTTTTCTCTTCGCTTCTCGCGGGCCCTGGGGGCAAGAAGAAATCCCAGGCTTCTAGCAAGGCTATACGGCGCGGCGAAAAGGACTTCGAATCGCATGGCACACGCGCGCAGGAGGGCGTCCTCGAGTCCAGTCGCTCCGCGATGCATGAGGTTTTGAGTTATACCCGCCAGAACCAACCTCGGAATGCTTTGCGCGGATGGTACTTCCCCGACAGATGGGCGGACGTGGCGCCGGAAAGCGACTCACCGAGCGAAGCCGCAACCGGGAGGCAGCCAGGTGATCAGACGACCAAGGGTCGTGGCTCGGGCTGGGGCTTGTTTGCTAGGGAACGGATCGTCGCGCTCGAATCGGATTCAGGCACCATGTTATCGTCGATGGGCCGCGTCGTTACGAGCGCCGAGAAATCCAGTCCAGGGTGGCTGAAGACATGGCTGTTACCGGAAGAAGCTCTATTTCTAATCGAAAGAGGGACGCTAGACTTATGGTGGCCGGTACGAGGAATCGAGGAGATTTTCCCGTCGGACGAAGGTCCAGAGGCGCCGCTGGTGAAGTCGGAGCCGCTCGAGGACTACGAGCTTGGTATCCCTCTGAGCTTACAAGCTGCATATGCGCTCTTCATTGGGCGAGATGGAGAAAGAGGGAAGATTAGTCTCGAAAAATATCAGGTTTACGCCAATCTCAGACGTTCAGGTTATAGAGTGTTGCGAGCGACGCCGTTCGCACTCCAGACATCCTCATCACAAGCCCCCCGTTCACTCTGGCAATGGCTTTTTTCGCTGATACAAAACGCGAGTAGCCCCTTTGCTGGATTTTCTGATCATCGGGGATACGGGCCACTCGTGAGACCGGGTTTATATCGCTCATATGTACCTATTTTCGAGCAACTAGCCCTTGTACAGCGACACAAGCCCTCTCCCCTTCCAGCATCAGAAGCACCCCAACCTCAAAATCCTTTCAAGATCCATTTCGACATATGGAAGAGCGCATCGACCTTTTCAAAAACAAAACCGCCGCCGCCTGACTTTCAGATGGCTGTCGTGGATGCTCGCGAGTCTAGCGTCCCGACGCTCGAGCAGCTGGACAATTTGCTTCTATCTACGCCGTGGGATCCGCCTAATGCGGATAATGGCAAGCCAGGAGCAGGATTTGTATACAAGCGCCTCAAACACGGATGGCGAAATGCCATTGTAGCAATTGTGGACCGCGGGTTAATTAGCTATATGAGGTTTGGCGAGATGGCGTTCGGTGAGGAATTGCTATATCAAAACACGAACACGCGGCCGAGGGCGAAGAGGGGTGGACGGGCCGGGAGAGGCCGCGGAAGAGGGCGTGGAAGATGATAATGACGATTCTACTACCACACGGCATACGCAGTAATGATGGCATCAATTAAGCCATACCTTGATGGACATGCCTGAGGCGACTCGCATAGCGAATCAGCAAAGTTCAGCCGATCAGTCAAAAAGTAAGGGATTAGAGAGCCTAGACTTTTTAGTCCTATATCAACAACCCGAAAGGTATCCTGATATTATGACAGTATTAGGTTCCCTCAAGGGAACCGCGAAGCCAAATCCGGAAAATGACTTCGCTATGCGCTTTGATTCCTTGCCTAACAAAACCGAAATCGATAAAACGAGAAAGAATAGATAATCAGATTTTTAACACCCGGTGTTCATCTTCACCGCTAGTCTCTATATCATGGCACAAGCTCTTGATGGCATGACATAAGGCTTTATCCTTCCATCCTATGACAATCTGACGGACTCGTATCATCATCTCAGTCTATATCTACTTTCAGGCCAAGAAGTCTATACGTGCTTAAAAGGACGGTTTATGAGTTAATTCACAGTCAACATCTTAATCATACAGAGTGCTGATCATCGAACTTTGTCAGTCAAGACGCCTTTAGAGAGTATTATTGACCTTTGGGCCCCCAACACCCCGATCAGGATGTCTTCACAAAGTTTATCTCTATCTTCTCATACCAAGTCTTTTCTGTTCGGGATTTGATGAGAGTGATCCTATTCAGTATTGCAGGGGTTTCTCTACGCACATCATTTTTTGACTCAGAAAGAAAGTAAGATGAACCTATTACCTTATCTAAACACTCAGCCCCGACGCCGTACCCTATATTCGTGAAGCAACAACCTTTCAGAATTCGTATTCGCGGCAGCCTACAAGAACATTCCTGCTGACACGGCAGCTCGCATGGGTATTTCAAACTCGGTACCATTGGTGAGCGTTCAGCTGACGATTGTGATGCAAGAAGCCGTTCTTCGCGGGACTCGGCTAGGACTTCCCATCCATTACTAATATACTGAATTACTTGCGTTGAACCTTCGGCAAGGCTTGCCCAGCATCAGGCCACCTTCCGAGCATATGACTTATGAATCGCTTACTCATAATATCAGCGAATTGCAGCTTGGCTTAACACAGCAGGCACGTACAGATATGCTAAGTTCCGGCTACAAAGTTTGCCTCTAAATGAGCTTGATAATATTTTAAGGCGGTGTACTGCGAAACAGTTTACGCATACCAAGGGCCAAAGTTTCTTGTTTGCGCACAGCATCGAGACTATCATTCGAACTTAACTGCGCGCAAGTGAACCGGGCGCAAGTCGTAACACACAGATTAGGATCCCACGTCATGTGGGGATATAGCACCTTGGAGTGCTATTGAGCAGCGACTGTGATACGTAGTCGACCTGAGAGATTAGGCTTGGTCCAGAGAGTCTGACTTCGGTGCATGTTCTCTGTATAAGTATACCGAATGATAACGGTATCTAAATCCAAAATTTACCTCGGCCTGTTTGATCTGCGTGCTACGCAAGGGTATCATTGACTTGATGCTGTCAGCCCCATAATGCTACTCTGCGACGTCGAGGAAGCTCGTATTATCGCCTATGTACTATCCGGTGCGCATCAGATAAGAGACGCCACAGAAAGACCCTTTGCTATTGAAGAGGATATAACCTTTGTGTTTATTGATGCGACAATCTAGGATTAACCCCCCTTTACTCAACATCTTTAAAGATAACAAGTTACCGAATTCTTACAAAGCGAGTTTGAGTGCTGGACATGCGCTAGGCTATACCTTCATCGTTTGCCAACTCTGTTTGACGAACCTTGTACATCCGCAAACAATTGCGAACCTCTTCCTCAGTTTCGATTTATATGCAGTTTCGATTCATATGCTATTGTCGTTCCGCGATCGATGGATTTTCATAAAGGTGCGTACTATCGTCGCCTTATTTACTTCTGCCTCCAACCTTGGACATCAGACATGGACGCGATATTGAATACGTATTCACAGTCGCTGCCTGTCGAAGTGTCATTGACGAGTACCATGCTATTTTTGTCTGCCTCTGTTTCTTTCGCTGGCCGTTACACAGAGGTCGTGTCACAATATCAATCAAAAGCTGAACGATGCAATGAGATGAAATAGTTTCGCCGCGTGTTTGCAGCATTCTGTCATACCAGCGAAGAAAACGATCAGCCAGCTACTAATGGGAGATGTGCCGAGCGGAATGAACAGAGCCCGATGTAGTACAGTGAGTGGCACGACTTTTTTTTTAAGATAAGAGCTCATTCACCGGTTTCCCTAACTGCCTTGACAAGGGTGATAGCAGAATGATAGGTATAAGAGACAAAATGTTTCGGCACCAAGTAATGCACGAAGAGGGAGATTTGATCACATGACTCTCATATTTTGTCCTCTAAGGAGTCTTCTCTTCCTTTTTTTTCGGATGTGTTTCAATGTCATCAATCATGTCCCCACCCGAACGCAGCGAACAGGACCCCGGTCGCATTTACCATTTTCTAGTCTTGGCTTCGATGGCTTTTCATTCCCGTCTGTCTAAGCATCATCTATCTGCGCATTTAGGGTGTATCTGTAGGCAATGGACACATGTGCAAGTCCTTCTAGACCTATCTACCAGATCTATCAGCACATCTGCCGGCTCCTGCTTGAAATTGAAACCAGTCTGGCACCGCAGATCATGTTCTATTGCTTTTGGCAAGACGATAGGTCATATCAGCCTGCAACAAGGGCAAATTGATTTCACAGGTACCATCTATCATGTATTTAGGTTACCTGCGTAGGTAGATTAGATTGTACAGTTACTTAGGCGCAATAATTTATCAACTAATAATAACTAGGTACCTTGTGCATCATATACTTGGAGGCGGTTATTTAGAGTATCTGCGGTACTATTTCATAATGTGTTTAAAATGTTGACTCATCGTAGTAATAGTTTCCGTTTTAGCCACGTCTAACCACGATCCATGTAGCAAGATCGCGTTATTAATCCTCGATTATTTGCTTATCCCCTCTCGCCTATTCATCAATTTACACTACCTATCTACCTACGAATCAATAAATCGACCACTCAAGACCACGGCTAGAAGGCTATAGCCAGCTGTCTAGGCTATCTGGAAGTCGTCAGCCCGGGAACAAGAGGGTTTGGTGCTACGTGCATCGCCTCAATCCGGTCGCAATTCATTCCTTCACAGATGCATTGAAACTACCCCCAGCCACCCTTTAGACATTTACGAATCACAGCAACCGGCAAACTCCACCTCATTATACCGAGAGACCTTGCGTAGATCATTAACCTTATACAGTAAGTTGCCATTGTCTTGAGCACTTCCTCGACTTAGTTGTCGAACATTAGCATCGGGGTGATGCAGGATGGAATGACCCACACTGCAAATGTCTATTCTATTCTCAGGAGTGTCATATTTAGCAGGAATCGATCAAACCCTCGGGATTATATGATTCGTACCTTACACCCGGACTATCCGTCATTCTTGAAGACCTTCCCCACCAAAAACTATCTTGGGTAACGGAGGTAAGCAAACAGTTAGCAAACTTGGGGCTCGGCAGCCATAGAGAAGAAGCCTACTAGTGCGCTTAGAAATCTCTTTTCATCTGCGCACGCAATTGTCCTGCGATATCGTGTCTTCTTCTCTCCCCGTCGGGGGTTCTGAATCCTTGACGGTGCGGCCTAAAACTCAGCTTAACTCACTAGGTAGCATTACCCACCTGCCTAGACACCCATTTAGTAGCCTTCTCGGCGCACACTTGCATCGTATCTATATGAGTAATCCTTGTATACCGATCCTTCTCTTCGCGTTGCTGCTCTACTTATATAAACTAGATTTTCAATGCCGAAAGAAGTGGAGGGTGGAATCGACACTGTTTCGCATATTCCGGCTAAATCTTCCCTCAGTGAATGGATTCGAGTAATAGCTGGTATGTAAATATGTGCCCTTCAACACAACACCTGACAGCACTATAGCGAGGTTTGAGTAAGACCCTGCAGGGTGACAGGGCACAGTCAATCAATATATGTACCGACCCCGTGTCGCATATCCGGACTAAATGGGCGTCCACTTAAACCAAACGGCGTTGGCGTGGGTTTAATTCATTCCCTGGCGAATGAACATACGAGGGCCTATATAGCGTAGCCAAGATAGAAGTATACCTTACCCTAAAACCTACATCACTTAAGTATTCCTCATACACACAGGAGAACAATGCCGGCTATGATCTGATATGTTCATTATCATGTTCATCATGGCCCCTGCAGTCTCTATGCCGGATCTCGGTAGTTATCTTATACGAATGTCGCGGCAACAGGTTAGATCAAACTGACAGGCGAAAGCAAACAAGAGAGGACAACTCGGCCAATCACAGAGTCCTGGTCGTCGTAGTTGCTTGGTCCTACATGACACGGGGAGGTAGGTACAGTAGTATATCATGTAGTAGGCAGAGTTGGGCGATGAAGTACATAGATATGTAGATTTTGCAAGCCTCGGTGGTGACCTGTCTAACGTGTCTAACGTAGCTCGTGCCTGCTACCTCTTGCTACCTGCTACCGTTACCACTTTAGGTACCAACAAATTAGTTGCTGGCATAAGTGAACTATTTAAGGTGGGAATAACTGGACCAGGCAATATGTCGCATAGTGCCCGAACTGACCAACCACGGGCCGCCTCGACTACCCCCCTGCCAGGGTTCCGACGATAAGCCTAGAGGGTTGATTAGTTTGTTTCTAAAGGCTCACAAGTACAGTACATTTCCTTTTGCCGGTTGCCCATGTTTCTTTTCAATTACCTTACCAACTCTTGTCCTCTTGTCCTTACCTTATGCCCTTTGCCCTTGATCTGCAATTAATTGACTACCCAACCCGTCCCACACTTGCATACCTTCCCTCTTCCCATCAACTTTTTTTTTCTTTCCGTTTCCCTGTCTCTATCTAACTGCGTTTCCATCTCTTTTCCCTGGAGAACAACTTGCCCTTCCAACCAACATTTGCCCCTACAGCAACCTTTTACAGTAAGTTCGCATTAGGTTCGTCGTCAAACCTTAATAGTAGTCCTCAGTGCTCGATTTTGAGTTGCCAGCACTGCCGTTCTTTCCCGACCGCGTAGAGTCTATTCTATTCCCCAAGCCTGTCCTTCAACAACCATCTTTTATTCCCGTCTGCTCCTAGTTACATCGACGCACTCTTACTATTCTGGTAATCATATCATACTGTCATCAACAACAACACATCACGCATACACATTACTTACTACACTTGCAAGCCGGTCCTACTGTTTCCAAACGTCCCCTCCTCGTGTCCAATCAGACATAGTCGGCGCCAGTGCCCGGTTCTCCCCCCATCACGCCTTACCTTCTACGACATTCAACTGTCGTCAGCTCGACGCTCTAGGATCAGCGTATCGCGTCTACTTATCGGTAGAATAGCTTCGTCGCAATCTTCAGTACGCCCCGCTTTTTCCTTAGATGCTAACTAGCTTATATTGCCTCAACGCGCAACGCTTTGCGCCAAGTGCTATATGCTCCTGTCGATTTCGCTTAACAAAACATCTGCTATTGTTCATGTTCAATTCTACAACTGCAATTTCATTTCGAAAGGTTTCTTATAGCTCTGTTGCTGATATCTATAAAATCTAGCTGTACCTCTTTTCAATAATTGAATGTACGGGCCATCGCCCTGGTCTTCTGTAGAGAAAGCAAGAGGTCAACGGACCAGCTTGCAGACACGAACACTTGTTTCTCGGGAGATTGGTGCTGCAATTTATTGTGATCACTCTGTTGTATCATTCACTACTAGGGCCGGGGCCTAAGCTAGACCTGGAACACTTGCTTCTAAGTGGATCATTGCTAGTTGAGTAAGTGATTATTCACGATCGCTAAGACTGACTCTGTTCATCTATAATTATACATGCTAACTATCTCATTCTAGGGCTGCAGTCAATACATAACGCTGCTCTCCAGTCATCATCCGGACGGAAGTGCTGACGACCGTGATATCACACTTGTTATTATGGACAACCCAACAGTGGAAGAGCAAAAAGATGTGTCGCCGGTCAACGGTGAGAAAGCAAAAGAAGGCTCGCCTGCCGTAGGATTGTTGTGAGTTACCGATCTTCATCTCCTACTTTGTTGTTCGGCAGGCCCTAGTCTCTTTTATTCAGTCAGCCATTGCTAGTAACAGCTATTCTGTCTGCCTCTTGCAATTACCCTTCAACAACACCCTTATAGCTTCTAGCTTGCAACTACCTTCACTACACTTCTTTCTATTCACTGAACACTTCCTTCAAGCTGCATTCCATAGCCTTCTCGGAGTTTGTAGCATTTGCCCACCAAACATTACCGGTAGTAGTCACCAGGGCCTCGGGCAACTATAATGCAGTTACGCGGGTAAGAGGGCTACATACGCACTTACGCATGCACACTCATACATGAAACACCCGTGTCTCAATTTGTCTCTATCCATGCTATTGAATGCTAACATCAGCAGCAGTCGAGCTATCCCCAGTTTACCAAAGATGGACGAAGATCCTACCAACGGACCTAATCTAAGTTCTCCCGATTCAAGTTCAGTTTCTAGCGTAAACCCGGATATGTTAGGTGATGAGATTATTGTTGGAACCCATGGCAATGGGGATAAGCCGTCACCTCTCCGGGTCGTATCGGATGCTGAAGACGGGGATACTACTAACAGTATTGATGAAGAACCCATATCCCATTATCCTAAGCGTAAACGCGCATCCCTCTATAACGACCTAGGCGAGGATAAGATGGACATTAGCTTGACCGAGGAGCCTAATGACGCTGGCACACCCCGTGTTAATCAAGCAAAACCCACCATTGCGCCCCGTGATGCCAAAGGCATCACTATAGGTTACTGGCGCGATTCGCCCGTACCTACTGTGGGTGGAAAGCATTCTGTGATAGGTTTTATGGATGTCAGAGACCGTCTCCGGACGCGTATCCAGAATGTGACGCAATCAGGCGATATGATCAACGCACGTCTTTTCCCCATCCCGCCCGGCCCTGGAGGCAGTTGGGTCACATTCGAGAGAATTGTCTTTGACGACCATCTTATTGGATTAGATCATAACGAGGTGAAGGAGTATGTGAAGATCCGCACTGAAGCACCTGCCAACGAAGCGCCCGAGGCTCGCGAAGAAGCCCAGCGTGCTGCCGTCCGCGAAGCTCGCCGCCGCCTTCAAGTCAATCCCGTTGCCGAAACGGCTCAACTGCCCTCTATTGCGTACGGCTTGGAAATCCCCGACCACGCTCAAGTCAGCCGGCATGAGGCAAAACGTCGGCGTCTTGCTAGTGGTAACGGTCTTGTTTCAGAGCGTCCTCATAATACTCTACCAAGTCAGGTCCACACCCCGAATGCCAATCCCGGCCCAGCTCCCGTCCCTGTAACTCCGTTACAGCCACCTTATCCAGGAATGCTAGACTCTCTCCCCGGCACCCGGCCTACCCGCATTCTTGTAGGCTGCTGGTCTAAATCCGCTGTCACCGACGATCGCGAAAGACATGCTGTTTACGGTATTCTAGGCGCGAACGACATGTTTCGAGTCAAACTCGTTCGTGAAACACTGGATGGCCGGTACGTAGATGGCAACTTTCCCGCTGGTGCCGGTGCTCTTTGGATTCCGTATGAAGAGGTCATCTTTCTACCCCATATTGCACACCTCAGTAGACCTGAGATGAAGGAATACGTTCGTGTGCGCCAGAGTCAAATCGATGCCGGCGAAAAGGAAGACGAAAAGGTGTCAAACGAGACTAAAGCAGTATATGATGCCCAAACGCGTGCGGCTCACTTAAGTAGAGGTCAAGCATCTGGAAATATTATACCACGTCAATCTATCGGCGGAGATAGAGAAGACGGTCAGGACCACGTGGGCGGGCCACCTAATGGTAGTGGTCATGAGCTACGCCATCAGCGCCGTGACATGATGGCCCGAAACGAGCCTCCTATTCGACACCCACTCCCGGAGCCCGATATGAGACATCTCACTCGTCCCCCAAGCATAGACCCTGTCGAAAGGGTTCAGGGCTTAGCTTCGCGAGAAGTTGCGAGAATGGAGGCTGTGCAGATGCGACACGACAGGCAGCACCAGAGCAGATTTCCCGTTGGAAATTCTTCTGTAGAGCCCGTTGATCACCATCGGCATCATTTCCAAGAGAATCGCGATAGAATGCAGAAGATATGGGCATCCCAAGAGCAGAACAGAATCCGCGCAGGGATAGAGGACGCTAAAATGCATATGGGTATTAAGTACGAACGAAAGCAAAACGGACCATTCTCCGGGAAGCTAGTGAGCCAAGGCGCCATCCTCACTATTGACGGGGAAGATTATGTGGAATATCGAGTGCTCACAAAGCCTAGCTTTTTCTAGGAGTGACAGCGCGGCCTGTCTTCAAAGCGTTTCTCACTTATCTCATGCTTAGACGTCGAGATTTTTTTTCTTTCCTTCGTGTCACTTCGTCTCGGCTCTTTTGTCTCGCAAACTGCGCCTTCTCTGCATGCAACTCTTACATATATACCCCTTTCCTTCCAATTTCCGGCGAGATGGGCAGGCTTTCTTTCAAGGTCTTAGTCTACAATGTAGAACGACGCCTTAAAAATAAGAAAACGTACTGGCTGCTTCGCTTGAACGGTCTTCAGGGATATGTTGTGGTGATTCTCAGCTCTCACTGTTCATACCTGGCATGATCAGTCCTGAAACCTTGGCCAGTCAGCAGAACAGCGGTCTACCTATCACTTCAAAGGCTAGATATCATTCCTATATTTGCACAACATGGTTTGGTAGCCGGATGTGATTGAGCGATGTCTCGGGGTCTCACTTTCCTGAGCCTTTAGATAACCTAAAGTGATTGAAGCTATAGCACGCTCTGATCAAAGCTTTGAACAATGCAAGATGGCTCGGTAATCGCACAAGCTCGCTGGAAGAGGGACATCTAGACTGCGATGGGATGAAGTGGGGGAACATCAAGGGCGAATGGTCATGCTGTTGAGTAGTTATTCCGAGAAATATTACCTCGGCTTCGTATTGATTTCATGTATAAATACATCGAGGAAAGACGAAAGGGAGATTGCTATGCCGTGAGGCAGAAAAGCATCGAGGATGATAAACAAACCCTGTTCGTCTCAAAAGCTTAGCATGCATAAGCTAATAATTAAATCTTAGTTTTACACGCACAACAAACGTCGTTTTCTCTGACATCTTCTCATCTCATTTAGGTAAATGTATTCATACTATTGTTCGTTGCCCCTTGCCAAGATTCTATGGAAAGTTTGGCACCTTCTACATTTGCAATAAACAGAAAGCGTTGCTTATGCGTAAGAATGAATACGAAGTGACATATCTATGAGAAGCATGTAGATCACTCGGGAATAACTTCAAATCGCGAGTGAACGCGATATTCGGGTAATCGGCCGAGAGATTCTTGGTAGCTCGTATCGATCGAGACTCACAATGGTGAATGGCCTCAGCCAACACACCGCAATGCTGACTCATTTGGTCCCAATATTTACCCCTTAAGTTGTCAGATCTGGGGTGTGCTTATCCAACAAACCATGGTTATGCTGAAGAGGTTGGAGTAAACAGCCAAGAACAAGTATGGATATGACATCACCCCGGGTCTCACAAGAATGGCGCACGACTTTATAAGTGGCAGGAACCTCCTTTTACGACATGTTTCAAAGCTTTACTCTTCGTGGTGAATCAGTTACAATGGCTGTGTTGAGGTCCTTAACCGCGGGGTTGCTATTCAGCAGGGCGAGCTCAGCTTCGCTTACTGACCTCAGTTTCAAACGCCGTGTCTCCGGCTGTGGCAGAGAGCCAAACGTAGCCCTCGATACGAAAATCACCACGGGACTTCCGAGCGGACGCCCATACCTATTTTGGTTGCCGCCGAACTACGATCCTCAAAAAGAAACGTCTCTGATCTTCTCCTTCCATGGAGCGACCAAGACGCCTGAGGAACAGGCTGACCTGGACCTTTTGACCACGCCATTCTTCAACAAGGACCACATCGTCGTGTACCCTTCCTCGGGAGAATACGGCGAGGACAAAGGACGCTACTGGCAGGGCGCGCCGCAGGTCCCGCCCGACGTCGACGATGTAGCGTACGTGCTGGAGATTTTAGACGCGATGGAATCGCAGTATTGCATCGACACGGCTCGCGTCTATGCCACGGGGAAATCGCAAGGCGGGATGATGACGAACAATCTAGCATGCGACGAGAGGTCGTCTGCGCGCATGGCGGCGTTCGCGCCCGTCGCTGGATCTTACTACGTGAACGTGACGGGGACAGAGTGCGTGCCGAAGATGCTCGAGTTCGACTGCCATCCTGCGCGGGCGCATATCCCGATTTTCATCTCCCACGGCGGGAATGATCGGACTATTAACTACACCGGCGGCCCGCGCTCTGGCGAGTGCTTGCCGTATATACCGCATTTTGTCGCTGCTTGGGCTTCACGCGATGGGTTGAGTGACGTGCCGGAACATGCTGGACCACTTCCCGACGCGGGGGATAATGCTACGTTATACAGGTATGGATCTGGGGATCGGAAGGATCTGGTTGAGTTTATATATGCTGGAGATCATGTGGATCATCAGTGGCCGGCGACGATCCCGAACTCGGATTCCGAACAGCACGACTCGCCGCCTGCGACGTTTAATGCGAGTTCGATCATAATGGATTTCTTTGCGAGGTATACGCTGTAGATGGGGATGCGAAAGGGATGGTCGTTATGCTTGGTGATACGACGGTGGAAGGAATATGGGAACTACACGGCGCGCCTGGATAAGTGTCCATGACGTCCTTATCAACTCTTTCTATAATCTCAGGCGTCTGTCATCATTCACCATTACATCTCTAGGCTTCTCCATCTCAAGATCTAATTACAAGGAGCATCCAGCGTTTATATCTGCCTCACGAGAGTTCTCCTTGTATTCTGGGCCTATACAGCCAGAACCATATTGGACGCCTCAAGTTCAGCTCGTATCCTTGGCATAAACCCACTTGGACATTGAAATGAAGGATATGGAGTGCTTGTGGTGGTATAAGCCTGCCCGAAATTAACGTCTCTTTCTATCAAAGATCGCCCCCACGAAACGTCCGATGACTTGTAGTAACGGTTAATTCGCCGTAATACAGCTAAGACGGTGAACCGAACTGAGCGTAACGGCCCGAAAAGCTTACAAACATGATAGCAACTATTAACTGACACGTCGACTAAGTTCGGCCATTAATCACCGGCCTTGGTCGATAATGCGAGAGCCCGCCGGGTCTCTGCATGAAGGGCTACTAGGGCGGTCATCGATCGGCTTACCTAGAGCTACCCTGAGACACAGCACTATATATATCATCAACCTAGGCACAAGAAGCAAAGAGGTTGCGGGGAAGTGGCTGAGAAACGACTAGGCAACCCGGCAGTGTAACCTGACGGATGGGCCTATATAGCTAGCTGCCGTCTTGCCGATTCCCTCCATCGCTCACTCTTGCTCTATTTACTAAGCTGGGCCTCTTATCGAGCGACTATCGACGTCCCGAAGCTTTCATAACTCTAAGAGTTTTCCATCATGACTGTAGATCATCAACGACCGCAGACGGCGGATGACGTAGCGGAGACAATAGCCGAATTGACCCCAACCTTCGAGGCTATCGTAGACGACTTACGCCAAGAGATGAGAAAATTGCTTGAGGACATGTAAGTAATATCATATTGTAAACAATAGTTTTCGAAATAAGCTAATTTTCAAGCAGCGAATACAATAACAGAGCGCACGCAGTAAATCGTATAGCTCACAGACCAGAAGACATTATACGCCCGCTGAGAAATTTCACTACGCACCGACTAGTTGATCTCCCTCGAACAGTGGGAGACCTTTGCGCACTTTCAGGTCAGTTTTTGTACGCTCCCACCATCTTTCCTCTCCAACATCTGATTTTATGTTCAGCGTCTGGTGTCGAGCGTTGTCTTCGGGACCTAGGTCAATTGCCTCGTGGGCGAGCGCAGGAGGACTTCGCCAAACTTACAAGATACATCGGCGTTAGTACGACTTTACCGCCCAGCGAATCATAATCCGCGGCTGGCTTTGGGAGCAGGATTCCGGGATAGGGCCGTCTCTATTGGGATTTTTGGTGTGTTCAGCTATGTAGCAGGCAAATGGTCGTCTAGACGCTCAGTGCGCTGCGAACAGCGACTCAAGCTAAGCTTCATAGGGTCGGGGATGGCGGTATATGCTTTTAAGGCGTGCATTCGGCTATCAGATATTGGATGACTGGGACACATACTGGGGAAGATACGTGCTGTTCAGACCTTGAAGAGGTGATTCGGCCAATTGGATGATTGTAGTGAGCCAGCACTTAACGTATCTGCCTTGCCTACTCAAGGCACTTCAATTCATAGGATGCTATCACACGACTACTTACTCTGTGTACATACCATGAACGGCGTCTAGATGGTTCTGTGGATGGGCTTTACCACTTGGTCATAAGCCGCAGATTGGACATCGAAGCGTGTCCCTTTCCCTTATGCGCGCTGCTTATGTCTGAGACGTTGGCATCTCCGAGACCCAGAACACAGCTCCCGGCTCGCAATATCCAATGCAATGGTTTTCTCGGAAAGACATATTGTCACACGGGTCGATCCAAGGTACTGGGGTTGCATTGCATATGTGAAACCGCGGGTCGGACCTTCCGATATTATGTAGGTAATCTTATGAGCGGCAGGTCGCAGATTCAGCTACCCGTTGTGTGCTTGATCGCAAGAACAGGCAATACCAAGCGAGCGAAAGCGAGGAAGGAAAGCGAAGCTTTTGCATAGATCGCTGAAAAGGAGGACTAGATTTGTATGGCAGGTCAACACCACAGTAGATTATTGTACATCGAACGTCCTTCCAAGCCCTTGTTACATATACACTATAGGAACTTAAAGCAACAGCGGCTAATATTATCAGTAGTACATCCCGAAGCCAGCACTATGAGCTTCTTACAGCCTAGAAACCCACTTGCCCTCGTTGTAGCATGGGCTAGAATTCTGTTCGATTTGCAATAATCTACTATGGCGTTGAGTTGCGATATAGTCTAGTCCTCCCTTTTAGCTTTGGCGGTGAAGTTTATATAGACGCAAGCCTCGCTCTCGTTCGCTTGATCTTGCCCATCTAGCTTCGTTATCGCCTGTTTTCGTGATCGGAAGTTCAACGGGTAGCAAATCGCCGCTTATAGGATTAATTAGATGATATCGGAGGCGCCGACTCTTGTTTTCGGCTACGTGCATTCCTAATACCCCGAATCAGCCCGTGGTGACACACAACCTATACAATTTCCTAGCTTTTCCGTCTCAAAATTAACAATTTGTGATGCTGATTCCCAAATCCCAAAAATCCACCGAACTCCCTAAGCTTTGACTCGTATACTCCCATCCCTCTAGAGCTCAAGACACAAACGCACTCCAGGGTGTCCCAAGCACACGACCCTTCTCATCAATCTTGACACCCTCTTTCCGCAGTAATAACTTCTTCTCACCAATAGTCACACCCTCCCCGTCCTTCGAAGGGTACCCTTTAAAGCCGCCGAGCGACCCGCCCGTTGCGACAACGCGGTGACACGGTACCTGGGGTGCGAAGGGATTTCGACGGAGCGCGTTACCCACAGCTCGCGGGGACGAACCGAGATGTGAAGCCATCAGGCCGTATGTTGACACGCAGCCCGGTGGTATCTGGCAGAGAAGCGTCCATACCTTCTTCTCGAAGGTTGTGCGGTTGCTGGCTGCGATGCGCTCCAGCTGTGGACCCATGTCTTCTGGTCGTGGCACGATCTCAGCCCCAATGTCGCGGGTTGGGATTGCTCTTATCTTTTTTTGAGATTCTATGCCTCTTTTAGCGGATGGAGCGATACGCTTTCGCTTTATTCGTGTCGTCATGACTATCCGTGTGTCGTGGTGTAAGTGATGTAAGTGATCTGAAGTTGGTGGGCTTGGAAGACCGACTTGCTGATGAACGAGTTCGCAGCACTTGGATGAGGAGATAGCAAGTAAGTATCTGATTAAAAAGACGTGCTTATTATATCCCTAGTCTAAGAGGAAGATGACTCAAGCGGCAATGCCATCTACAGGGCGTGTCGTCAGCTATATAGAGTCTTGGTGAGAGCTGGACGCGTTGACGCCAAGTCACGTGATTGCTTTCAAACTGACCAATGTACCGTGAATGGCACCTGGAATAACGCCTGTACATAGTATCAAGTTTGACGCCTTAGTAAGCAAAATGCATCTGGACCGATTAGCCAAGCTCATTGATGCTAATTCAATCATCTACAGTACCAAATCTGATAACCCTGAATGTCTGTTCTCAACAGATTGTTGGAGTACCTACTGTGTAGGTATATTCCCTGCCAATAGCAATGCAAAAACCACGTGATCAACAGTGCTAAAGTAGCGGTCGAATCGAACCACCTCAACCTGTGAAAACGGGCTACCAATATGGTATGCTGTGACTGATCAACCTTACCAACTTACAGAACCAAGCACGGAAGTCATCCAGCAAAATGCCAATGCCAACAACTCTCAGCCAGCATCCCACTCCGGCCCAAGCCTACGAGCTAGGCGTCACTTACGCCACTCTTCTCCGTCATATCTACAACCATCCGGAGTTTCACTACCAAGAGCCTCCCACGGCACTCGTCTCGAAGGTAGATCTCGAACGAACACCTAAAGGGCTGTTCTTCACAGCCGACTTCATACAAAACACATATGTCACCTATGTCCTACCTTATCTGCCCGAGGGTGCGTCGCGGAAGTGCAAGGAGCTCGGCAACCCTTGGGCGTTCGCCGACCCGAACTTCCAATGGGAATGGACCTGGGATGCCGAGGCCGGCGCGATGAAGGACGCCAATGGGAACGTGGTCGAGTTTCCGAGGCTGCCGACGTCCCGGGTCAAGTCGCTTGGCTCCGATATGATCGGGAGGAACTTCTTTGCGAAGAAACTGGTCCTCGAGAATGAGACGGATCTCAAGGCGCGGATGTTGCTGGGTGGTCAGACCATCGACTTCGGGGCCGATGCGAAGGCGGCCGCAGGAAAGCTTGATTGAGATAGCGAACGTAGACACATGTTTTGAAGCGCAGGGGTTGGCTCTTCGAACTTATCTCTTGACCGTTAACTGGAGTAGAAAATAAAAGCTCAGTTGTGATTGTGTTACACGCCTCATCCTATGACCACGACGGTCGCAGTCAAACCGTACCCAACAACACAGAATACCGACGATCAACGAGTGGAATATCGGATCATGATCGACAAAATAATTGAGTCAGTCTTGTGTTGCTGCTGTATTGACTCATGTTTGTGCAATGCAACATCTTTCGTCTTTTCAGAGTGCCCTCGGGTGTGAGGACCGTTGTGTTCCGTCTATTGACATGCTGATAAGCGATATGCCGTTACGTACATTATTGAGTCCAAATGATAGCCGTCCGGACGCTGTGACTCGTCGCTTGTGTTCTGCGTAACCATACCTTTCATCGTTGGGTATCTTTCAATCGGTGGGCGAAGCTTCTCGCTTCTTCACGTTCTGCGAATCTTCTCCCCTTTCGGCTTCCGGTGGGGAGCCAATCTACCGAACCTCCGGGATCCGGCTGTCGGGGGATTAGGAGGCGAGCCGGGCTCAGACGATGCCCAGTACTTGGGAAGCAGGCCAAGCCTAACAGCGGGACTACCTACTGATATATATATCACCAATCAATTTATTATCCGAGCACTAAATCGTAGTTTTGTGACGTAAATCCGGCCATGCCAAGAGCTCTACTGTTAGACCTGGACACCTTTTTAAGTCTTGGTGGCGAGGGGATATCTCAACGCATGAAGGGATAGACCGAGAAGCCAAAAGATCTACACACTCATGTAACGATAGTTAGCATGGCACATGGGCAGAACATGGGGGCCAATCGTTTTGGATATATCTTCCTTTTGCCTTTTGCCTTTTGCCTCCTGCCGGGCTATGCCGGGGTTGGACCACGTCTCCAATACTTTGTGACACGATTCGGGAATAAACTTCGCGGCATCTTGCTTCGTAGGACTTAGTTTGCTTGTCAGTGTTTCTCAAATGCATCCCAATCTTTCGTTTTTGCGGGATTCTAACCGGAAAGTGAGATATCCATGAAGACGGGTTGGGAAGGTACAAAGCGTACAGTAGCGTGTAAGGGAACCCCTCACATTAGCCTACAAATACGACAAAAGTTCACGATGGGTGCGTTGAAATAAGGAACAACCCCCAATCCTGCCCCAAGTTTTGTAGACTCCTTCGCCTGGGATAATAGGCGCTAGCTCGGCCTAGAACGGTATACCGTGTTGTATTGTGCATTAGTGTTAGATGGAGTATGCATCGTGATAATAGAAGATTTCCGCGAAAGGGGTCTCCCCCAGGTGCCATCGAGTTTTTATTGGCTTTGGGGCAAAGCAATGAGATGCGGCAAAGGCGTTGAATGGATTGGAAGAACGTTGCGCGATGTGCAACGGGATGACGTAAGAAACATACAATAATATGGTAGGCTAGTCTAGTCTTCTTATCAGGCCAGAGAGTAGGCGGCCGATGAAGATTAAGTATACATATACTTCCTTACCACACAAGAACCCCGCTTCCGTATTTCGAGCTGGCCTGGCAACCTGAACCTGGCAATCTAGACTCATCACTTCCACCCACAAATCCGATTTCTGGGTTCTGATCTGGGAGGGTACCTTAACTCCAATTAACCTTGTTGGCACCGAGTTGAATTGCCGAGTTGCACATGAGGTTATATCCATTAAAATATCAGAGAGCAACGGTAAGATGCTAAGGTATCCTTGAAGTAATATCTCCTCTGACCTATATGCAACATCACATTTGCATAGTTAGTTAGTTTTTGTTTGGGGGTTGGTCGAAGCACTTCCATGTCGAACTTTTTGGGGCTTGGCATATTGCCTATTTGGGTCACCATGGATTGTTCTCGTGGTCGGCTAGTTTCTCTAAGCTAATTTAGTTGCCGTGCTAGTCTAGTTTCTAGTTGTACTGGACAAGTCGCTGGACCGTCGTGTACAGCAGTCTCAGTAAGTACAGTAGCGAGGAAACAAGCTTGAAGGTGGTGCAACAGTGGTGATTTCTCCCCACCTGGGCATTCTTCCCCCACATCGGTCTTCACTATTCTTCGGTCGTTAAGCTCCGCAATGCTGCATTCCAGAGAACTAATGCATGCGACTCTGCAATACCTCTCTCTGCAGTAACTGCGTACATGCATTACGAGGCAGCAACCCCCCCTGCTGTCCTCGATTTCGGTGGAGCATTCATCTCCCCTTCAACTCTTGTCCTCGGCCGATGATGTGCATTTGTTTCGATCCGTCAACATGGTGGCAGGAAGCTGTCGGCGCTACACAGGTGGGACGTCCTCATGCCATATCACACCGTTCATTCATTCACATACCATCACGTATTACTACCACGTACAGAGGTGGTTAGGCGGGCATTACATGCTTCTCGCTACCTTCCCACCTGGTATCTATCTTAGCCGCTTGAGTTATTAATGTTACCTATTATACGACTTAACTAACTGCTTGCTGGGAAGAAGCGCCTCGGACTTACATGCGACTCAGCCGTCCACTGAGACATGCGGTTTTCCCCATGTGAAACCGATGCGCATTCGCCGCCGTAATCCTTCTTCCCGCCTCCGATCTCGCCCAGGGGTCCTGTCTCGATACCAGAGATGAAAACAACTCACAGTGTTGTGATAAGTCGTCAGGCATAATGCCGAATACTGTCCGTGTGTGCCCAGCCCAGCCATGGGAAACAGAGAGCGCAGACTCCTACACTACCTTCAAACTCCACCGGCTCCTCCACTCTCATATTCCTAGTCCACAACAATATCCGGTCCCGTGCCCACACATAGTCGCGTCGAGACTCGACGAGCTTTCTTTTACGTAGCAGCTGAGATTCTGTGTAAAACCCGGACCTAACTGATCCACTTGTTGGCCTGAATATGGGCTGCCAAAAAGCTTGATAACCAACCCGACTCCTCTGGAGAATTCTCAACCGGGACAGCCCTCAACATCCTGTTGCTCGCTCGATTGCTCTTCAATATCTTGCTGCAAGGCTAGATGTCTCTCGCCCAACAGTATGTATTCCAGAGTCATTGGTTCCCGTTATAGCACCTATTTTGTGCCGATGTATCACGGTTTCCTAGATGCATCCAAAGCCACCCTTTCAAGAACCGCTCAGGTTTTTATCACAGGCAATTTCTAACTCATGAGTCTCATAGTGTCACCGCTATTGAAGGTGTCGACCGCGAGGTCACAGGCGATCATGACGAGCTCGGGGGTGGATTGTGGCGTCCCCTGAGCTTCAATCCCCTCACAGCTACTGACTGCCACGAATCCCCGGAGGAAATTGTAGAGCCATTTCCACACACCCCCGCATACAAAGTCTCAACGGGAAAGCGCCTAGGTAAGCGAATACCAAATGAATGTCACATTTAGAGAGCAAGGTCATGGAACTGACTTCTGAGTAGCCCAGGTTATTTTTGGCGCTGTCATGTGCTGTCTCGCCTCAGGCATTGTGTTTGGGTTTGCCGCATTGAAGCCCATCTTGATCGCCGAGGGTGTCTACAGCGATTTATGCGAGGCCAGTATAAGCAATGGGAACGCGTTAGACGACACCGTCCCCTGCCCTGAGCAGGACATGCGTCTAAACCTGTTCTTTGTTGCTGCTTCAACCACAACCAACGTTACGGCCTTATTTGCCGGTTACTGGTTGGATCACTTCGGACGGCGTAGCTGCTACGTCATTGCGTCGATTTTCATCGCTGCTGGTAGTGTACTTTTGGGCTACGCCTTTGCCATCCCCGAGTTTGATGGTTACACCCTAGGCAACGTGATGCTATCTATTGGCGGGACTTTTCTGTTCATCCCTAGCTTTCGTTTGGCTAATGCCTTCCCGAAGTACTCGGGACTCATCGTTGCCGTAATAACGGGCTCGTTCGACGCTTCAGCAGCCGTCTTGCTACTATACCAACTGGCGTGGGACGCTACGAATCGCGCTTTCGAGCCAAACCAGTTCTTCTTCGCCTACACGATAGTGCCTGTTATCCTACTTATCGGCGAGTTTACCTTAATGCCTCGTGATGCATACCAGACGACTCCCGATTTGGAGTATAAGATCGAGAAAGCGTGTGATGCAACACGCGATGTTCACGATTCCGATCAAGATGTCGACCCAACAGAGATTTATCATATTCGAACCAATCGCGCCGATCGCCGGCTTCTGAAGCTGAGCCAGATCGAGGATGTACTTGGTGATGCTGATGAGCGGGAGGAACGTGCTCATAAGAACGAAGAAATTCAGCAGGCCAGTGGTGTGTGGGGTGTTCTTCATGGCCTTCCGGCACACCGACAGATGATGACGGCCTGGTTTATCTTCATCCTGCTCCTGACAATAGTTCAGATGCTGAAGATGAACTTTTTCATCTCGACAATCACGTCACAATACAGATATCTTCTACAGTCGGACAAGGAGGCCGAGGAAATTAGCAGGTTCTTCGGCATTGCGCTACCACTTGGGGGAATTGTTACCACGCCATTCATCGGGATACTACTGAACAGCTTCAGCGTAACAACAATTCTCGGTATTCTCACGGCATTTATCGCTGCGATCGGTATTCTCAACTGTCTCCCCTTCGTGTGGGCTGGGTATACGACAGTGGTTCTCTTCGCCATCTTCCGGCCTTTATACTACTCAGCAATGTCGTAAGTTTTCACATACCTTAGAGAATACCCGGTCCTAAGCTAACCATGTTTATGTACGCAGCGACTACGCTACCAAAGTGTTTGGCTTCGCAACTTTTGGTCGCCTCTATGGCGCCATAACTTGCGTCTCGGGAGTTCTTACATTCTCACAAACTGGTATCGATGTCCTGATCCACGGTCCGCTTGATGGCAACCCGACCCCTGTCAACATAGTACTCACCGTCGTGGGCACCGCTGTCGGTCTGTTCCTCACGGTCTATGTGGCGGTTAAGAGTAAAGACTACCAGGAGGAGATTAAGGATGATTGCCACGAACAGCAAGAACAGATGACCCTCATTCGGGGAGGACACGAAGGATATGGGGCTATTTGATCTCTAGACATGGTATACTGGATACACTAAAAGGGTAATGATGCCAATGATTTCATGAAATTTTAATGGTAGCGCCGGAGTTGAGGTTCAGGGAAGAAAAAAGATATAATCGCTTGCTAATAGAAATAAAAAATTCTGGTTGCCTCTATCATTCTCGTCTCCGGGTACAATGAAGTTGGAAACTGAAGTTAATTGCTTAGTATAATCCAATCCAACGCCACTAGGCTCGATAATTATTGCAGTGGCCATTCTGTTTCCTTGATTTCGACGTGAGGAACCAGGAGATTCCAATAACGACGTCTTATAACATGCCCGTCGATTTGGTATAAACTACTTATTCGGTTCTCAGGCGAGTCCGTGCATGTGCAGGGCTACGGACCATTCAATTTGATAGAGACCAATGAGCTAGAGATGCTTCTCAAGGTATGTGTTGCCTTGGATATAGCAGCTAGAAATAGCATGTAGCATCAAAAACTCGTTGTACAATGTCGAGCTAGATGCTTTCTTCGTTTTTCCGTCCTTGTCTTTTGGTCGGAATATCTGCCGCTGCAGCCGCCTCCTGCCCTGCAGCCATGCCACTCACTTGCTTTTCGCTAGATTTACTAGCTTCTTCTGCTAGGTTGCTGATGTTTTTACTATAGTCCTTCTTGGACATGAACAACTCTCGAAGTGCCTCGCGGACAATCATGAGCCGGATTCGAACTAGGTATTCAGGAGCTGTTTGGTCGCCTCCTCCTTGCTATTTCCAATAGCCTAAGAAAATCACCAATAGTCTTAGACTGATCAGCGTATAGCCTAGGACTAGCCTACGAAGTTAATCCAGTCTTCGTCGCTCTTTGGGAGGAAGGGAGGGATAAAGGCACTGACTGCGCTGGTAAGAAAGGGCTTTGTGACAAATTTAGCTTAAACCTGGTATTATATAGGCAATAAGCGACTTAATCTCTTGTGTTAAGCTAAGTATAATTACTAGATAAGTATTTTATACAAAAAACAAGCCACCGAAAGCTCATTGCACAGCATACCCTCACAGTATCACACCTACCACTAAGGACCTTAAGGGCAGCAAGGACATTAAAGGCGACAAATTGTCACAAGGGACAAAGAGAACTGCTGTATATAGCCAGATAGCGTTCACGAAGGATTTAGAGACCTTCGCGCAACAACAAGTGTCTATTGCCTACCGCAAGCACAGTGTTCTGACACAAATACGCTATCACGATCTCGTAGGCCAAGAAAATAGGTACCTGCGCTTCTTCAATTGTCTTTCATCTCTTCCTAAATACCTATTTGCTCAATACTAGTATGCTTGTCACTCAGGGATGATAAAATTTCTATGATGGTGTTCAGCATAGGTGTTGTGGTAACAGCTAGGGAGTGCTGACGATCCAGATACTTGACTGCTTTATGGATGGCAGACTTTGGGTTTTTGAGGAGGTGAGCCCCATCGCATACTAAGACATTCCATGGCCGTGGGTTCTTGGGCTTGTAAAGCGTGTATGTCTGTTCTCACTGTTCGACGTTGCGAACAAATCGGCCGCCCATCTGCTCATTACCATTACTTCTCGATCACTCAATCTGTCCACTTTACCCAGCCATACCGCCAGCCCTTTATACCCCTAGCTACATGGTCCGATGTACCGGGCATGCGATGGATTTCCCGGGTGCCAAGTCGGGAATTGTTCACTTCGATAGTGTTGCGGTAACCCGGGGTCTGTTTTAAGCTAAGAGATGTAGCATAGTTGACGTGATATGGGATGACTAGGCGAGTAGGTATCCATTTGAGCTTGGAGTGTCCCACCTTTCCGGGCAGTGTAGTGTATGTCATGACCCTTGCCTGCGCGTTGTGGGCATGTGGTGTAGTCATGATTAATGTTACCGCATTTCTCACAGTGATGAATGGGATCAGCCCATGTTGAGTTCTCGTTGTTGTCACCCCTCTTTTTGCTCTTCTGTCTCATAATTGGGTTAACTCTGTTCCTTCATATCGACGTGATCTTCAGGCGCTATCATGGTTATGAGTAAGGATGGATTAACTGAGTCCCATGCGAGCAACTTGTTGAAGAAGATCATTGTAGTTGACTTACCACTGCCAGGACAGTCGCAAACGAGCCTAACACCGTGAGGGCATTGTTTAACGTCTTGCATGATGATGTTTTGCTGTTTCATCGAGTAAACGATTGTATTGTTCCTCCGTGATACCTCGTTGAGGGCTCAGGGTTGGGTCTTCTTCATTGTGACATGGCGAGGAATCCGAACTGGATGAGGAAGAAAAGGAGGACCAGTACACGAAGGAAATGGACGATTACTAGGCAATGGGTAGATGATTGATATCACGAGGACGTATTTTGTTTTGGGGAGAGGGGTTGTCAGGTAGCCCAACCAAACCTTGTATGATAGGTAGGTACGAGCTTTTAGTCTCTCCTCTTCAAGTCACATCCAGGTTCTATTCAGAGGTCTTTATTTTGCGTATATACGTGTGGTACGTGAGAAATTTTTCAGTCTGTCCCCGTTACTGAGGTCTTCGATTCAATATTGAAGCACGCCTCATACAATCAAAAGCACCCTGACTAGGTGATTGGCATGCTATATTGATGTAGTAAGACCTGGGTGCGCGGTGTCACAACACGCGCATACTCGACACGAGGCGGTAGAAACGTGAGATGAAAGTCGCAAGAGGCACAAGGAGTTCGGAAATCACGAAATTAACGCACGTTATACTTTAAATTCCAAGAGCTTTTGACGTCAATATGGGCGTTAGTAGGCCTAACGAATATAGAACTCAGTCCCTGTCGGATGAAGCATGAAGTAAGTTTTCTGGCTGGAGTAAGTCTGTTAGTTGCTGTTGGCCACACACTTATACATGGTCATTCGTTTATAGATGAAGGACGCATTGCGCTCTCGAAGTAGTGTCTCACGGTAAAAGAGGTTGTCTGCAGATATGGGTATAGACGAGGCTGATTTCTGTCAACATTCGTTACGAATGCATAGTTACTAACTGGGGAACTACCTTATTAATCGAAGATTTGAGTCATGAACTTCGCTCGTGTCGCGCGAATACAGCATCGAGGTTGTTTTCCAGTACTTGAGGGCTCCCCTGTTTTTGGATTTAACCTCATGATCCCACGTGCATCCTCTTAATCCCCGGTGTCAACCTCGAGATCCAACTGCACACCGTTACTGATCTCATAGTCGGCGAGTGTGAGTATATCCTTGAATGGGCGCTGTCCCTGCCTCTTCAATAAAATCTCGTGCGGTTCTCGTCCGATACGCGCTGCCACCATGATTTTGAACTCCTTGATGCGGTCACTCGCGAAGCAAGGAATAGCAGCTTTCGTTCCCAGTCGGTCGTTCACATGCACTATAATCATCTCCTCGCCACCAGTGACAGGTGCTGCAGGGGCCCGGGTCGGCGGCTTCGAGGTATCCGTTTCAGCTGATTTCTTCTTGGGCTTGGTAGACGAGGGCTCGCCTCGGTCGCGGTCGCGGTCTCGGTCTCTTCGGCGCGGCGAAGGCGAGCGATTGCGATAGCCTCGGTAAGAACCCCCGCGACGATTGTCGTCTCGGTCTTCCTCATCCTCGCGACGCTTTTCCTTGTATTTGAACCCTCCAAAGCCCTTCTTTGGTCTTGGCCGGTCTCTATTCGGACGCTCGTCGGAGTCTCTATTTCTATCTCTCCGATCGGAAAATCTATCTTCGTCGCGGCCTCTTCTGTCTCTGTCCTGGTCGCGCGGGCCTCGGTATCTATCATCGTCTCGAGACCGGTAATCGTCACGGCTTCTGCGATCATCTGCGCCTCGGTTGCCGGAATTGTGGTGAGGCGATCGGCTGCGATCATCATTTCTAGATTTAGTGCGCGAAGGCGGGGAGTCGCCGCGCGCATGCCGCGGTGAAGCGGGTTTATCTGACATTTTGACGGCGGTGTTGATGATGGTGAAGAGGAAGTGTGACTTGGATTGACATCATTCCTTCACTTGGTAGACTTGTTTGGTCTTTCTATCTGATTGGCTGGGTGACGCATGAGCCGCCCCACAGCAATTAGGGAACCGACAACAGCTGGTGAACCTACCTATTCTACACTGATATTGTCCAGAATCGAGTAACATATTTAAGAAGACTTATATGTTTGATTTCCAATGATTACCTACCCTACAGTATAACTTCCAGGAATCACTTATGCCATTAGTCTTTCACAGACGCAAATCTTCGTCCTCCCGCTCATGTCACATATCTAACTATTCAATAGAAACTCATCTCTAACGCACACCAATTACAAAGCTCGGGAAGCCCTCTAACTGGCCAAATGGATATGGCTAAAATTATATTTAAACTTATGGCAACTTGTGCTTGGAACAGAAGCGAGTCCAATTCGTTACACTAGGTCTGTCGACGATCTCTTCAAGCTCGCTTCAGCTGGACGGTCACGGCGCTCGAGGAGAGCGGAACGGCCGATCCGCCGCGTGACTGAGTGGTCGCGGGACTCGAGACCGTGTATTTGGCAGACCCCGAAGTAGTCTCAATCCACACTACAGCGGAGCTAGCCGATGGTCCGCCAGATAGCTGGGCCAAAGTGAGAGAGATGCTGCTTCCGTCGCTTGCGTAACTGAAGCCATTGATGCTGCCCGCATCTGTCGAAATCAACACGCCCAGCGGCCCGATGAAGACCTTGTGTCGAACAGGCCCTTGAGTCGTAACGCTAATAGTGTTCGCGCCTGCCGAAGATGTAATTGTACCGCCATACGCCAACAATCCGAATTTCTCGTGTTGGGCTACGTATGTTCCTGATCCCAGGACCATGCCTAAGAAACCCGGGCCGTAGTCGCCGCTGTAGCCATCCCACTTCAGCGTGTTTGGCCAAGAGTGGAAAGACGCAGATGCGAAGCCATCTTGATTGATGTTTGAAAGGGGTCCGCTGGTGCCGCCATAGCCGACTTGCAATAGGTACGAGTCGGACGGGTTACTACGGAAAGCCGAAAGAAGGACGAGTGCATTAAGTCCTGATCCGTAGTGGTGGATCTGACGTTCGATTCGTTGTAGCTTCCCTCCGTACTGTTTTATCTTGTTAGTAAAACTTGGAAAACTTCTATAATGAGGGTATACGATGCTCACGATGTTGTCCCAGTATCTTCGGGCATTGCCGTTCCACCCCCAATGAGGTACTGTCGGCATATATCCCAATACGCTATTTATAGTCTTTGTCACTGTGTTCGTATATCCGAAGTACCTATCATTTTGTTAATTCGCTCTACTAGTACCATGATGCTTTCCACTCGAGGATAAAAAAAAAAAAAACTTACTTTGTCCAGTAGTAAACACCCCTGAAACGCGATTTTGTTAGCTAACTTTTGGTCTAGACGCTCGAAGTCAAAGTGAAAATCATCCCTTCTCTCATTCCTTCCTGCATCGATCGGGGTCACTGAGAGGTCACCTAGAGAAACTGGTACTTACTCCTGCCCTGTAGAATCCCAAGCCATCTCGCTTCCATATGGAACTGCTTGAGAGTCCCACTGCGCTGCCCTAGACTTCATGGCCGCGGACAAAGCCGAAGCTTCAGAGGTCTTACCCTCGCGTGTCAAGTCTGTCAGGATTTCGCCGAAAACAGTCTCGCCCATCAAACCATCTCGGTTGTACCCAACGTCGGATTTCATCGCTCGAATAATAGTATTGTACGCCTGTTCCAGATACCAGTCCCATGTATGGCTCTTCACGAGACTAGGGTAAGCTCTCGCAACGCGGTACATAGACCAGTATGCAGCAGTCACATGCACGTAATCATAAGCGCGGTCGATCGCATACGCCGAAGCCCTGTTCCAGGACGTCCAACTTCCCCAATTGAAACTGGATGAGTATGGGTAATTAGGCTGGACCGACTTGTCGTAATAAAAGACGCTCTTTCGTACAGCAAAATCACTAGTCTGAATGTTGCCCCAGACCACCTTGTCGACGAAAGTCTCGAGCTTGGCTACCTCATCAGCATTAGGCTGGATAGCCTGCTTCATCATTGCGGCCAAAAATGCGCCTGTACCGCCCTCGTCGCTAAGCCCAGCGATCCAAACGCGCGGGTCCTGGGTCACAATGGCACCGGCTTCATAGTCGTATGTCATGACGGAATATGCGCGGCCAAAGGGGTCGGAGGTGTCAGTGTACCATTGCTTCGTGGTAAGGAACGTCCCTAGATTGCTCAATACATCCGTGCTGGCTTTTGTGACGTGGTAGTGGATCGTCTGTGTCTTTCCGTTCGCGTACTTGATAGTCAATCGCACGCGACCCCAGGCCGTTGACGATGGAGTTACGGTGTAAGAGCCAGTCGACACTTCCTTTATTGCTAATGCTCCAGATGGCTCGCTTGACATCGAGCTTACACTCGAGGTAGATTGCAGGAATAGCTGGGCCGGTGAACCCCTAGGAATGATATAGCCTGGAACACCAACGGCTACGGGAGTGCCTGTTCCACTCACTGCAGCATCAATGCCGCGCACGCCATCTTTTGCGAGAGAAAAGCGGAAGCCAAACTGCAGGGACTGTCCAGCCGCGAGTGTTTTTGAGGACGGCGGGTTCCATGGTGTCACACTAGCCCATTCCTTCTCAGCATATGCCTTCGTGAGCACTTGCCACTCGTAGAAACCCTCAAACGTTTGGCTACCGTAACCGGTACTGGAGTACGATTGCTCGACGAGATTGCGATACCCCTCAAAGGGTGTGTCAGTGCCGTTGAGTGGCGTCACGACAAGAGCAGCCCCTGTACCGCTTATGGGATTGGCACGGATGTAGCCTGCGTGCATGCCAATGTACGGATCCGACAAGGAGCACAAACGCTGGATTGAGCTAGCATCCCTGTTTGTGAAGATGCTGTTGAACTCGGCCGGGAAACCGAGACTTCCTAGTTCGATAGTCGATGTGCCCGAGTTGACGATGGTGAAGCGCAGACCGAGGTCCCCGGACACATTGATCCATTCTCGCGTGATGTTGAGTGGGCTGTTGCCGAGGGTTGGCGCTAGGTTTGAGGCAGCTAATGCGCCGGTATTGACGGCCGTGACGGGCTTACGAGCTGTTGCGGAATTGCCATCAGTCCAGGCACTGCTACCTTGTTGGCGATATCGAAAGGTAATATCGCCCCAGTGGTATTGGCCATTGTTGGCTCTGACGGACAGCTTGTCATAAGGGAGGAAGTCGAAAGTGCTCCCGGCAGGGGTCAGCGATGCGAGTACTTGAGCATCTTTCACGATCTTGACATTGAAGTTCGCCGTGTTGATTGTAGTATAGCCATTTGCAAGACCAAGGTTGTCGCTCTGGCCCTGAACTCCAATTGAGAGGAGTCCGAGGACGCCAAACAGCCCGCGACGTACCATCATCTTCAACATCGACGGTCAAAGAGCGCTTGCAGCATTACTAGAGCTACCCGGTTTTCTTCGGAACACCATCGCCATGTCCTTTAAGTATCATATGTCAGTCCACAATACAACGGGCAGCGCCTACTTTCTCCGCCCCCGTTCCCCAAGATCAGCACGACGGTGCGGGGCCTTCCCAACTCGGCGGACTTAGAGAGATCTGATAGATGGGAAATCGAGGATCCCCAAAACAAGGTTGCATTCCCGGCCCTGCTGCCGGTTTAAATGGGTCCGTCGCTTACCAAGATATCCACCCGTTTACACAAGTCGCCGGCAAGAGTCTATATTAACCGCATGCGAAGAAGATCGCATGCACTTGGGCAACATCGGTATTGCTCCACGCGAGTCTTAAAAGCGCCCAAATCATCGTATCGTCGTTGAATTATTATTAGTCACTGGCTTACATTCAAAGCCGCTAAGCGAGGAACAATCCGACAACTCTTCGCGTCATAAGCTTTCTCCTCTCATAGTGATGATTTCAATTGGCAGCGCTTATAGTTACATGCTGTTCAATTCCTTGAAACAGGCAATCAATCGGGAGTTTAAATGTCTACAACCAACAACGGCCGTCATCCTGAAATAGGACCGCAGAATATAACAGATTAGCGGACCTCCTTCTTGAGATCTTATTGCCTCAACGGAAACCACTTGTCTTCTCTCGTAAAATCAGGTCGTCTTCATTGCCACCCCCGCTAGTTTGCGGAGGTAGACCTCGGCTGTATGAATGCCAACTGGACATTTACTCGCCACGTCAATGTGTTTGAGGAAGTTCCAGCTGCTTTCGCAATGTATACAGTCTCATTATGATTGAAACGTATCAGCTAGGCGGTTCTCGTCGGCTTTACGTTCTAAAATGTAGGGGCTTCGGTGTCGAGTTACGATTAGTATCATCAAGGCACTTGAATAGGAAGAGGAATTCTAAGCCAAAATAGCAACAGTGAAACGCTTAGGTAATAATGTGGAAGTAATTTGTCCTTTTAAGCCTAAGTAGATAAAGAATCTAATTAATTTGAGATAATTTCACGGTATGTAAATTAATTCGGGGTGTCCCATTAAGTTGCCCTTCAGATTATCATTCCCTTATTGTTTCACGGCTTCAAGATTCTCATAGCAGCTACCATGTATCTTCTGTAAAAAATACTTTCAAAGCACTAATATCTATTTAAGAGAAGTCCGTCTTGCTTGTCCTCATTGACTCAGACAGAATACTTCTCTTTAACGCCACCTGAAGGTTTCTTTTGAATAGCGATGCCATATCGTATATAGCGTGTTCTTGGGAGACACGAGAGATACAACATTTAAGGTCATAAATGCGTAAACCTTTGCCCTCGTAGCTTTACAACTTTTTGTCAGGGTTAAGTGCCTGGAGTGAATAGATAGACCTGTCTGCAGCCAGAGAATAGTAGGTAGGGCTCAATAGAATGATCAATTGATTCCTGAATCTCCCAAACCCAAGGGGGTTTCCAGTCACTTATATATACAGAATCTACTAGTTCTACGCTCTGGGGTAGATTGTGAACCAGTTCCTTGACACTTCTACACCACTTGACCCCTATTAAAAAGGGGCCATCGAACAAGGATAGGCTATCGTGTTATATTTAGACCCTCGAGGTCGCCTTATTTTAGTTGGCATTTTCGTCATACAAACTATTTTGTCAAAGGGCCCGTTTTGACAACGCTTTTGACCAATTATTAGCTGTGCCGGGCAAGCACCTTCAATTCTTGTATAATTACGTAATCCGTCGGTGAATTCTTTGTAATACAAACACTATAGTCTTTATCTACAAGAACCTGACAAATTTGGCACTTGCTAAGCCTCGGTAAGTACTAGTTTACATCAAGTGGGCGCTACTAGCAGGGTCGATAGGGCCAAGCGGAAACTGCGTGGAGCCGCTAAGAATATCTAATGTTGAACACGACTAGTTGCAGACAGGGGCTGCAAGGCTTGATGCTGTTATTGTGATCACTTATGTTACTTCAACAGGTCACTTTCATTGTAGTGATTCGATATATATCCCGCACAATATCCTATCAACAAGTACATATTTTGCTGTGTCACAACTTTCCTGTTGCCTTCTGGAACAGTTCATACGTTCTACTGATTGTTGTTTAAAAAATATTGGTGTGAGACTAATCAAAGCAAGACTATAGAGAGCCCAAAGGAATCCATTGTTTTCATAGGCAATCTACGGATCGGCACCGCTCTCCTATCCAAGTTCATACTACAACACATACACAGTGAGCAGTACGCAACCGTCTGCCGCCAAATTTCAGTCCGTTTTATCTAATATACCCATACGCAGTTACTATTTGATCGCTGGATCTATAGCAGTTGGCCAGTGTCAGGGGGTTCATTAACGATCCTTACGCCCACGTGGCTACAGGAGATAACCTTATTTAGTTTTTAGTTGAAATTTTACCTATCGAAGCTAATCACGCTCAATATTCGATATTTCTATGCTACCTTATAAACCGTATTCGTTTCCCTTTTATACCGCTAACACATATAGAGAAGGTGCTCAACGTTTTGATACCTAATCTAACAAAGCAGCGCCACCTACCAGCATCGGCCATTCTGAGCAACGAAAGTCCAAGTAGGCTTGCTGATCAACCACCTCCTGTTCCCTCATTTTCCCGCGTAGCTGTTGTGATTATCTTTGTAGAGAACATTGGAAGCTGTCTGTAGTTGATCACGATTGTCAACTTGGAGATGAGCCCCCGAATAGGCAACTCCATCTGGAGCATACACCCACCAAGAGCATATCTGATTGCGGACCGAATCATATGCTCTCGCAAGGATCAGTACCGTTAGCCAAGGTTATCGGTCCGTCCCCGGATCTGCAACCCACAGAAACCCCGGATTACAGAAACCAGGATCTTGAGCTTACAAAGGTATAATGAGTGACCCAATTGTACTACCTACAATGTATATATTCTAGCCTAGCTGTTCTCCAAGTCTAAGGTTTGGTGGTACAAGATTCGAAAGAAAAAAGGAGGGCTGGAAAAAATTGGCGACTCTGTGATCAAGGATGACATGATGTATAAAAACTATCATGCCTGTAAGAGGAGCCAATGTATCCTCGGCATATTACCGGGAAAGGTTCGTGGATGAGCATTCTATGCTCAACTACTTCTTTGCTGTTAAAGTGCTAAAAATGACGGACTATAAAATCTATTCTTTTGTGAATTGATGTTGCGGCCTTTGTGGGCGATGTGGTCAGGGGTTCCAATAACGATGTCCCTCTTTTCCTGGGATTTACAGGTACGCAAGGTCTAGGCGCATCTAACCCATGCTCTCATGGGTATTCCACGATTGATAATTTAAGGCGCACATTAGTTACGGTATATCCACTAGAACATCAGATGACCAAAGCAGCAAGGGCTGTTTTGACGACTTCTTGGCACAATGCAACTTTAAGCAATGTGAGGCCTGCAAAGACAATGCACTACCGGCCCATAGCGGCCTCATCTCCCTTCAAAGTTGCCGAAAGATTCTTTAAGCACCGCCGAAACAAGATACAAATCACCGAAGTTAACTTGAATAGGCAGTTCATTGTGAATCGTTCCACCGAGGAGCTCGTAGGAGAAAAAATGACTCTATCACGTCTTCATCACAGCATGTATCGTCTTCAGAGCAAGGCGCCCCGGGGTGATGTTGAAGGCTTGTAGGCTCAGTACGGGTAAGCAGAGTACATAAAGTGCTTCTGCCCTGATGTGGTATATGTGAGCGCGATAGCATCTCCAGGATCGTCTGCCCTGCTCAAAATGCTGAACCTGCTTTGCTGCTTGCTGTTGGCTTCTCCGGCAGCCTCTGCTGTCCTTCCAAGGGCGGGCAGCTCTCAAGAAACCACTAGCAACTTCAGCAAGCGAAGCGTCTTTGGTCCCATCGACACGTCTGCCCCGAATGGCGTTGCTGGAGGTCAAGTCACTTGCGCGGCTCCCCCCGTGAGCTCATTTTTCGCTGGGCTCAAGCCTCCGGTACTATTGCTCTTCGTTTAGAAGTCCACACAAGGCCAATGCTGAGTCTTACATAGTTCCCAACAAATACATGGTGGGCCGGCTATGCTGCCACTCCCGGGAATGCGGTCGTTGCTGGCCCGTTTCCATACGAATCATCCTTGAACGGCACGGGTGTTCAATTCGGTATCAGCACTGACCGGCAATTCGATGGCACGTCTGTCAAGCAGCCCACGCAGATGGACTGGCTTGCCGGCTTCTCTGAACACTCAGGCACTTTCTCAAATCATAAAGCCACTGCTTTTGATACTCAAAGTGTGACGGTTCAGTACTTTCAGGGCAGTTCCACCATGACAGCATATCTCGTTCCTGGGTCGCCTTATGTGACATTCGAGTACAAGCAAGCTACTCCACTCTTGACATCCATCAACGGTGGTATTCAATCCTTCAATGGACACGCACTTAGCACAGGTGCCAGTTGTGCGTTCTCTGCTATGCCCGACCGTTGAACCGATGGGCTTACCAAGTCATTGTGTGTAGTTAGTGCGACGGGGACAACATTCACGGTGACCGATAGCACGGGCACGACGTACCTCATCTACTCACTATCCTCTATCTCGCTCGCGGCTACGGCGAAATCGTCTGGTTCTGGCGAGATTCGTGCTTCCAGCCCCTTTAATGGTGTGCTCCGCCTGGTGAAGCTGAATGACCCAAGCCACAAGACCCTTTTGGATCAGCACTACCAGGTCTATCCAACGTCAGTCGGGCTTGACTACTCATTCACTGATACCTCTAGTACTCTCGCCTTTGATTGGAACACCATCGGCGATGGAAGCCAATTGCTCATGCTCACTTGGCCACATCACAGAGTCTCCCTACAGAGTCCAAATTACCCAGCAACTACTGCGCTCAACTACCTTACCACTAAAGTTCGTAATGATTACTGCAAAGTTGCTATATTTATGTTAACTAACCTAATATATCCAGGGGTGGATGTACCCAATTATCGGAAATCAGTGGAAATTGCAGTACGCACTTTCATCTATCGCCTGGAACCCGCCGAGGCCACTAGATTCGTCGTGTCAGTCATCAGTCATTCAGGGACTCGAGTACGAAATCGGACAGCTTAATCCAGCTAATGCTCCGGTTCCTGGCGATTTCTACTATTGGGGAGGTACTCTTGCCGCTGTGTCCCGTCTGGCACTTATTGCGTATGTTTTCGCTCAACCGCTGCTCTGAACAATATGAACTCTTGTGAATGAATATTAACGCGCGAGTTTATCTCCACAGCGACAATTTGGGGCGTCCTGATCTTGTTACGCCGGTCATCACCTACCTCAAGACATCATTCGATTATTGGTTCCAGTCGTCGTCTTCCACAGTTCCTGCTTACGAGACGGCCTGGGGCGGAATTGTCAACAAGGCTGGCGCCACCAACGTGTACGTCGACTTTGGCAATGGCTATTATAATGACCACCATTTCCACTACGGATATTTCCTCCACGTCGCCGCCGTGATTGGTAAATTCGACACGACTTGGCTGAATCAGCACAAGACTTACATCAATTTGTTCGCGAGGTACGTGCCCTCTCCTTTTCCGGTCCAATTTCATGTCACTAATGTTCTCGAAACGATAGAGACATCATCAACCCATCTTCAAGCGACCCCTACTTCCCCATTACGCGATGTCGTGATTGGTTTGCCGGACATTCCTGGGCATCTGGAATTGCGAACGGCGCAGGTAGCCGGGACCAGGAGTCTATCGGCGAAGCTATTAATGGGTACTACGGTGCTCTACTTTGGGCAAGCGTCGCATTGCCGCAGGACTTTGTCAATTTCGCCAAATTACTCGTCGCCACTGAGCAACAGGCTGCACAGATCTATTGGCATTTGTACCCCAGCCAGAGCCAGACTGCGCGCGACAACCCCTATCCTGAGCCCGCTATGCGCAACTTGATCACGATGGGTAATGTGGAAGACTGGCAATCCGGCGCATGGCTATTCTGGGGAAGCCAACGAGTTGAGATTGCAGCTATCCAGATATTGCCAGTTACGCCAATAAACGAGGTAAGATCACTTACAGACTCTTACCGTATACCATCAATTTGATGTTAATGACTGTTTTAGGCGCTATACGATACTGAATGGGTTAATAACGTTTGGTCTTATACGATGCCTGAGCTCGTTGACCCGACTATTGGAGATGAATGGTTCGTTCCACCCATTTGACCACGGTAAACCGAGTGCTGTCTCTAACCTTCTATTGTCACAGGAAAAACGTCATCATTGCTGCCTATTCAAACGCCCATCCGCAGACAGCTGCAGCTTGGAGCGCTAATATCACAAATTGGGGTGTGTCTCTCATTTCCAATTTGCCACCGCTATTTCGTTCTAGTCACTGACACCGCCAGGCTCCGGAAACACATATACGAATGAGCTCTTCTTCATCGGCACGAGACCAAACCCAAGTGGCGCCCCGATCTGCGGTGCTCTTCCCCAGAACCCCTACGGAAACTTCAAGCTACAGGTAGCATCATCAGGCAACTTCGTCACCGCAACAAGCGGAAACCCAAATCTTGTCGCGTCTACTGGCTCCTCCGGAAGCGCAGCAGTATTCAACAGCGCCTATGTCCCCAACGCCGGTACGCTGCAGCTCACGAGCACGAACCAGTTCGTCACGGCGGATTCATCCGGAGGCTATACTATCTCGGCTTCGCGGGCAACTGCGTCGACCTGGGAGCGTTTCACGATACGTCAGAAAGTTGGAGCTGCTAACGGTGTTTACACCATCAAGGCTGCGAGTAACGGGAAGTTTATCACCGTTGGTGGCGATGGATCCTTGGTCAATAATGGTGCGAGTGAATCTGCGGGCGCGGGCTTCAAGTTTGTAGCGTCATAGAGGGTGATATGTAAGGCTTAAGGCTCCCAATCTTAAGGCTCCCCAGCGTGTTTATGCAGCACAAATAAACTAAACCAGGTAGTGTCGTATTATTCGCGCCTGTCGTATTGGTGAACAAAGACGAGATAATTTGAGAACAACCCAAAACAACCCAGTCCATTCTGGTGACGTTCCGGAATACTAAAGAGGCGTGGAACCCTCCACTAGCGGAAGTGGTTTCGTTTTGTTAGGAGTGTGCCTCGGAATGAACCGATAGACTTATCTATAGCTAGGGAGTGGCAGTTAGGCCTCGATAGAGTGATCATGTAATCCCTCAACCTCTGTAACGAGGATGAGGCTCGGAACTGGTGTTCTATTCACATATAATCATCTATGGCCGCAAGGGAACCATATTGAACAGGTTTTTTCCCTTCAGATCTGGCGGCAAACTAGGTCTATATATACACGAAAGCTACGCTTTCGTCCATCTATTAATATCTCCCATTATCGTGCCTGTTTTCGTGATCAGGAATCCAACGGGTAGATGAATATGTAGACCGCCGCGTTGCAGATGATATAACCCCTGGCATCGGATATACGCATCTTCACTACCTTGGGTTATTCCGTGTGACATGGGCATTATCAAACATGGCTTTCGTTTTTGTTCGGCTCACTACACTGTATGCTTTAAGATATAGGAATGAAACGTGGATCTCAACCCTCCATATATTAGCCCCCGAATCATGTTTCACTTGTCTTTCAACACCGTTGAGAATCTTGTCCCTGCTTAAGTAATAGGAGGCCTGATGTTACAGTTCACAACGCTGGTAGTTACAATATTGGCTTATTGTTATTGCACAGAGAAGAAAAATTCTATCTTTGTAGCAGAGATTGATTATCCTTTGGCCCGTGCCCTATACCCCTTCAGTGGCGTTCCGTGACACATGAGACCGAGTATGCAGGCGAATGAGCGCCTCGAAAATCCTAGCCGGCAAGGGACAATTAGACGAGATAAAATGGAAATCATCAACTAAATTCACAATGAAGTCTAGGACAACAAAGATAAAATCATCAAGCCTATGGATGTGTTTTACTCCTCGCACAATAGCACGCAATGAAAACAAACCTCAAGTTCAACTAACGCATCGAGAAGAAATATTCGGTTTAAAGGATATTAGTTCCCCAAAATTCCTTCTTATCTCGTAACGAGACCAATAGTCTTCATTCGTCTTTGAATCAGGATGTTTATCAAAACTTGTTTTCTATCTTAAATGTCCTTCATACAAATATTTAAGTATTACGTTAAATCAAGATTGTTCAGAGGAGTGCCCGAGATATTCACTTGAGTACTTTTAACATATCATAACAAAGACAAAGAATCGAATAAATATACAGCTTTTCATCCGTAGCCATACAGATATGAAAGCTAAATGACATGTAAATGCATGGGATTCCTGGACCGGACATTAAACATGGTTGCTATATACTATAATCCCTACTTACGTCCCGCCTCGATGCCTACGCGTACCGCCTTTGCACAGCAAAATCTAACTCGAGATATCCGCCTGAGCTCACATAGGTTGCTACAATGATAGCTTGCCGTTTTCATGGAATCTTAGGTTGGTGCTCACTCCAGTTATTAGAATAGAAAGCGATTTAGAGCTGGGGGGTGACCACTACACTCAACGGTTGGCATATAGGCATAAAGTAAGCTTTCGGCCGTAGCTAAACTGCACTTCAGTGTTGGATGTTCCATAATAATAATAAGCACAGTTTAATAATCCGTGCGAAGCTTCAAGATATAAAAACACTTGTCAAAGAACGAGATAAAGTGGAGAATGTAGTTTACGATATTGTGAAATCATTCAAGGAATTCTGGTCTCTTCAGAGCTTCCAGACATGTCATCATGAATTCAATTCAAGCTAGGGGGTAATAAGTTGTCTGTCGGTACATAGGTTTTTGTTTTAACGCGGCGTCCTTCACCGAGGGACGTCCCAACTAATTTTTTTGCCCACGCAACGTATACCGAACACATTTATGCGCCAGTGTATGCATTTTTCACATCAGAATACGCCAGTGGTTCGTTTACTGGACCTTCTTTAGGTGAACATCACTAGAGGTTGAGGTTGTTAGGATGATCATGCCTAATGATTGGCCTGTATGATAGGAAACAACTTACAAGATCAAGTCGGCGTTAGGGGGGATGTGGCCCGTAAAGCCACTAATTTGAATTTGTTAGCAGGTTAATTCGAACATACTGAGTTATGCCATCATGGTAAGTGAGGTGGCGTATATTGATAAACATACCGGGTACCGTAGGCGAAGTCGCTAGAGGATTGTAATGTTAGTTACCGGTGCGTTGAGGCCGGTTTCGATAAAGAGTCCATACCTGGTGATGTCCAAGGTGGCCTTCTCTCCCACCTTCATCTGAGTGACACCCTCGTCCCAGCCTGAGAGTCCAACACATTAGCTAAAGCCTGGCGGGGATTGGTTATACAGAACCCTACCCTTGATAACCTGGCCAACGCCAATGCGCGTGACAAAGTCGCCGCGACCGACGGACGAGTCGAACCTATCGTTATGAGAGAGAAATTAACAAAATGAACATAACAGCAACGGAAGGACTGAATGGGGGCTGACGTCACAACCACAATACTTAGAGATAGATGGATGGATGGCGGGGTAGCTTCGGACTTCGGGTCGGGACAGGACAGGACAGTACTGGACTTACTTGTCACCCTTGTTGTCGGGCTGGCTAGTGTTCTTGAGCCAGCCGGTGTACTCGATGGTGACGGTCTGGCCGGCGCTGGGCTGGGCACCGGAGCCCTCTTGGATAGTAGTCTTGGTAACACCCATTGTGATGGAGAAGAGGTAGAGCTGAGCTTGCTTTGCTGTCTTGGAGTTGATTTATGGGGACGAAAGATGATCGAGGTTGAAGATTCTGCAGAACCGGGGGATGCGAGAGTAAATATGTATGTGTAAAGTAAATAGCCAAGGTGGGATGTTTAGCGCCTTTCTACCCACCGGCCCACGTTTCCACGCCATTCAGTAGGTTACGGCCAAGGTGAGGAGGGGTGAGGGGCCGAGGGGTGGAGGGGTGGAGGGGTGGAGGGGTAAGCAAGGGGCACAACAACGCAGAGCTAATAATAAGTGTGAGTTAGGTATCTTCTATGTCATCATGTACATACATACGCAGAATACTGTGCTGGGCGTGGGATGGCCGTGATGGGCCCGTTACGTGGGTTTGAGGCTTGGAGGCTTGCTTGGAGTTGAGGGCGTACCTATCTGCTCCAGGTACAGATCATGTACATATCTACAGTAAGTTCAATGTTTGGTAGGTATGCAGGTAAGCTCAGAGCCCCACCACATCACGTCAACCACATACAGACGTACATACATATAGAGGTGGGGGTAGGGTTGATGATGATGAAGAAGTCAAAGTCCTGTACAGTACATACAACATTGGATGGGGGTCTTGAGTTCTGCCCTAGGTGCTTGCAATACTGTGCCTACCTAACTAATGGTCTGCTAGGTAGTTAGTGGATGGACATACCTACAAAATACACGCAGACACCTTTATTCGATGTGTATTGTCCTGATGTCCATAGGTAACCATCCGAGGATCCCATATAGCATCCCGCAGTTACACATGTACAGCACTTCGTTGCCAAAAGCCGCACATGGGCGCAGTAGGTACCGCCTGCCTACAAATATTGTGCCAACAACCACCAACACTTACATTATACACACAGGCATGTGGTCTGCCGATCTCCCCGCTTTATTACGGCAACCTAGCCTACCATGGCGAGGCATTACAGATTACTTGCAGTGCCGCATGCGTCAGTGTAAGAGTTTATGCAATCACGAATGGCTTCTCAACTACTCGCTCGCCTCGTCCTTGTCCTTGTCCCCGCAGTTGTCGTAGCTGCAATCCTCGGTAAGAAGCTACCTACTCATGTACGTACATATATATAGCTCAACGGTTGTGATGGAGCGCAAAACTCGCCGGTGACGTCGGGCATGGCATCGCTATAATAATAATAATAATCTCTTGGCGAGCGAGATCTCGCGGCCGTGCGGGGCAATTCATCGGATCGAGCGCCTGTCTTGTCTGTTGGCAAACATTTGGGTTTAGTACTACCCTGTTCTGTCTGGTCTGTCTCGTATTCTCATCTTGGGAAACCATACGTAGGAAAGATAAGCGAGAGACGAGCTACCTACGTTGTTGGTCCTATATATTGCAGTCCTTGCTCGACAATGCTTGTTGAAATGGCATAAACATGCTTGTCAATAAGCTACCTGGTTTATATCCTGGACTGTCTGACTTTCAACGGCGTAATGGACAATGGATCTGACATTCGCGATCTATTTGGACCGAATGTCTAAGGCACCTGATTCCAGAGGCCACCGACTGACCGCATGGTATAAGATTAGGCGCCGGTGTAGCGGTTACGACCATAGGCCGTAGTACTAGGTATCTATGTGTGTAGCTGGCATAGCTCAATGTGGCCCGTCACTGGCCATTGGGGGATAATCGACCATCGTCTGATACGTAAATCAATACCCAAGACCTAATCTAGGGATTCTACTCTGGTACGTGACCCGTTCAACTACACTAGTCCTTTCTCGCGGTGATTGATCGAAATATCATCTTAGTGGAATTTATATCAGCTGCCGCGGAGATTTCCACTAGGAAGATCTAATTCACTCATGCAGACGCCCCGGGAAGATCCTGCAGTTACGCGACTCGTGTCATACACGCAGACACCCGGCAGAGACCAGGAAATACGGCGCATTGTTACAGTCCTGTATCTCGTTTGACAAGGTTGCTCAGATGGGAAATGCCGTCTAGCTATTCCCACAATGGCTATTATATTGAATCGGCCATGAAACATGCAGCTTATCTGCATCGGGCAGGTTGGGAACAGGGTGATTCGCGCCTCCAATTGCATAACAGTCCGCCACGACAATAATCGCTACGAGACACCGGTCGAGTATCAGACGTTGGCTGAATAAGCAATTGGACCGGTGAAGTGTCCGACCTCTTCTTCGCCAATTGTTTGCCCCCAGCTCACAAGGACTGCTATTATTGAAACACGGAGAAAAAACAACACCAATAAGCGGCGGCGGCCTACATGATAATTATAGGGAGGGATGGCACTCGAAGCCCTAATCGTATGGTCGTCTACGGTATGATTTATAACGTTGAACCAGCCATGGCTCCTTTGGATCGCACGTGTTCAAATCAGACAGGCAAGCATAATTTCTCGAAAGGGGCCGTGGTAGACACCTTGGAGAAAAACTCTACAGGAAAATGCGTTGGGCCAAAGTAAGTTTTGACAGTCTTGCTTCAAACTTAGTCAACACGATGAGACACATGGACGAATTTCACAGCATGATAGCCAAGAGCGCACTCAGTCAGACCTTCGAGGAGATTAGCAGTCGAACATAAATACTAGTTGCTTATTCACATCTCATGACCATGCATAGCCGTACAACAAGGATACTTGCCGGTCTCTGTCAAACTTTGATTGCCTCGGATTCTTGGAACATGCGGTTTTTAGGATAAGACAAACTTGCACGAATTTGTATTTTCCCGAGCAGTATATCTGACGCAGTCCTGAAGAACAGCAGTACCAAGTTCCTAGAAAGCTCAATACTGGATATCCATTAAACATTCATCTCTGCTGGTATCACTGAACACCTCATGACCTTTTTATTCTTCTCGTGGTCTCCGGCTGCTTTATTCTCAGCCCTTTGGATCGTACAAAATCTTGCTAGTAGATTACACAATTTCTGAATACCCGGCTCTGCACGTACGACATTCCTTAATTAATATTGTACGGCGCGTATCATCTCGGGGCCACATATTGTCTGCGATCATCCGTTACATTTGCCTCCTCTCTTCCATTGGCATTCCTGGCCCCCTTTTTCGAACTGTGAGTGTACGAGGACCTGTGCGGTCGGTCTTGAGCTACCCTAATATCGCTATTACGGGTAACGGTGCCCTCAAATTGCAAAGTGACAAGTTTATACCGCCCGGAGAGTGTCGGACCTTCATATTGGCTGGAAACACCAATCTCCACGTGGTCGAGGCTGCGTATACTACCATGCGTGGTGAGTTGGCCCTGTTCGAGGATAGTCGGCTTTTCACAAGCTGATCGCGTGTTCCGGTCGGTTGTAGCTATATTGAAGACGCACGATCCTGAAGAGCTCTGAGCTTCTGTAGCGGAGATGAACTGGTAGCTCTCATTTTTGACGTAATGGTACCTGCTGATGTCCCATACAAAGTTTATCTTGCGTTGTTACAAGGCACAGGCTCACAGACGTGGACAAACAGACTCCCGATGGTTTCAGAGACCTTCTCGGAACAACAAGTTTCTATCGCACGCCTCAAGTACAATGTACCTGAAAGGCGTCATGGGTCTTGTTCCTCAGACCTTTCCTTTCCCTTGTTACTGTTAGAGTCTATAGAGTAATTATCTACGCATATGCTGGCCCAGGGCAGCAAAGCGAACCACAGCCGCGTCTTCCGTCCACCTGAGAAATGTTCCTTAGCTCGGTTCTTGTTTGATTATGGAGAACCTACGTATATCGAATCTTCTGTTACAGCTGTTTTCTTGGATGATGTAAAGTGCCTCGAAGCTTCTAGTAGGCATCTCGTCCGCACTGATCTTTACGCTATCTTAATGATCTCGGCTAGTAATTTATCTATCCCAGAGATTGCCGTGACGGGCCGTATTAGTTTAGTAGAGGAAGCGACTCACGAATCTACAACCACATGAGCTTAGGAACATATTTGATGATAAGCGCCACATTTTTCATCGGACAATGTCCGAATTCCAAATTCTAATCTTCGGCTCAGTGGTCTAGTGGTATGATTCCTGCTTCGGGTTGCACCCTTCCATCATTATATGGGAATGCAGGAGGCCCCGGGTTCGAATCCCGGCTGAGCCCAGCTTTCTTGATTTTTGCTATGGGGAAGGAAGCAAGCCAATCCTCCTTTTTTTCATGTGTATACAAAAAGCGTTTGAAATTAATTGGTTTACATATTAAGTCTGACGGATTCCTCACGTGGCAGAGCTCAACAGAAGTATAGGTCCAGTGCTACTTGGGGATCTGGATCTTCCAGAGTGTATACGGGTGATCTGTTGTTATTGTCTAAGTTCTAACTGTGTGGGTAGATCCAGGGATCCAGAATATATAGTGTGATCTGCGGACATAGGTTGTTCCGTTCCGCAGGCTCCTCAGTATCGGAGGAGATCATTGTGTAAGGGGTTGCTTGCTCTTTAGATCTTCCACCATGTAGACGATCTGCCAATTCCACTTACCTAGATCTCCGTCACAATAAGTAATATTGGGTTTTGAGTTTATAATGGTAGGTTATGACAATAAACATTCAAATCAGCAAATAGAGTTGTTATATGATGCACTGTCAAACTACTCATTACAAGTTGAACAAACATTTGCCCCATATTCTGGATATTTAGCCGTTCGTCCTTAACCAAAAACTAAATTACATCTTACAAATTGTTATTTCATCCACTTGTACATTGGATTCGTTCAAATCTGGCGTTCGCATTGGATTAGTTTCTATAATATGGTGGCCGTATGACTGCTTTGACTATGCATATGTCTCACAGTAATGGAAAGAAAGTATTACCACAAACAATAGCAGGTTGAAAACTGAACCATATTCGTGCTCGTTTGGACAATAATATATCCACCAGTGTAGTCTCTAGCTGAAGTGTAGCAAAACCATCGCATAGCTCTTCATGAATCATTATGGGCACATGTGTCAAGCCTGGGAGGGCACAACACATTTTTAGCACCCTTCATTTTAGACCATCATATTTCCCCACCTTGAGGAATCACCATTGCTGGAGGCATGGAGGAATACTTCGTCATCGTCGTTACCAAGGATAAAAAAGAAAGCAGCTCGAAAGGACATTCTATCTATGGACCAGGAACCAGGATAGAGAAAGGTCTAAAATAAGACCCAAAACCAGGTGGGCGAGTTAGGATAAGGACCAGCCCCATTGGCCCCTAATATTCATACAATTAGTCATCGTCAGCTTCATCGTCTTCCGACTCGTCGTCTATAAAATCTATCTCTAAGTGTTAGCAAGAGGGAGGAAACTGGGGAGCGGAGCTACAATGGTGTAGACGAACCGTCGTCATCATCGTTGTCATCCTCCTTCTCATCCCAGAACGATTCCATTTGGCCGGTTATATCTTTGACCGATTGACTGAATGTACTCCCTCTCCAGGTCTTCGCGTGCACATCATTTGACGACTTGAATGTGACATGGCCGTGACATGGATCCAGGTCATCGGATTGCTGTTTCAGGTAAGATAGTCTAAGCGTGTGGAGTTGGAGATCCGCTGCCGCCATCTTGTTACATAAGCGAGCCCAGAGATTAACCTTTGTATCGTGTTTACATGTGAGCGTGATTTTGTGGAGGCTGACACCTTGCAGAGTCGACTTGTAGTTTTTGTACAAGGTAAGTAATACGCTTTCGCTCACGGTTGCCATACCGATATCCAAATTCTGTAGATTTGGAAAGCTGGGCGGGGGTGGAAAATGTATGGGTAAATCTTCCGAGTCCTTAGTGTGAGGTGCTGTTAGTACTATCTCCGACGATGCTCACTATGAGGGACTTACCTGTGCTGGTAGAAAAGAGTCCACAGGTTTTGCCGTTGCGTTTGCAGGGTACGATTTCGCGTTTGCCAGCCATAGCAGGATCCTTTCAGTAGAATCAGAGTCGTATGCCTGAAAGTTGAGTCTCAAGTGTTGGAGAGCTGAGAGATTGGCCAGAAACCTCGAAAGGAAATAGCCTAACCCGTTTATTGGATTGGTCGTATCGCCTATGTCGTAAACCATAAAATCGACGAAATCATGACTAAGGCCATCCAGCAATATGGCTTCGAGCTTACTCAGTGCCAATGAGACCACGGCCTGGAAGCGATCAGGTATCTTGAAAGCGCGATCTGGAAGTCTTGTTCTGTGTAAAAGGACCTCGAATCGAGTGACTTTAGAGCTCTGACCGGAAACTAGTTCCCAGGGATTAGTGCTTTGCAGGGAGAATTGGTATGGGGTCATATACAAGGATACAGAACAAAATAGGCATACATACCTTCAGCATCTCCGATAGCTCGTAGGAGTGTCAAGAGGACGTGGCCAATATACTCGTTACCGCGCGGTTGTGGGTGTGGGTCTACCAGTGGACCGTTCGTCTGTTCTAAAAACGTGGGACAACCGTAGCTATGCCAAGCGGTGTTATCACGGCTGCGGTTCGGCGAGTTGAAGTCCCGGATACCAATTGTCTCGAGGTTAGGTAGGTGTTTGATTGCATCGGACAGCATTTCAACATCTAAGCCGGTGGTAATGAATTCCTTGTGATTGATGTAATGAGCCCGGTAGCGATAGTCTCGCACAGCCTTTGCGTGAGACATATGCGGCCCTATCCCAGTATAGGGAGGACAGGGGTGTTCTAAGTGGATGATGAGATGTGTCAGGCTTGGACCGAGTCGCGACTTTGCGATGTCGACAAGAGCCTGGATGCTGAACTCCATGAGGGCGAACTGCCTCTTGGAGAAGAACTCTCTGGCGAATGCCCCGAACAACATGGCCTCGAGTGTCCTGCAAGTCCTTCGGAGGCATCCATACTCAGGGGTGGTAAGGTACGAGGTGATCTGGAGGAGCACCTCAAGAGGGATGCTGCGTAGGTCGGCCATTGTTGTTGTGAGTTTGAGACGAACGGTGACACGGTGGCACGGTGGCAGTCAGGTTGGGAGGTAGGAAGGTAGGAAGGTAATGATAATTAATGATGGTCTCGCGCGCGGACTTTCACCTGCTTTATAGGCATTCTCTAGGCTTCAGTTCTGGCCCACTGCCTGGAGATACACTTACTTGCTCTATGCGAAGAATGCGTAGAATGTGTAGGCAACCATCCCTTAGGTGATGGATGGATGTTAGAGCTACAACGTGAATAGGTACCTGCCTTACCTACTACATCCAATCAAATCAATGAGTAACAGCAAGGGAGCAAACTGTGGCGTTACTCATGTGGCCCGTGCAGGTGGTAAACAAGGTTCTTACCTATATAACATTACGTAGGTAGTACCTCTTAAATAGTGAATATACGCATATTGTGCCAGACACATCATACCTAGTACTAGGTAGGTAGTGCAATGGATTCTAGTTTTGCATCTGAAGATTGCGTACGTCCGGCAGACTACAAATGATATGCAGGTATATAGCATTCATTGGCTGTGTCTGTCCAAAAGGAGTACATCAACGTTATAGGAGAGCTACACATGCTTCGTCACGGATTCCATCTCTAAAGAACCAAAAGTAATGGGTATCAATTGTGATTTTTCCGATTGGTAACTCCTTACATTGTGCAGTTCGTACAAGGTATATAGATAACAGGCAGGCAGGTAGGTAGGTTAACTTCAGTGCCCTTTAGCTCGAGACTGAGGCCCCCAGTTTTCCTTGGGATTACTCTGGTATCGAACCAGCCCTGGCTTAGATGTATCGCGGCCAAGGCGTTGGTCAAAGACGACCTCTAGCTTATCGATCTCGTCGTCTTTCTTTGCGGTGCCACCCAACCTCAGTAACTTGTACGCCGGGCTATGCTCTTTAATGTTCTCGGTTTTCACGGGGTTCTTCTGTCGCGTCCACTCTCGCATGATATGCCACACCACGGACCACGGCGCATTTGTCTTCATGCTCCCTGCCTTACAGTGACTTCGCGTAACCTCGTACCCTAGATGACGGAGAGCCCCTCTGAAGCTCTCCTCATCTGGACAGACGCAATGCAAGGCACCTGCGAGATTGGTGGGATGGAAATAAAAGGGGTACGGCTCCAGAGCAGCAAATATATCCTCTTTATTTTCAGGAGAGACGTCCTCCGGGGGCGTAAGCGATTCTTCGAGCGCGGTGTATAGCATGCCTTCTATTCGTGGTTTTGTGCCATAAATATCGTCAGAAGCGTTGGGGAGTTCGTCCAAGATTTTCTGGATAAAGGCTGGAGAGTGCAGGGGACCGGCGTACATAGGACCAGCAAGATGCATCTTCGAGTCACAATGTTGACAGTTCGAACCGGATGTCGGGGCCAGCGCGAAGCCATGTTTATAATATGTCCCCTTCCCGGATTTATTAGTGACCTTCTTGTTGCGAGCTAAAAGCTGGGTTTCCCAGGCGCCGCATCCATGGTCACAGCTATACACTACCATCGTTTTGCCCGCAAGGAATTTGACTTGAGCCGGGGACTTCTGAACCTTGACAAAGATCCGGAGGTAGTAATCAATAGATAGACTGAGAAGTGGTTCGATTGCCAGGCCATATCTTGCGGCAGAGGTAGCAAGGGCGTGTAAAACCAGTCGGAGCCCAACTTCATGGGAATAGGACCCCTTGAGAGGAATACCGCCGTAGAGGGAGAATGACTTCTCCGGATAGCCGTTCGAAGCCCATACACCCGAATCGGTGCAGGTCACACATAGAAGGCCGCCGTCATCGCGCACTGCATTGACCGCCGCGTCGAGAAAAGGGGCTGCTGTTCCATAAGGGTCCAAATCGATGACATTGTATCTCGTCCCCTTGTTCTTATTTCTCTTGGCATGTTTCCCCTTGTCGTGATCACGGGTGACCTCCTCAGCCAGCATGGAGTACATATGGGCACGCGCATCGCCTTGGGTGGCGATGACCTTGGCCTCGACACCGTTGTGCTCGGCATTACGGCGGATGGCCTCGACAGCAGAAGGAGTAAGGTCGTTGGCAGTAACCGAGGTGACGAAGGGAAGCTCCTGAGCATATCGCAGAGCCCTAAGTCCAGTTGCAGAAAGAGCGTCGAGAATGGTGAAGTGGTGGGCTTGGGGGGTATTGTGCTGTGCCGCATCCTGCGGCTTGGACTCGGGTTCCCTGACCGTCTCAAGTACGGGCGGGTCGGCGGTAGTAACGGGTGCGGCCCCATTCTTGTCCGAGGCCTCAGCATTCTCCTCAGTCATAGATATGTCCATTCCTTCGGCGGGTGTGTCGCCGGTCCGGGCAGGGTCGGCTACGTCGGCGGCACTCGTTCCGGTGGCACTGGTTCCTGCGACATCGGGAGGTTGCTCTTGTTGCCTTTTGGAGTTCGGGCCAGTAGCATCGGACCTGTCGCGTTTCCTCTTAGCGACATGCTTCGCATTGGCCGAGCGTGGCTTAGATAAGAGGCCCTCTCCGTAGGCTTTGATGGCAAGCACGGTCAAGTCCCGGTTGAATTGCTGAATGGGATTGTAGAAGACGTGTTGTTGCTCCTCGACGCTCTTGGTGGCCTTTCCGGCAGGGTCGGGTTTCGAAAAAGGGACGAGGATGCGGGCGAGGCCCTCCTTGACTTCGGTGTACTCCTGGCCATCTCGCACTAGAGTCTGGACGTCGTCGGTCGGGGTCGAGGTCGAAGTCGAGATCGACCCGTTCGGAGGGTTCGTTGTCATGCTGCGCACAGCTCGACGGGGGAATTGCCGAGTGGGAGTGCGACTTACATGCCTATATGAAGAACGAAAAGTGGTGTACCGCAAGGAACAAAGCATTCACGGCATGTGACAGACGTGAAGTACGCAGTAAAGTATACCGAAGGAGGCTCAAGGAGGCTCTAACTGCACCTTTTTTTTTAACGCGATGCGGGAACCCCAGAATAATGCCCCACCACGAAGCTGCCCCTCCGTCAGCTTGCAGGGGCTTACATCTCATACCATAGCTGAGATTGTACATTATTCTCTACCTTAGCCATAATGACTGGATTATATCGGCGTTGCTCTTTGCACGCCCAATGGCGGCTCTATTGACATGGCAAGTATTTTATAATTATCCGTCCAACCATGTGGGTGTTGCTGTTACTTTTCTCACATTGAATTGTATATAAACAATTACCTACTTTATTATCGATATGGTGATGGTGTTGAACGGAGTAGACGATCCATATAGTAGTCGTTTATAATCTGCCTGGATTAGGGTTTGGCAAAACACTGCCTAGAAGGTTTATACTAAAATGGAAAAATTGATGGTCTCTGATTCCGTCAAATATGCCGCTCTTTATTGTCTTCGATGTACAACACATCATTCATCATCCAAGGTTGACTCTGGTACGGGCTACTACTACTACTATATAATGACTTGCCTGTGTTCTCTTAGATATAGAGGATATCATATATGACAAAACAGACCACAGTATCCAGGAAAACAAACCCAACCAATGATCATTGGCTGGGTAAAGATATTGTCCAACCCCAAAACGAACGCTATGACTCTCTTCTCTTCACACACGCCGACTACGATGTCAGGTGGAAAACCAAGAGACGCCCACGCACGCTCCAGTAGCATGTGTTTCCGCACTGTAGCACAGTAGCTATTCGTCCATGTTCATCTTGACACGCTAACGCACGGAAGGCTCGAAATTTCGCCTCTCGCTCAAGATAAGGAGGCCGCGCCTTCGCTTCCCGCGATCACCGAAGAAGTTGTGATAGGGAGGTGCACATACACGGTCGCCGTATAAGCGGCGAGACTACGGATAGATTTTGCTTAGTCTGGTAAGATTACAGCGTCGCCAATATTGATTCTGCTGCTTCGACGGGTCAGCGTGATCGTCGGAGTTGTCGTCGGAGTTCTTGTCGGAGCTATCAAAACAGGAGTAGGTAGATGTAGTCGGAGTTCTAGATGGCGGCAGGCGGAATCACCTAGATGGAAATTTTTTCTTTTTCTTTTTCATGTTTATTGATCATAAAATACCGAGCGGAAGCAAGGCGGAGTTGTCTAAAAAGGCATTGATAATGCTGAGGCACCCTTACTAATTTGTTGACCGATGCTCACAGTACACAGTATAGCACTGGGAACTCCTTTGGCCAAATGATGTGTTACCTGTGAATACATAAGATACAATCTGACCACGAAGGGAACTGGACAGCTAGGGTAGTTTCTACATATACGAGACTCCTATCTAAAGTTCATGGATTATGGTCACTAATACACTACACAGACCACGTGTACCAATAGGCACCGTATCATTCGACCTCTGCAAATATGCCTGGTGAGATGACTGATAATTAAATATTTCTGCAAAGTGATAGTGTATTTCTAGGGTTCTATGGAAATTATCTTTTGGGAGAGCGGTTCTTCGATCCACGACAGGTGGATGACGTCCTATGGAGAGCCCAAGCCAAGAGATAATGCACTTAATCTTCACTGACGCAGCATCGAGTAACTTCGAGCTGAATTTCCAGAAGTTGCTATACAAACAATGCTCCCATGAAGACGGAGTAAATCTCAACACATACAGGGAGAGCTTGGCCCAAATATGCACTTTCTATAAAGTTTCCTCCTACGATTAAGAGTTTTCAGTGGCCTGATGGCGAGTGGTTAGTGTTAAATGGACTCTGCAACACTCGTCTTTGACAAGGGTTTGGTCCACTAAAAGCGAGCTTTCCTGCTTGCTTGAAGAATAGTTCTACGAGGCTAGTATAGAAAAACACCCCAGAAGGACACGAAGAACAGAAGAAATGCAATAATATGTTAGCTACGAACAGTTTTTTTATATTAGGAATAGAAATATGTGATTACGGGCAAATAGAAATTGTGTATCTAGAATGGGATTACCGTTTCTTTGCTTCAAGAAGCACATCGGCATTTAAGTCAGAAGTACCTCTGTTTGTTGAGAACAACCTTACTTTGCTGCTTCTATTAGCGGTTTAAGAATATTGTTGACTTGTAAAATAGGATAACTCATGGTATCAAAAAACTCATAATAACAGCAACCTAGGGCCTCCAGTTTAAAGGATATAACTATGGACAGAAATAAGAAAGAAATCCATGAAAACGCGTGGTCGTTAGGGTAGTAAGTGCTCTTGGTTCTTAATATCACTTATACTTGACATCATACATACTTGATACACATACGAGCACGAGTCTTCAACTTTTAGCTACCTTGTATTGTCCTGATATTCCGTTGTGCCCCGAGACAACTGCACCAAACCGAGAGCCGGAAGCGAAACAAGCAAAGAAAAGCGAGACCGTTCTGGCAAATAAGCCATGCATATCCTAGTTAGCCAAATAGGGGTTACATATTTCATTTTACACTGAATGATGCACAGAGCGAGAAGTGAAGATAATCCATAATAGGGTGGGTTATACCTAAACAAAATTATAACAAGTTGGCACGTTAGCAATCAACGGACCCAATAAATGGGCCAAGAAAGGGACTGTTTGCGAGAAACCAGTTCTCCAGTCCTCTCGCTTGCAAGTACAGTAGTTCTTCTACAACTATGCAGACTTCACAACTGCATGACCCCTCCACAACTATGTGGGTATATCGCATCAGTATAAAATTTCCCAGCTGTCAGTGCAACGACGGAACTTGCCATCAGCAGCATTTCGGGTACCGAAGCCGTAGCTAGTCTCCGAGGCATGGTCCGGGGTTCGACACGCCGCGGAAGAAGGGTTCCTAGCGCAACTCTTGACCCAGCTCTCGGTGTTTCGAGATTTCTTGTATCTCGGCTTCGGGACTAAGCCTCCCGTCTAGGTTACTATCGCACAGGCCCGTCGTCTACCCCAGTCTAGGCCGTACATGACAGGAGAAATAATGGTGGGAGGAGTGAGTTATGATCACGGTAAAATAATGCCCAGAGAGGCCCAAGACGGTATAAAAATCTAACTGAATACTTTTCCTCACGAGCGAGTGCTCTACACACTCTACTTCTTCAAGGCAGCATGCAAATTTGTATGCTCGGGATAAAACTTTTCTCCTGCGCATCACCTAATGAATTCTACAGTTAGAGGCGGTCTGATGTGACACTCACCGTTCATGAGACGAAGGTATTTCCTCTTGCGGCATCCATAAAAGCTTACATATAGCACTGATATCACTAGAGAGGTCTATAATTGAGCGGTCAGGTTCATGAAATTTCCTCGTATTCGCAAATAGCGGTGTTTTGCTGGTACACGATGTAACTCATGTGCAGTAGTCTGGGCTTCAATCACCTACCGCATTAGGAGGATGTGCGCATGCGTGGTCATTCATGAAACGCTGGGTACTTACGCTTACATAAATAAGTATGTACTCGAAAGGATTAGATCACTTACAAAGGAGGGGTCTTGAATGCATTATATGTATAATGTATCATGGTATGTTTTATCTTCCTTCAAACGTCGGTATAAAAGCTAACTGTTAACGGTACAGCATGATCATACTCTAAATTTTGGTCCTAGTCCCTTTTACGGATCCGTGACTTGTACTATTTTCAGTTGATCTCATGCATGGAGTTTCTCTCATGACGCGAATCACTTGCCTTGCTGTTTACCCCGTGATGTTTCTCAGCACGGCCCCGTAGACACAGCAATGCCAGTGACCTTCTATAGTCCCTGACATTATCGTAGACATAGTAGCGTGGTCAAGTCACACTACTGTGGAGACCAATGATGCCCTCCTAGTAGCGGCCCATTCCTTACCGGCGGGCCAGTCTGCCATAGCTGATTTCTCTCGTGGCCCATGTGGTATAGTCAGGGCATCACTTTAGGAAGCTGAACGGGCTGGTCTTCATTTCAGGGCTGCAATGTTCGGCGTCAGTTATCGTCATGTCGGGCATGATCTGCGAGTGTCCTGAAAGGAACGAAAGAAGCCATCTCAACCTTAAAGTGGCAAAATTAAGAAGACAATGACACCGGCAAATGCTTACCTTCGTGGGCTCATCGGTAGAGCAAACAACTCATCTTCGGTATCTCTGGTCTGCGAGATTGCTGCTGCGGGTTGGGAATTACTCATAACAGCGTCGAGGGATGCAAGAGCAGCGCCCGAACCAGGTTTCGGCATGGGTGGGCTTGGTACCGAAATAGTACTGAAAGAACCTCGTGATACAGATTGAGAGGTTTGCAATGGAGTAGTGCCTTGGGAGACGTTAGATGCTAATTACGTGTAGTAATATGAAGTAAGAATCTTGCGTCATGGCAGGAATAATGACTTACCTGGCGTCCTATCGAGATCCGCCGAGGAGGTTGAAAGCTTGAGACCTTTTAACATTTCACCTAGTCGTCCACCCATAGGGGATCGCGGGCTCCGGGGCGTTGGCGGAGGCGCTGGATGTTGCCGCGTGTCTGGGTCCACAAAGCCAAAATGATCTATCAGCCAATCCTTTTCCTGAACGGCCATTTCCAAGGCGACACCCTCGCTGTTGGTCTGCAGCTCACGCCCTATTTCCTCCTGTAACTCTGATAGACGTTTCCTGGCCCATATTGTGTGTAGAACACCCCTTTTACCGGAATCTGGTGGACTGACGCCAAGACCTGGAGCGAAGATTGCCGGCATACATTTTGTGTTTAACTTACGCCCTGTGGTAGGATGTGATATGGTGACCTCGGGGGGGACTGGCGCGTTTTCGGGTAGTAAGATATAGACTCGCAGCATTGGCGACGGGCTTTTGTCGTTGTCGCTAAGCGGGTATGCTGCTGATTTATTTTCCCACGACACATGCCAGCCCTCTCGGTCCTTTGGACACAGTCCGCCGCTGTTCGCGTGTGAACAATCCCATTCAACCATTAAAACCTTGCTACCTTCATTACCCTTCCCTGTCTCGAACTCGAACCGCGCTAGAGCGGTAGTGGAAGATGGCGATACAGGCGATACAGGCGATACAGGCGATTCTACCTTTTCAGCTGTCCGGATGTTGTTTTCGCCATTTCGGTGCTCGAATGGGCTGTCGGGTATGACTAGGGAGCTAGATGGGCCCGAGCCGGCTGCCGAGTTGTCATCCATACTGATACGCGCGCTTGGCTGGCGCAGGCTGGGTGTGATATAGATACGTGGGTACCTGCGAAGGTGTGTATATCCTATCGGTAAGCCCTCCTATCGCCTCATTCCAAGTTCTCCCGTGTCACGTATGTTGACGGATGGCCGGGTAAGGTGCGCTCTTGAGCGAAGAGCGCGCGTCTCGGCGCAAAAGTGTGCAGAGCTAGCCAATCCCACAATTGGGTTGCTCTAGAAGTCGCGAGCTCACAACCGACGGCTAGACGCGCGGGGAGCTGTTTAGGGAAATTGAGAGTAGCCGGATGATGTGATGGATAATGTCTCTATGCGGCAAAATGATCGCTAGTACCTAGACGGTAGAGGGCGTCGAGCCTTACCGCTTTGCCGCTGCCGCTCGTCTTGTCGCGCCTGTTGTTCTCAGGGGATTCCAACACTCGGCAGTTGTTGGGAGGACAGACCTAGATTCCCTTTTACGGATGTATAGGACGGTAAGCGGCCAGCGTAAGCGCAAACGCTGATAGCTTGCCCGGAAACGTGATTTCTCCTGCCGATCAGTCTCAATAAGCTAGCTGGATGATGACAAAGAGCGGAGGAGGCAGGGTGCGAGAGATGTAAAAGAAGTGCTGTAGTCAGGTTAACACCAAGAGGCCTAGACAATGCCAATGTGCCGCCCGTCGCCTGTCTGGTTGGCTTGACTCTTTCACGACCGAAGCTTCAGAGGAGCATGGCTTAAGCGGGGAGAGATTGCCAGGTCTTTTTTCCCTTTGCGCATGACGGTTGTCACTAAAAGGGAACGCTCGACATCTTGGCAGTGGGTTTTAAGCAGAGCATGATGGCGGTACGCGGCGAGAACTTTCGCCTCTTCTCTCAAAGTAGCGCGAACTCCGAGCACTCCGCGAGCCTCTGCATGTAGCTTGGAAGTACCGTGAGGCAAGATTTGTGCGCGTATGATGATGCTAGAACTGGACCAGCTGCATTATCCAACATCTAAAAATAGATCGTCAAGTCGGTGACCGGCGGTTTATTGGGGCCCGTCTTCGCCCGTCCACCCTCTTGCATGTACCGGCTAGAGGGGTCGTACCTCTCTTGCTCGCTAGTGGTAAGCTGGGTAGTAGCATATCGAAGCGAGACCTCGACCCGGATAGTGCATAACCAATACACGATCAGGTTACAAGAGTATGTACTTGAATGTTGTCGTAACTCTATGTAATGATTATGAGGAGCGAGGAGCTTGCTTTTTTTACGTCATATGCTTGTGTGATTGTACAAGATAGCGTGGTATAGACATCAAAGTTGGAAGAAAAGACCGACCGATTGCAGATTGGGCCCTTATATTCTTTACTCCGATGTCTTCGAAATAGCTGAGTCGCCCAGATCAGCACGCTTGCTTGATATCACCCGTGCTCACCAAAAGGACGAGGCTGAGTAGCTTTTGGTGGCCTATTTTCGGAGGACAACCCGGTCAACGCTTGTCGATACATGGTAGGCACATGGGTATTCTGTACTGTGGGTGCTCGATCAAGGAGTGAACGCACATCTAACACAAGATCGCCAATCTCGGACTGTTGCTGCCAAATCGTAGGCTTCACGTTCTTTTGCACCAGCTACGCGAAGCGTGTGTGGAAGGTAAATCACCTTGTTAAGACTTATTTGACACTAGTCATATTATTGGTGCCAAGAGTGAGACACTTGTGCGTCTTAGCCTGCTTATTAAGGTAGGCTTTATATTACGAATTGCAAAATCTCCGCCTCGCCATTCGGAATTTTGGTATGCAATACCTTCTGACGGATGTTGGCGAAGTGATGAGGCCAAAAGGTTCACCTCAAGATAATGAGCACGTGTGGATAGATGTATATGGGGAATGACCGCGAGGTCACTCGTTGCTAGGGACCAAAGACAACAACGCCTCATTTACCGAGGAATGAATGTGTGAATACAACGTGTTTGAGAAATGTAAACATCTTAATGAGAAATCACATACAGCCCTTTTCACAGCCGAGTCCATGTATCAACGCCAAACAACACAATCGCACGTTGATACGTATAGGATTCCAGTGCTGAATCAGGAGTTGACTAGACATTTTCGTCCCTTATCAAGGCCAGGTATACATTTGGAGGTCTGGTCAACCGACTCTTTTGGTCCCAGGGAGGCGATGTTTAATTAGACAAGGCTATGTATGTCGCAGTCTACCTCGGAAGGCTATCCGATTGCAAGATAGCTTATACATATTTCTCGAGTGGCTCGTGCTGGTCATAATACATACCTAGGTACCTTGGGAAGATGAAGTCGCAGGCCAAAGGGATAGATAGCTGGGACAGTTACGTCACACACGTGAAGTTGACGCACCAAGGTTTGGGATCACCAAGCGGACTTGGTTAGTCGAATGGGGCGTCAGATCCCCAGACTGTGGAACACTCCGCTTTCCTCCTTTGTACAGTGCAAGGATTGGGTCCCCCCGAAGTAACTCAATCTGATTAAACTAGACAGTATCGTCGTGAAAACAGCAATTCCACAGAACTTGTTGACCGCAAACCCACCAATTGTCTTCACACGTGAAGTAGACGGCTAGGTGGTAATGTCTTAGGACATTCGTTGGCAGGGTCTTTTGATAGACACGTTCGATTATTGTGGTGCGCGTGTCCGCAATCAATATGTTTCAAGGCTAGCCCCCCTTAGCAAAGCTACATTGAAGCAGTGAGAGAGAGAGAATGCGGTAGCTGAGTAATATATAAGTATGCGTTGTAAGAAGTGGTGATTGTCAGTAGAGCTGGATCCCTTTCAGTGCTAGAGAGTCAAGAATAGAATGATGCGCAAGGTGACTCTGATATAACCTCCTGAGAGTACGAGAACTCAGAGCAGGGTGCTACTACTTTAAGTATAGCTTCAATTCCACCTTTATCCGAAAGCGGAAAACTTTTCGTGGTGCAGCCAACCAGAATGGCGTGACGCATTACAGGGATCCGAAGAGTGGAGAACCGCCGCAATAGGGCCGCGCGCCCATGCGAAGCTAAGCGGCTCTATCGCGGGGAATTTCAATCATGACGGGCTAGTCCATAAGTAGTAGATATAAGAGTTATAGTAGATATTGAAGAATGATAAAGCCCACCGAGGGCACGATTGAAAGATGCCTCGGAAAAGAAGAAGACAAAGATAAGGGTAAATGAGGATTCGGTGACATGTCAGTTGTTTTCTCCGCAAATTGAGGTATGCGCAATACCCAACCGATGGGGGAATAAGGCGATAAGTGAGGAGTGGGTGTGTCTCTAGATTGCTGGCCCCAAGTATCATGACAAGGAGGTAGGTAGCTAGGTAGGTAGCTATCTACTGCTTTTGGAAGGGTGTCGTTGTAAGTACGGTACGATAGGTCCCTATTTGCTATTGAGCCCACTGTCGAGATAACTACTTACTTCGTGCTGGCACACTGGGGTAACTTATGTAGGTACCAATTCACGTAGAACGCTGGCTGTTCCACGTCCAATGCCACCATTTCTGCATAAATCTGCCAATGCTGGACATTCCTAAGCGAATGCCATAGTGCAACTAGCAAACGACAACGGTTTATTATATTCTCTGTGAGGGATCAACCTGGTATAAACATCACAAGCTAGGGAGATGATATCTTGATATGGTAAGGATTCTAGTACGGACCGAAGTGAAGCAAAGCGAATTTTTTTTTTATAAAAAAATAAAGTACCGATATAGGGTGTAGATCTACCTGGCCGTGAGTGGGTGGATGGTGACTAAATGCGCGACTGGAGGGTCTAGCAACTCGTCAAGCTCGGTGTTGTCACCAAATCCAGTTCCTCTCCATTTTCGACACTTTTACGGAGTAATTAGGGGTAAAATCAAGTGTATCGAATATCATAACTAAATCTCCCTCGTGGTATAGATCGTGATGTGATCTTCCTTGGGTTTCCCTCTGATATTCAATATAGGAACGCAACCTTACATCAATATGAAGAGATCACCAACCCGATACAAGGCTTATTCAAGCGTCATCGGAGAATTGTTGTTTTCGTGGCCAGGAACTCAGGCCACAAAACAACGATCTTGACATCGCAATCGATGTTGGTGGTTGGTTCGGTATAAGCCGTTCTGCCAATAAATGGGACCCGTCATCACATACTGGCACCCAACTGTCTGTTCAACAATGAACCACTCGAGAGTGATCGACAGATAAATGACATGGTGCGGACTTGCTGTGATGCCACTGGTGGTGTAAATAGGCTAAATTAGAGCCGCGTGTTATACCTCGACATCTGAAATCAGTTATCGTCAGAGCAGAACGAGCATCAGGGGCATCCACACATGGGTAACAAAGGTGTCGGAAAGTCAAGACCCAGGCAGTGGATTCGAGGCTGGGGACATAGATGCAAGATAAGAAGTCCAGGCCACAATGGTCCAAAGGTTGCCGGGCTATGATATCGTCTCGCGGCTATGCTGAGGGAGGGTTTGGCAGCGGTGGAGGATGACCGATGGTTGCGGCCCGATATGTAGCGTCTATATTGCCATTTGACCTAACAGATGTCACTAATTATAATTGACCCAGAACCAAGCGAACGACCCCAACGGCTACATAGAACAACAGAGGATGGATGAAACGGACTAGCTAAGGATCGTGGTGAAACTCTTTTGATCTGTACTGTACATAGACGTGGGAGCCCGTCCCTTATTGTCTGTCCCTTTGGACTTGAGAGAGTTGAAATTATTACAATACCCTGCAGTAGCAGACAAAGTGAAGTTCAGACAGACATATACTATGCATAATCCATATGTCAATACCAAAAGCACTTCGTGACTGACCCAACAAAATGCAAGGACTAGGAAGCACCGTGTTTCTGGTCGTGGCAGAGAGAAGAAGCGGCATGTTCCACGTATAAGTAAGTGATGTCGGGATACCTACCAGTACATGACACATTGCCCCATGGAACGAGGAAAAGGAGGTAGACTGTACCTCTCGGCCTTTTCTTCCTCTGCTCGGGTCCAGATGTAACGAGGTAGAGCCTAGGTCACATACCCAGTACTGGAGGTATGTTCGGAATTCAGGTAGCATTTGGCCATATTTTGGATCGGATACGGATGACGCTCACACTACAAAAGGTAAGAAGAGGAGTAACTAGAGCAGTAACTAGAGCAGGTCAGTCCGACGCGGAGCGTGCGGTGGTTCAAGCAAATGGCAGACTGCTGGAGAGGAGGGCGCGTGGAGAGAGATAAGGTCGACGGGTGTTCCTCGGTGCAGAGTTGGCAGAGGTGATGAGCGAGACGGGTATGGCAACGCTCACTCGCTGGGCAAAGGTCGGCAGCACTCCACTATTAGGCCGGCCAAGTCGCCGTAACCAGCAAGAGCGACCGCATTCCAGAGCACCCCATTTCTGCCCCATCCCACCTTGGCACCGTGTCAATAAGCTTCGAGGGCGCTCAGGGCCAGCCCCAGCAGCCCCAGACAAGCCAGATTGAGCCATCGGACCCACCGAGAGACGCATCCCACTTCTGCCATCTCTTAGTGTGGGCACTGTGCCGGTCTGTCACTGAGGTACATCCATATGCGACGTGCTGCAATGATAGGTGCGCGCCGGCTGCCGCAACACACTGCTCGCTTCACTGGCGCAACCACTGGCTGCAGTGCTTCTTGGTGTACACACAGTGGCTAATACCGTGTATACCATGAGTATACCAAGTATACCAAGTGCAGCTACACAGTACCGGGCAGTACCTGCAGTTCGTCTTCAACGGTACACTACGTGTACTTAGTACAGTTTAGGTGAGATTGCTAGTGCGCCAGGTTCGGTAGAATTGTAGAATGACACAGTCGGTTCCCGTACTGTGCCCGTCTGCCCTGCGCTACCTAACTCGCTACTCGCTCCTCGCTCAGTACCCTCCTCCCCCGTACGCCCCTACTACACTAGGTACGTTGCGGGCTAGCAGTTCCCTACGCTCGATTGCCCCAGTGCCAAACAAGCAGCTCCGCCAGCCCCAAGTCCATGTTCCCAGCGCCCAAGCGTTCGGCCTTATTGCCTCCCATTTCCACTCCCTCTCCCACTCAGTCTGTTACCTATACTATTCCACCTTGGTGGGAGCCGTGATACATACATACAACGTAGTGTAGCCTCTCTCTGCCTTTGGATGGCCACTTTGTTTCTCGGCCCTACCTGCGCTCGTCTACTGTAGCAAGCCAGCTAGCTTCTTTTCCTTTCCTCCCCCCCTCTCTTCCAACCAAGTCTTGGACGCCGCGCGAGGTTTGACCCCCAAACTTCGATTCTCCCAACCCGCACCGTCGCCGTCCGTTCGTCGTCTTGCCCATACGCTCTTCCACGACGACAATAAACGCCCAGTCCTATACCAATCCGGCGACGACTGCGCGGCTCTTTCTCTTGCTCTTCGCTCTTGCAGTTCTCCATCGTCGCTCTCATCGCCCTGTGTACACCTATCTGCGATCATCATCATCATCATTGGATTGGCGGGATCGGCGAGTGACTGACAATTGGTTGATTGCTTCGGCATTTTGGCAGTCCTGGTCGGGACACACCTAGACGAAGTAGGGAGAGGAGCGTTGAGTGGCCTCTCCAAGTGCCTATATTCGCGTTTCACGCCGTCACTCGCTTTTTTGAATCTAACACTCGGAATCCGTCTTGTCGCTCGTTTTTAGAACCATCGTCCTGTCCCCCCGAACAGTCGCCGGTCCTCTGTTGCACCACTTGAAGTCCTTGGGCCGATGTTTTCACGCTACGAGAGGCCATCGTCGAGTTCCTAATGTACCAACATGATTAGTGTGCGATTGTCCTTTGTTGGTATCTTGAACTATAGCACCGTCGCGTTACCTGTTCCGACGAGGACACGCGGGCGTTAAAGAGGCACCGCCTGTCCTCCTACTTGTTGAGGCGCGCTGGTCCATTGACGTTCGCCGCAACCCGATTGCCATGGACCCTCCACATATTACCGAGTTCGCCTCTCCGCGATATTTCGAGAAATTACGACAGGCTCCCACATCGAGAAACCAGCCCCAGGATGCCATTGCCCACAATCATGACGGCCATGCCGTTGCCCAATCCTCCGCGTTTTATCTCCCCATCGAGCAGTCAAGATTACCGGATCAGCACGCAACACATGATCATCACAAGTCGGAAAAGCGCTGGCCCACCTTTGGCTTCCGTCTTCCTACACGGACATCGCTCGAACATGACCTTCGAAACTCATCCGTCGAATCCACACGCAAAAAGAGGTATGGTAGCACACAGCACGAACCCATGATATCATTGTCGCTTAACAACGTATGAGTAGTGTCACGTTCGATCGGCTGTTCGCGAGTTTACCCAACGAGCTAAAAATACAAATAATTGCTTCCTTACCGCTATCCGATATATTGAGCATGCGTATTGCATCACGATCTTGGCATGCTATGATCACATATAACGAATCCGCGATAACACGATACCACCTACAACACCATATCCCGGCCTACGCGATCCGTTTATACCCCGAGCCTGAGCCGTCTTCCATGAAGCTGCACTACTTGTGTGGTATATGGCATCGGTTACATGTTGCTAGTAAGCTATCAATCTTAATAAGCGAGAGAGTTACCAAGGAGATCTTTCTCCGGACGACAGAAATCCAGCGCTTTGAGTTTGCTCCACAGTACGAACGAATGCGACGGCGTCTCGTTCCGTTATTGTTCACGATATTCCATTTTTTCGAGACATACCGAACTCTACATCTAGAGTATATCAAGGAACACGGCCATGGTTTAACACTTGAACCATACACGCTCAATCCTATTGAAATGAAGGTCATGAATATGTACGATGACCAGACGTTATTAAGGGTTCATCAAGTATTTCCTTTGGTTGTATCTTCGTTTTGTCGACGGCTGCGACCTCCTTCGTACGTGGGTAGCTTTGAGCGCTCCATAAGGGGTTATTTGAGAGACAAGCCCGAGGACGAAGTATACGTCGCAGCCTTGTGCGTCGGTGGACTCCGGCAAGTGGAACGGTTTTGGGAAGTCAAAGGCTACAACAAGAGAAGAGCCGAGGTCGATACATGGTATCAGTCTGTCAGTACCGAGCTTGTTGAGCATGCGCCAAAGTCACGCCGAGGTTTCATGGGCCTGAGGCGGAAGAAGTCGAGCTTAAACGCCAATGAAGGCACGAGAGCTGCGATGGACTTGGCTGCTCATAGCCGCGAGCGCCGGGGATCGGAGAATGGTCGACGTGGGAGCGACGCCTCGACAAATTATTGGAGAGATTTTGTGTTTGGTACCAGTCTATCGGAAGGCATGCCGATGGGTCCCCTATCACGGGAGCAGCTCCAAGTACTGCTACCCGACCTGCCAGATTTACACTCTATCTGGCTCCCGACGGCAGAGGCTCTCATCCTAGACAGAGGCATCGTCGGGCGACCGCAGGACATCAAACGCAACGGACCCGCCTTATTAGATCTGATTCGCGAAGACGGTGCGGCTGAGGAGGACGAGTGGCTGTATGGCCGAACGGCGCCGGAATCGGTGCGGCCGCCTCTTGAGGCTATCGAAGAAGACCCGATCGAATAGATGGACCAGGAAATTCATCCTCTACATGCGCGCCTCGACTTATCTACATCCTCGAGCATTTACGGGCGTTTTGGGGCCGGTGGACATTTTGTCTTGCATATATTGAGAAGAGTATTCTAATTGTTTCAGATTTTTGCTTTCGAGAGAACTTGGACGGCAGGTTAAGAGCGAGCGTCATGTGAAAGGTTTTCACTTTGGCCGATGCAATGTCCCGGACGGGCATGAAATATCTTCTTTGTCTTTGTTGTTATTATCATCTACGACCACCGGACCGGTGTAACAGTTACCATCAACTTTCTTACGTATCTCTGTCATTGGCATCCCGGGCGGGACCGTGCCAATCGGGCCCGGGATGGAAAGGAACGGGAAACAGGGCATCATGTGGGGGTAGCAAGGCGCTATCAGGAGGCCCAGAGGAGGCCGGGTGAGGCTCGATGATTTTTGGCGCTCATCGAAAGCGCATACGAGATCTCATTAGGAATGATGTATAGATAAACATCTATTATCGCATTTGAAGCCATATTATCTGATTATTATTAATTGGGACGTCCCTCCATCTTTAGCATGCATGACCACCTTTTCCTATGTGCCTACGACGACGAAATCCTTCGCGTATCTAATAATGTTGCGCAGCATGTCGTACAAGAGGCCTTCTGTGCCTTTTGCGTTCTGACATTACGATATCCTGACCAGCGTTCTGATCCTCTTGCTATAATGAGGTCGGCGGACTTGATGCGTCGTCAAAGTTAAATTCGAGTCGCTTCCCCTTACCCAGCCATCATCATGGTGTATACTCGGCGTAATACTATTTAAAGTCAACCCGACCTAAGCTCAGACGGGATAAAGCCGGAATTCGGTCCTAGCAATGGAAGTGGTATATTCTAACGCCTCATTATTTATTGACCTGGAACCAGATTCTCGCCTGCTTCTGTCTCGCGACTCACAAATCAACCCCAAACCATAAGGTAACAAGCATACATACACATACACGTGGATGCGAAACTGCAAAATGTAGCGTCGAGATATGCGCAGATGGGCGAAGAGTTGTCGGAATACAGATTCGTGGAGATAACGAAGAGGAAAATGAGCTGGGAAATGGAACCGCGTGGTTCATCAAGACAATATCGTGCTTGGTAGAGAGAATCGAAGAGAAGAAAAAACCTGAAAACGCAACGCATCCCTTCCCTTGCCTTATCCTTCCTGTCCCATTCCCTTTTCTTTTTCTCCTTGTTTCTTTTCCTCATGCACTCTAGGTTGTGCTCGAATCATTCAATCATTCATCGATGATCATGTATCAAAGGATCACGATGTGCTCTCCCACATGGCCCCTTGGGATAATCCTGCGCACCTGACGCGTTGTCTTTCCCATATTCCATCCATCCATACCTTTCATTGAAAAATCCACCTAGAAACGCCGCACATCATGGAAGAAGTGATGATGAATCAGCAAGTGTTCAAAAGTCAAAGCCATCGTTTCCCGCTTCCCTTACGCCGCGCATAATACTCAACGGGAAGTTTCCGTCCTAATAAAGGTAGTTCTAATTTCATGAAGCCCATCGATTTTGTTGACTCGTGCGACCCATGTTGGCCGAACCCAGGTAATTATTATTCATACCGGAGGACGAATATAAGGGCGCAGCGTTCGAGCTCGATGAGCGCTGCTGTTGAGGGACAGCGCCACTATTGAGCGCGTACGAGGCTCCCCCTATACCCATATTGCCATGGTTAGCGCTCGAATCAAGACTGATATCGAACAAGCTCGAGTCGGAGAAAGTATGGAAAGTGGATGAAAGACCTGAATGCGAAGTATTGTGCGTTGTCGCGGAGGCTGATGTCTGCCGCGCGCCGAAATGTGGTGAATGGTTTGCAACTCCATGATTTGTTGCATTGGTAGGGCGGTATGTATTATTGTCCAGAGGCGATGCCGAGGGTGCCCGACGCGTTGCAAACGTGGCGTTAGTGTGCATCAGCGAGGGTGATCCACGGTAGTTATTATCTGTCTGCATGAGAGGAGAGTTCGACTGAGCACTAAACTGCGGAGAATTCGTAACATGTTGGACAAGGCCTGCGCTAGGCGAGGCGCTGGACAGATGCTGTTGGGGGCGTTGCGTGGTTGAATATGATGACTGCTGCTGCGCATTGTACGAAGACCCAAGCCCCTGACCCTGGGAATAGTAGTTCTGAGGCGCCCGTGGCTGTTGCTGGGAGGCTAACGCGGCCGACATCTGAGGTAACTTCGAGGGCTGAGTTGGGATTGGTGACGCTGTTTGAGTCTGTTGCTGCTGCTTCTGCCTCCCCGTGGTAGTCTGTCTTGAACTATCAGGCAGGTTCTGTAGAGCAAAATGTTCGTAGTGGGCGTCTAGACCTCCCGTAGGGGCCGGAGCTGCCGCTGGCGCAGGTGATACCGTAGAACCCATAGAACTAGTTGAGTGAGGCTGCTGTTGTTTATGCTGCGGACGACTATTACTGTAAATCTGCATTTGATCGGTATGGCTCTGCATTGCAGCGAAATGCGCTTCGAGCCCTTCCGCCGGGGGATGGCTCTGAGCCACACTATCTCCGGCATTAGGTTGATGCGTGGTTTCCGCAACAATAGACGAAGGTGGATTAGATGCTTTTTGATTCATGTTATTAGGAGTCGGGCGTCTGGCCGTGGCTACTGAAGACGACTCCTGGGATTTGCGTGCACGTTTGACTGGTGGAACGACATTGCCGGGAGTCGGTTGATGTATGGGCTGACTCGGCTGGGATGGGAGCTGTGAAGGTGTTATTTGCATGGTATTTGGCTGTACATGCTGGGAACTCGAAGGCACCCCTCCCGGAGGGGCCGTACTTTCGATTTGGGCCGTGGCGTTTCCAGTCGGTCTTTTACGTTTTTTGGCTGTTACAGTTGATGCTTTGACTTGGTTTGCCGGTGATGGCAGGGTGGGAGTTGTGGTTTGTGCGGGTGGCTGACTTTCTTGATTATGCGTGGTTGTCCCATTAACGGCTGGGGTAGTGAAGTTATCTACAAAGCTTGAGACAGTCGTTGGCGCCTGAACCGAAGAGGGGAGGTCCGAGGACACGTTGGGATCCGCACGCTGCTGCTGCTGCTGTTGCTGTTGCTGCTGCTGCTGCTTAGGGGTGTTAGTGACGTTAATGTCGTTTGGAGCCTCGGTAGAAGGCTTTGGCCGGTTCTTGGCTGGCTTTGACTTGGCCGAATTGGTCTTGGTTTTCGGCTGGGCATCCAGCATAGGAACCGGTACGGGTACTGGAGTCACCTTTGGTGGTGGGATTGACTGCAAGGCGGGTTTATCCTTGGGCCGATTCTTGGATCCTTTCGGTCGTCCACGCTTTTTGGCACTGGAATTAGGAGCAAGGCCGGTATCATTAATGGATCGAAAACCAGCGGCAGAGCTTGTTCCAGGCGTAGTAGCAGAGATACGGCCACCATTCAGTCCTGTTGGAGTGCTCGCAGCATCTCGTAATGCTGCCATAGCCTCTACTAGATCTCCGTTATCATTCAACTCCAAGACGCTGTCCTCGACGTCGACCCAACTATCGTCCTGATGTTCCTGTGTTTGATCCTCTGCCCCCTTGCTGGTCTTCTGCGAGCCTTTCTTAAGGCCCTTGTCACTCCGCGACTTGGTGGCCTTGCTGCCTTTGGGCCTACCTCTTGGTCGTTTCTGACTAGTAGTCTGAGCTGCTGGGTCTTCTACATGTCTTGGACGAGGATGGTCCAGATCTGGGAATATCTCGGCTATCCAACCGACAAAAAGAGATCCTGAGCCGTTGGCTTCGGCGCTCTCGGGAAACTTGCCATCTGCTGGAGGCGGTGCGTCGGGTATCCCACCAAAGAAAGCCAGACCCTTACATATTTGATCGACCACAGTATGATGAGGCAATGTGCGCAGCAGCGTCAGGAGGCGGCCCTGCTCAGCTTTGGTTTCTGCCACTGTCAAGGGTCGTGGTGGACCAGGGTCGGCGACTGGCTCAATAGACGTTTTAGGTGAGCTGAATTGTTTTAGGCCAGCTGGCCGTGGATAGTTTGCTCTTCGCTGGTGCGATACATAGACGTCGGTTTGGGCCAATCTGGCCTGTAAAGCTGTACTTTCGCTTGTGCGCTTCGCAGCGGCATCTCTACCTTCACTCGCCCGGTGGCTGGCCACATCCATATGCATAACACCAAAATTCCCTTTCATCTGCTCGTTCACATTCTTTAACTTGCTGGGGACGGGGTTCCTCACGCGTCCATCTCGAGGGTATATCCTCATCTCAGCCCCTGGGGAACCATCCAGGGGAACCCCAATATGGTTGGGGGGGCCATTGGCAACACCGTTCGTCACAGCACTGGGCACCGATAGCGAAGGAGCAAGCACGGTGGGCGAGTCGGACAGTGACGGAATGCCAGTGCCTGTGGGCCTCACAACGCCCGTGGCTGGTGCGTTGGCCGAATTGGCGGGTGGTTGGCCTGTCGCGCGACCATGTCAACAACCAGAAGAAGAAGCACGACGAGAATGAGGGATAATGTCACGGCTTACTAGAAGCGGTAGCCATTGGTCTGGGCAACGACGACCATGGCAATGATCAGATACGGTAGAGCAGAATATAGTCGTCTAACGTGCGCGGCTCGTTGTCGTTGTCCTCAAGTGGGCATCTACCGAATGGCCGGGGCCCATGCTCGTGGCAGAACACAAAATGTACCCGAAAATCACTTGCGAATCATGGCAATGCAGCCGGGCGCGCGGGCGAGGGACACAAAGGGCATGTAGGGATGACAGCGTGTGTGGGTGAGGCGGTCTAAAGAGTCTCAGAGGGGCAACTGAACTCGAGGCCTCGCGACACCGAACAGACGACGGGTTCAGAGCGTGGTTTCAGCTGCGGCACGCGAGATTGACACGAACACAGACTGGGATGGATTGAACCTTTAGGGTGGTGGGACGATGGCGGGACTTCTTCACAGGATTACGACGTCAACAAGCGGACGAGGTTCGATGCGACGCTGATACAGCAGATTTAGGGGAAGAAAGGCAGCGTGCTGAGAGGAGAAGACTCGGACGGGTGCTGGTACGGATGCTTGTGGTGGTAGATGACAGTGCTAGTAGGTACCTGCCTACGTGTAGGTAAGAGGTTCTGTCTGTAGGTAGGTAGGTAAGTAGGTATAATATAGTATGAGGTAGGAGCAGTAGTGGTGATTATTGTTGTTGTTGTGGTGGCAGTGGTGGTGGTGTGGTGGTGAGTGCGGAGGCGGGTGCGCGCAGCAGCGACGGCGATTAATTCTCTCCCTCTCGTTCCGTCGTTCTAGTCCGGTATTGTATGCACGTATTCTTTCCTGTCCCCGTCTGCACGACCTAGAAAGAGACTACTGCAGACTACCTGCCCTCTTCGCAGCGCTGAAATAGCAGGAAATTCGCTGGATTGACTCAGGCTTTGGGGTTACACTGGTATGGCGATTGGGAGGTAGCGTAGAACCACGGCAAATAAGATGCGATTGTAGGGTTGACAAGCGACCGATGAGGATTAGTGTGCTCGGTCGGGGAGGGGACGATGGCTGGCTGGTGGTTGCTGGTCACTTTTTGCTGCTGCACCTTTCACCAGTTCGGCTCTATATTACTTACCTGGGCATCGTCCTCTCTACCTACGTACCGACTTGGCCAAACGGCAATGGCTCAGAAAGTGTTGAAAGAAAGTGCAGCCTATCTACATATGTAGGCAGTTTATAGGTAGCCTATACATATAGGTATAGTGTAGGTTAGGTAGCTAGACTACCTAGTAGGTAATTTCGACTATATCAATGGCAAATCAGATTAATTATCTGATTGACTTTCTGGTAGATCTATCGTTATAAGCATAACCCCATGCGTGGTTAGTGGGGTCAACAACCGCCCATGTCCCGCAGGCTGTTACCAGGTACTGTACTGTGGTGTGCAGGCTACATACGGCATACCTGAGCTCCTAAGCTCCCAGCTCCCAGCTCCGTACTGGGACGTCATTGTAAGATCTCCACGAGTTGTTCTTTGACGTCTCTCCAACATCCGCAAGATGGCCAAATACGCCCTCGTCTCGCTCCCTTCCACCCTCGACTCCCTCAAAGCCACCGTCGCCGATAATGGCTCCGTTGTACCCTTCAGCATCCCCAACTTCAAGATCGGCACGCTCGATGCCCTTGTCCAGCAAGCAGATGACCTAGTTAAGCTCGATTCGGCCTGCCAGGCCTTGGTGGCTAAGGTCGGCGACTCCTTGCGAACGCTATATGATGGAGATGACCAGAAGGCCGACGAGCAGAAGGTTGTCAACGATAGTACAGAGCCCGCCGGAATCCCTTCGTTATACCCTTGTTGACTCTGTGTCGTAGAACCGACTGACCAATACCTTCGCTCCTTCGTCTGGAATAAAGTCCGTTACAGGGCAGACTTACCAGTCGGCGAGCTTGTCAGCCGCTTACAAAAGGTACCGCTGGCCTTTTATTAAATCTCCAGACCCCGCTTCCCCCTGCATCATGGAAACTGATGGAGATGCCGTGCACCAACAGGACTTGGTCACAGCAGACAACGATGTCAAGGGCAAGCTCAACCAATATAACCAAGTGAAGACGAACTTTACAGCTCTGCAGAGAAAACAAACGTAAGACAGTCAAATCTTAATACCGAAGCTCAGGGAACTAACTACTTTGTTGCAACAAATTAGGGGTAACCTTGCTACGAAGTCGCTCACGCCGATTGTCGACCCTAAATTTCTTGTCCAGGACTCCGAGTACCTCGAAACACATCTGATCGCAGTGCCGACAAATCTGCGAAAAGATTTTATCAAGAGCTACGAGACGCTGACGGAGCGGGTCGTTCCTCGGTCAGCCGAGGAGATCGCACACGATGACGAGTTTATCTTGTACGCAGTAACGACATTCAAGAGGAATGGGGCCGAGTTCCAGCAAAAGTGCCGCGAGCAGAAATGGACGCCGCGCCAGTACAAGCATGTCGAGGGCGGCAAGGAGGAAGAGAAGCGCGAGCTCGAGCGCGTGGCTCGTGAGGAGAAGAAGGTTCGTGGGGAGGCCCTGCGCATGGTCCACACCGGCTGGAGTGAGAGCGTTATGATTTGGGTCCATGCCATGGCTCTCCGAGTCTTTGTCGAGTCTGTCCTGCGTTATGGTCTACCCCTCGAGTTTGTGTCCGCTCTTGTGCAGGTGAGCCCCATCTATCTCCGGTGTCTAGGCGTAACAGAATATATACTAATGAAAAAACGAAAACAGACAAACCCCAAACTGATTAAAAAGGTCAAGACAGCGCTGGACACGGCATACTCATACATAGGCGGCAACGCGGTAGGCAGAGATAAGCGAGGCAAAATAACCAAGGATGATGCTGCTTTGACATCGGAAATGGCAGCGGCGGGTGTAGGTGGTCATGGGGAAGGGAACGAGTATACGGCCTACGTTTATTACGAATTCGAATTGTAGTGCAACAAACAAGACACATACCCCTTTTTGCCTGAAAAAGCTCGCCCATTTTCGGCAGGCGAATCATCATCATCATATCCCAAATTAAAGCAGTAGTAGAGTCAGCCTCATTGAAGCACCATAGAAAGACTGGGAAAGACATCCTATCAGAACTAATAAAATGAAGTCTATTCATGAAAAAACACAGGAATTTATCTCTGTATAACCACTAAACACTTGGTCCCTCACTTTGGTGGTCCCTCACTTGGAGGAGGCGGGGATCAGTCCCTTGGCCTCGAGCCAGGCGACGATGTCGACGACGCACTCCTCGACGGACTTCTCGGTGGTGCGGATGGTGATCTCGGGGTTCTCGGGGGCCTCGTAGGGGGAGCTGATGCCCGTGAACTCCTTGATCTCGCCGGCGCGGGCCTTCTTGTACAGGCCCTTGGGGTCGCGCTGCTCGGCGACCTCGATGGGGACCTCGACGTAGACCTCGATGAAGGGGATGGGCTCGTCGGTCGACCCGGCCGCCTTGGCCGCGTGCAGCGTGCGCGCGAGCTCGCGGTCCGCCTTGAACGGCGAGATGAAGGACGTCAGGGCGATTGTCGACGAGTCGGCGAAGAGCTTGGCGACCTGAAGGGGGTTACGTTAGCGAATCTTTGCCCTTCCCCTTTCCCTTTTTCATCACGGGTTGGATGTCTTCGGTATCGTAATGCGGTTTATTATGTCTGCCTTTCTTCTCTAGGTTCGTATTTTTCCGAGACCTTCTTCTTCTTCTCACGTGATGATAGTCCAAGACCAAAAAGAGCAGAATATGAAATAGACCATGTGACCCGCCCACTTCTGCGCCGTTATGATAGGGAATATAACAACAAGGAAGAAGAGGAGAAAGGAGATTAGACGTGCTGCCGTCTAGTTAAACAACGTACCTCGCCGATGCGCCGGATATTCTCGGTGCGGTCCTTATCGGAGAAGCCGAGGTCCTTGTTGAGACCGAAGCGCACGTTGTCGCCGTCGAGTCGGTAGGCGGCGAGTCCGAGGTGAAGCAGGTGCTGCTCCAGCGCCGTCGCAACCGTCGACTTGCCCGAAGCCGACAGCCCTGTGAACCACAACGTAAAGCCCTGCTGCTTCCGCAGGCTGTTGCGCTCGGCGCGCGAGAGGGACGGGTGCCAGGTGATGTTGCTGTTTTTTGCGCTTGTTAGCTATGGGCCTCTAGTTTTTTTTAGTTTTTTTTTTTTTTCTATTGTAGTTTCATTTTTCGCTCTTCTTTTCTTCCTTGTTAAGCACCACTTGTTGGCCTTTTAACGTTGTGACCAGGGGAGATCGACTTCCTAGGAAGTCGTGCCCCTCCTCACATGATAAAGTATACGTAAACTAGGGAGGGGCACCGGTTTGCAGTTGTCTTGTCGCACCGTCGCTTGAGTGTCGAACTGAGCCGACTAGGCAAGGTGTAATGTCATGATGCGCCCAAGACACCACTCCTAGATTTGATGTTCTTTCTCAACTTAGAGTCATAGTTGTCACGGCTCTCTGTCACTTGAGACTAGAGGCTATGGTGGTGTTCGGCGACAACGCAAAGAGTTTCCGATGGCGGGGGAGGGGCACAGCAGATGCGATAGATATCCAACCAAATAAAACCAACCCCACGTAGAACTGAGAGACGGGAATAGGAAATGGGAAATAACACTTACGTCGCCATGGTTTTCTAATCTAGCCAGTCGAATACACAACGAAAAAAGAGATGCGATTGCAACTTTTGGCAAGGAAATGTTGTAATACTTAGAGAGAATGAGTGGTTAGGTAGTATTGGAGTTGGTTTGTCCCGTGTTCATATTCTTGATCAGAACGTGACAAAAACAGCAGAGCCAAGAATTGCGCCAGGACCGACTGCCGGGCTACAGAGTCTGAGGTAGGGGTTCCACCGGGTCCTGCCTCAAATAGAACTCCGTTAGTTTTGGGATGTCGGTGTCGTGTAAGAGGAACACCGCAGTACAGTACTACTATAATACGCTATTATCTAGCCCGACCCTCTCCAGTTAAGTCGGGTCCGGGTAACGTATCAAGATTGATGCAGGGTCGTTAGTTTTTCCCCGAATCCGAGACCAAGTTTCCGGATGCGCCGGTCCTGCGATGAAACGTCATATAATTAAATCTGTTAATTCTTTGATAAGGCCAGTTCATAGTGTACATCTTGCTAATAGCTAAAACTATAACGTGGTTTATTTTTTTAAAAATAAACTTCAAGTATTAGTGATAACGTATGATCCAAACTCCAAACGTAATGCGCCTTCTATACGTCTCTATGGACACTCGTCGATGCTATGTAATATACCTCTATACGTATACACCTCTACTCTAATTCATCTCGCGAATCTATGTTGCTGTGTCTTTGGTCTTTCTAGTTTGAAGGGAATATGTTCGTCATCAACTGTATCATTGTTAGATAATCTCCAAAGCTGTTAACGCAGTGGGGTGGAATGGAAGCAAGACGAACCGCAGCTTGTTTTGGCGACACGAACAATGCCGTAGCCTCGGCGAGCACCACAGGCGTTTCGCCTTCACCAACAAGGGTCTCAATGCGACCTTCAACCCACGCCTTGCGTCCCTCGACCTTGGTCGTCGTCGCGCGTAGGACCACATAGCTATCCGCTCGGGCCGGGGCTCGGTAGTTGACGTTGAGATTGGCCGTCACGCCCATCTTGTGCGGGAGCGCGGCGAAGCAACACCGCGCGAGGCCCTCGTCGAGCATCGTCGCCAGCAGACCACCGTGCACTATTCCCGGGTGGCCGCACAGCTCGTTTCCGAGATAGGATATGGCAATCATCGACCTGCCGTCGTTGTCGGCGAAAACGACTGGAGGCACCACGATTCGCCCTGGGCCCGACAACGCCCCGCCAGTCAGGTGGTGACTCCGGTATCCTTCAGGAATCTTCATATGCGGCCGCGATTCGGAGAACCCGTCTTTATTTCGGAACTCTTGGGCTAAGGAGTGGTTTTTTATGAAGTCGTCTACCGCGCGCTCTTCGTCCGTCCGTGGCTTGTACATTTCCAACGACTCCTTGTCCGTAGGCGGGTTCATGAGGGCAGTGACGGTAGGAACCGCAGGAGAAACAGCCATTGCGAAGCTGAAGGAGGTGAATACGATCCCGAGGGCGAGGACGGTGGCAACGCGGCGAAGAGAAGAGGGCTGACCGGTAGAGGCAATCGCAGAGGGATCTAAGGAGCGCGAGAAGTTGTATATTAGTAAAGACGGTAGCAGGGCGAAGATTGACCAGGCCGTGGCTTACCTAGAGCGGCGGACGAGCTAGCATGGCGCCAAGCAATAGGCCTAAATGGCCCTGGGCGTGACAGGAGGTGCGTAGGCCGAGAAGTGAGGGTCCGGCCTCGCAAGGCTCGTAATGCCACGGACATGGTGCGATCAGAGCAGGGAGCACCGACGAGGAGCCCACTCTCACACTACCGTTCGGTCCGTGATAGAGGGATCGAGGCAGCAGTATTGAGATAGGTGGGTGTAGAGTTCGCCAGCGATGCTACCCATGCCGCAAACACCGGCGGTCGAGCTATGGATAGAGGGGCGTTGTTGAGAGCCGAATATGTTGCCAGTGTATAGTACGGCGCCCTTTCGCGGCCGACATTTTAGTTAGATCTACGCCGGCCTATTTCGGTCCAAGATCCGAGGTACAACATCCCGCCTAGACTAGGCTAATTCGGGGTCACTGGGGTAAGCCAGTTTGCTTAGATCCTTGGTTACATCTACCTACTATTAGTAGTTACCGAGTTACGTAGTACCCAAAACGTATAATCACCATAGCTCGGCTATTAGCCCTATTGAGATTTTCAGTTGAAGTTTTTCGTTAGTAGAGCAAGTATCAAGTAAGAACCAGTTCCTAAATCCATACCGAAAGTGCTCAAACTCAACCGGGATATAGAAAGGCTGCCTGCCGCCAACCTTGATAGTTACATGTTCTATAACTAATTATCCAGCCTGCCGGATCAGCTAAGCCTCCCGTGGTTTGGATTATTCATGGTGGCATGGTTGGTAAACCCCGACTGCTGACCTATTGAGTTGTTTACTGCCTGTATGTCGTGCCCACTCTTCGACAAGCTCTCGCATGATCTCGATAAGTTAGCTATACGCTCAAAGAATAGTTTAATATATCGTGAGGCTACCAAGAGAACAAATCGGGAAAAGTCAATTCATAGTGTACATATGCGCAGCTTTATGTCATTGCCCGACAGGACAGCAATTCTAGAGCATGATCTGCAGGGACCAACGGTCTGGGATACGGTGGGAACCATGGAATTGGGAGTGCCTGTGACGTCTTGCGCTCCACGTTTTATCTCAATTGAGGCAGATCTAGGTAGATTTGATGTTAGGCAATGATTTTTTATTATTATTATTCAGCAGTTCATTGCGAGTTTCAAGCCAGAAAGAAAATCATAGAGTTTTAAGGGGGAAAAAGAATTATCCAAATTGTATCCTACGTAGATGTTTCATATCGGCTGTAGTTTGAATATTTCTTCCCCAATAATCAGATGGTATTTGCGACAAGAATCTCTTGGTTTGTTGGTCGGAACCCCTCAATCACTCTCCGTGCCGTTAAGCCGTACGCATACATGATACAAATACGAGAAACTTGTGACACCTATTGCGTCACCTCGGGAACTTTCAATATATATCTGTATGAAACGACTGCGGACTTCCTCAATTCGCAGACATATACATCAGCTTAAACGTGAATACCCTCACCATCGTTATAATATTTATTATCATCACACTTGAATTCACCTGTACCACAAGGCATCATGGTACGTGTGGCCGTCCGCGCTTGTTGCGATCGCTAAATGGATCTTCATTCAAAATATTACACGCCGGACACTAGAACTAACCAAATATATAGGCTACAGTCGACACCGTAGACCTCGGACCTCCTCATCCACCCAAGGAGGAATCACTGAAAGCGTTCGCAGAGGTAGAGACCGAGCTGAAGAAAGAGCTTCTTCACCTGAAGCACACCTATCTAAGTATTTGCCACCCGAAACCCCTAATTGGCCCTGATCATTCTCCCATCTAGACATACGGCACTGATTATGGATATCTAGAGCATGAACCTGAGTACTTTGCCGCCGTACAGCATCTTTCAGATAGCGACCTCACGGCCTTCAGCAACGCGGACGTCGAGTCTGTGCGCGTCGCCCAGTCGGCGTATGGAATACATCTCTTTGGCAAGATCCGCAGTATGCATTTTATTCTGCTTCATTCTACTATCGTTTTATGCCCCTAATTTTTTTAAACCAAACTCGAACTCTCACATACTCCACAAAATAACCTTCCCTCAAGAATGGGTTCAAGTTACGAACATCAGTTTCTAACTCACGAGTTTCTCATATAGTCCCGGCCATGCCCGACAGTGGTCCGGCATATCTCCACGTGCGCATATTCGTCTCGGAGGAGCCCGCCAAGTTGCATTGTATCCACACTGAAGAGCGTGAGGAACCTGATGGTGGGAAACGGTACCGGGCAATATTCACCAAGGACGATGCTCTCGAGTGGTTTGATACGTAAACTCAGAGCGAGTCATAGGATGGGAGCAACGTTTTGGTTGAGTAAACTGGGAGATTGAAAATCGCTAGGTCGATACGAGTCTACGGAAATGAAAAGGGGGCAAGGAAGTTTGTACCCAATGAGTTATCTGTGTGAGCTTTAATGTATCTCTCATTGATCTAGTAAACCTAGCCCCTATGTACAGCTACCAGAAACGGTGCGCTACATGCCATCTGCGTCTTGGGCAAGCATTTCGGCGTAGTCGTCGGCAGACGCAAAGAGGGGAAGCGCCTTCAATGCCTTCTTTTTCTTCTTGCGTTCAGATTCTGGCTTCTCGTCCTTCTTTTCATCGTCGACAGCGGGTTCCTCGGCATCTTGCTCTTCTTCTTCCATCTCCTCATCACTCAATCCCATGTCTGAATCATCCAAGTTGAACGCATCTTCATCGTCGTCTTCCTCCATGGCCTTTCTAAACTCCTTCTCCGAATCGTCGAGACTCATCATGTCATCGAAGTCGGCTCCGTCGTCTGAATCTTCCTGGATTTCAGGGCGCGAATTGACTAATGCGTCCCAAATCTCATCTTCATTGGCTTCTTCATCTTCTTCTTCTCCATCGCCTGTGGCGTTCTTCTTCACCTTTCGTTTCTGTTCGCGTTCAGCCTGGCCCGGCTTGCCCATTTGCGTGAAGTACTCATGGAAGAAAGCGTCCTCCACAGCTACGTCACCACTCTTCTTGTTCCAGAACGCTGCCGAGTTCACCGAATCCGCATCCTTCACGGAAGGCCTGCTTGATAAGAGAATTTGGCTTTGACCGCTGGCCGCTATCGGCTGCATGATAGAAGCACCCTTGGCTTGGTCGGCGGCCTTGGCGTTCTTGTATACGAACTTGTCCAAAAACGCGATGAGGGTGTGATTTGCTAGCTCGGGTTTCTGATTCGGCTTCTCGCCGTTGAGAAGGTTCCTTGCATAAACATCGACAGAGGGATGGTAATGCTTCAGGAACGGCAGCAGCTCCCACAGACAGCTGAGATGTGCATTGCTATATTCGGGGTCCCGTTTCCGTCCGTCATAGGCGTTGCTGATCTGGGGTGCCCGGATTCCGTCGACAGTATTGTCTAACGAAGCATCTGAAGCCGCAGGCTGTGTCGTCTCTTCAACGTCATTCTCTTCCGGTACGCTGAGGAGTGTCTTAAGGTCGGGAAAGGCAACAGACAGTTCGATTGCCAGATAAATGATACCACACACAAACGAGGGTTGGTGTAAATTGAGAACTTGCAGCATCCGCTTAACGAAAGCTTTGACACGACGAACATCAACGTCCGCCTTGAGGCTTCGATACAAAAGGTTCAAATACAACGCTTGTTTCGACGAGGTGATGAGGCGCGGGTCTAGCAGTGACTCATACAGAGTTCGGTAATATCTTTCCGTAGCCAGCTGTCTGTTTGCTGACAGTTGCTGTATTAACATGAGAGCTTGTATACTCGTGTTGAAATTGGATGAGTGGGTAATGCGAAACAGAGTGTTCAAATGCGATTCAAGCCTAAACAATATTAGCAAGCTGAATCCTTAGCATACTCATCATAATACGCACGTAGACTGGTCTGCTTGGGAGAACGGAACAGCTCGGTTTACTCCAGTAAGAACTGCCGAGACCAACTTTTCAGCCGCCTCTGTCTCGCCCGCAGCGATCTTGGTCCTCTCATTCGCATCTTTCGACGGGTTTACCCTCCTCTTTTGCTTCCCTTTCTTCTCTTGTTTAGGGCCATCGAGTGCACCGTCGAGGTGACCGAGTTCGCCGGTTTTTAGCAACGACAAGAACATCCCGAAATAGATGCGTAGCAGAGAATCTGCGAGTTCCGGTTCTTTGGTGCTCAATATAGTTTGGTTAAGGGTATTGACAGCATAATATTTGGCGCGGTTGTTTTGTCCCGGCCGAAAGATGACGTCGTGTTCGATGGAGTGCACAACCACTTGTTTCATGCGGGGATGCGTGGTAAGCAGTTGAAGCAGATGATATGATGCTCTTGAGGCAATCTTTCGCTCTCTGTCACCGAGCTTGTTCACTAGCAAACGAAGAAGATTGGATTCTTGTTCAGGTTTATCCCGAAGTAAAGCAAAAACTTGGTCAACGGCTTTCGTTCTGGCAAATTCAACTTCATCGTCGCACCACATTTCAAGACTCTGTATCATCTTGAAATAGGCGTCTTTTAGCCAATCTTCAAAATACCATGACAACAGGTGTGCTTTAGTGATTTTCCCAGGCAGTGCTTGTCCTACGGTCCAAGACTTGGTGTCATGCTTTTGTAGCGTTCCAATAAGACCGAGCTGAGACGCAAAGGTGCGTAACCGCCTGTCTGATGGCAATATCATGCCCGGCCCAAGAAGATCTACCAGGGCAGCAAGAGCTGTCAGTGCTGGGCCACGACTTCGCTTTGCTCCTAAGCCCATCAAATTCTCAAAGGCTTTGATGTTATGCACTGGTGACTCTTGAATGGCAAGGGTTAATGCCGAGACCTTGTCTGACATGGTACCAGAAGACATGATGGTGGACATGAACTTGCGCGAAGACGAGGCGGCATATGAGGTGTTGTAGGCAGCGGTATCTTCATCGAGAAGGGTCTTGGCATAATTCTTCAAGGCTGTTATTATTGTCGTGAATGATGCTACTTCGTCTGTAGTCGGGTTGGGTAGGGTTTTGAGTTCGACGGCGTACCAGTCAGGACGCGGCTCAAAGATCTTCATCGGCGTCAGTGTCTCCGCGAAGTAGAGGCTGGCTGTCAGAGAGGCTTACTAACCGTTTTTCTCTTGAAGTCTACATTTGGGCTATCCTCAATTTCGTCGTCGTCGTCACCCTCGGCCTCGTCGCCTTGTTCCACGTCTTCACCGTTGTCATCGGCGGATACATCTCCATCACCTTGGCCATCCTCAGCGTCAGACTCTTCACCGACAGGGTCTTGTTGTATCTGATCAAAACCGAGACCGGCGGCGAAGCTTGCAAGCTCGGCGCGTAATATCTTATCTGCATCTCTGCTTTCTGTCTGATTGTTGACAGCCTCGTCGTCCGAATCGATGTCCCCGACCAACTTAAAATCATCTTCGTCGCCCCCGAGAGCCTTTATTTCGTCAAGTAGAATGTTTTCTTCGCCTGGCTGTGAGGTCTGGTGCTTCTTATCTTGGGACCTGGGACGAGAGTCTCTTGACTGAGTATTCGGTTTGCCGTTCGGCTTGGCATTGGACTGACGGTCTCTTGCCTGCGCATTTGGTTTTGTATGAGGCTTCGGTTTCGGCTTTCCGTTCGGCTTGCCGTGCTGTACATGATCGGGTTTGCCCTGTTGATTCCTTTTCTTTGCAGGGGGCTGCGCAGAGTCTGTGGACTGGTCCAACTTCCTCTTGCCTTTGGTACTCTTAGGCTCGGCTTTTTTAGCCTCAGCAAGCTTGCTGTCGAGCTTAGCCGTTAATTTAGACAGAGCAGTTTCGTCGAAGCTCGCCATTTTATAGTAATAAGGGCGGCCTGAACGTGTGTCAGTATAATTGCCTGAGGCTTGGTTCTGATGACAGAACGACGGCGGGCCTGTAGCTCTGTATAAAAAAACCCAGGACCCCAAGAAAAAAAGTTGAGCGGGGCGAGGCTGCAGGAGCAGGGGACCCAATTGCCAATCAGGCGAGGCTACTAGCACTATCAGTGGACCTATCTGTGCTGTAATGTTAGGAGGTACCATCTTAGGTACCTTCTATAGCGGGTATAAATATTTACCCAGCTTAGGAGGCTCTTCGTTATAACTGAGAATTTAAGTATATTGAGCCAGGCGCACAAGAGCAAGCCAATTGAACCAGGACGGCAAAGATTTTATAACACTCAATTGACAATCAAGACCTATTGCGGCTTATTTTTCTATTAGGTAGTTACCATACTTGCCGAATCAGGTGCGGCTTCAGTTCCTTGCTCATCAACACCGTGAATATCATATCACAACAGATCATGCGATAGTTAGGATGACATTCTCGATACGGAATGCGCAACAATGTCGCCTTTCTTTACGGCGACAAGCCTGCATACTACAGCGCCGCTATATAAATAGTGCAGTGCGTTAACTACTCCGTAAAATGATTTGCTTACCCTCACTTACAATCTCAGTAGTTAGAATCGCGGGCACCAGGCCACTTCACCCGCCTTTCTAACTTCTGGCTGACCACAGGTGGTATCACCCCAGGTGAACGCGAAGGTATAATACCCCGTCTTCGAGTTATCTAAAGGCCAGAATATGCTAAGAGGGGATGTTAGATGCTCATGCCAAACTCGTACGGGCAGGCTACCTACGACAGGTTGGGTTTCCCCTGCCTGCTGTTAATGCCATGCAGGATTGCTAAGTTGTACCGGAGTCACACGCAGGAATATTTCATGTGTTACCGTTGGGTGAAAGGGTACAAACGAAGCTGGAGAAGTTGATCGATAAGCACATGTGTCAGTTAGGTATGCTTTCAAGACCCGATTGACGCTTGGCTATCAATCCTCTTATGCTCGAGTTCGTCTAGGCGCCTCCAAGGTGTCGCTTTCGTCTATTTCATCTCAAGCACTGTGGCAACAAACCAATCGGCTGGAAGGCTATGGTGAAGAGGTACGTATATACAAATTGAGAAAGCCAGTCCCGTGTGCCCAATAGTTGACCCTAAGTGCAGTTATTTCGGTTCAACGACCGAAAGGAGGTCCCATATATACTGGCGCCCACCCACGAGGAAGAAATTACAACATTAGTAGCAAAGACAGTTAAATCGTATAAGAGGTTACCTCTAAGGCTCTATCAGATTGGTAGGTGATAGCGTACACTGCGAGGCATAACATAAAGTCTAACCTCCCAGGTCGCAAGTATCGTGATGAGATCCGTCCACGCCACGGCGTGTTACGGTCAAGGGAGTTCGTTATGAAAGATCTATACACCTTTGATCACTCGCTTCAATCAGCGCTCAAGACATATGAGGAAGTCCGCGTCGCTTATAACCGACTATTCGATGAGCTAAAACTACCGTATCTCGTCGCAGAAGCCAGTTCCGGCGACATCGGCGGCGATCTCAGCCACGAATATCACTTGCCTTCACCAATAGGGGAAGACAATGTGATAAGCTGTAAAGAGTGCAGTTACGTTGCAAATGAGGAGCTGGCGGCTGCACGGCCTGTCCTATCTCAGGACGCGTCTTCCGGTGGTAATGAAGCTAAAGTTTGGCGAGGTATTTCTAAAGACAGAAAAACTCTCGTAAACGTTTGGTACCCGGCCTCGTTTGAGGATGTCGACATAAACACGCATGCTATTAAGTCTGTGCTTCCGAGCCTAGACTCAAGTCTCGAGAGTGCTTTGCCATTATGGGAATCGATGCTCGGCCTCGGTTCCCCAACTAGCCAGCTGCCACAAATACTAAACATAGTGGATTATAGACTGGGCCAACAGTTGGTCGACAGTCTCAAAAATGAGACTGACCGATTTCCTATGCTCCCTCCTCAGGCCACCGTCGAACTATCTCAACTTGACAAGCAATACGTGACATCGTCAACGAACGGTGAACCTTTCAATACAATTCGTATTCACGACGGCGACCACTGCCCTAGGTGTGCGACTGGAAAGCTCAAGAGTCAAAAGGCTATAGAGCTTGGGCATACCTTTCACCTAGGCACAAAGTACTCAGAAGCACTAGATGCCCGCGTTCAAGTGCCTTCGACCACGATCAAAGATGCCCAAGTTGTTTCTACCAAGTCCGATGGTATGGCTAGTGTACCAATGCAGATGGGCTGCCATGGAATAGGCGTCTCCAGAATCATTGGAGCCGTCGCCGATTATCTGGCTGACGAAATAGGACTAAATTGGCCACGAGCCATCGCGCCGTTCGAGGTGGTTGTCATACCAGGAAAAAACATGGAAGAGGACGCTACAACCGTTTCGCGTACTCTAACTGGATCTTCGGGCAACTTTGCCCCGATCGACCTGGTTCTCGACGATCGCGCTGAGTCTTTGCCTTGGAAACTGAACGACGCAGACCTAATAGGATACCCTGTCATTGTTGTTCTTGGGCGCAGGTGGACATCACATCGCCTATGTGAAGTCCAATGCCGACGACTTGGCTCTCAAGAATTCGTCTCACTGGAGTGGTTGCAGGAGCACGTCAACGATCTCCTTAAGCAATTGTAAACTATCTACCCCTCCTAGATGAGTGACCTTGTCTGGCTATATTTCAATTATGTATAAGCATTCCCTGTATCTGTAGTCGGGCATAATGTATTATATCAAGGGCATCCAAATTCTCATCTACCACACATTTTACTACAGCACTGTGATTATGATCTGCAAATTATCAATAAGTATATAAATGTCTGTCCGCCTACACATGTCGTCTACGCGCCCACTTCGTCAGATACTCACGTCCCTCGATTCTATACGTATCCTCTTCAACATACGACCCACCCTGCGCCTCCGTCTGCAGCACCATATTCAGGCCCTTCGCACTCTCATTATACCGCGGCCATCTCGGCAAGCCCTCCCCATTCGGGTCCCCCGTATGCGCGAACCGGATCCACTGCTCGCTCATCTGCTGGCTGAGCGCACGGTACCCCGGCCACGAGCCAGATGCAGCCGGATTCGCGAAAACGAAAGCGACCTCGCTGAAGTGCGCGACGCCCTTATACGCAGGCGCCAGCATGACCGTCGCGTTCCCAGTTCCGCTGCTGGGATCGGTGTTCGAGTAACCCGCGAGCGGCCGCGTGTTGAAGCGGTACACGAACGTCGGGGCGCCTTGGGCGTAGTGTCGTGCGTCGTCGAGACGGGGGGCGTGGTAGAACACATCTCCCACTATCGCTGCTGTCCTCTTATATTGATACCCCTTGTCGGCGAAGCGCTCCGTGCCTGTGTTCAGCGGTATCCCCTGCGCCGGGTCGTCCGGGTATAATTCCATTATGCGTGAGACGGTCGAGGCGGGGAACCCGAAGCCGCTGTCGCGGAGGAGGTAGTTGTACAGGTCTGTGTCTGTGTCGATCACCCCTATGGGCGCGTTGTCTGTTCCTTCGTCTGAGTTCGTCCCGTATAAGTGAGGGACTTGCGCGAAGCGTCCCGTGTGTAAGAGTTCTGTTGGATACGCCGGGATAACGTCGCCGTCTATCATGGGTCAGAATAGGTTGAGGCGTCGCTCTAAAATCGCAATTCCATTGTTTTCTGTAATAAGAAAAAGGAAAAGGAAGCGTGAAGGTACATGTTAGATTCATGAACGTATAAAACTTACCGACTGTAGGATACCAACCAGGCCCCGTAACAGCCGAGGAGTTTAAAAACGGGAAAAGGACCTCATAGTCAATCGATCTAAGACATTCCAGCGTGTCGATTGCCTCCGTGCAGTTCACCTGTTCGACGATCTTGTCGTAGATGGGCTGGTACCAATCGGATCCGTTATACCAGGCCGTCGCAGCACTCCCGCTTTCTTGGATGGAGCGGTGGAATAGCCCATCTGTCCGTCCCCCGTAGCTCATCAGGAGTTGGCCCTTAACATTCAAATCAGTAAAAATTGCATGTTTCGTCTTATTTCTAGGTAGACAGGGGAAGACTGGGGCTGGTTCAACGGTTTTACTCGGGATGCGCACCACTGCAAAAGAGCCCGCCGATTCACCCCATATCGTGACGGAAGAGGCGTCTCCGCCAAAGGCACCGATATTCTCCTGGATCCAAGCGAGCGCCTTACGCATGTCCCGGAGAGCGAGATTTGTGTTTCCCGAACCCTATCAAGTACCAATCAGTCAAATACCAATCAGTCTCGTGTGCAATTACATCCCGCTCTCACATCCCATGCCCCTGCTCATATAAATTCACAGGCTTTGATATTCAGAATCTTGTGCCATACCTGAATCTCCCTCGAATACATATTCCCCCAGCCGCCCTTCCGATAATTGATACTCGCAGCCAAGACCGGGAGCCCGACATCCACAGAGCGCTGCACGAGAAACGTAAGATTGTAATTCGGCAGCCCGCTCGTTCCAACCTGATAACTCCCACCGTGAATCCACAATAAGACAGGAAGTTCCGCCTTTCCCTCTCCTTCTCCGTAGTTCCCCGAAGGACGCACGATGTTGATGCTCAGACAGTCCTCGCCCATCCCAAAGTATCCATCTATCACTGTATCGACATCCGGACACGCGGGGCCGTAGACCTTGGCCTGACGCACACCGTCCCATGTCTCGTTCAGCGACTGTGGGACGCGGAATCGGTTCGGGCCCCCGGTGTCCTGTGCATACGGTATCCCGAGGAACACGTCCTGCCGGAACGACGGCAGATGCAGACCCTCGTAACTCCCATTCAGCACACGGACCACGGGCCCTGCCGCCGTAGCAGCCGTTAAGCCAGCGGCAGCGAGCACCGCGCAAATAATGAACTGCCCTATCATGACTCCGTAACCAGATATGTCATCTTATGAGAAACAGGAAGAGGCCAATTTTATAAACTACTATTAATGATGGTATAGAAGCCAAGATGCGGGGAACAATGGGCAGACTCCCGCCTAGTGCAGTTTTTCGAGCGCCCTCCACCGAGCATGAAATGTCATCCCCGAGGTTCCGGGCGGAGCCGGGGTGCATATCAGCTGCAGATCGGTTTCCGGTCCAGTTGGAGTGTGCGGGGATGGAGCCGACGATCACATTACACAAACTTACGTCGAGGGCTACCGGAAAATCGGGGCTCACGAATTCAGTTTGACCGTTAAGGGGTATATTAAGAAGTGCTCGTTCCGGTCCACCAAAGCTAGCTCATGGCATCTCACGCGCGGTTGTAATGTTGATGAGTCTTTCAATGTTCATCGGACATATATCAAGACAAAAGAGGCCCATCGCGAAACCGCCTAGGTCAAAATAAGGATATAAGTAGCGCCACCCAATAATCCCATTTGTACAGTGCGTCGTAGAGTTACCTGGGTGCCGCATAATATTCAATCAAATACCATAACTTCCCCAACACCACTAATGCATATAACCGTGAACTGCCAAGTCCATCCCATATTTACAATCCAACCACAACTTTAAGACAATGAAAGACGGCCGACAGAGCGTCAAGACGCCTTTTCTTTAACACTGCCTGTAAACCGTTGCTTCATGGACAGCTTCTTGCCGCCCAGCGACTTGAACTTATCGATCAGCGTCTTTCTCGTGTCCAGTTCGGCAATGTCATCGCCACCACCAACGCTCTCGCCATTGATCATAATATTCGGGACTGTCCTTCTGCCAGTCTTCTCGGCCAACAGAGCCTGTAGTTTGCGGCCGAGCGGGTGTTCGTCGAGTTCGACGACGTAAGGCGCAGGCTCTATGATGTATTTATCGAGCAAGACACCCTTCGCTTTCTTTGAATATGGGCAGTACGTTTTGGAGAAGATGACAACTGGGTGATAGTTAGACAGTGTACAAGATAAATTCGTCCTTGGCTGAGGTTGCACATACCTGGAGATCGTTTCAAGATCTGTCGCAGAGTAACTTCTACCTCGGTGTCTTCTTCGGGCTCTTCATCTTCCTCGTCCTCGTCCTCGTCCTCTGTATCTTGCTTAGAGATCCTATGCTTGCCCTTTTTCTGGCCACCAGCAGAACTTCCCACGCCCACGACATGGCTTGGAGCATCTGGCTTGAGCGGAGATTTTGCGTTTGCCTGATCCTTGGCCTGTTGTTCGGCGGCCCGCAATCGGTCAGCCATCTCTTGGGCCAACTTCTCGTCGTCTTCGTCGACACTACCGTCCCCATCGTGGTCTTTCAAGTTGGGGTCGACGGAGGTTCCCTTCCCGCTCATGACAACTTGTCCACCGGCACCATGACGTTGGTCTAGCCCGTGGACAGTCCTACCAAAGAAGTCGTTTATTGTTCGGGGGTCGCGCGGCGCCGTATGCCGCTTCTGAGACGTGAAAAACAGTATGGTGATAACGACGGCGAGAACCGTTATGAAGAAGAAGCGCAATCGTCGTGGAGAAGGCATCATGTCTAGGGATATTTGATAGTATCTCCCTCTTCGCTGAGGGGGTCGTGAATCTGATCTGAATTATGGAGATGAGGCGTTCTACCGAGCGAGCAGCACCAACATGTCTCAGACAGCGGGAGAGATGGAAGAAGCCCTAATTCGTGGTGTGTAATCGATCGCATAAACGTTTCGATGGTGGCCAATTGGTATTGAGTGAATCCTATTGTTCAATTGGGCTCCCTCGAATGACAAGTATGTTGAGGTACTCATGCGACGTGTGATGAGCGGGCAACTAGTTAAGGTCGTTCGATTATAGTTGGAGTACGGAGTAGATGCAGGTGAAGTTCGGGTGAAGTTCTCCGCTCAAACAAATGCGGCCAACACAGCTTCACGTGGAAAGTATGACGATAAACAGACCGAGGATAAGTGAGCAGGTGCAGCCGTCAAAGATGTCGAGACATAGGTAGTATGATGATGATGGGGAAGTGACGACTGGAATTTCAGGTTGGCGATAATGGTGACACGATAGGTACGGCGCAGTGTTTAGCGCGGTGGAAGGGTGGAGGGTGGAGGTGCCGAGAACTGACGGGACCTTCTGATCTACAATTGCCCGCCCTTGAAAGGCTTAGCGTGTTTTCAACCCTACCTATCAATAAGCAAGGCACGATCAAACGTTGTAGAGAGTTATAGGTAGTTTAATGTTATATTTAATGCAGGTAATAGTTGAAAGTGCCTGTGGCCTAATACTTTCTTTCATGCCTTTATAATTAGGCTACATCTATTATGATATGCTTAGCTATATGGCCGAGCATATGCTCCTAGCCAGACTTAGTTCTTTTGAAGTCACAAGTCCACGCATATTTCTGACATGCAGCCACGGTGAGGGGTCCGTCAGGGGTCATCTATAAGTATACCTCTTATGCTGTCCGGCGTATCTTCTTACAGCGACTGGAGAATGTAAGGTATCCTCAAGGTGTTCCGGAGGCTCGCAAGCCTAATACGACCTACATAGGAACTTAAATGCACATGGCCTATCTGCAGGCCTTGTAACTAGGCCGCCTAACCTATAATCCTAGATTTCACACCAGTCTGCTGTAACCACCCGATTATCATGCTGAACGGTATCACGCATAAGTATGTTCAAGTACCTACCCTTCTTGACAGTCCCATGCAGAGTAACCAATTAAGTATAAGCAAGCAGCGGTAGACCACCGAAAAAGTAAATTATTTGGATAAGACCGGCGAGCTCATGAGAGCAGAATGGCTGGAAGGTATGCGTCGTGTTACCGCCAAGACGATAATCAGTAAGTGTAAGAGAACAGAAGGAGTCAGGCTAGGAAATCGAGAAAGAGATCAATAGCTTGACCCTTAATTCTATACAAGTATATGCTGGTCCAGTCATTTCAGTCATATATTCGTCTGCGTCTCGTAAATGGATCACCTATCTCGTGAAGTCTTAGCGCACCGCGATCTACCGAGCGTAGTACCTAACACCTGATATCTACATAAAAACGTAGTATACAATGCTATCCACCTCTGTGAGCCGAAGATCAGGTAGGTGATATTACCTGATTATGACAAGACCAGACTATCGCCAGATCCCAACCCTACAAACTCGTAACCATTCGTATTCTCTCCATTTTTGGTGATCCTCTTTCGCCCTTCCTTCTCGACTGCGTCCGCAACCGACCATGATGTTCGTCGAAGTAACAATGAGACGAACCCACCCCCCTTCTTCACCTCATCGTGCGTTGCAACCCAGTACTTCGCGCCTGACGCCCGCGCGGCCGAAACACCATTGACACCGCCCAAGTTCAACTGTTTCGTCATCCAGAGCTGAACATCATCTAGACCATGCAAGAGAGCAAGCGCTCTAAGCTTCGTCGTAGCTTGCATACCTGAAAGAGCTTCGGGCTGGATTCCGTGCGGCGAGTATATGATCGCGTCACCGCTTTCAGACGTAGAGTTAGTCCACGCTACTATGACAGCGGCGTGATAATACAGTGCATTCCCCGGGGTGATGACACGTCCGATACCCACCCAAGACGGCAGTGGAGCACGGCTTATAGCCTCGCGCCAGTCTATAGTCCCCGAGGCGGAGAATGGGGGCATCTCAACCACGCCGTCGAAGTGCTTCCACGATCGGATCAGCTTGGCCGCTTTGTCGGGCGCAAAAACAGGCGTGGAAGCAGGGAGCTCGCGCAGCGTCGCCTTGTGGCAGTGATCCGTGAATTCGTGCGAGATGGCCACGACGTCAATATAATCGCGCGTCTCCGCTCCTTGCTCTACTATGGCGTCGCCGGGCGGCGGGATCTCCTTCTCAAGCTCACCTAGCAGTTGGTTCAGCTCCTTGATCGTCTGCACGCTCGGCGCCACTACGTGCCACTGTATCGAGAAGAAACGCCCGCCGTCAGACTGGGGGCCCTGCAGCCACGGGTCCATCAACACGTTGAACCGACTCTTGCCGGGCGGTCGCGTCGCGTCCTTTGGATACGGGAGGTGCAAGATCCATGTTGTGTCCGCATTGAGATGTGTGAGAATTGGATGAGGACTGCGCCAAGCTGTGGCCAGGGCTGCTCTGTCGCTGATATGCAGCGTTGTTGTTGGCTGCGTCCCATTTCCCGATGAAGGGATCGAAGCCGAGGCCCCTTGGCGGCTGTCATTTTGCGGGGGTGGTGTGGATGACGTCTCCATTGCAAAGTGCTTGTTTCGATCAATTGGGTATTCAGTTGCAATTATACTCATTATAGTATGTACCTTTGAAACATTCAATAGTTGACAATTGTGAAGGAATTACTAAAAGGTCGAAAAATGAAACGTGGAGGTTGCGATGAGGTTGTATCTGAGATGTCTACAGGGGTAGAAGAATGACACCTATGTGGGAGTAGCTTTCACGCTAACCCTTCCATTATCACGCAAAACGTTTCTAGCTCTTCATTCACAGATTCCAAGCAATATAGCATTGTAGGAGCTTTGCTTTCTTTTCCTTGTGATGTGTAACATATATCAATGTTGTAAGATGGATGGAGGTGGCTTGGAAGCCTGGCAGGAATCTAGTCTTCCTTCGTTGAAAAGAAACGTTTCTAGGTGACTCATTCAATCACTTTCTCTTTTAAAAAAATAACAACAACAGCAGCCTGGCTAATTGAGTCCATCACACTTTTCATTACAGTCTACATTACAGCAATGTTGACGCCGTAACCTTGCTATCTGTGCTTATTCTATTATGACGTGTCCTCCTCTCGCTCTGCCACCGTCAACACCTTCGGATTGTGGTCCTGCACGTCCCCGAGTTCGCATACCGCACCCCAGGTATAAACAGAACTACAATGTCCTTCTCACCATTTCCACCTGCGATATTCTTCCCGACCCAACAAGCCACGACCGGACCTTGGGGCTTCATCATGGCACTGCTCTAACTGCAGGTGCTATCATCGCCAACAACGCCTTCGATAGGGTTTACTTTAGCCACGATCGGTTGGGCAAAAATGACATCAAAACACCTCGTGAGGGCAAACTTGAACCTGGCTGCTACTACCTTCAAGTAAGAAGGGAGTCACTAGGTAATGAGGAAGGCACAGAATCTATGGCGGCAGACACACTCTTGTCAACAGCTGACCCTCAACCGCACGAATTAGCGATTCACGTCCTTGGTACTGACGACGAATCTGCCCACCAATTTGCCAACCTTTACCATAATAGTCCGGTCCAGTCGAAACACTTCGACTGTGTTAGCCGAAAATTTCTTTTCGCACGTTTTGCGTGGGCTACATTCTCGGTTTTGCGGAAGTTTCTTGATTTTAAAAATTAATCGAACCCTTCTGGTTACCGTGGATGGCAAGGCTCAACCTAAATTTATGGATTCTAAACAGTTTGAAAAGTACTTGGACAAAAAGGTCGAGAATCAGGTCGGCTCACGGAAACGGCCGTATAATTTTAGTGATTGTGACACACAGCGCTTCGATGATGATGATTACGAATATGTATATGCGGAGAGATGGAGATGGCACCATGCTAGTCGAAAGTGTTCCCATGCTAATGCAACCTAGCATAGGGAATACGATTGGGAGGATATAAATCATGGTCGTCCAAGACATAGGGGTATATTGACGGAGTTAGATGCAGCCACGAATGCAGAAGACTTGTCCGGCTCATCAGACTCGTTCATCGGCGCTGGCTCAAAAACGAATGGAAACAATCCTTGGGCGCACCCGTCAGAGAATGGGGACAGGAGTGATTCTAAGAATGATCTCAACACGAACGTTTCTGTCGTGAATACGAGCACATAAGGGCAAGTATGTACGGAAAGCTGCTCGCTAGTTTAGCCAGAGCATGTAGTATAATTCAGTTTTTCCGACCCAACCCTTCGCAACTAAGTCCTTTGCGATCTAAACGCCTGAACAAAACTAAATCAGTCTGTACACGGAAGCTTATATTGTTACGAACGCAAATTCACCTCTGAAAATTCATGAATAAATATTGAATACCGATATGAGAATATTGTGGAGGGTTATAAGACAGGTGTTGAGAGAAAAATATGAGGGGGAGTCTATAACATAAATTTGATTAATTTGAAAGCCGATCTAGCTTAATCATCGATCTAAGTAATGATATAGAAATCTATCCAAATTCCATAATAGAATGACTGAGATTCGCCTATCTATGTTATTTAAAACAAGTGCTTTTCTTTTTCCTCTCTTAGCAATACTAACTCATAACAATCCATCATCGCAATTATCACCGCCTATATTCAATCTGATTACTTGACTGGGTAGTACTCTCATTATCGCGTTTTGTTGTCCAGTTCGCTGTTATACAGAAGCTTTATAGTTGCTGGTAAATCATCGATGTCTTGAGGTTCTGTCGAAATACTTGCGCCGCCCTTCGACCGCGGAGCCCGCGTTAACTCTCCCTTGATTTGCAATAACATCAGCCATCCAATCAAATGATCCGAGATCATCTTCACAGTCCTGAGAAATCTGTTCACTTGATCGAATGCCGGTCGACAGCCAGATATGTGGTGAGGTGATCGCTGTACTGAAATCAAAAAGCTGACCACCACGGTAGCTATTTTCTCCGATATTCATGTTGAATATCCCCAGGCGGTTCAGTTTTTGCAAGTTTGATCTCATAGTAGATAAGTCCTTCCATCCGCATACTGATTCGGAATGGATATAATCCTTAACAATTGCTCTCAGTGGGGATCTCTCGCCTCCGGGCTGGCGGTTCCAATCGTCGAACCCGAATTGTGCTTGTATTTGATACTCAATAGCCTGAGATAGAAATGTGTAGCCGTGACATCTGACAGCAAGCGCGTCATCCTTCTTCTTTTCTATCAGCCGCCCGAATGCACGGCATTCGGCGTAAAAAGGATCCAGGTGATACCGCACGAGATCATCAGTCAGCACATCCTCTCCACATGACACCCAGAGCCAGAGATCATCGAGAGAATAGAATTTGAACTTAGAGCGTTAGAGCATGACGATGGAGGTTGCTTTCTATTAGCTTACCACTTTCAGAGCGAACAGCTCCCCATCAATGCGAACCTTAAATACGCGGCTATGAGGTATGGCCTCCGAGCTCGAGCCACTTTGGCCTAATACCTGTAGGAATTCGATGTTCTCTATGTTCCCACGAAATGGTGGTAATTTGGGTCCCTCAACGTGCTGAGGGATTTTGTCGGACAGTACCGTCAGATTCTCCATAGCTTGAATCAAGTGCCGGCCTTGAATTGCTTTAATAAATGGAGCTTGTGAATATGGTAGAGAAGTTAGAGCAATAAGTGATGGTGAAATACCATGTAATCTGTATCAGGCTGGAAATGCGATACTTATATAAGATGGGCTTTCTACCTAACTCAGGAAGCTGAAACAACTCATAAACACGCAGTGGAATCTGCGTAGCCTTACTGCTACTACACTTCGGTGATACAACAAACATACATCCCTTCGATAGTGTTGTGGTTATACTATCCTAACCCCTACCTAAGGTATAATTGGGATCGAGCCGTATGGAGTGACTACCATTGAATAGAAACAAACAAACGAGCCCTGCGTATCTGGAATCAATGTTTTGCTATACGGAACGAATCCGAGCCGTCTTTCGAGGATACTAACTTGTCTGCAACGTATGCCAAATTGAGTACCAGATGTATTAATACACGCGTTGCGTGTGCGATATTGTTAGTTGACACCCATAGTACACATATCCTTAAGACTTGAAACTACGTATCTTCTCATTTGAATAGTCGCCTAGAATGTTGTTACTGGTAACTGAGATGAATGAGACCATAGACATATTCGTAGATGAGGATAGTAAATCCTTCGTGTCAGTCTAGACTGACCTTTACATATTAAACTACAAGAGAAAAGAGAAAACAAAAACTGTCTTGCTGGTAGGCGAATAATGTCCCTCTGATTTGGATAGTCCGGATGCTGGGTACTATACAAACTCACACTCAAGCCACAGGTGTAGCCAGAACGTTAATTTAATGATTCGAATAAATGAAAACCCCTGGCCTGGATCACAAACGATCAAAGCTTGTTTTCTGTCGACCAGGGTCTTTTCAAGATTATCGATTGATCATCGGCAATGGCATCGCTAATGTGTCACTAGGGATGGCGGAGCGGCAGCTAGCTGTTAGTGCAGGTATCCTAACGTTAGAACCTAACCTCACATGGTAGGTACAGTAGGTAGTTAAAGTAGTCGGAATACCCCGTAAGGGCTAGATCCAGACTGTTGCGGTACCTTTCTCGGAATGCCTTCGATCGATGCGATGTTGACGAATTAAACCGTGATTATGAAGGGGTTTTCCTCCCTCAGCAGTGGCAGTTTGGGTTTCATGTTAGAAGAATATGGATATCAGGGAAGACCTACCATTTGCAGTGGACAAGGCAGGCTGGCTGAGTGAACCTGGTGTTTACCTATTTCTCGCGACATGCGGGCGGGTAGCCCGGTCTTGGTGCTTTCAAGCTAGCGCTAGCACTGAGATCCTAGCACGGGCAGGACACGGGCGAGGGGACTAGAGATATGAACAAATTACATATACCTAGATACCTACTCAGTCAGGTAGGTAGTACTGTCTGGAACGCATATGCAAGGTACCTACAATAATAAGGTGTAGTAGCACACACCTGCTTAACCTCTGTGACTAACTGTCTATCATCTGTCTTACCGCTGACGTAGCTTTACCTTGACCATCTCGTTATACGTGTCCAACCAAATGGCCAATCAATGTCAATATGAGGGGGTACCGACTTGAGAAACAGTGGCCATAACCGGATATAGGTAGCGATCCCTTACTTCGCGTCTTTCATACACATACATACCAAGACACCTTTCTCGTCTCCGTTAGGCGGTCTCGCCTCATCCCTACATATACGTACTGCACAGTCGGATGCTGATGCTCATAACAAGATGCAAGGTGGTCTGTCACGGTGAATTGCTGAAAATAGGGATTCGCTGGGCACCATGCACGTCGCCGAATCGCTACTCATAGCCGATTATATAGATTGCTGCAACAGCTCGATCAGGTGGTAGAGCCGATGCAGCTCGGTCTGGTACTTTGTTGTAGGGAGAAGTGACGAGAACGGCGGCGGCGAATTTCGATATATATGGAGAAAAAAACTTATCATGAGTGGCATGTTCTTATGCGGCGCAGCATTTGGCTTTGTAAACAAAGTACTTACTGTAGGTTAGATGAATCACACGTGATGAGAATGACTGAATTTCTGAAAATAACGCAGTGCAGCGAATCGTAGCACTGGAGAGTCTGGGCGTGGGCGGGCTGGTGGTCAGGTCGACTACTTCATACGGCATTGACGCGGGCCAATCCACGATCCCAGGTAAGCCCAGGTCTTAAATCGTCAGAACCCAGGTTCGCTTCATGCAGCTTGGCTGAGCTAAGAATAAGTACATAGTTACATAGCTCGCATAGTACAAATAAATAATACTACCCATACAATAAGCACATTAAGCACATTAAGCACATCCATACATAACTAGCTTAGTTCGTACTACATCTCTTTTGCTGCTTGCGGCTTGGTAGGCCGTATGTCTGTCTCCCTCTTTAACCCCCCGTTGTTCTAAGTATTCAAACCATCACGATGATCTCTCCTAAGCCCCGGGCGGCTGCATGGTAGAGTCGCATTTCTTCGAGACAAGAAGGCGGGCCCAGAACTGTCTTGTTTCACTGTTTGTGAACAACCCGCCTATCAACCCATCAAACCCCCCGTTGTTAGACCATAAACATGTTCCCAGCGCCCACGAACGGGCCTCGAATGGTGGATCTTCATTATACACCACCAGCAGCTCTCTCTTTCTCCTCCTAGCCACGAGTTATGCTCCGTGCATAGCTACTGCCAAGTAGCTACCGCCGACAATTATGGATTCCATCGAAGATGACCTCCCCATGGCCATGACCATGGCTGCCTTTGCTGGCATATCATGGTATATCGGCGCTGAGCTCAACGTCTCGCTCTTCCTCTTCTTCAAACGACGTCGCGGGCTGTACTTCTGGTCCTGTGCCCTCGGAAGCTGGGGCGTCATATTACAGTCGCTGTTCATCATATTGGCGGATTTCGGCATATGGAAGGACCTCAAGGGCTCGATTACTTTCATCTACCTCTCGTGGGTACTGATGGTTGTTCCACAATCATGGGTTCTGTACTCGCGATTATATCTTCTTATGCAGCATGACAACAAGTTAAAATGGGTGCGAGCGGCCTTGATATTTACTACAATTGTGTTCGGCACCACGACTATACCTCTAGGTATACTATCTGTACGTACTTCACCCAGGTTTGTCCTGATCTGGACATGACTGATCTGTGCGCTCGCAGCAAACCGTGATGCCGTCCCTCGCACCAGTTAACACGGTTTGGGACCGTCTCCAAACCACCGTTTTTTTCGTACAAGAGACTGTTCTCAGCATTCTGTACATTTGGCAGACGCGAAAATACATGAAAGATCTGTCTCCCGTACTTGATCAATCGCAAGCATCCCTCGATTCATCCACAACGGGATCCAGGACCGCCAAGACGAGAACCATGCTTAATCAACTGATCTACATCAACCTTTTTATCATCTGCCTCGACATCGCCCTTCTGGGCATCCAATACGCAAATCTATTCTACCTACAAGGATCATTTAAGCCCGCCATCTACGCCGTGAAGCTGAAGCTCGAGTTCGTCATCCTGAACCGTCTCATCAAGAGCGTATCGCGTCACAAAATGAGCACACTGGGCAGCGACGTCCGCCACGGCTCGGGGTCCGATGGCGGTATCAATGTAACGCGAGGGTGGAATGTTCAGTGGCCATCTTCGGCGACCGAAGACGAGCGGCGATTGAAAACTCCACACTCTAACGTGGCGCACCCCCAATCCAGCATAGAGCATCTGGGGGAGATGCGGTCACTGCATCTCGCCTAAGCGGGAGGCTTGGGTGAGACCATTACACAAATCAAGCCATAGGCATATAATGACACAACGGGACGGAGTACAGGGTGTTTGGGGTTTCACGACGACGGTATGTACAGTACGCACACTACGGAATGTTGACCATTTCGTTTGGGTTTTAGGGCGCGCGTTCTGTCAGTCAGCTCATAATCATGTTTTATTTTGTCTTGCAGTAGCACTGAAAAATACCCTTTGGCATTTCAATGAAATTGAAATAAATCGCACAGCGTGTATCACATCTCTTTGACTTTTCACGATGGTGGCGTTGGGCTAGGCCCAGCTGACCATTCCGAGACAAATGCACTGTACTTTTTCGGCACTTCTAGGCCAAGAATCAACTAGTGAAGGGGATTGTTGTGACCTGCCAGCCACTCTGTCTTGTGCAAGGCGAATTAGAAAGGGGACAAAGAAGGGCGTAAGACGGCAATAAAATGCCGCCTAGTAGAAAAACCCCTGCCAGCGACCAAGTCGAATGAGGAAATCACCGAGCGCACACGTTACAGGCGGACCAATGATTCGTCAACAAACGACGCGGATCCCCAATCCGTGATGCGATGGGCGCACGCACTCCGTAGTGTACTTATGTGAACAACCGGCTGAGCCCGCTGGGCAAGGGTTCGACTACCGCTCACCAGCAGCGGTAAGGATGCTGTAACCTAGGCAGAAAGGTCGGCGATGGTGGTGTGTTATAGGCCGACCGAACTGCACCCAGGCGATCCGCGTACCTGAAAATCTTGGTCTTTTTCGCCCTGCGCGCTTCCAGCGACAATCCTACTCTGGTACAGACTGCAGGAAGGCATACTACGTACGAATCCCTCGAAAACTTATCAAAGGAAACTACTGTGACTACGTTACCGTGAAACGGGGCAGGCAGGCAGGCAGGGTGTCCGCAGCTGTGCATTATTGGGGTCCCACGAATAATCAAGCCTTGTCTGCTGGCCATCCCGATCAACTGATCTGATCTTTTCCCAGATCTCATGATGTCGCCCCGGACGACATCATTGGCAGCAGCAGCAGCCAGCGTCGCATTGGCGGCGGCGGCCCTGTCGTTCCCCGGCCAGACACTGGCGGCGGCGGCGACGACGACGACGCAGTGCGACCCGGGTTTCCAGCAGCCACCATCACCCAGCGCGCAGGACGTCGTCGCCCAGCTGGGCCTCGCCCCTAATGTCGAAGGGGGCTACTATCTGGAGACCTTCCGGGACGAGCTGCTGATCCCTGGCACCAACCGCTCCGTCAGCACGGCCATCTACTACCTCCTGGAGGGACCCGATGTCCCCTCCGTCTGGCACCGCGTCGACGCCGCCGAGGTCTGGCATTGGTACGCCGGCGCGCCCATGATCCTGCAGCTCTCCAGCAACAACGGCACGCCCACGCGGAACCACTCGCTGGGAAATGACCTGTTCAGCGACCAGAGGCCGCAGCTCGTGATTCCCGGAAATACTTGGCAGCGGGCCATCAGCTGTGGGTTGTGGACTTTGGTGGGAAATACAGGTAAGGTTACAACAAAATATTATTTTATTGCTTTTTTAGTATTACGTTATTCTGCTATTGTTTTATTTTCGTCTTTCCTTGCTATAATGACTGACTAACTGACTCTCGTAAAGTCGCCCCCGCGTTCGTGCCGGAAGGGTATGAGCTGGCGCCGCCCGGTTGGGAACCTAATGATGGTGCATGAGGCGCGAGATTAGATCGTCTCGGTGTCAAGGTGCTGGGAAAGCGATGGGCCAATTACTATATAGAACGTGCATGATTCGAGGGTGGTACTTAGTATACTACTATTAGCACTTCAGTCCCCCTCTCTTTGGATTGAGAGGGTGAAGTTTTGCGCCTATTGGTCTCCTTTCTCCAAATGTCTTACCTCCGAAGATGGGGATCACTTCATTTACTGGGGTTACTTCGCCGGAATGGATGTGTGGTTAGCTGTTGGTTAGCCGCTGTATATAACTATTATATTATAATGTTGTATGATATGCATGCGGTATACTTAGTAGATAGATCGTCGTTTGCTCCATGTGAACATGCGGCGTGTCTGTCCCCTTGGTCGTGGCCGACCATATTGTCTAAGTTTAGTAACCCCAACTAGCTTTATGCCTGAAATTAACCACACTCTAATCGGACGTTGGTCTTTGTGAGCAAGACTTGCATAATCTATCCTCATTACCGGTTTACGGTTCTTTCTAGCAATGAGAACTGCTTATACGTTCCACGTGCCTGTCGATCAGTAAGCATGCCATTCGTGTTTCAAGTAGGCACATGAGACGGCAGGGACTGCCTTATGTACACCACTTTCATATGCTATTGGATGAGTTTAAGACCTTAGGTGGTCAGATTTCCAGCCGCACCGAAGCATCAGTAACCGGACACGGGCAGAAATATAGTCAGATGAGTAGGGGCTTTTAATATCCTCGGTTTCCGAAGATCTCACACAGCTGAGAGGGCCCAGGCCCATGCGTGGATACCTGGGACTGCAGATAGGTGCCCTAGAGTGTTATTAGGCTTGACATTATAGGTAGATCCTCTTGAAATAAAGATAGAAAAGTTATTAGAGAGATGACGCAGTTGAATCATGGCCATAGGTGCTGAGTAACTCAGTCCTGTCTATAATAATTTGCTCGACCTATTTCATCATTAGAGTTGAGAAGCTTGTAAGAGCTATATGTAATACGTTGGATATGTAAGTTTCACAGCCACAAAAGACAAGAGCCTTACAATGAACAATATAAAAAATCTGGATATTTTGCTTGATATAGTACTCGTCGTTTATGTTACATCAAGAGTACAGAAGGGTGCAGTTTATCAATCCGCCTGCATCCTTAGATAACCGTTCCGTGCGCCCGTTTAATCCACCAGTTTGCTCATTTATCGTATATATATCGGAAGATACTGTTTTTTTTTCTTCGTCTATTCGTTTCTAGTTGGTATTCTGTGTGTCTGTACCCGAGTCCATCACTGCGGCTTTTTCGGGAATATCCAAAGCCCAGAGCTTCTTCTCTCTTCTAAGTCCTCTTCGAGTCCAAAAAACAGTTATTGTCGTCCAGATGATGAAGAACACAAAAGGCTCTCCCCACCCTATCATCTGATGTTAGCAAATGAACCGTCTACTAATCGGATAATCTATTTATGTAAAACTCACCAACACCATAGGCAACCTCTTGTCGGGGAATTACCCAGACGGCAGCGAGCGTACCGGCCCCGCTGATCACTGACCCGATTCCCCAAAACCAGTTCAACTCCGCGATGAGACGTCTGAAGGCAGGACTGGCCTTATATCTCTCCAATAGCTTGCGGCGAAAGCGACGCGCACCTCCGCCGTCCACGCCCACCACATCCTCGACGGCGGTCAAAACATAGGGCGGCTGAGGTGCGCCTTTGGGTATCGAGCTGACCTTGCAAGCTGTCTTCATGCCTAATGCGGACATGGTTCCTGTAACTATGCACAACATGCCGGCGCCGATGAAGAAGATGGGAACCGGGATGGCTAGTGGCCGGACCAGCGGCTCGTGTGGGATAGAAGCTCCGATGAGAATCCCCGTCATGGTCGTATAACATATAGATAGGGTGTGATGCGTGAAGTCGAATTTCCAACGCGTGCCGTCGAGCGGTCGGTATTTATCGTTCTTGTGGATCAGGCGCCATGACCGGTGGGCGAACTCGAGGCCTGATATGACCCCGAAGAACGAGGTAATGATTGCGAAGACTGGGAAGTTTCGAGTTAGTAAGCCCATAGTCGACTTAAGTAAAGATATACTTACGAATTCCATGCCTCAAGTTTGTAGCGAACCAAAGGGGATAGAATAAGACGAGGGGAAGCAAGCTACCCTCGGCTATCAGAAGCCCCGAGACGATGAATAGCTTCTTCTTGTGGTCCAGCAAGTTGTACTCTAACCGCGGTAAACCAGGTAGGTTCCCATACCGGTGCTCCGTCATAGATCGTCTCGCGGTGGTAAGGGCATCGCCATACTCGGGTGCCCTGGCGCAATCTGCCGTGGTTTCTGAATCGTAGTTGGACTCAGTCATACTGGCCATTCTGCATTGAGCGATCGGTACGTGAGGAAGCCAGCTACCTCAGTAACGGTATAAGATGAATATGAAGAAGTATCGCCTCGAGGAACGAAGCGAGCAAAAACGTCTGTCCCGATAGCAAATATGGCGATATCAATCAGCTGATGGGCGTAACCGTAACACGATATTCAGTTTGTTATAGAGAGAAATCTTGAGATCAGCCCACTTAGATGTGGATGGAATGGAGAACAATAGATAGATATCAAGTGCTCCCGGGTGTTAATCGAGAAGACGCTAATGTATTCGCTGCCAGATAGCAGCCAAGGTTACTGACGAAAGCCGAGCATTAGAATGGTTAGATGTAGGTGCGATCTAACCGATATGGACGCGCACTCAACGAACAGGCTCTGTTGGTTAGCGATGACGTGGTGTACATATAAGGATACAATGCAACTATTAATGGAGCTTTTATTCTCTGCAACAGCTGTCGTTTTTTTGGTGGACATCTTACTAGTCAACACTTCATCTAGTACATACAATGAATTATTTTCTTTGGATTTTGTATGGACATTAAGTCCTGCCCAAGGTAGACGGCCTGTAAACCTGCTCTAAACCTCCAACTAAATGACGTTTTCTTTGCCCCGCCAAACCCTGCGGGTGGCAGTGCAGGATGACGGGATGATGTCATAGCAAAGCGTATTTGGAACTCAATCAACTACCTAATAGAGTAATTGATATCCTCATTCGGAACGATTTCATTTGTAGTTCGTCAAAAATTATATTCTCTATAATGTTGAGATGTATATTAAGAGTATATAAGGTTCTATATAGCCCCCACCCGATTGGGAAATAGATATGCTCGAGAAATATAATCTATAATGTGCGTCCCGAAGTAGATAATAACCAACCCCCTTTGGTGGTCAACGTCTTGTTCGCTTGCAACTAATCATTCTTGTCCCTGGGTGGAAGAGGAGGCGGCGGCGGGACACGACGGGGTCTCTCGAATATATAACGTTTATCATCGCCGTTAAAGACCCGCCAAAGTCTTATGCAGCATTCTCTATACATTTTTTCTGACTTGTAAGGTGGTTTCAATGGGTTAGATGGATTCGGGCCTTTGTCCCAACCATGACGGACCCCACGGACCATATAATAGAACATGCGCTTCGAAATGGGCGGCTGCTCTAACCGCCGGGCCAAAATTTCGCCTTCATTCAGGAGCATGTCCCATTCGCAAGTGAAGAAGAAGACGTTATCTGGTATACTCTTGATGAGAAGCTCATCAGATGCTTGACTTGGGGAGACACAGGGATTGGTCACGTTTAGATCGGGGGGAAAGAGGTACGATGCATCAAAGAGACTGGTCAGTGATGAGGGGAGAGTTGCCTCTGGTCGTTTACAGCTCGCCCGCCTTTCCTCTCTGGTAAGTGTGTAATCTGTAATTGGGTAGAATGTGGCGAGTGCGACGATCGTGTGCTTGGGTATCGGTAATGTCTGGCTGAGCAGATGCAGGCGCATGGGTGCTGTGATGGCGATGTTACCCCCTGCCGAGAATCCCGAAGTCGCTAACCTATCCGGATCAACACGTAGCTCTGCAGCGTTTTTGATGACATATAATATCGCATCGGCGCCATCTTCTACGGCGACAGGAAACGGATTTTCAGGAGCAAGGCGGTAATCGACCGAGATGAATACGGCTTTGCTCTTTTCTATAACGAATCGTGCAAACCGAGCGTCGTCCGTCGCGGAGCCTATCATAAATCCTCCTCCGTGGAAGTTGATCACCGCAGGCCATTTTGTGTTTTCCCCGCTTCTTGTGTAGTCTTCTGGGACGTAAAAGTGCAGTGTAAACTCCCCCGGTCGACTCGATATCGTGGAAGGTATTGACTTCGTGAATTCGGGTTTCGGCGGTCGCGGGGGCGCTATAAAATGCAGCGCAACGGCAATATATTGTAAATTCCGCCAAAAACTTGCTGATAGACGGAGCGACAGCCGTGAAGGATAGGCCCCTATTTTGTTTTTCGCTGCATGCGGGTTTTCGGTTGGGGATGAATCGGATTCCGATGCTGCGGTTGTTGGAACGGCCATTCTGCTATTTTCCAGAGGCTCTGATATTCTTCTAGCACAATAGAAGTCCCGGATATCGTGTGGACTCTTCTTTTGTCTAGGACGATAAATCTTCAAACAAGGGTCACTTTCATGTGTTTATCGGCCACCTAGTAAGGCGGCAAGGATGATATTGGTTGAGATATCTACACTTCTTTAAGAAGGCCAGAGTACTATATACGACAAATAGAGATTCAGGGTGTGAAGATCCGCTTCACTAGCATGATGGAAACGGGGCATACACGGCATGATGATCGAAAGCATGGCTACTTAGTCAGGCGACAGACTAGTCTAATTGTTATCGATTTCTGTGAATACATTCAAGCGTTTCTGATGAAGAGAAATCTACTTATAACGATAGGGAGCTGAAAACGCGATTGAGAAGTTGCATCGGGGGCTGACAAGGCGGGGCTGGGCTCATGGCCGGCTATGACGTCGCATCGGGTGACACTAGAATGCTTGTACCTGATAGTCTATCTTTTCATCGGACTCGTCGGACAATGCTATACGGTGGTATATTGTCGATTGCATCGGTTGGGCAACCTGTTCGGTCGACAGCCTTAGTCTCACTCCGAATGTCAAGTGATCTATACTATCTTTTTATATTCGCATGAATTCTAGTTTAAGTTGAGATTTTTAAGATCTTGGTAGATCGGTAACGCAAGAGTGATGGGCAAGATGTAATGACATCACCATGTCTTAAATCAGAAAATATCGAGGTCAAAGTTCAGCACAGTTACCAAGGGGGAATAATTTAAGCATTTAATGCGCAACCGAAAAATTCTAACCCGATCCTTCAATAAAAACTCGTGTTATATTATTTTGTATCACATTTTGGCTTCACATGCATTGAAGAGGCGTTTAATCCTGAGTGATGGCGTCACAGTTTGCCCAGGCCTCTCCACAAGTATCAAGAGTACCATACAGTAGCACACCGGTACCTTGGCTGTGGCTTTCTACTTGGCATTTCTGTGTTACCCAATCGGGATATGACTAGTGATATGTCCTGTTATGATTGGCTCGAGACCCATCAGCGGCGCAAATGCTCCGTCAGCAAACCGGGTCTGCTAGGAAATCTATAGCGATGTCGTCACTGTAGCTTCGATCCCAAGTTGACCTGTGACAACGCTGTAACAGAAGTCGACTTGTTTACTGGAAACGCGTAGAAGATACCTTGGCAATTATAGACATTATAGTCATTATAGACATAGGCTAGGCCATACGCTTCTCGATTAGGCACTCAAGAGTTACCGGATTCGTTCGTTAAGCCGGCAAGCCCCGTCGAGTCAGTGCGCTAGACTGCATGACTGGAAATCAACCCCAGAAAGCCGAGGGAGCAAGTGAGCGTAATACCTGCTTTGGCCGGCGGCAATTGTACAAGGTACTGCATCACCGAACTTTGTCCTCCCACCTCCGAGCCGCTTCGAAGTTCCTTTATTAACCCGATCAGACCGCCGACCCTCTGATGAACTTGCCTCACTTGTTCGTTTATTTACATCTTCCTACTTACAAGCCTCACTCCAGCTCCATCAACCCTTTGTGCCGTGCCGGCAAGTGCAGGAGAGGCTTATCTCGTCTCACACCACGAGTAGGCGGGGACTAACTGGTACGATCCGTTTGATCGCAACCTCATCGTTTACTTTCCTTTACCTTCAAGCGTGCGATATCTGCGCCTAGGCACCGCCGTCAGCCACGATGCCGGGCACCTTGAAACAACCGCTTCTCTACCTAAATCGCATGATTGGTCACACATCTGCGAAAAACCACATAACCAAATTACGGATGGGAAATACAGAAGCCTTAGAGCAAGACTCAGACTCCGACAAGAAACATCTCAAATCGGTTTACGAGAAACGGGCGAAGCGACAATCCGCTCAAGAAGAGAGGAAGTCACTCCAACAAAAGCGCCGACAGGAAGAAGAGGCCGCGCGCGCCGCTGATGCGCCTCACATTAGCGGAAGTTATGGCACCGTCGACGAGCATGCCCTCCCGCCTTCGAAAGATATATCCGACCTATCTGCAGCCCAAGCTGGCTCAAGGATCAGTTTCACCGCCCGAGTTCATCACACGCGCAATATCAGTTCCAAGCTAGCCTTCGTGCTCCTCCGCCAGTCAACGAATACAATACAAGCTGTTGTTCAAGCTCGCGAGGGTGCTGTGTCTGAGGCATTCGTTCGTTGGGTAGAGCATCTGTACACAGAATGTATTGTGCATGTCCAAGGCGAGCTACGCGCACCGCCCGAGAACATCAAGACTTGCTCCATCCATGATCTTGAGATCCTGGTCGACAAGATGCACGTACTGGTGCCCGTCGAAACCCCCCTACATATCGACGTGTTTGGGATGGACCAAATGGAAGAAAACCCAGAGACGCATGAAAAGCAATTGGCCGTACCAGGCCGGGTTCGAACCGCTAATCGGGTCGTGTTTTTGCGGACTCCCATGATGCAGGGTGTGTTCCGCATCCGCTCCGGCATCTGTAACATCTTCCGCTCTACTCTCGATGACCAAGGATTCATCGAGATTCAAACTCCGAAACTTCAACCGGCCGCAACCGAATCAGGAGCATCGGTGTTCCCAGTCAAATACTTCGGAAGAACTGCGTTCCTGGCCCAGAGTCCGCAACTGGCCAAGCAGATGGCCATCTCCGCCGATTTCGGTCGTGTGTACGAAATTGGTCCTGTATTCCGAGCAGAGGATAGTAATACGCACCGTCATCTTACCGAATACACTGGTTTAGATCTCGAGATGGCTATCCGTAACGACTATCACGAGGCGATGGACATCATCGATACAATGTTAAAGGCAATTTTCAAAGGCATCTACGAACGGTACCGCAAGGAGATAGATATTGTAAAGGAGCGCTTTCCCCACGAAGATCTCGTCTGGTTAGACGAGACACCTCGTCTCACATTCAAGGAGGGCGTAAAAATTCTCAACGACTCCGGATGGGTAGATGAGGATGGCAAGCCGGCATCAGACAACGAGGATCTCGCTACACGTGCCGAGATTCGCCTTGGAGAATTAATCAAGGAGAAGTACAAGACCGACTACTATATACTTGACAAGTTCCCCGCTTCAGCTCGGCCATTCTACACTCACCTCGACAAAAACGACGATACGGTCACCAACTCTTTCGACATCTTCCTCAGAGGCCAGGAGATTACTACTGGAGGCCAAAGAATCAACAATCCCCATCTGTTGACTGAGAGAATGGCAAAGGCCGGTGTCGACCCAGAAACCATGGAAGAGTATATGCAGGCCTTTGAATGGGGTGCTCCTCCGCATGCCGGGTGCGGTATCGGCCTGGAGAGAGTGCTGTTCCTATTGCTGAATCTGGGCGACGTCCGCAACGCTTCGTTATTCCCTCGTGACCCGAAATCGCTACCTACAAGAACAGTCTCCGCTGACAAATTACCATTCCCTGATGCTGACACTATCAAATATGCGTTTGAGGGAGAACACACACATGTACACCTACCAGACCTCGAGGAGCTTATAGTCAATTATGGTGATGCAACCAACACTTCATGGCTCGATGATCGTTACAAGGTCTGGCGAGACACAGACACTGGTGCCGCTGTCGGTTATGCCGAGGAAAATGGCTATGCTCTGATCATGGGCAACCCGCTCTGTGATTCACGCCAGTACCCAAGTGTGATCAGCTCTTTCCTGAAGCATTTGAAGAAAAGTGAAGATCTCCGGCCGATTTGGCTTCTAGTATCCGCTCAGGTAGAAGAAATTCTCGGTTCAAAGTTGGGCTGGAGAACCCTCACGTCGGTGGCTGAGGAGCGTGTTGACACCCAGAACGCCGCGGGGGTCGCGAAGAAAGAGCGTCAAGCCAAGAATGCGGATATCAAAATCCATTCCACAGCGCTTGGAGAGTCCGTCCCCGATGATGTACGTACCAAATGCGACAAGCGCATCCAAGATTGGAAGGATAACAGGAAGGGCAAGAAGCAAGTGCACATCACTGATGTACAGCCATGGATCGCAATGCGACATCGTCGGTACGTCTGGGCCGAGGATAAGCAAGGCGAGATTATTGGTCTTGTCATCTTGCATCGCCTGTCGCCACAGAACGGCTACCAGATCAAATTTGCTCTTGATTTCCCTGGATCCCCATCTGGCAGTATAGAAGCCCTCATTGCGTCATCATTGCGTCTTCTGCAATCATCGGGCGTCCAAAATGTCACTTTCGGCGCTGGCGCCATGGACGAACTCGAGGTCGGTCACAACCTTAACGGCGTCAAGGCCAAGATCCTGAGCCACACATACAAGACGGTCGCGCAGCAGCTCAAGCTCGGCGCGAAGAGCGATTTCCGCGAGAAGTTCGGCGTCAAGAACGATCCCGTGTACATCTGCTACCCCTTCATGGGTCTCGGTGTCTCGGGCGCAAGAACACTAATTAAATTTTTCGAAGATGAGATGTAGGAAGTCCATGATCGAAAGAGGATAGAGCATAGGAGTCAGGCGGTTACGAGCACGGACGGTTTAATGACTAGGTTGTTTGGCGTTTTCTTCACAATGATCGGTAGTTGCCTTATTGCCTGATCGCGTTTTATATACTCTCACAGTGTGTTAGACAGATTTGATCCTTTTTTGCCGCTTTTGATATACCCATATGGAGGTAGAATCGGTGTTAAATATCTCTTTTCTTTTCTGTTAAGATGAGACATGAATATAATTAATAATCGTTACTCTCGACTACATGCTGTCTTGTCTCTGTCTTCTAGTAAATCACAGCAAGGTTAGATGTAAATTGGCTTTGCGTTAGATGTCTAATACCGATAATACTCGTGAATTTGGGCACTATCTCATTATCATAACATATTTTCTCTATGCCTTATTAAATCTAATAGTCCTGAGACATTTCCCAATGAACGCCAATATGCCCAAAAGCCAACATTGCTTATGCCTTTTTGCTGAAGCGCTTCAAGGGCGTCTTCAAAGTGTCGACGAATTTGCCCAAAGTGCCAAAGACATATCCAAACCCAAATTTCCAGCCGCGTATGCGCACCGTGTAGATGAAGAAGTACACGAGGGCCCAGTTGGAGATGCAGAAAGCGAGGAAGATACCGAAATCTGTGTCAGGGAAAATGGTTAGTTATAAGACGACGATTGAAGGGACCAGTTACGCAGCTCTAAATCAGACTTACCTCTCCATTTCTCATCGGCGTTGACATTCAGCGTCGATAGGTATTGGTTTCCGCTACTGTAGGGACAGTACTGGCAATCTGCTCGCGCATCCGGGTTCAGCAGGTATCCGCCGGCAGAGCTGGCGAATGCCCCTGCGTATTCCTGGCACGTCTGTCCGGAGGGCGTGTCGAAACGAGCGGTCTCCGAGACGTCGCATTGGACGGGCGAGCCGTCGAAAGTTGCTGCGACCATGCCGCCGATCCAATACGTGCTGGGGTTCAGGTAGTATATCCAGTAGCGCCAGAAGGCGGGCAACATGCGGTAGGGCTGGACGACACCGTTGAAGAGACCGAACATGACGAAGAAGAAGGGGAGGACCTGCAGGATTCGGGTTAGTAAGATGTATATCTATTGGATAGTATGAGTTTCGAGAATGGACTTACGTTCGAAATGACAGTGAAGCTGGGTGCGAATGCACAGATCCATTGACCCCAACTGCTCATAAACAAGAACATGAGAATCGTCATCAAGTAAGTGTATCCGGACACAGAGCTCTGCGTCGGCAGGCCGGTAGGCCAGTACCAGAGGGCCCAGTAAAGCGTTCCCGAGACGATGGCGGCCGGGATCTCAGCCACGATGTTAGCGGTGCAGAACGCGACCCATCCGTAGACGCGAGAGGGGTACTCCCGGGCCTCCCAGAGGGCCATGTTCCCAAAGAACTTGGGCAGGACGGCGTTGACGATGGTGGGAGGGATGGTGACGATCAGGAAGCACGTGAACAGGCGATTTTGCATATCCTGCACCGAGTACCCGAGTTTCCAGAAGGTAAACCCGTTGAAGATACCGATGATCACGGAGACAAAAAATTTGCCGTACAGATAACTGGGGTCGCGCCAGTATTGACGGAACATTCGCTTTGTCAACTCGACGGTTTGAGTCCATATCGATGCCGCATATTCCCTGTGGGCATCTTTCTTCTTGCCATTGTTTGGCTCCGTAGCGGCGCTTCGCGTTTTCTTCAGCCCGTCGATCTCCTCGATCACTTTCGCCGCCTGTTCGCTGTTTCGCCATTCCTCGTTCCAATTGATTCTCGTGCCGTCTTCGCGCTTGTGCGGGCGCGCGGCTGTCTCGAGGATGAACTCTGCGACATTCTTGCCCGGAGGAACATGCGCGCCGCGCTTTGAGAAATACTCTATGACGTCCTTGCCGTTCTCGCCGATGGGTCCGAAGTAGAACGTGTTTCCGCCGGGGTTCAAGGCTAGGACCATGTCGAACTGCTGGATCAGGACTGAGCTGGGTTGATGAATGGTGCAGACGATGGCTTGCCCGGCTCGCGCAAGCTTCTTGAGGAAGGTCACGATCGAGAAGGCGGACTGGGAATCCAGGCCTGAAGTCGGTTCGTCGAGGAATAGCAGGAGCGACGGTTTCGCCGCGAGCTCTACGCCAATCGTCAATCGTTTGCGAAGCTCGACTCCCAGGGAGGAGATGATGGTGTCTTGAAGTTCGTTCAGCTCCAAGAGATCGATGATCTTGTCAACATATGCCAACTTCTCGGAGCGAGGGATGCTGGCTTCTTGACGGAGAAGAGCACTAAATTCGATCGCTTCTCGGATGGTTTGCGTGCCGTCATGGATATCTCCTTGTAGACAGAAGCCAGTGTTGCGCTGAAAGTCCGGTCCAAGGGGACGGCCGTCGACAAACATCTCACCGCTGATGACTCCCGTACGCTGGCGCTGCGCGAGCGTGTTGAGAAGGGTGGTCTTACCGGCTCCCGATGCACCGACTAGGGCAACCAGAAGTCCGGGCTTCGCATATCCGTTTACCTTGTTCAGAAGTTTACGCTCGCCTCCGAGGTAAGGCACCGTATATTCGACGTCACGCCAGGTGAAGATCGAGTCACTGCTGCTAAGCTGTTCCAAAGTCTCTTCCTCTTCCGCAGGCGTATTTACAGAGACATCTGACGATACACTGGTACCCGAATCGACGTTCTTCTCCACGTCGGTAGGCGCCGCTGCCTTCTTGGCTTGTTCCTTCGCCTTGCGACTCTTCTTGAAGATGAGCGCGCCACCGCCACCGGACGTGAAGCTGAATAACTCCGTGGCTATGACTGTGACCAGGATATAGAGCACTGTGAAAGCGATGACAACGCCGAAGTTTCGCCATAAGTTCGAGCGGGTGTAGTTGAACTGCGTCTGCAAGTAATCGCCGCCTGTGACTTCGGCAGAGTTAATCGCTGCGCCTGCTAGCGCGCATCCCTGGAATCCAGCTTGAGCGTTAGGTCCTTGTGGGACGAGCTGCTCTGGAGCGCATTGCATGAGACGCCCTGAAAATTCATTCGAAATGACGGCTTCGAAGCTGTAGGCTATGGGATTTACCCAATAAAGCCAGCCGAACCAGATGTATTTACTCAACAGCTGCGTCTTTGGAATGACATATCCAGTGTAGATAATTAAAATATTCAACGCCAAGCCAGAAAAGCGAACAGCTGTGTCAATCTCCGGTGACAAGCTTGCAAACATTCGATAGAGAGCTGTCATCATCAGTGTGGTGGTGTAGACGAAGAGGAGGTATATCCAGAATTTGCTGACGTCGCGATCGAGGTTCGTCATGAAGTACATGATGATGCCGAAGATCACGACCTGAACAAACAGTACTGGGAAATCTGTAATCACACGAGCAAGAGAGACCGCAGACGGGCGATAGAAAGCATAGTCCTTTTGCCGCGCAGCCACAGCCCGCCCCGAGACCGCCTTCACAAGCTCGGTAAGCTGTAGCCAGCCCAAGAAGACGATGGAGAAAAAGCACGCACCGCCGCGAGTAAAGGCACCAGCGGTAGAATACGGCTCGTCGTAGTAAATCGAGCCGACGATTAAACCATTGGAGATAATAATGAAGAGTTTGGTCCAAAGCGTTGTGGTGTCACCGAATAGCAGCCAGAACTCCCGTTTGGTGCAGTTTAATACCTGACGGGGAAATGATACGGTATATGGCGACTTTTTACTGACGTTGCCGGATTTCGCTTCTTGGACAGCGCCTTCGAATCTCTTGGTGTCCTCGTATTCCGTCTGTTGCAGGTGCTTCTCGTAGTCTTGGACATCTTCGATGAGCCTTTGATAGTTGGGTGAATTCCGAAAGGCGCTTTCCAATTCCTCTGGAGTTTTCGGCGCCTTATCTTTGAAGCCTGGTCTGAACCGTCTCTCCTTGGGGTCAGTTACTGCAGTCAGGAAGTCTGCCGTCGTTTGCTGTTCGGGGCACTCGAATCCGAGATCGATGAAGTACTGCTTCGCTTCCTTCGCCGGACCTGAGTAAATCTCACGTCCCTCGTCAATAACCAAGACCTTGTCCATAAGTTCGTAGATACCCTCTCCTGCTTGATATAGCGTGACGAGTGTGGTACGGTTAGTGATGTCCGTCATGATCCGTAGAGACTTGGCGTAATCCAAAGCAGTCGAAGCGTCGAGTCCACGCGTTGAGTTATCCCAGGCCATGACCGTTGATTTTGACGCTAAAGTCTCAGCAATCGACACTCGTTTACGCTCGCCGCCGGAAACCCCACGGATGAAATCATCGCCCACGAGCGTATACTTAGTATGAGAAATACCGAAAATTTTCATCAGCGCATTAGCAACGACCGGGATATCCTCCTTTCCAGACTTCTTTGTCTTGTTGAGTAACGCGAAAGTCAGCGTTTGCCATACGTTCATTGAAGCATGGTGAATATCGTCTTCGGGATTATAGTTGACCTCGCCGCGATACATCTGCTTCTGTCTTTTTGCCGAAATGCCACCGTAAGAGACGTCGCCCTCGACAGCGGCGAAAGATTCTCGATTGTTGGTGATAGCTTTCAGGAACGTGGAGCATCCGGCGCCTGGACGCCCCAAGACTAGCATCATTTCACCATCGCGAACACATCCCGTGAAATCATGTATTAACGTTCGAGTTGGTGGTTTCTGGAATCGTAGAGACGGAAAAAACTTCGTTATGTTCTGGTATAGATCGGGCCCAAACGTACCCATGATCGCGTCTGGCACAGTACGAACCAAGGAAGCCGTGCTCCCGATACCCTTGACTGTGAGATTCCGATAAACGACTCCCACCCTCTTTGCGGAGCCTTCTTCCGTACGCTTTTCGAATCGGCCTTCCCTCATGAACTCCCCGAGCTCGAAATCGTCATCTTCAGGAGCTCCAGCTTCAACATCAGTATCTCGTCGATCGAGACCCTCTTTCGCACCTCTAGTTGATCGAGTATGCCGAAGGCGACGGCTTGCCTGTGTATCATGAGTCCTTGTCTGATGTAATTGGATGAGATTGTGTCGTAACTCTTCGAGCTCTTCCCTAGCTGCTTCTTCATTAACACCACCGACGTCTCGCTCTCCCCAAGTGCCATCGACAGCTGGCATCTCGTCTAGGGCTCTGCTAATTTCCGCGTCATCGGCAGCCGGATGCAGTATGCTTGCATCCACAACCTGGTCTCCCCTGTGCCATTGGTTCACTGGAGGTTGCGAATCCGTCCGACTGAGGCCTTTCCCGTCGACTGTGGATGCCCACATAACGGCGACCTTGTGCGACTGCTTGCGGTTTTTTCTTTCTTTTTGAGTGATTGGTATAATTTACAGAACAAACGGGTATGTCACGGTTCTAGAAAGGCCGCTAAACCACAATTCAAGTTTCTGGTTCAAAAACTGGTCTTGAGCAATTTTGATCTGGATATTGCGAGACAATTGCTAGTCTTCAATTAAAACCTCTAGGAATCATTAACCCCAAAGCTGGAGTGTAAAATAAGGAAATTAGTAGGAAGAGGAAAATCGAAGGGAAAGACAGCTGTCTAAGGCACCAGATTACAGCCCGGGGGCTGGGATAGACTTCGGTATATAAGTTGGCGGTGGGAGCACTCGGAGATCCGGCTATAAGCATTCGTTTTCTCCATCGTGCATTATTCATCAAAGGTTAGTCTACAACAAAAATTATACTAGTTGTGGACCGTGATTCATGTCGTCACGCCAGAGGGGCTGCCGAAGTCCACGGTGCAACGAAGTCCGGCGTGACGTCTTCATTGGTGATCTACCATCAGCTTAGTGTATCCATAGATATCCGCTGTCTAGCGGCTCCGACGGTCAGGGTCTTATAAATCAACAAAGAAAATGTTTTGCCGACCCCCGAATTTCCTACTCGCAGCCTTTGTTATCTAGATACACCGCGATTAGTAGTGGAGATGGCTTCTCCACCTTTATTTACTTATTGTTATGCGGAGTCTTATCTACAACTGGACTGGGAGAGGTGCCTTGTTCAGTTCTAATCCCTTTTCACACGTTGGCTCGCAGAAACTTACCTACCAATGGCTGCAACGTCTGATTGGTTCAAAGCTCCTTATCATAACTCCTTAACCGTACCTTCATTCCATAACTCCTTATCGTATTTCCTATAGGTTTGAAGCTTTTTAACCTGTGATCGGCCATAAGCTTCGCTACGCATCGGCAATAAAAGGAATATCGGATTTTAAGAAGGATAATATCATTTCAGGACCCAGAGTTTACGATTGCAATAAACCCCATTGGTCTATGGCGCGTGTATGACTCATGCCGAACAGCCATCACCAAATGCTATTCTTTGATACACTGGGTATATACGGCGTACTATTCCCATTATTCGTGCCAGTTGTCCCCGTTTTCCAGAGACATTGCAACGTAGCGGCTGTGCAAAGACCTAATTCCGCGAGCAAAGAATCAATGATTCGTACAGCATTACCTGCTGTTTTATTGACTTAACTCCGTCTTAATTTATTACCCGCCTTTAGAACGCCCCTTTATTACAGCGTAGCTCATGGTTTCTACATACAGAAAGCTCTTTGTTACATTGTTTCACGCAATATGACTCCCACCACCTCATAATCTGTCACTATCTACCCCATGGCTTGCTGAGCAAGCTCTCGAGCCTCCTGGTTGCTCTCATCCGGCACGCACCAAAACCGTACTGTGCTACCTCCACAATTGGCAGTATTTGTGGGAAAGAGACGATTGTAGACCGGCATGAATTTGTCAGCAAAAGGCACGGGCTCGCCTTCTGTAAGCCTAAACGTTAGTAATTGCGGCTTACGACAAGAATCTTACTTGTTCTTGGGGCTATGTAGAAACATTTGCATGTGAAAATTCTATCGGGACGAGATATGAAGACTTAGAAACACATACTTGCACTTTTGCCGCCATTATCAGCCCAGAACGACATAACCATGTATAGGTCCGAATCACTTGCAATGACGAAATCTTTCAGAGAGTTATTGTGTGCGCGGATCTTGCAAATGGTTGACTCTGCTATGAAAAGGGCGACGATCTCAGCATCTATGCAGTCGCCTGTACCAGTGACGCCTCTGGCATTGTATCGTGAATTAGGGCCAAGATAGACTCCCCACGCCGCCCTGTTATTGCGCCAGAGACCTCTAATGTAGATGACGGCAGTGCTGGCATCGATTTCGAGACTCTTTGTGAGCGGATTGGGAGATTGCAGCTGCAGGATTTCCTGCTCGGAATTATAGGCAATGAGCTGTGACTCCTTAACTTCGCGATGCCGAGGGCTAGACTTGGGACAGAACAGCTTGCGTTCATCCATACTTGTAAGTTGTGCTGGGGGGGAAAAAACAGTAATGGAATGTCGCAAAATAGCGAGGTTATTGTGTTATTTTAAAGGCAATTATCGCGAAGCAGTAATATTGTTGAATTTTTAATGATATCAGTTGTGGTGAAGAATAATAGATATTATATTCATTGTAGCAGCTTATATAGTTGGACTGCAAGATGCAGCTCACTCCCAGCTCAGACTCCAGATAATTTGGCCCTGTAGAGTTAATAACTTCGGTTTGAGATGCCATTGACTTGGGTGCGGCGTGGGCAGCTTGTTGCCACCAACAGCAATGCACAATCAATCGTCCCTTTCTAACTATCCAGTAGAGAAAGGAAAATCGGTGGGGCTAGCAAGCGTGATGGCATTGACGGTCACGGAGTCCGTAATACACTGCAAGTCTTCAAACAACTTAAAGTTTAGTGGCAATCAAGCGACAAGTTGCAATACTTGAGGCAGAGCTAGGGAATCTATGGGAAAGTTCAATGGCCAACTGTGCCACACATTGACGGAATAGCCGTGTAATGTCCCTGCAAGTATCAGGCATGCAAGGAGGAGGGAAAATATCCACACAAGTCACAATCAGGGGGCAAACAAAAGTTTGGGTTTCCATATAACTACATTGTTGCTATACCCTTCTGGCCAATTGTTTGATTACAATTCATGAGATGGTGATTGTTAGACAAGTGTTAGTACCTTTACACGCAGAAAACGAACCCTAGAAAGCAGACAACTTGCAATACGCCCAAGATCACCGGAGGAACTTGTCTAAAGCGAGCAACATAAATACGAGGCAAGATAGTTTATTACCTACAGAGTTATACTATTTTCTTCAAGTACTCGCGACTATCTAAATATGACGAGTTAGTGCCAAGATGAACCTCAATATTTGGTATATTGGGGTTGATTGCTGGCGATACGTTGAATTACCCAGCTAGATTTACAAGCTTTCCTTCCAAAATGCCAGGTCACGAAGTGATAGCATTGCTCAAGTCCTCGATTGTGCTGACATATCAAGCATAAGAATAGAACTCGGTGAGTCTTAGTCAACGTAATCCCAATCTACAACTCTCAGATTTCCCGAGATCTCTATTCGCACTGACAGGAACAAAATGTGGCGGCGTTCCATTAAGGTGTGGGTATATTAAACTTAGAACGTTCTTCTATAGCTGACAAATCAACAGAAAATTCATCTGGCTCTAACATGCGTGGGGTCATAAGTACTTGGCAATAGCGCATTATCATTATCTAATCTGCGTAGTCGCATTGTATAGAATTCCGATGTCGTGCTTTCGTTTTCGCTGCCAATATCATACGAATTCATTTTATTCGTCCTTCGTATAAGTAGATAGCTGTCGCCACCGTGCCCCATATCTAAACACTAAGACGGGTATGGGCGCCAGGATGAGACCGATTCCTCCCAACACGGAGACTCCCAGACCCCAATCAAACCTCCTCACCAAAGGATCCGTAGCCAGGGGCAATATAGTGCTCATAAGACAGCGAGTGACGATAATGGCTGTCATCCCCGAGGCGGCGTATATGCCGAAGGCATCGACGACATAGGCGTTCAGGGGGAGATACACGAGCATCAGCGTCGTACCAAACATACCCACCGCGAATATCAACACCGGCAAGGGCAGCCGCAATTGGGAAATCCAGCCATATGCTATGATGCACAAGGGGAGACTGAAGGTCCCGGCAACAGCGATGGGTAGCCGAAACTCGGGCGTGCCGACGCCCTTGTTTTTCTCTCGAAGCTTTACGTAGATCTTATCCAGAAAGATGTTGAGAATTATTACGCTCAGAGTTGAACCAACGCCTACGATGCAGGTTAGCTATTCATGTCTGAAAAAGGCCACAAGGCGCAAGGCAACTTCGAAGCCACTTACTAAACGATATAAATGCCAGCCCTGTCGCGGCTGCCGAGAGACCATACAGCTGCTGCAAGATATCTGGCAATGTTGTTGAAAACACGTAGTAGTAACTAAACATGAGAGCACCATGCAGCGACATGACCTGCAAGACGCTCGATCCGGATAAGACGATGGCCGGCCGAACAGCAGATTCCCATATCTTGTGGAGGCTCGACCGTTTGTCGTTCGTATCAAATATGGTCCTCAGCTTCGGGTTACCCGTCTCCGTCCGCAATCTAGCGGCCCGCCGTCGTAGGATCGCGACCTTATACGTCTCTCGGAAGAAGGTGAAGAAAATGATCTCGCACGTAAGCGCCAAGGCCACCGATAGCCAAAGCACCCAGCGCCAACCCAGCGACTCAGCAATAGCGCCCCCGATTGCCGGCCCGAGCGAGCCTCCGATCAATGGCGCCAGAGCGATGGTACTGATTGCGGACCCGCGGTGTTCGGCCGCGAAAATGTCGCCGACAATGGCTGGACCCAGCACGTTCGAGGCCACGGACAGGCCCGTCAGCGCACGGGCAAAAATGAAGAGCGCTGTGCTCTCTGACACGGCGGCCAGCGCCGTGGCGAGGATGAAGAGGATGGTCGCACCGTTCATCACGGGGTACCGTCCGAACACCTCTGACAGCGGCGCGATGAGCAAGGGGCCGGCTGCCTCGCCTAGCTCCCAGATGGTCACTAGCAGCACACTGGATGATTTGCTCACCCGCCCATCGTCCAAGTCATAGACTATTTGATTTGCTATCGGCACGACTGAGATGCAAGTAAAAGTTCTAACGACTCTGTATTAGCGAGCGGATTGTCTACTTGTATGAGAACGTACACCGTGAATGCCATGAAGGACAGTAAGGAGACGATAGCCCACTTATAGGCTGTGGGCCATTCCATTGGGTTTTCAGCGTCGCCGTCAACGTCGAAGTCGACGATGTCCTCTCGGGAAACCTCATCGCAGCGCTCGGTGTCGACGACATGGACGTCTGCCAGAAGCGGCTGGGTCTCGTCCATCATAGGACCTATTGTTTGGTCCAAATGAGAAGGCACGACACAAGTGCTCATATATCTTACCGGGCGCGAACAAGATTCCAAGGTTGGAAAGGCAGAAGAATATCGACAGATTCAACATTCAAAGATTCGAGATTTGACTTTTATGTTATGTAAGTGACGGGATGTTCTAACCAGGGTGAGCGACCTGCATCGGCTGGTCGCGGCCCGCAACCCTGCTGGTGTGCCGGCCGGGGCATATTCGTATCAAACTCCGGGTTGTCATTGGACAGATATAAACTCTCACTACGCCCTTTAGCTTGACGACATCGGCGAGCATGCACAGCCGTAGATAAGATATTGTCGGAAGTGGGATGGTGGTGCTGTTGGCGAGCTAGATGGTGGGATTGTATAGCTTAGCTCACTTTAGCTTAAACCAAAGGGTCCTAAAGGTCCTAAGGGTCCTGATGAGGGGTCCTGATGGACTGGTCTTAGTGATTTGATTGGTCCACTACTGCAAACCCGCGTGAGTACGTGCCAGGTCGTATATCGTATATATATGATCGTATATATATGCCTAAGAATTATAATGAATTCATAATATGGCGAGCCGCCTGCTAAGAAGATGACTTGACGAGAAGAGTGTCTTCAAGACTAGGTCGTCATCAAAAGGCGTAATCGTGACACTGCATTCTATAACTACCTGTACCTAGGATTACGATTCCCCCACCATGCCGATACCGCACTCGCCCTGTCGTCGACAATTCAACTTGCAACACATTGTAGAGCCATAAGATATCTAGAATTTCCCTCTATAGCGACAAGAAAGCACATGATCAGTTCGCCAATGGACAAACTGTTGATGATTTCTCTTTTGAGTAGTCGTGCCTTTAGGCCGATGACAACCGACTTGAATTTTGCCACTAGGCCGCTAATATGAAAGATAGACGTCCGTCAACCGAACAATCTTCATTGTTGGTTAAGTAAGTGTCTTGAGTCCGCGAGTAATCCTTACTGCCGAGTAATTATCATCGGTACTCAATATGATAGTTACATGTGATTGGTGACTGCAATCCTTTAAGAATCTGGTTTAAAAAATATCGGGCGAAGTTCAAGAGTTAGGTATAGTTGATGCTCTTGTGTCCTGCAAGACTCTTGGTTAGTGTAAGGGTGGACCGTTGAGGTTCTTCTGTGCATACGGTTCCCATGGATTTCCCGATACCGTCCTTGAAGTTCGGACTCCAATACTGCCATAGTCACGAGCAAGATAGAAGTAGGTCTGAGGCTGCCCTGTCATTTTGTTATTCAATAATAATATGCATAGACTCTGGCGGTTGGTGATGCGCTCCTTATTCGATTAAAGAGATTCCAGGACTGGCAAGCTGGCGTGGCAAATTGATATTATACCAGTGCATGCTTATCTAAGCACCTTGGCTTAGATGGCTTACGGCTGCCTCACGGATCAACAGAAATGACCCGGGAGCTCTGGTGAATACCAAACTAGAGGCTACTGTAAACTCGAGAGATGGAGAAGATAGAAGGGTTTGTGTCGATAGCTGACAACCCGCTGAGATGAAAGACATACAGAATAATGAGCCCCCATTATCAGTTAGCGCATGATGAACGGAAATAAGATATCGTATTTCAACAAGTAATAATTATCTATCAGGTTCCTCTAGGGGCAACTATCCATCAAGGGTGATCGATTCCGATAAAACGCGCAATATTCATTCAGAACCATTGTTCCTGTCTACTACGAGACGTTCGCCACGAAGGATGCGACGTACTTGTACATTCGCCCGGAAGCCTGGGAGGCGGAGATGGGATACACGTCGTGAACATCAATCCCCTCCAAGCCTCCTAACTAGCGTTTTGAGCCCCGTTTCATCATTTCACAGTCACGTTCTTCCAGGCCTTCTTCATAGTGTCGATATAATAGTGATTATAGGCCCCATGAAACTCTTCAAGCCACCTCTCGAGATCCTTCTCCTTTCCGGGGAAATCCTTAGGGGCAAGCTCGCGAAGGTCGTCAGGTCCAAAGTGTCCTGTTTTCTTAGCAGTACCGCGCTGCGTCAGGCAATAAAAATTTTCCAGGTGCTCATCGTTACGGAGTGCTCGAGTCAGATGTCGGGCCACGTCTAACATCTCTTGCCACCGTGGAGTTGCATCCGGATTTCGATAGTTAATATGGCGAATGTTTAGATCTATCATAATGTTGGCGACATGTTCCTTATCTCCGTCTGCCCATATATTGTTGACATTCGAGGATTCGGAACCATGAAAAAATAAGATGTCATGGCTTCGGATCGCAAATAAGCTGTCGATATATTGTTCCCGGAATCGTTTATATGGAAGCACTGGAATCTTGAGACCAAAACATATTAGAGGCTCTTTTAGTGCAATATATCTGCTTTCGTGGTTGACACCCAGAAGGGGACAGACCTGTTTAAGAATCCAGAGTTAGTACTTGCCATATATGATAAATAACAGTAAGGAATTCGAGAGCTGGAAGGAGTAACAAGCCTAGAAATCCTTAGATTTTGCAGGTTATGCTCTGGGACATAACTCCAGGGTACTGACTTGTTCAAACTTGACCCTAGGAAAGAAACCCAACCTCCTGATACGAGGCGTGATGTAACAGGTAAATCCGTGGTCTACCTTAGCACGATGATCGCGTACATCAACATGGATAATGCGAGGAATACGGACGAATTCCTTCCAGATCATGAGACGAACCTCAGTGGGGAGGCTGTTGAATGTGGTGGCACCCGTCGCAGCCCCATTGGTTGGTTTTTGCTTGGTTTGGTTTGTGGTTTGATAAGGCATCGTGATCTAGATGAAAGTACGCATGTGAGAGTAAGATCATGCGCGAAAGTGCGATATATGAGCGACTGGACGCTTACCTAGGTTGTGTCAGGAGAATTTGTCAAAGGGGTATGCAGAAATGTTGACGTGTATTCACTGAAGATATAAAGGGAGGAGCTGAGCGATAGTGCCACAATAAGCAAATTTGGTTGCTGTGCGACGTCGCTGCAAGGGAACGGTCTCCAAATATGTCTTGGATCGAGGGAACAAAATAGAGAATGCCACAACAAACATGCTTTAGTTCCTTGTCCACAAATCCCGGGGGTAATTAAACCTCGTCTGGTTTCTTCCCTAGTTTATAAAGGGAAAATATTTTATTTATGTTTCTAGTAGGAGAGGTTTGTCTCGCATACCACTATCACATATCAATTGAAATCAATCATAGCAGGCTCAAGTAGTCTTCTGTATTCCCACGATGTTGCCATTCCAGCCCCTTCTGGATTTCACAACTAATATATGGAATACGGGAATTGTCTCGGTACCGCAACACCGGACATCTCAAAGATCAAGAATACGCTCAGGGTAACAGGCAGGAACGTAGCCTCTTCGTGTCTAGTCTCCTAGGATGGCAAAGCCTAGCGAACGCAGCAGCTTCTCTATATCTAATCTAACAAGGGTAAGGCTTGGAACTATGTTTTAAACTGGCTTCTTCCCTTCAGCTCTGGCGGCAACCTAGGTCTATAAATACACACGAAAGCTACGCTTTAATTCATCTGCTATGTCCATTATCGTCTGTTTTCGTGATCAGGCAAATAACGGGTAGCTAAGTATAACCCATGGCATCGGATATATGCATTCCCAATAGCCTGGTTTGTTCCGTATGACATCCAATCCTATCCTGTTAGATCAATAAGAGGGACAGAACCATTGAGCCTTGTAGTAACCTTCTCTTCCTCTAGCCATTCTTTGAATACCTGACCACATTGGTGCTACAAGATTCTTAGCCGTCTCGACTCGATAATTACGTATATCAAAGCCCGTTCAGAGTGTCGTGTCTAGTGAAATCCCCTATTAGGTATAATAGGAAGGTCTCCTTCCAACCGAAGGCCTCCTTGCCGGGCAAGACACTTCCTATCCGTAGCATGTTTACCTCCTAATAATTACGGCTCGGGCTGTCTACAACCTTGGCATACTTCTTTGTACTATTTGAATGTCTTTATATTCTAGCGGACACACGATTCGGACGCGTCTTGTCATCTTATATCTTAGCGTCACCTAATGGGAAACAAGTTATAAGCTAAACCTGACCCCGAGGTCGCGATAGCTACTACTAAAGAAAGTTACTCCTGTCTAGTTCAGAAAATTTTCAATATAGACAGTGGTATTAATGAGATTGTGTTGAGATATATCGGTAGATATCATCCTTCCGTATTCTAGATTTCGTTTCGTGGGGTAACGATTGCTTGACGCCAGCATAGTCCAAAGTTTAGTCTACGACTCATGCAAATGATGATGTTCTAAAATAATTTGATGCATGCATTACGGTGACGTTAAATGGTGACATTTGCTATAGTAAACACCGAAGCGGTCTTCGGGGTTTGACTCAAATGCCGTCTCTCCCAATTGAATTATACATTTTATCTCGTGACATTGCGCTGGAGCCATTGTCGCTAGTATAGTTGCTAGTATAGTCGCAAAGTAGAGACGTTGTAGCAAGCTCCGATGTGCATCGGTAATAGCATGAGACATTCTCCAACTACGAATCTGACTAATTATTTCAGTGAAATTGATTACAAAACCCTAAAATTGTTGCACATCTTGTCAGCCAAACTCCACGAAATTATTCAGACTTCGTTAAAATCTTCGTCGCGTCAACTTGGATTGCTACAATCACATGCGACATAGGCTGATTAGTCAACAAGATTATCCTTAGAAACGAAATACCACGCGAGTTTCGCGCTTGTAACCTGGGAAAGATGCTTTCATCAAAGGTTACGATCACAAAAGAAGAGCTCAGTGAGGATAGAATCAACAATAACTTGTCTTGGGCATCATGACCGAACTCGAAGTCCGCCCAATGTGTTTTCTGAAATATGCCTACAGGCCCAGCACCCGAACCAACCTGCTTACTAACGACTAGAATATTGTCGTTATGACTTTACTGTCACGCTTTCTTCACAAGTACGACTTGGTCCAGATTATGTATAGGTTACGGAGACGCAAGCTAGATACTGGTTGTGACAACGTGGTTGGCTTTAGTAAGGAAGTTGGAGAATATAGAAAGACGACTCGTTAATGTCGTAAGTTTGTAGAGAAGAGAGGTTGAGGACAAGGCCAGCCAAAACTATGAGAATGTAATCCGCTTGCTGTGTTACATGTGGCCCATGAAACTACGTATTGTAACACCGAGTCGAGAAATTCATATGCTGTATCTCTAAAATTATTAGAATATCAACATATATTCAAACTCCGGGACGCATCGGAGATATGTAGTCTCTAGTGATGATGTATGGATCATAGCCTAAACTTCTGCTCACCTAAGTTTACGGTTCAGGAACCAACCAAAATTCTCTTCATGGATTGGTAACTGATTATTGGTAATCAGACGTACTGAACGCTTTGCCTTTGAAATAGATCTACAGCTTCACCATGTATAAATATCGATGGGAGCGGACTTCTCGTTCGTATTTTGATCCAGCAGACCATCCTCGCACGCATCTTCACAGACTAAAAAAATCGACTCGCCACTATCGACACCACTTAGTCTAACAAATCCAAAATGAGAGCTACATCTATTACTCGCTTCGCGCTCCTGGGCCTCCAGGCATCACTCTCGACGCAGCTGTACATTCCTGGTCCCTCTACGAGCACCAACAATTACCCAACAACTACTCTCGGAAACGTCACTGTGGTTGATACCGAGCTCGTGCGCGAAGCTCAAGCTTTCGCGCGCAAGTACAGCAGCGACGCGATCTGGAACCACGTTGTGCGTGGATGGCGTGAGTCACCTCTACAGCTGTCCATCACCACTACATGCCACAAGACAAAAAGCAGCAAGTACTGACTCAACACACCACAGTCTACGGAACCCTCGTCATCGCCCACAACGAGACTCTCCGCGCCACGGTAGACGCCGAAGCGCACGCCGTGGCCGCGATCCTGCACGATCTAGGATGGGACCAGACGCCCAACTCGCCCGTCGTGAGCTCCGACCGCCGCTTCGAAGTGGACGGCGCCGTCGCGGCGCGGGAGTTCATCCGCACCCACAGCCGCGATCAGAAGGCCTGGGACGAACAACGCGTCCAGCTGGTCTGGGATTCCATTGCGCTGCACACGCAAGAGAGCATTTTCAAGTACAAGCAAGACAACGTTGCGGTGACGGGCACTGGTATCCTGATGGATTTTTACGGTCCCTCAGCAGGGGTGACGCAGCAGGAATACGATACCGTCATCGCTGCGTTCCCGAAGACGCAGTTTGACCAAGGGATCAATGAGACCTTCATCTGGCTCTGTGGAACCAAGCCGAATACGACTTATGGTGAGTCTGCTCCGAGACGGATCCGAATTTCGGGATTCCACTTTACATAGGCGAATGTGTAGATGTGGTGCTGATGTTCAAGCAGATACCTTTATGCAACCATGGGGCGATTATTACGTTGCAAACTATTCGGCGAAGGGACACCGCGTTTTCGACTCGATCCTCAACTACACTGAATCAGAAGGGTTTTGAGAATGATTGAAATGTGGATGTGGTTTCGATTAGAAAGTTGGTGACGGAAACGGGATAGAATTTGCGAAATAGCCTTTCTGCTCTACTTGGTGTTATCTACCATCACGTAAGCACTTGTGCGGCTTTTGCGCGACGGCCAAATTCGTATATAAGTTTTCCACCCTGCATCTCCTAGCGGGTAGCGATACTATAAGGCTGCGATGGACAAGTTGATGTAGTGTAACAGCTCTAGGTGGATAACTATAATTGCGATAAGAGAAGACTTGCTCTTTGACGTAATGCGGTGTGACCAACTGCTGGAATTGGGCATGTGATAGAGTGTGGGGCTCAGTTGATTGGTTAGATTCTTATGTAGAGTTCTCCACACACTAACGCAAACTCTTCACTCCCTCAGATATATACGTTAACAGCTCATCGATTCCCATCGAGTCCGGCACCGTCTAATTCGGTCCGGGATCAGAAAGAGGAATAATCCGGTATAGTGTAACGGCTAACATATCGCGTTTTCACCGCGGGGCTCGGGGTTCGATTCCCCGTACCGGAGTATCTTTTGCTAAGTTCTCCTATAGTTGATCTTTGTACCTCATATCTTTTTTCCTCCTTGTGATTTCAATTTAAGGAAAGAAGCAAGTACCTTCCCTTTGACTGACTGGAGACTTTCTAAAAGCGGGGCTGCTTACATAGGTTTCAAAGTGTCATATTATCTGATATCTAACATTGGAACAGATAAATCTAATTGGATAAATTAGATCTATAAATTGTCCCGCTGTCAGGTTCTAACTTCACTCTTATGATTAGTATGAGTTGCAACATTTATTTCCAGTTAATGATTGGGTGCAATGCGCTCGAAGTCGAGAACGTGCAGGCGACCAAAGCTTATTCATATTTTGAGGCCTACGATTAGGATTGCTTGCAAGTGCTTCGAATACCTCGAAGTTCTTTGCTTCGGTTTTTATGTTCATAAAATGTAGTCTGTTCATACGCAGGTTGCCAGTTTTATTTTGTATCATGGTCGTGTAGGTTTATGACACATTACGAGATGCGACGATCTGGACATAGTTTCATTTCTTCCACCTCCCGGCTTACTCCGTCTACCTTTCCCGGAATGTGTGTCCATGAGCGGGCAAATCCAATAGTGGATGAAATTCTGTAATTATCCTTGGTCATGATTCGGGCGCGCCTGCGGAACGAGATATACAGATTGAGCAGATAAGAAACGAGTCCGAGCGATTAATCTGTGCCCAACCTCCACAGTCCATCGCCCAAATAATGCGCATCTTCGATGACGGGCCCTTTACCCTTATCCTTCACCTCCTTTGTGCCCATTACTAGGAATCCCACGGCGCACGCCTCCGTCTTCCCCTCGGCCCTTACGATAACAGGCTCGCCCTTTTCCAGCTCCCTCGTCCACCTATCATCCTCGTCCAGGCCCTCCCCCGCACCATCTTCCGTGCGGGTAGTAAGGACACCGCTGGGCAGTCGTCCGCCAGCTGATGTCAAGCCCGGGGCCATGAGTGTTGCGCCCGAGAGCACGAAACGGATAGCCCCACGGTCGATGCGTATGCTGGGGAAGGCGGCGGGGAAGCGGTGGACGAGCTTGAGGTGCGGTAGGAGCGTGGCCATGTCCTGCTGGAAGAACAGCGGCTCGCCATCCAGCACGTATAACGTGCATCGGTCAGGCAGCTTCATGGACTCCAGCGAGCCCTTCTTGGGGAGGATCTCATCGATGTAGCGGCTCAGGAGCGGGTATGTCTGTAACAGTGATTGTCGTAGATTCCGCTGTACTGACGATTTTAGTTTTGATTTGGGGGCTGTCTGTATTCTATGGATTATCAGGGCACTCGTCAGTCTTAATCGTCCGGATCTTCTTTCAGTTGATAAAGGGGCAGGCGGGGTTGCAAGGATAGGCAGATCTCGATGTGGAGGCATTGGTGGGATATTGAGAGGTCGTGACGGTATAATTGACTGGATTCTGAGCATTAATAATCGACTTACTCTTTCTTAAACATTTTGGCTACTCCGTCCCGCGGTAGATACAGCTAATTGTGGTATATACGGTGATGCTCCAGAAGCTTGTGAAAGTTTGGAGGGGCAATTCTGTAGCAGACGCGTGAGTACGACTTGCCCCGCATTGCGTACTTGGCAGTACAATTCTAGGACGAGGGGCAACCCCGCAAAGTGGGCCCTCTACTCATGGACTCATGGTCAGACCTTGGGCCAGGTTATCTAGAGACGGCGGGCGAAGCCCGTACCATACTACTGTGGCTTCTTTCAGGCTTCTCCAAGGCTTCTAGGACTTCTATTCAGCACCAAGAGATGGAGCGAGTAGGTTTTAGATTTGAACATCGATTGTCATGTAATGTGGATACGTTGATTCATAGTAAATTCGCTATTGTGGAATCGTCATTCTTCATTATTCGTACATGCAACGGCCGCTGCATACATAGGTAGTATAGACATTATTAACCATTAGTACAAATTCCCCTGGCATCATCATTGCGTCGCCGCATTTCTACATCACAACAGTAGAAGTAGTAGTCGCGACTTGTATATGAACGTGAAGCAAACCAGCCTAGCCGTGCTGGACGTGCGAGACAGTGCCGTCATCCTTGACGTGGACATTGAGTCTGTCGGGGACGAAGTCCTTGGTTACCATCATGCCGGGTTGAATGACACGACATTTTTGAGGCAGATCCTTCTTGCAAAAGTTCTACAGGACGCGAAAGAGACGGATCAGCTGAGCTGCACTGGAGAAGGGGAATAGTAAGAGAAAGAGACGAGCCGGGCGTATGCTAACCGTTTCGCTGTGCGAGTCTTCAGAGACGGTCTTACCAACCAGCTTGTCGGTCCACTGCTGCGTCGGGTCCGACGAGTTATCGGTGATACCAGGAACAACTAGAGGCATGTTGCAGGTTGTTGCGATTTATGATTTATTTGTTTTGTATGCTTAGGAAGCCAGCGGGTGTGTTTATGGAATAGAGAGGTGTATGGGATATAGTTAGGTACCTATGAACTAATGGCAAGGACCTCGGGACTTAATACTCTATTTATACTTCAATGATAGCGCTATAGCAAGAGAGCCGCGCAACATTCTAGGCAATCGCTTTCCTTAGTGACGTCAGCTCCAGATCGTGCCTGTCCTACTTACTTGTAGTCTATCACGTGGCGCATTCCGCATCAGGTAAGGTAAAAAAGCAGTTGAGAAATCCTGTATTTTACCGGGCATGTTCAGAGTTCCGAGGTCATCGCAATATGCTTGCTTCAGTATAGGTAACTTATAGGATCGGATATAGTTCCATCCAGTTCACAGCAACGGGGCCGGTTCGGTGCCACAAACCAATTTCCGATTCAGCTTGATGACTCCCACAGTTCACGAAGCCAATAGCTGTTGGGTCCGCTGTGAAATTCAAGCCAGCCCGCCATAGCTTGAAGCCTGCCGCAGAAAGCATTATCCGCAAGCCACCAAAAAATGGAAATGCAAATCTTTCATAGGCGGAACAACTGCCTCCCTTGCCAAGATCCGGTCAAAAACACGCGAGATAACGCCACAGCGCAATCAAGCTAATGCAAGTAGATACAGCCATGTCTTATGATGGGCGGAAGGGGGCATGTACCGAACCGATTATCCCCCTTCTCTACTTAATTCTCATATCATAATCATATTGATCATACAATATACCAACGACAATGAGTATTCATACACGCCCTAAGCAAGCTATCACTTGTGTGAATCATCAGAATCGTCATATCAAACCCAAAGCACGGCTGACACAAAAGCACAGCCACGTCTCACCCACGTACAGACAATTTCAGTAACAGCCCTGAGACAATAATATTGGTGCCGTTTCTAGAATCAGGGGGTATCGGTGATGGATTTGGCAACGTACAAATCAACCGCCAATCATCAATATACTCAGCCCCACGTTTTAAACCACAGCTTCCTACGACTGATAATGCAGGATTAGACATGATCGCGCGTTGCTGGGTGTGGGACTTCCGACATCCATCTGCTATTGAACAGCTGGAGGATGCGATTCAGAATCCCTTTCTTGCAGACAGCATTCCCGTGAGTAAAACAATCAGGAATACCAACGTCGGCTAGTAGTTCCTAACAGGATTCATGAGGCCGCACAACAACATCTCACGACATATTGTCGCAAGCTACTGTATTGCGAAACTACCAGCGAGACGCTTCTATTTTAATTACCGTGCAAGAATTGCCCTACCTCGCGCTAAAATGCACAAGATGACAAGCTTGGCGTGCGTGGGATCTAAAATAAGCAGCGGTCTCTGTAATCGGCCTCAGCTTGTTTTGATGTGGTGACCGGGGAAATCTAGGGCATAACCGGGCTGAGCTACACATCCCGCCCGGCTGAGTTAAGCTGCATCATGCTTTAGACAGTAGGCAGTCAGTCCCATGTGCGGTGCCCAGTCACCGCCTAGACCTACATGGCCAAGGGTCCAAAATCCACCTCAGCTCATCGGGCTAAAATGGGGAATTTGCTGTAGGGCTGGCGGCTAGTTATAATCGTGGAGATGAGACGAGGCTGGCTGGAGGATATGGGCAAGGGTCCGCGCGATATATGGTATACGCACGCGCCACGACAAGAGATTCCCTAAAACATATTAATCAGAGGCCGCTCCGCCTGGATGACTTCGCTCCCTGTGTGTTTGGGTCACTGATTGCTTTCTTTGTTTTCTTGTTTTCACCGGCCACGGCAGTCTGAGCCCTGGAGTGACGTGTACCACATAAACCGACACACTGCAGGTGACGGTTCGTATCGTGAGAAAGAAAGAGTTCAACACAGGGCCCAACACCAGCATTAATCGATTCTATGACTATAATTGTTAATATCTGCCCTGACTATTCCTCCGAATCTATACCCACCAAGACCGATCTTAGAAGAACAGGTTCGCCATGCATACACTATCAAGCTCAGCGCTCCCTGTTGCGTTGCTCAACCTTCTGCTTCTCCTTAACTCATTGCCCCTAGTCGATGCGGTATCGGACCGATCGATATGTGTGCGCCAGAACGCCGCTGTACTAGCTGAAGCAGCTGCATGCGGTGGTCGACAGTCACTAGAAAGATGTTTTCTGGACGTCCCGAATTTCGTGACGGTGGATGATCTGCAGAGATGTTTCATAGACGCGGATTGCACAATAGCAGAGGCGGCGTCAGAGGTCGCGATCGTCCTCAAGAGCTGTGATGAAAGTAGACCTGTGTCCGAGCTGCGGCGCCGTGGTCCAGAAGCAATGCCAGGTAAACATATTCCCTTCTCAACCGTCCTGGATAGAACAAGCCAACTAACTGGTGATCTACCAAACCAGCTGCCACACCTAATCCCACACCACAAGACAAGAGTCCAGAATCGACCAGTCCCGCGACAGCAACAACGGCGGCACTCACACGGCCAACCGAATGCAGCACAGCGCGGATGGTCAAAACAACAGTGTGTCCAGTGACATCGCTCGGAAAAGACGATTTCTCCACGCTCCCCTGCACATCGACCACTCTCACGACAATGGAATGCGCATCGACCAACCTCTGCTCGGACAACGGGGACTGCATGTTCCGCGACGACAACCTGCACCTAAGCGGGCTCATCGTGACCATCGTCCTCTCCCTCGTCTTCGTCGGCGGCGTCGCCACATTGCTGTACTTCTACGCACTAGATAGGAAGGCACGACGGCTCGCGCGCGAGAAGCTCGAGGAGGAGAAGCGCGCCCTACAGCTGAAGCTCGACCAGGAGGCATCTGATGCCAAGGCGAGAGAGTTCGTCAAGTTGCAGATGCGCAGAGAGAGGTACCGTCGTCAGCAGATTGAGGCGCAAGATTGGGCTCATAGACGCGCTATGGACGACCAGAGACCTGGTAATCCGTTTGGGGATGGTGCCGGTGCTGATGCTGCTGCTTGAGTGTGTTCCTTGCTCGATGATGACGAGGGAAGTAGAGGTTGGTTTGTTAATTGATGTCGGATCAAGGTGCGATAGACCAACGATTGCATTTCCATGGCGATTTGGGTGTCAAGGCACCTGTTCTTTACCATGTCTTTCGCTTTTTCTTCTCTTCATCACTGATACCCCGTAGTGGAAAAGTTGATCAGGTCAGTTTATTGCGTTGGTATGCCAAATTGTCAAGTCGGATATGTAGACTATCCAGCTGCCATCTCGTTTCATCGTTTGGATCTCAATCTTCAATCTCTGAGCGTCCTATATGTCGTCCGGCTAGGCTCTCAGAGTGAAAATTTTAGAGCGTACGCCAGACCATCTCATTGTACCTCTCGTGAACGCTGGGTACTTCCTTTGCTCGTGTTGGATGCCCTCCAGTTCTTCGTAGGCGGGTTCGTCTACATCGCATTCCCAACACCTCACGCCTATCACAAAGAGATCTCGTCGATAACTTAAATAGCCCAGTCCATGGTCGTCAGGCGTATGAAAATCGTTGCCCCTTGAACTAGCTCCAATCTTTACCAAATATTCCACTCGCACCTCATGCTCTTCATTGACTTAGCCCTTGTGGTATAAAGGCTGGCCTTCTTGTCTTTGCTGGTATTCGATAGATTGTTTTGGCATAAATGGATTCGATATCGGACCTATTCGTTAGTAAAGACCCATGATCATGATCACAGCAAGAGAACCCAAGCGCAGCGTGGCACAAACCGAGATTTGCCATCATCATCATTAACTTTTAATTTATCTAGTATCAGTATCCCTAACCGTAGAAGAGTAGCCCAACAGGAGCCGAAAGATGTATCGAAATATGTACGCGAAACAGAACGCGGGAGGGGTAAAGAAAGCCGTGAGGCAGTACATGATACCTTGCGCAGAAGGCTAGTAGGTTTACACGGATGCAGACAGATTGGGGTGTAATGATAGCACAGCTCTCCCCCCTTTATCCATCTATAAATCCATTCTAATTTCCCCCAAGCCGGGAACATTGTGGCATAAAAAGACAACTTGAGAAGCCCCTTTAAAGAATAGGGAAAGTATTTGAAAAATCTTTGCGGGATGGCGAGGATCGACCATTTTGTCAGGAGGATCGAGTTTGTTTAAGCCGCGGGTGTAGGCAGAGCTGAGCCGGGAAGGCCGCGGGACCAGCTCATGAAAACCAAGGCAGCAAAGAAAAGGCCACCGCAGATGGCACCAAGCTTGAAGCCAGCCGGGTTACTGCGGCGTACCTCGTTGATCGTCAGCTTGGCATCTGTTGTCATCTGCTGCAGTTTCTCGGCACCGAGCTTATAGTAAACCAGACCAGCAAGAGCGATCGAGTAGCCGAAGTATTGCTGGAGAGTAACCGGGTCACCAAAGATTGCCATCGAGGCAACAACCAGCAGGATATCCTTGAGCACACCAGACATGGTGAGAACAACAGCATTTGTTTTGCCAATCTAAAAGTATATTAGTCTTGCCAAGATCAGTGAATAAAGATTGCACTGTTGCACATACCAGTAGCACGACAGACACATTCAAAAGGAAGGCGACGAATGCATTGGCAATGAGTGTGATCAGACCAACTTGGAGGATGTCACCCATGGTCATACGGGGAAGCTCAATCAAGATGGTGAAGAAGCCGTTGATAACAGCGCAAGCTGGGGCATAATCTGGTCGGAAATTAGTCTTTGTTTCCAAAATACGACTTCGATGGTTATGGTAGGAGCATTGAGTCAAGTTTTGCTGGAAAGATGTTGAAAATGGGAAGCTAAGCGGTCTCTTACAGTAAACAGACACCAGAGGGTCCATCTTGAATTCATCGGAGCTCAGTAGGCGCTGAACCATGACCAGTCGTAGTGCTTCACAGACAATGCCGGTCACTTGGACTAAACTGGGGGTTAGATCGGTTCTCTTGATAATATAGGTAAATCGCGTCATACTGATAAATCCTAGACCGTCGAACTTAAGCTCGCCAAAAGAGGCGATGGCAACACCAATGACAATGGCCGATACGTTGACCAACTTGTTCAGGTTCGGGGCAGCCATGCCGAAGGCCCATGTGGCAAGGAGAGTGGCAACAGCGTTTGTGGCCTGTTATCACCCAGTTAGATTTAAGATAGAGTCTATCGGTGCACGCTTGGTGACTGACCTTGAGCATCTGAATGAAGGAAACGCTCAGGTATAGGTAAGCAAAGTTACCGAAAATCAAGCTCAAACTGAACATGATGCCAATTGGCACAATCGCCTTCCTATTTCATTTGTCAGTAAACAAGCCATCGTTCAATAACCTTCTGTCACATCGACTGACATGTAAGTGTTGGTGTTCATGGGCACCTTGTGGCGCGAATCGAGTGTTGTGGTGAACTTGGCCATGAGCTGCGTCATGAGTGTAGCAAAGGCCATGTGCCATGTTGTCAAGAACAAGGCTAAAGACAGCAAATGTTAGACTCCATCACACGCGCAACTACACAAATAGGCCCTGAAAAGGACGCAAAGTCAATTGTTACTCACGGTAATCTAATCATCCTGTTAGCTGGTGCCCGACGCCATGCGTTTACACGCTGAAAAAAGATGGCTTGGGATTGTAGGGCTGAGGAGAGACATACCGAACTTGGCGCTGAACAGAACCCATTTGTTGAAGAGAATAACACTGGAACTTAGAGCAATCCATAGTCTACCACAAAGGTCAGCGCTTCACATTCTACAATGGCGATTGTCTTGATGACAGGTAGGTTGGTTGGTCTCGTACGCGATGTAGAATGCCGGGTGGATGCTTCTGGTCGCTGGTGCCGGAGCCACCCCGCCGCTCTCGAGCTTGCGCTCGTCATTGCTGGGAGCACCCATTATGATGTGAAGGAATTATACTGGAGAGAGATGCACAAGGAATCTGCGGTATAACTGAATAGCACACTGGGTTCGGCTCTCACGGCTCGCGGCTGTGGTGTGTTTTGGGTGGGATGATGGTGAAGTCGTTGGGAATTGAAAATTCTGGAGGAAAGCCAAGTGACGGGACCCGAGATTTTTGATTCAAAATCGACTGGAACAGACGCAGATCGGTACTTGTTGATAGACCCAGAGCCACCCCCTGCACCTCTTTTAGTGCTGGTCGATCCCAGCTGAAGCAGCACATAATTTTGCTAGTGTAGCAGCGATAAGCGTTAAGAGGGTGCCCAGCAGGGTACGAAATTAGGGGGATTGCATTTTTGGACCACTCATGCTAGCAGCCATAGCCATTCAGCGATTGCCGCCCGGTACAAGTCCCCGCCAAGACTCTAATCAACGGGAAATTGGATGGATCCATCCGTTCTGCTTCTGCAATTCTATCGATCGACAAAGTGCCCAGGTGCTTTGACGTCAGTTAATAGGGCCAAACCCGGGGCCAACCAGGACCAGCCGATAAGCCCCTTTCCACTCCACGTGCTATTTATCATAACTCTGCCTAACAATGATCGTCCTTTTCCTGCTTTTCCTGTTGGCCCTAGCTCAGTGATTGTCAGCTTTACTGTTTCATCCCAACCAGAAAAGGGGTTGGTAGAAAACGGTCAACTAGGTACGGAATGAGAATATGTATTAATTGGCAATTGAATGCCCTTTCATAATGTAGGTAACTTAGTAAGTATGTGGAATTTAGCTGCATAGTACCAAGTCGCCGGGAGTGTTACACGCGTACGCGTACATACTTTGCCCAGGCCACTGTCACGTTCTGTCGTGCAGACTGATCGTTGGACTTAACATGACGCGTTCCATCATGCCGAAACTTAATAATGCTGACACTCTGGTTTTTAAACTTTCGACGACGTGTCACCTGTATAGTGTATCTATTGACAACAAACAACCGAAAACTCCGTGGGCGGTATACTATTTTCCGAACCCCGGTACTCATAACTTTTGAAGCCATTGCCTTGGTGAAGATTTGTATACTTCTTTTATCCAATAGGAATTTGATTTATCCTGGAAGGGGCCTAATACGATCTTCGGGCTCTCCCTCTCCCTACACGGTAAAATACCCGCTGAAGCCCGGAACTAGCTTAATTAAAAATATGCTTATTGGTGCACATTCTTGAGAACTTCTCGTATACTATGTCCTCCTCGAGACTAGATCTACGTAGGGTAGTGCTCAGTCCCATGCAAAGCAGCGCCGATGTTCATGCGACTTGACTTGTGGATGCGATGCCAAGCCAATCACCGCAAGTGTATGTAGCAGATATATCGTGTTACAACCTTCCAAGCTCTCTGCCGATGATAGATGCCAAACCAATCCAGGGTCTGCATGGGGCATCTTCACCGATAACGAATTGGAGAATCGTTCCAATCTCATCGTCGGGAGATCCCAGCCACTAAAAGTCCAACGCCTAAGGATAAAATTCATGCCTGCACTGATCGGATATTGACAGACTCTTAGATATTTTAAATCATATTAAGCTACCTGACAGCATTTGACATATTCTTGACCGCTGAATCCATATGCCATGACATAAGTCCCTAGACCCCACGAATTGTCATGTCTAAGGCTTCTATCAAGTTGAATAATACCGCTACTAATCTCACTCAACATATCTACGAGCGAAAGTGGTTTAGGCAACTATTGAGCACAGTGCCGGGACTAAGATCCAGGTACACGGGCTCGAAGTCAGGGTTAAAAAAAGAAGTGGGGGTCTTCACGATCTTAGGAGATGCGGCGTAGTTTGAAACGAACATCTTCAGCCTTATAGACGCTAATACAACCCTTCACGGTACCATCAAAATCATCCTTGAACAATCTAAGGAAATACCGTTCCGTCACAGTCACTACCACCGCCGCACGTGCCAGCCTAGTTCTTGTATAATTCCTCATCTACTCATTGTACATAAACTCGTTATACTTTTTTTCTAATCCTCAGGATGGTGTTTCCCTATAATTACAGAGGCCGAAAATCGCCACTATATTGATAGTGTATAGGGAAAAGCTCAAAGCAACATGAGTAGTCCACATTCAAGGCCATGAAATTATGTCAAGTTATATCACCGAATGGATAGCACAAACGCGCAATGTCGAATTTAAACGATTGTTCCCAGCCGTCTATTTATTCTCGGCACAGCTAACTATGGCCGGCGCGACCTCCTTGAGGCAATCAGGCTTGAGCGTGGTATGGATAGCCTTGATTTGCAACATTGGGGCACCTGGATATCTTGGTCTATATGTTTGTCCCAGTGTTCACTAATGAACTGCATCTTCGCCCCTCACTCAGAGGAGTTGTAACGGCTTGGAAGGATATTTGATAATAATCTACTAGTGCGTCAATGAGGGCATACAGGTCTTGATATTGCCCATCTCCGTATTGCCTGTTCTTAACTGAGTCTGCAAATCGCCGCTTATAAGATTATTTACATGATATCGGAGGCGCCGACCCGTGGTTTCGGATACGTGCAATCCTGGTACCTGGTGACAGGAATTACACAATGCGCGTTCACAGCCCCGTCATTGCGCTAGATTCCCTAGGTACCTCCCTCACAATTCATCGCATCTACCCCGCTTCTACACTTATAGAACTCTGGCAAAGTGGCGTGGCTCACTCCCTAATGACGTCTTCACCACCAACTATACATCGCCCTAGTCACAACTTCCCTGAAACGTCGTAATAGCTGTTCCAACCTTAGCATACCACTGAGCATTTAGCAAATAGCGGATGACGATTTGACATGCCAGTCCAAGGGATAGCAGTACAAATTCCACTTATACTGGAACATGTTTTTATTGGTCTATCGTATGCCTTAGGGACTTATTGGTACGCCAAGGAATTCAAAGCACCTTCTTGGGGCATTCCAGTATGACTGAATCTGGAACAAGCAGAAACTATGATTACAGCACTGTCGATGAACAGGAAGGTAGTAATGACTAGCCCTGCATTGGATGATTGATATTGTGTGTTGAGCTGGATAAGGTTTCCAGGAGGTGGACATTTAGTCCTGATGCTTTCAGAATGCGTTGTGATTTAGTTTCGTAAAGTTGGAACTCTAGTATTAAAACAAAAAAGCCTTAACCATATTAATATTAGAGAGCATGGTTGTAGCGAACCTAGAAAATCTAGTGATGAACCTACTAGAAACAGATATAATTTACTTTCACAACCAAACTCCAAAGTCTAAATCGAGTAGCTTATACCCATGCTCAAAGCCTAAAAATTGAGTTTGGTTAAAAGCAAAGCAAGATAGTATCAAGTGATCGAAAGAATTGCTCGAAAAAAGTCAAAACCAAGTAGCTCGAGTTAAAATTTGAACTGCCGCCCTTCAGAGTTCACAACTGCAAAAAAGAATCTCAGGGCTTAAGCTATACTCGACATCCCTGAGACCGGAAAGCCCTTGAATGCCTATGGCCCTGCCTCTGACACAAGAGTTTGTCCTGCCGACTACTTTACCACTAGACCATATAGGTCGTAGATGGGAACGTCTTGTTGGGAGTGCTACACACATATCGAGGTTTATATCATTCTGAGCCTATCTCTGCCCCTATTGGATAGAGAGCATACCTTCTCAAGGGTAGTTCTGGAATATCAAGAAGCCGGGTAGTATTATTTGGCGACAAATAGGGCTTAGACATGTATAGTCACACCACTACCTTGTGTTGTAATACACTTCACCTGTCATTTCTTAATTTGTTTCTGGGATAGTGTAGTCCCAAGTGACCTACCAACAATGGATTTGTGATGGGATACGATTCTATCATTATAGATCACGACCAAATAGACACAAGTTGGGTTTGAACAAGTAATGCTTGAAGCAATACCGAGTAGTTTACTACGGTACTAAGCAAGGCGCATAAAGCAATCGCCTTGGTGAATCGGTATGGATAGCCACATGGCACCCGAGGAAGATATCCGACACACATGCCGCAAAAAGAAAAAGACGCCATCTATTGTACAGTGGAGTCGCGTTATGCTCACCCAGCACGCGACTTGATATTCCCTCCACAACGATGTGCGTGTTACTCATGACGGTGAGTCTTTGGATTCAGAGCAGCCCGGAAAAGTGACCAAATGTATGATAATGAACGACTCCAATAAAATGCCAATCCATTGCTCCGTGGCCGACAAGAGCGATAAGGCTAGCCTACCAAGTGAGGCCATCCGACAGCGCACGCTTGCTGGGTTTAACCACGAGAGAATGGTATGCCTGCTCCGACGATGGGGCTTCCGATCTCGCCAGGGGCCCCGACATTCCTTGGGAACGGACCATGTCCGGAACCAGCATTCATTTCGAACCGGATAGCAACTTTGTCATTGTTATCACGACGGATATCAAAGCTACCACCACCATTTTGAGGATTTCCCTCTGTTTCGCAGATTTCAAGCAGCTCGGTCTCATTTATCGACTCAGAGGGAGAGGGGTTGATTGAATCCACGTGACCTTTGATGGCAGATAGGTCGATATAGCCTGTAGCATCTGTTGCATAATTTTCTAAATCTTTGCAGGCCCGTACGAGTAACTGGCGAATTACAACGGAACGAGGTTGCGCTGCTCTCGTTATTGGAGGCGGGATACCAAATGCCGGGTTTGGTGGCCAAGCCGCATTGCTAGGAATATGACCAAAGCCTGGTGGCGGTGGGAAGATACCCGGGCCCCAAGGTGTGCCGGGAGATCCGAAAGCCGGGTTCATGAATGACGGGCCAGGGAATGGGGGCCGAGCGCCCGGTGCGGTTGTACCCCGATGAGCTGTCTCAAACCGGTCTAGTAAGGGCTCGTCCGTGTCATCCAATAGGGCACTGCTGCCAAGATGGTTGCTCATATCTTCGATATCCGCAGACATGTCATTGCCTCGTTGGCCGTGAACGATACTATCTGGCCGGCCAATTGGCGTTGGCTTGCCGATAGGCTGAGCGCTTGGGGGGGTTGCATCAAATGATGTCGAGCCTTGACGTGAATGCGGCGAGAGGTGACCTGGGGCATTTTCTGGCGAGGAAAAGCCTTGATGCAAGCTCGGCAGATGTGGATCTACTCCTGGCTGGGCAAATCCCGGTGGTGGCATGTGGAATGGTCGACCGCCCATCGGGCCACCTAAGCCCGGGGGAGGCACTGGTATACCAGGTGGGCGAAACTGTCCACCCATCGGTGGGAATATAGGCTCCTGCATTCGGGGAAAGCTGTGACCCATCGGTGGAATCCCTGGAGGCATTTGCAGCGGCATCGGTGGCATACCCATGTCAAAAGGACCTTGCTGAAGACCTGGGGGGCTCTTGACGTTGTTGTGATGGGGCGACATAGGCTGAAGTGGAGGCCCAGCAGAGAGTATCTTGCCTGGTGGTCCAATTGGCCCTGGACTGGCATGCAGTGGGCTGAGAGCGTGCGGTGATGCTGTCTGACTCGGGCCAGATGCCGAGTGCGATGCCTGTGAAACTGATCGCGTGACTTCCTGGGAAATAGATCGTGGCTTTATGGGCGTATGTGTCAATGGCAGGACTGGCGTCGCAACCGGGATTTGGGGAGAGGCATGATTCGCGAGAGGCTGTTGAGGAAGAGCAGGTATTGAGACTGGATGCTGCTTCCTCGCGGGTTGTGTTGGAATAGGAGCAGCCAGTGAAGCAGGCTTCACTGTTGTCTTCTCCTCGTGCTTCATTTTCTCTTTGGCATCGCGTTCAGCCTTAGCCCTCTCCGCCCTCAACTCCTTTTCTCTCTTGTCCTTTTCGTGCTTTTCCCGCCGTTCACGAGTCTCACGTTCCTTAATCTCACGAGTCTCTTGCTCTTTCCTTCGCTGTTCTTCCTTTAGCTTCTTTTCGCGTTCCTTTGCTTCCCGAGCTTTTCGCTCCTGTTCGGCCTGCCTCTCCTTCTGCTCATGCGCGCGCCGCTGTTTCTCAGCCTCCTTTCGCAAACGTTCCTCTTCCTCGGCTTTCTTTTGCGCCTCTTTCTTCTTCCGTCTCTCTTCAGCCTTGGCCCGAGCTTCCTCTATCCGTCTGGCTTCCTCGGCTGATCGGGCTTGTTCTTCGGCGGCCTTTTCGGCCTCACGCCTCGCCTTCTCCTCAAGCAGAGCTTGTTTTTTCTGGAGAGCTTTTTCTTTGCGCTTCTGGGCGTCCTTCGCCTTCTTGGCCTTTCGTTGCGATTCCTGTGTTTCTTCTTGTTCAAGTTCCTCCAGTAATTTTTCTTGACGCTCCTTTGCAACCTTTTCTCGGTAAGCGGACAGCACCCTCTGTTCAAACATCCGCGCAGCAAATATTTGGAACATTCGGCGACCCTCTTCCATGCGTTGCTCTTCAGTCATCTGGTCCTATGTAATCATCAGCACTCTATGCATTGGGCGCCGACTCCATTTGATATACCTCTTCCTCTTCGTAATCTTCCTCCTGGCTTTCGTACTCCTCTTCTTCCTCTTCCTCCTCATCGTACTCTTCCTCCTCGGGAGGAGGATGGTTGTGAGGACTTGATAAGCCGCCATTTACGTTATGACCATAACCGCTGTAGTGAGTAGCGTCCTCTTCGCGTGCCATCCTACGCTCGGCTAGCTGTTCCATCATCTCGATAAACTTCTTGCCGTCGTTCTTCAAAAGATCGTCCGCTACGGTAAGAATGCCGCCTAGACACGTTAGTTGAGCCGATTAAAGTTAAAAGAAGTAGACGCCGGCGGAGGCGCACCTTTAACCGTTAGACTCTGCCCAAAATTGAAGAAGTCATTTGGATATGTATCGCGCGGGATTTCCTCAGGCTCGTCCTCCTCCTCTTCCTCGTCCTCTTCTTCTTCCAGATCCTCTCCTTCGCTGTACTCCTCATCGCCACCCTCAAGCTCGTCCTCTTCATTATCCACGTGTTCCACTATGCGCCCGCGCGATGGATGATGATTAGAGTACCTGGAGGGCATCACACCGGGAGGATGCAGCCCACTCATGGGACCAAACCTTTTAGGAGCGAACATAGGCGGGCCGTTAGGATTGCCGTGAGGCTGATTGGCGAAGGATTCAAGCTCCTGGTAATACGCATCGTAGAGCCCTTCCAGCTCCTCCTCAATAGCAGTACGCTTGCGGCCGCAGACGGAGCAGCTGCAGGTGTGCTTCTGCTGTTCCTTCATCTTGCGTAGTACGGCATCCTTCTCGACCTTAACGAGAGACTTCCGTTCGTCTTCGCCCAGCCCTAACCAGAACTGCTTTATCCGCTCTCGCTCTTCCGGGCCGGAGGTATTCCATATCTTCTCTCTCGAAATACCGGACGGGCGAGTAGGTTCAGGTTCTGTAGCCACTTCCTTTTTGGGCTTCTTCTTCTTCTTAGACTTCTTTGATTTGGGTCCTGCGCCGTTTGTCGACTGGTGCTGAGAGTCCCTGTTGAAAGCGCTATGCAGAGCATCGTCGCTCTCCGTCTCTTCGCCCCAGTCGTCATCGTCGTCGTATTGATTGGGTCGGGAGGGAACCAATCCAACCGGTGGAATGTCTTGAGGAGCAGGCGGGTGTTTCCGATGTGTCGCCGAAGAAATGGGAAGCGGAGCGCTCGACGTCGACGCTGGACTGGGCAGTCCGTTAGCAGCAGCATTCTCCTTCTCAGCGGCGGCCTTGGCAGCGGCCTTTGCACGGCGTTTCTGCTTCTTCTTATTCACTGTTGTCAGCGGCAGGGGGTCAGAGGCAACTGGTCCGTTTGTCGGCGCACCACCCCGCGAGGATGAAGTCGTTGTCGGCGATGGCTGGGCAGGGGGCGTAGACGCGGAGGACTTGGGAACAGATATGTACTTGGTCCCATCTTTATTGGTGTACTTGGCCGTGGTCTTCGGTGTCGGCGATGCGGCTGCGACGGCTGCGGGCTGCCGTTTGCTATTGGCAGACATTTCGAGGAGGCGGGGATCACGGCACAGGGCAATCTGGCGTCGTGTAAGAGAGCGGGAGACGAGGGCAGTGGGCGGGAAAACGGGATGCGACCTATTGTCGAACAAGGAGCGCAACCAGCATTGGCGGGGAATGTAGGCACGGGAACCGCCACCACAGGATCAGAAAGCCGGAGGTCAGACACCAGGTGCACGGGAGAGGCGAGCAGGATGCGTTGAGTTTTGTCTGGTGCGGATGAAAGCCGCGGTGGTGTTTGTGATGGTGGTTGGAGTGACCCCCTCGCAATCGAGACGTGGGAAAATGGCGTTGGTGGTTTGCGGGTTTCAAGGTGCTGCTGCTGCTGCTGCGGTTGCTGTCTGCTGTCTGCTGTCTGCTGTCTGCTGCTGTCCTTGGGGGCGGGTCACCCGGAGGGCAGGGCGGAGGAGGGATGGTCGGCGGCAGACACCTCAGGCTCTGCTGGATAAAACCACAACCACTCACTCGCTCGCTCACTGGTGGAGGATGTGGAAAGCAAGAATGCTGCGCTCGTGTGCGGCGTTGTTTGGCTAGTTGGGGCAATGCTGGTGGTGAGAATTGGGCAGGCGCGGTGGTGAATGAACCTCCTGTCTCCTGTCTTGTTACCTGCCTTACTGTTACTGCATCTTGCGCTTTGCACCTGAAATAAAATGTCAATTCAATAGGTATTGCATGTACAGTACCCTCATAGCGATGTACATCGAAAACACTACCTAGTTAAGTCAGTCGGTACGTACCTGTCTGAGGCACCTCCTTCTACGCGGGTGGCTTGGCAGTCTGTTGTGCCGACCTATAAGCCCCCCAGCTTCAGCCCCAGAAAGCTCCAAGTCACACGTGTCTCAGCCCCAAATGCCTGTTTTGGGTGGCTAGAGCTGATAGACATGCACGTGATTATGTTTCAGAAGTACGCGATGGTTACTTTGAGCTACCTATTGCCTACCAGGTACCTCATGCCTACCAGGTACCTCACCTACATGTATGGTACCTACAGTAACCGTGACATACCTAAGTACCATACTTATTTACACGAACAACTGTTTCTATATTACCTGATGTGTCTTTGTATTTCAATACTTATATGTTGCATGATGACTTGCTATTTCCAAGCTGTCTGTCTGGCTTTCATAGAGCTTTAAAGCTTTAATAAAACCAACGTAACCTATAATTTGCATCATTGTCTCATTTATAAAAGGCGAATGTGTGATATTGAGCTCTGCTTGCTCTCTTGTACCTTATGCTGTTGCACCTATGGTTAAATTTATATCATAACAACTGTTTCTGTGGAATATCAAAAGTCGTAAATGTAAAAGGCGCCAACGCGATAACTAGGACCTGATGGTACGGCCAACACATACAACTTCTGCCCGAGTTTGTCGCAGAAGGAAGTCATTGTTTAAAACACCATTTAGCAATAGGGATACCCTGTCTTGTCTTGCAATGATTTATGTAGGGAACCTGCATCCAGACTGAAATTTCTTAGGTAACAACAATTAAGAGGACGTGTGTTGAAACCTGTTGTGTAAGTTGTATGATCACCAGTGCATATTAAGACACCTACTGAGGTAAATGAATTGAGACCTTCATTCGCGACATGCCCAACCCTATCATTACAAAGGCGGGTAGTTTAGTTTCGTCCACGACGTTACTCATAATTTCGTATGAATGAATATTCGATTGCAATAAGAGTCCAGGTAGATTAAGTCCAGGTTGGAGCTTCTAGAATTTGAAACTGAGGGTGAGAAATCATTGGACAGTCGATGTAACACAATACATGATATCCTTGATCAAGACCAGATGTTGGCTTTTGGCATCGGCCAGGTACACTTATACATCTTGATCGGGCTTACCTATGATCTTCTAAGATAGCCTACTTGTATGCACCGCTGATGTGATACGGTGGAATAGTGCCTGCGTTACACCTGCACAAGGTCCGATTGTGGATGGAGGCCAAGAGTCGATCGTCGCGGACACCAACAGCAGCGCCACTTGTAACGTAACTTTCTTTATGGTGTTGTTATATTGAACATCTCCTTTCGAGTTTTGAAAGATACGGAATTCAATTCTGTATGATTTGCAGGCCTGGGACGGATTTCAAATGCGCTGTAGGTAAGAAAGTAGGTAAGAGAATCGGCCAACGGAGGTTCGATGAAAGATATGACCAGAAAGGGACTGAATACATTTAAGAGCTGGGGTTCGTCTTTGGTGTGAATTACGACGAATGTGTGGGCCGCAGGGCGAATGCCATTCGGAGTTAGCGTTCCTCACCTGCTAGAGCTGAACTGACAGGGAGTGGGCTAGTGGCCTGCGGTCGCCCGGGTTGTCTGTGTCTGTAGGTGCCACGGCGCAGAAGATAGCCGGCTTCACAAGCCATAAATCCACCGCGACACCCGGTCCTCCTTTCAAGGCTGCGTTAGCTGCTAGGTAGCCTTTTAATGTTTTTCTTCCCTTTCTTTCCCTCTTTAAGAATCTATTGATCTGCTGCTACTGCTGCTGCTCCTCAGTTGTTTTTTATATTGCTTTCTGCTGCAAAACTTGATCTCTACCATCCTACTTGAAGTTTGTAAACCTGAGACAAATAGGGACTACCACTTACTACACAAACGTTTTTGGAACCTTGGAGGTTATTATAGGTACCAGGACCTACCTAGCCTCAGGCCCTTTCAGGCTCTCAAGTAGCACGGTAGTGCCTAACTGGGTACTGTAGGCCGTAGCTTACATCGCGTACCTCCATCTTTTTTATTCTCGGACCACCTCAACTGGAGGCCTCGAGAGCTCTCCCTCCTGTCTCCCGTCTCCCGTCTTCCGTCCATTCGCTTATTGCCAACTCCGACTCAAACCACCCTCACATATAACTCCAGCGCATACTACAATACTACATAGCCTGAGACATCCACTGCCTGCCGTGCCTCGCGCCGACGTGGATTCTCCACTCTATATCAGTCGTATCAAATAGCACCACCACCAATACTGCGCGCTTCGTGACTTCTTTGTCTCGGACGTTGTGCCTCTTATCTCTTTGCTCGCAGCCTGCTCCAACGATTGTCATAGTCCGATTAGCGATTTCCAAGACTCCATACTCTCAACGAGTCCGCCGACCAACCACATCTGACGCCGGCCCTTCCTCCGCTTCGCTACTCCAGCTTACGGCTTACGCAGACCAGCTCGAATTGGTCTTGTGACGATTCCTCCCCGATAGATTGGCTGCTGCCCGAGACCTACAATGGCGTCTGCGTCCACCTCGGGTGTCAATGCGATCCGTAGGTATGTGTACCTGGGCTGCCGGCGTTGATCTTTTCCTGTCTGCTGCCGGAGGCTTGTACCTGCGATCAATGCTCGCGCAAACATAGCTATCTGTTGTCTCGTTCTCCCTGCAAGTACTAGTCGGGCTGTCTCAATCTATAAGCAGGCCATTGGATTGCGGGTTGCGCCGGGGTTCGATATTCGTGTGCTGAGAATGCTGACATAGATCGACAGAAAACTCGTCATTATAGGCGATGGAGCTTGCGGTAAAACATCTTTGTTGAGCGTTTTTACATTAGGATACTTTCCAACAGTGAGTTTCACCCTCCCCAGCTGCCTGTTTCTTCCACCAATGCTGATCGCTCTAGCACTACGTAAGCAATTCCGAGAGGCAACACCACAGTCTGCCCATGAACCCCTTGTCGGCCTATGATGGCGATTGACCACCGAGGTTCTTAGGTCCCGACCGTTTTCGAGAACTACGTCACAGACTGCAGGGTTGATGGCAAGTCAGTACAACTAGCATTATGGGATACGGCCGGCCAGGAAGATTACGAACGGTTGCGCCCCCTCGCCTATGCTAAGGCACATATTCTCCTCATCGGGTTTTCAGTCGACACGCCAGACTCACTAGATAACGTGAAACACAAGGTTAATAACCTTCCTTTCTACGACTACCCGCCCACGTTTTAACGGACACTAATGGTTTCGACAGTGGATACCAGAGGCAACAGAACGATGTCCCGGCGTTCCGATCATCCTAGTGGGTCTAAAAAAGGATCTTAGGGACGATCCACACACAATCGAAGAGATGAGAAAGAAGAGTCTGAGGTTCGTGACGGAACGGCAAGGCGAGGCGGTCGCACAAGAGATAGGAGCTCGCAAGTATCTCGAATGCTCCAGTTTAACCGGCGAGGGCGTCGACGACGTATTTGAGGCGGCAACCAGAGCTGCCCTGTTAACTTTCGAGAAGGGTGAGAGGGGAGGATGCTGCGTGATCTTATGAGACCAGTATCAGGCTCTAGGGTCTGTGCTCGGCCAACAGCACTGGTCATACGGAAGGGCTCTGTCATGCTGAAAAGCATCGTCTACGGGCTCGGTGGTCTCACGGTGAACACACCACGAGCAGAAAATTCTAAGGGTTACGAGGTAATTCACTAACAAGCTCTCGCTCAACTACTACAACGATATCGAATTTGCGCTCCATGAAAGAACAAGGATCTCGAAACCCCCTTTTATTGAACGGGGGACCACAAATGGTTTACCAGAGCGACTGTATTAATTATGAAAGCTACTTCTCTGGTTCTTGGTCTTTCATACTGACGAATTTCCTCCGTCACTCGCGAAAACATAGACAGCGCAATGAATGCCAAGGCATTCAAGGAACTTTTCTCTCGCAAACCGGACAGGGGTTGGTAAAAAAAAAATTCGAGGGGAAGTGAAAAAATTTGGTTCTGAAACGGGAGATAGGGAGGGAACCCTGGATCACATGCCACCATCTAACTACTATTACTGTATACATGGCACCACCACTCTTTGTATCAAGTTGTCAAAAAATAGCTTGCGTAGCTTTATGTGATATTAATCCAGTACAACAACTACCACTTCACTTCCGCGGAACTACGATGTGATTGAGTGTCTTGGTGCTTTACTGGCGCGGTGGAGAATAAGGGGAAAGGATGTTGAATACACATTGGGTGGGTTGGATGAACTCCCTACCTTGGTCGCCCGTTGATAATTCTTATTATAATACGATTTTTTAGCATGTTTTTTGGTTTTTATTGATTTGACTAGACTGATGATCCGCAACAACGAGTATGACAAAACATACATAAACACGTGTCCAATTCAGATGTAGACGTGATAAAAACCGAATTCGCAGTTCCGACAACAAGGCATCCAGCATAAACCATAGGATGAGTAATTCATACTTCCAGCAAATAGCCAAGCCAATCCGTGTAATTATGTTTTGTTTTTGTTTTTTTGTGTCGACGAGGGCGTGACCAATATCCTACTCGTCTCAGTGTACGATTTCAGGTAGCCGTATTGTACAGTTATCGTACAGTAGATGATGGTGGTAGTGGCGGTGGTGGTTCGTTGATTAGGATGTGACGGTCATGGCAAGGGAGGTGTCTTCAGGTTTTATTCGGGAGGAGATGGGGGGGAAAGAGGGGATCCAGGGTGGGAGATCATCGCGTCCATTCGTGGTTCCAGGCCTGGCGGGCGGGCGTCTCGGTCTGCGGGCGGGCGTATTCGATGGGTACGGCGTTATGGCCGTACATGCCGTGCTTCTCCATGGCCACGCGGTACAGGTAGCCTTCCTCGCGGGTGCCGGGGCCGCTGGTGTTGCGGAGTTCTTCGCAGGCGCTGTGCATGGATTGGTACATTCTGTTTTTCATCAATGTTAGATATATTTATAATGTTTGTTGCTTGCGCTTGGTTTTATAGATAGGATACGAGGAAATGATCAAAGTCAAGTAAAAATGTCGAAATTTTAGGAATCGTAATATGGGTAAGTAAAGCTTACCGCTCGAGCTCATGCGCCTGTCTCTCCCGCTCCTTGCGCTGATATAGCAACCACGCGCGATGGATCGTCCAGTGCCGGAGTGCGCGATTACGGGCGAAACGTAGGGGAGCTGGTACAGCGCGAGGCATAGCGGCTTTGAGATTGAGGATACGAGGGTCGGGACCCTCGACGCCCTTGCCCTTTTTACCCTTCCTCCCCTTCGACTGTTTCTTGCTGCCCTTGGCGGGGACCACGGACTTCGCCTGGGCGGACGATATGTGGAAAGAACGGGACTTCTGGTGACATTGTGTTGATGCGGATGATGGAATTGCTGGGGAAATGACGGATGAGGTCGCGGGTGATATGCCGAAAGATGTTATTCGAGTGGTGAGAGGGGAAACCGGAGATGCTAGCGAAAGCCTCGCGAAGAGGCTGCGAGATGTTGTCGTCGACATTGTTTAGAGCAATGGGTGTGTGCGTGTCGACACGTGCTAGTAGAGTATCTGTTGCGGGTAGATTGCTCCGTAGACTGGGGTTGCGTCGTTATCGTCGTTATAATGGGATAGACTCGTCAGTGCGGGCATCAGTTGCGGGTTTGGCACGGGGAGGTGTTGTTCCTCTGGAATGAGTTGGAAAGGTGCCTGTAATGGTGCAGGTAGCTGTTGCTGGTATGGCGCATTAAGGGTCATCGGCAGATGAAACTTTTGGCGAAGTTCTACGATTTGTTCATAATTAATTGAACACTTTGGTCCCTCGTGGCCGTACACTTCATCGATCTGGAAAATATCATCAGCTTCGGCTCGGATCCGCTACAAGGATGACAAGGGTCGTTGTGGGCCCAGGCACTTGTGTACAAGGATCAAATGGGGAAAACGGTTGGAGAATCGATAATCCTCTCCGCCCCTCCACTAACACCCCCACTAACAATGCAATGCAAGGGACCGGCGGAAAACCCGGGGTTCCAGAGAACTGGAACCTCACCCGACCCAGAAATGGCAATTGGCTTCGGCCCGTGCCCCGGGCTTTGGTGTCGTGCAGATGCAGGGAAAAGGGGGAGACGTCACGAAAAGAAAAGAGAAGCTTCTTCAGACCACCTTGAACATCAAACAGAACAAAAAGAGCTACACGTACCTTTTGATCGTAGTCGCTTTGTTGGCTGTAGAATACGATGTCCCCCAGCTCGCCGGTCTTCAGCATGGTTTCGGCCTCGTCGGCGAGCTGGATATCGCGGTGTTGCGCAGCCAACACATCGATTTCGGATCCGGTGATTATGCGGACGAGGCCCTTACAATTTGCCCATAAGTGAGTAACCGAAAATTGATCATATCTCTTTCTTAGTTGGTGCAAGAGCCAGCCCATTTCCCGAAACGCCGAGATGCCCTCTTCAATCTGGCATGTTAGAAAACGCGGGTAACTGTTTGTCTTGGCCCCGTATTTCATGCGCCAAAGCTTTAATAGAACTTTGAGCGTGTCGTTTTTCCTCTTTTGGGCTCTGGACTCATCAAACCCAAGATCGATGTCCTCTAACATCCTAGGGACCCATGGGTGGATACCGCGCTCCATGTTGAAAGGATCGAACGCGATCATCGCAATCGCTATCCTTGCGAATCGGGGGAACGCGTCTTCGGTGAATCGTTGCAGCAGTTCGTATTTGCTGAATGGGACTATGCCCTCGAAATGAACTTTGCATAAACTAGCATTGTTGTCGTACTCGGAATGACCATTGCATAAACTGGCACTGTTGTCATCCCCAAGTTCAGGCAAATCCACCCAAACGTCCACGAAGTTGCCATTGTCGAATACATTAGGGCCAGGGCTAGGATCTTTATCGACGCGAACGACCGGATCGCCGGGTCGATGGCCGATATACCACTCTTTGCTAGGGAGCACATTGCAGGTGATGAGTGGTCCATACATCGTGTTGTAGACGGCACTCGAAAACTGGGGGCGTTGCCTGATGTGCCTCTGTGGTCGGCGGACGAACTCTACCATGTCCTCGATAGCCACTGATCCCGTAGGCCCGCAGCGCTCGATCATGGATAGATTGCTATTGTTGATTTGAAATCGGCTTTGTAGTTGACCCACGGGAATCACCGACAAAGTATTGTTGGCCATATCTCGCTCGTATTGATCTTGATCCGTTGCTCTTTGGATGGTCGAGCCGTAGCGGCTGCGTTCTGTACCCAAAAGTGGCATGAAGGCAGAATCAAACCCATGTGTTTCTAGGTAAGTCGACCATTTGGATGCAATGGTCTCGTCTGGCATATTGGGATGAAATACACCCGACGGAAAGAAATCTCCATGCATGTTCGCGTCCGAGAGATGCAGGATATCCGTTGATCTGAGATCAGGATAGGCAGAGGGCAACATGGGGGTGCTGGAAGATTGGGATGCCATACTGGTTGGTAGTACAGGACTATGTTTGTGGTGATTTATGGGTGCTAATAGTGTAGGAGGGGATGAGCTGGGGTTGATACTAGTCTTGTGAAGAGTTCAGAGTTCAGCTGATGGGAAATGCTGGAGTGTGGATGCAGGAGGACTTGCGGTAGAAGCAAAAGAGCTGGGGAAACCGGCAATATATATGCCGGACCTCAGAGGGACAGGGTGTGTTCTTCAAATCACAGTAAAAGTATGTCCCGTAAACCTGCAATATTTTAGGTGCTACTGTTAGTTCAGGGCAGGGGGCTGGGAGTTGGGAGTCCGTCCGCATATCCTAGTTCCTCCCAATAGAATCTAAATGTGTCGCTCCTTCTAGCTTCTGATCATTGCCAGCCTTTTGCTTCGGAGCCCAAGGGTCGTAGGGAAGGATGTATGCGTAGATTGCAAAGCCTATTGCTCTGTTTCTGCCGAGCTTGTGCTGAATAGAGGAAGGCGTGAATGGGATATTTGCGTGTAGGTTTGAACATACAAGGATATCATGGTACAACTCCTTGAGATTATGGTGTGGATATATAGCTAACTTGACGAAGTAGGTGCCGAAGTCCCCCGAGCTCGAGGATCCAGGCAAATTTGTCCAACAGCGGACAAGCAGGGGAGTTGCCATGGATATTTCCTGGAGACACGTAGTTCATTCCTTTGGCTTTTGGTATCGACACCGCGGTTAATACCATAATGCTAGCTCCGTGTGTGAATCACAAAGTTATGTAAGTTACGGAGAGACACACGTCACAGGTGATTCTATGGAAGACGCAATGATTGATCTATTGGTTGGTTGACTTCCTAAGTCATATAGGCGTGACGAGCTATTCACTAAATACCATGTAGTGACTTGAGAAGCTACGTTCTGGCTTCTATCCTCAATTCCTTATTCACGGGTCCTAGAACCGCTGTCCCTTGGTTTTTCTTAGGGCTAACCTTGCTACAGTTCCGTTCGTGGCCTTCGTATTTTCTACAGTATTAACCTCTGCCCATAAGTTCCGTTGGTGAGTTGAACAAGTCCCCATACGAAGTGATACAAACAAGGCCAAAGTTGAGAATCCTATTGCTTTACTCCATTTCTATTCGACAAAAACCGACACTAATTATGCCTATAGTGAAAGCCAGCCTACGAAAGCGTTCCAAGATCCTTCTGCTCCAATACTGCTTCTATGACAAAGAACACAAGTGCATATAGCCACTACCAGCGTACAAGGAGCTATAGACTTTTTCGTGCAACAACAATAGTCTGCTTGCCAATGAGTGGCCCACACCCATGCAACACCCATTGTTATGCATGCCGCGTCGGCCAGAACAACAACACCGACAATGCTGAGCATGGATCTGAATCCGATGCTGGCTCACAGAACCTTACGGCTCATCCTGCTGTGCCTCCGTCCTATGGCTGACGCGTCAATTGCCACAGCTCCTTCAATTAGCCTCATAGCATAACTACAGACACCAAGTCTCCAACCCTTGGTAACATTGGGCATCTACTTTTGTTTTGCATTGGGTTGAGTGCGGTAGTCCTGTACAGTGATATACCTATTCTCTGTTCTCCGCTGAGCTTCCTGCTTTTAATAGTGTCATAACAACCCAAGGACATATCATGTATATACGAGCGGCAGTTTGTACGAGGCTTCAGCTATGCAGCTACGCGTGTATGCTCGATTGAATGAGACAAACAATACGAAGCAAGATAGGCAAAGCGAAGGTCTGGACCCTGGGTCGCCGCCTGGCTGAAAGGAAGAACTGGACCTCCATGGTCCCCTTGAGGCCCTAGACGCTTATTGCAATTTGATTACCATTTCAAGCCCTTAACTTGAAGCTCTTGTTACAACAGATAGCACTGCAGTTATGTTCTGTAATACACCCAGCCCAGCCTCCTCAATATTGTCGCGTCTAAATAGACTTAGGGCTTGCATGGTTTAACCTGGTATTTGTTATTGTGTTGATATGAAAGTTTTCGGCTGTCCGTGACGCGCAGATTGGCCTTGCGGGGGACTAAGTTCAAGCCGTGCCTAAAAATAGATATCCGCTGTATATCTAATACAGTGTACTATCGGTTTGTTAACAGGCTGCTAACAGAACGAATAAATAGAATTGTCAACAGCCAGGTAGTAGGGTAGTTGCTAGGGCTCAATAGATAATTGACTGATCTATGAGCCCTCTTTAGGTATAACTACACCGTGAAATAGGTAGCTAACGGCCACCAGATACATATCGAGTCGATGTGTCGCGCAAAGCTTCGGGCCCAATACACGGTGATGACATCAATGATCACTTACATAAGTCCCTCGCATACACGTTCAGGCAGGTGCCTACTTTTGACATTCATAGTTTTTATAACCTTAGTTAGTCTTATATGTTAATCTAGACTGAATAGACGTGGTATGAGACGGACGATATGATGAGAAATTCACTTTGATCGAGCGTGGAACATTATAGGCGCATCGAGATTATAGATGGAATGGAGCAATTGACGTGACAGTCATCGTGATGGATGGCGGGCGGTTAGTGCTCCTTGCCCGTTCGTTTTCTATGCAGTAACAATGCAGCTAATCGGAAAGCTGTGCAATAGACTGCCGTCATGAAGAGAATCGCAATATCTGCTCCCAGGTAAGCACCAGCGTACCGAATACAGGCCGCCTGCCCTTATGGGGGGGTTTGCTCAGGAATTCTGGTTACTTCGTTGAATCGTCGAGCTAGACTGAATGGCGGCCCACGGCTCAAACTGTCACACGGAATAACCCAAGGTAGTGAAGATGCGTATATCCGATGCCAGGGGTTATATCATATTATTCATCTGCAGCGCGGCGGTCTACATATTCACCTACCCGTTGATCTCCTGATCACGAGAAACTGTATATGTGGAATAACACAACAGACTTTCTAAGTAGTATGAAGCCGAGGGTCATCTGCGTAGTTCTGGGCGACGTAATCGCCTGTGAGGTGTAGGTAGTATGCAGAGGAGGTTGTTAAGGAAGTTAAGTCGACTACAATGTTGCTTTTGCGTTGGGGTGTTGGCGAGTCCGTCGTGGATGGCTCTTAGGGGTTAACTTTTCCCTGTGAGTGCTCGACATTGATGACTATAGGAAAAGGTCCAGCAATTATGAGGAAGGCAGGCTAACTCACATGCATCCATCACAAAGTTATCGTATTTGATTCCAGTGCGGTAGAAAATAGTTAGGTAAATGAAAAACAAAGTGGGAAAAGAATGAATGTCTCCTTTCTCTGTTCTGTAATCACTCAATGCTCTAATACCTCAAAATCCGTATGACCCGACAATACTGATTATTGTCACCGCAAGTAACTCAAAATTTGTTGCCTGGTCTCTGGAAGTCATTGTTCTAGTGAAGCCGAAACCCTAAGACTGTTGTAGCAACATATCCCCTGCCCTGATGAAATAAACTATTTCTTTACTGCCTCATAATAGAAAGTCCCTAAGCTCTAGCTTGTAATCAGGTCCTTATCAAGATTTTTCAAATCATCCTTGAAGATAAGCCAGTTCACAAGTGACGCTCATTAGAGCTAAGCTAGCTAGTTATATGATGTAAAGTTGTATTTTTTTATGAATCGCACATCTATCGGAGCAATATATATGTATCTTTATCTTTATTTGCATAGCTCTTACTAGGTAATCTCTAGATCTTGTAATTGTCCCTCTAACCGGCCCCTCAAGGAAGCCAATGAGCTGACCTGTCGAGACTTGCAATCTAAACGATTTCTTCACTCTTATTCCTTCCTCTCGAAAGACTTCCCTAACGACAATCTTTGCCAGGGTCCTAATGTCTCGTCCATTAGCCTAATAACGAGTGGTGCTGAGCTTCTCAAAGAGTCTGTTGACCTTACTCTTCTTTTCAGGGGTCGGAACCATTCGATCCCTGATCGTAATACCCATCTGGCCGATTAACCGCCCAAGAAGTTGGATAAAATGGTCTAGAGTGAGCTGGGGGAAGATAACCTCAGTGACAAACCGTCCTCAGAGACCCCTTTTCCACTTCATGAGATCGTCCATGTCTTCGCTATACCTGGCAAGGATGATGACTATCTTTTGCAAATATCAAGATTGTCCACTAACTCATCGACAGCCCCCTCCGCGAACGACGACCCTGATATTCCACGGGACCTTGATCCGAGGCGATTCGCCTCGCCAACGAAGAGAACCTTACCAAGTGCCTGTTCAAGCATGCTTTGCACCTGACCCACGCAAAGTCCGATGAGGTCTGATGCTGAGTACTCAACAACGTCATCTTTATCGAGGAAGCTCATGTCGTAGAAAAGTCTTCCCAATTTTCGAGCCGTAGATGTTTTGCCGGTGCCCGGTGAGCCTTTGAAAACGAATGATCCTTCGCGTGCAGTCTCATACCAGCTACATTTTCTTGGAGCTCCTGAAACTTCTCAATGATCTCTTCAAATCTCACATAGTCCTTAAACTGCTCCTTCAAGTTCAATCCAGCACGTGATAATCTGTCCCAAAATAACTTGTTAGAAGAGCAACCCTACTAAAACTTGTTGACTCGCTCAGATTGAAAAGGTTCTGCCGGCTTGGAACTCGTCTCTTTTGTGAAGTCCGTGCATGATCCACTAGACTATGAACGTCGCAGGCGTTACCAAAACCAGGCCGATGCCGCGCTCTGGCGAGAATCTGAGAGGTCACCTCCTTTGCCTGTTCCATTGCGTCGATTCCATCTCTCGTGAATTGAGAATCCGTTACTTCCAGTCAGCCATGGTCACCGCCAAGGCCACGGCGTTAGGCAAGACCTTGGAAACGGATCCAAGAACTTTGAAAAAAGAAGCCTGATCGCGCGGACACAACAGGAACAAGAAGATGAATGATGTAAGGTGATATGGAAGACACCATTAAATTCTTATTTAAATCGCTCCAACAAAATCTTGAACTAGAATAGTTATTACGAGGGAGATACAGTTTTTCATTTCTTACCTATAGTTAAAGTTTATTTAACTCTTGACTAAGAATTACTTCTTGTCGACTTACACTTACCTAATACGGTTTTTTTTAACCCATTCCTAATTTATGGTATTTCTATGCGCTCACCTTTGTCCTCCAAGACTATTAAGATAACTTGTGCCTTGGCATCAAAGATAGCACTTTGGTAAATTATTTGATGCTTCGTTCATTGTTACCAGGGCTCAACGTGCTAATGTGTGCTCAGAATGTTTAGTATAGTGCGAAATTATGAATGAACTATTGCATAATGTGCTATGAGAAGTTTCCTAAGTACTCCTGCACTGAATACACAACTACATTCTCTGTATTAAAGTGGTCGAGGGCGCGCACGGACCTTTTCCCAATGATGTGTGTCTGCTAAATGTAGTAGCAGTTAATCGACTCCTGATACACCCAATGGCTAGGGTGTTGCATCTCTCCCGGGCGCGAACTCTCCAGTTCCTCTATCTTCTTCATTCTCGGCCCTTAAATTTCCATCGATGGCCGTCAGTAGCACTGATTCGACTCTCATTACTCATTACTACGTTGTCGGCAATATTGATATCAGGATCACGCCATCAATAATGGCGACGCTTCACCGAAGTACATATTGCGATACACATCAAGTCGATGCAGTCACGATTGCACAAAAATTTATGTCTCCCTCTGGTATCACATATATCACTATTACTAGGTATTGATATCATGCATTTTATTGTCACATTTCTATCGCAACTATCTTCTCACACTCCTACCAACCCGGCTACCTCTCAGGAAATCTCCAAGACTCCTAAACCCGGTTAGGATCCGTTGATCATCTAAGCCGGTCGCATTGTTGTTCGCACAATCTTAAATGGCTGCTTCCTTGCGAACCCATCGTGAGTAAGAACTCTTGCTGGCGCTAACATCTATGTCTGTTAGGTTGAGTCTCGAAATGTTTAGCGAAGCATTATTGTCCATCTTGTAACACTGCTACTGCGTTGGGCATATAGTTGCAACAAAGCTAATTGAGTTGAACTTGCAGGGATACCCAACCTTGAAATTGCCAAAACAAGAGGCCAATACTTGCAGCCACGCATTTATAATAGACAGACCAAATTTTACACAGCAATGAAGCGTCACTGGGAGCAAGACGTGTCCCATGAATATAATACGTTACTCCAGTATATTTTATCGGCTCATTTCAGATATGAAGCTTCCATCTACTCCTCCAGCCCGTCGGAAAACCAGCAAATCCTTTGTTCTGGATATGATTTGAAACCTTCGATTTGTTCATGCTCTCAGGGAGGAATGATTTCCAGGTTCTAGAGAGGTTCAAACAGCCTAAGAAAATTATATTCATCATTTACAAGACTTGAAACGCCCTGAAATATCATTCGCGAAGGAGCTATTCCACCAGTGCTTGAAGACGTATCGACTATCTCAATCAGCTATATGGATCAAGCCGGCGTTCCCTGCCGAGAGCCTATGCAATGTTCGAAAGGCCAACACAACCTAACCACGTTCACCCAGTCTCTTGACATAAGCATATCCTATGGACACACTGGCGCTTTTCGCTGAGGGGCAGTATTATATTAGAAGGGTTTATCTATAGAGACTTCAGAAGGAGAAATGCGGGGATCGATTCTCTGTTTCTAAAGCCCACCACGCAGGCCTATCACCGAAAGGGGCTAGAGTTGGCAGAAAAGGAGCACTGTCATAACAGGTAAGTGTTTATACTCGAGTTATCCGTCGCATCATTTCAAAGGAATATTGACAATTCCATCACAGGTAGATCAGGATGCTACTAATTCGACGATGTCTTTGGCGCAAAGCTACCCCGAGGCTATCTTACATTGAAGTACTTGAAACGGATGTTCTTAGTCTGGAAAGGTAATTCAAGGTAGAACGGTATTATTGAATTACCCCTGGTTTTAAACGATTTTCTTATCTACTAGGTATTGCGGCCCAAGCTCATCGTCTCCTTTGATAAATACATTCAGGGAGCAAATACCGTACCGTGGTTCCCCTGGAGATCCTTGGGGCTCTAGCCTTTAGTTATATTCACTTCTCCCGCCGGCCTATGACGTCGACTGAGCTCTTATCGGACCTAAGAGATTGGCTGTCGCGCAGTAATACAAGCCAACTTGGGGTTTATTGATCCCATTCACTTCGAGATGCCCTTTGTCTATTTAAGGAGGAAAAATTCCCGCTCACCACCACCTGGAGAAAACCTATCATCCATCGGCAGGAGCTCTTCTTGCTACAAAGTATCACGCAGGAATTTCGAGCTTGGCAAGAAAATTCCGCGGTTTGCCTACTGTAGCCCCTTATCAATACATTGATTTAACATTCAAGGCTAGCGCAACAGCCCGGACGATGGATTCCGACAACATGGACAATGCGGAGGGTCCGGAAGCAAGTCAAAATGCCGTCGATCTGTTCTCGGTGTATCCGGCCAAGATCTTCTACGACTTATGGCAAAGAAGTCAGCAACCCGTAAACCTGCTCGACGGTCGACGAAAGGTGTATGAGGTCATCAAGAGGACCCGTATATACGACGCTCACGGAAGAGCTGCATGGATCGACTTCAGTCATCAACTCCCCGACGGGCTCGAACAATGGGGTAGCGAGACCATTGCCGATTTCAACAACCTCCACGACTCGAACGAAATCGCATTGCGGGAAACTCATGGATTGCTCGTGAAACTCCGAGACGGATCTTTCCAGTCCGTCGTAAGGCATGAAGTTCAAGAGGATGGCTGCCTCCATCTGCGTGTAAATTTTGGCGCGAAAAGTTACTTCACCATTCGTGTCCATTTTCGTGGATACAGGGCTTGAGGATTCCGTCCCACTGAAATATTACGGCATCACAGACGGCATCATCTTCACTTTTTACTGGGATTCATCTCGTTCCGAAGTCGTTCCTACGAAATTCTCGATGCAACATGATGCTGCTGTCCTTAGAGGGCTTCAGGTTCGTTGATCCTCGTATTTCTAGCTCTTGAGACAAGACTAACATGTAAAACAGTGATCAAAAGATCTGTCTTCTTTCGACTATATTAGAGGAACATCCTACTACGACTCGGAGGGCTTGATGTGCGCTGGGAACCTCGGGAACTCTGCCTTTCGCTTTCTTACCTCTAATCGCATCCTGGAAGGTATGTCGCCAACGACATCGTATCCTAATTGCGAAATCATCTATTGCGTGGAAATAGTATATGCTGGACTAGTTTCTAGTATTCAGTCAGTGATCTCTGAGTGGAACTTAACGGGAAGATCTGTGCTCGACGCACACATCCATGTAGACGAACCACCAGATACTAGATGAGAATTCTACTGCGTTTCCATTGCACTTAGATGATCAAATTGCTAAGAGTGAAATTTGCTCGGCCTCTTTCAAGAACCAGTTTAAGTTTTTCTGGAGGCCCCTAAATGAGCTGGATAGCATTAGTCACATCCTCAACACTCGCATTCTCTTCGAAGTCTCTTGCCACCCATGCGCCTATCCAACATATTCGTAACTCTGATCGCAAAACCAGTCGTACAGGCCTAACAACCATTTGTCAGGGTTAGGCATCAGCGTACATGATTTCCTATGAAACCTTACCGGTTCTAAAGTTTTCATTGTAGTTCATTTCGTTTCCCACGCCCCCAGTGCAGCAGAAGCGCCAAGCCAACCATACCCAACCCTGCCAAAGTGGTCAACGAACAAGCTTTCTACAACGCGAACTTTAGCTTGATCAAAAAGGTTTGGTAAAAGAATAGAGGTACGCAATCCACGAAAAGAAAACTTTGACCTAGCAGTAACCTACTTGAACCCCGGCCCTGGTACTCAGCTTGTGCCCCCGTGCCTGCAAAACCTTGAAGGATGCCTCATTATTAAACAAGGTGGCTATAAGTTTACGTTGTGCGGCGGCAGATAAACCTAGCGCAAAACGTAGATCATAAAGTATCGTACCGCCTCTGCTAAGCAGGAATCCTCAACAAAGGCAAGGGCGTAGTATATGATTAACTCTCAGAGTCGCCTTCAGGCTTTGATGAGAAATCCTTTTCTTCGTTACGTCAAAGCTTTGCCATCCTTACGCCGATACTAGGGTGCATGGATCAACATTCGTAAATGCCCGCCTCGGTGTAACTGTATTCTACTTGGTTATCTAAGGATAACAGATCGTACGGCGATAGATCCAGAGCTTTACTTAGCTCAGCTACCACCAGGTCGATGTCCATGCGAAGCAGGGAGCTCTTTACAGTAATACGTATATTTATTAATCTATAGAAGTATATGTCTCTATAGTCACAGTGTCTAAAACCTTCCTACAGCCATGACATTGTCAGAGCCCTGTACTTAAAGTAGACACTTGTTGTTGCTCGAAGGTCCCTGCAAGTGGACACTATCTGGCTATAAACAACAGGACTCTCTTTGTCCCTTGTGACATGCATGTTGCCTCAGAGTCGTTTTTTTCTTTCTCTTTATTTCACACGAGATCGTGAATTTGTTGAAAAAAATCCGTCTAGCATACCTATTTTGAGAGTATGCATCAGCGGCCCGAGCCGACTTACACTACTGCTGTTGAGGCCGACTATCCGTGTAAAAGTTCAATACATTGGGGAGTCCTCTGCTGTATATTGTTCATTACGCGTCCCGGATCCTAAAAAATATTACATTGATGGACAGCCTCACGACCAATCTACCGAGGAGAACTATTCTACGATATACAATGCCAGACTCGCTAATATTCGATATATTCCACGCCGCGGAAATGCTGTCCTCAAACCCCACCCCAATCCAAAATTATTATGACCAACTTAAGAGGCGGCGGCGGCCGGTTCACAATTATTTCCCACGCGCGATGTACTCGGAGCTCCGTCGGTATGGTGATAGTAGCAGCAGCATACCGCCAATTATTTTCCCAGCAGCAGAAGACGCTACTACCTCTAGAGCCGGTAGGGCAGGTTCACAATCAAATGGATGTGCCATCCAGCTCCGAAACGCAGTCCGAAGAGAAGCAAAGTTCGACATCATCCGTACGACACAAATCATCAATCCTTCGCCGCGCTTCGAACATAAGAAGCCAGTGAGGCTGATAGTAGGAAGGAACAAACCTCTCCATGTGGCGAATGGGTATGCGATATTGGAGATGTACGAATATCACTACGAGCGGGCACACGCTGGCGGCGATTTCTCGGCTCCGCCAAACAGGGACTGGATTCGAGAGGCGGGGACTAATGCCGACTGGCCGATGACCTGGGAGGTGGAAAACGGACAGATAAGATTTCGTCTGACTATCGATAGAGGAGACCACCAAACGGTAGAAGAGGTCTTCGTTGTCAGGAGTGACGACGCCCATGTGATTGAGCCTGTGGTTGGTAGAAAACGAAGGTGGAGTTGTTAATGGCCGCCGTTGAAGAATGCAGGCTGCCGGAAATGACGTGATTGTGGGAGTACCTACCTAGTTGATTGGACAGCTGCATTCGACTGCTGCAGCCACGTGTATTGATTGTACCTGAGTAACCACGAGCTGCTGTAACAAGGGCTACATGCAGTGTTCTGGTGTTCAAACTGTAATAGTATTCTATTAGCTAGCTTCAAGGAGGTCATACTAGCCTGGCTTCCTCCCTTCAGCTCTGGCCGCAACCTAGGTTTATATACACAAAAGCGCTCCTATCAGCTATTATGACCTATTATCGTCTGTTTTCGTGAACAGGTAGCTGGATATGCAGGTCGCCGTTTGTAAGATTAAATACTTGCTATTCAGAGGGAATAGCCGATGGCTTCGGATATGTGCATTCCCAATAACTTGGACAGGTTAGCACATGTGACAGCTGCCTACCTACACATATACCTAGGTACTCGGTAAAGACCTGATAGGAGTTACTTACCTACCTTTTGGGTACTCGATGTAGATGCAAAGAGGGACACGGAAGTCACGAATTGGTTCCATTCCCTTCGAAAAATTACCGGTTGCTGCAGCAGCACTTGTAGTAGGGAAACTGCTAACAATGGTTGGTACGGTCTACTTATTTTCTGGCTGATCGATCCTGAGTTGCGTTCATGCACACATACCAAACCTGCATTGCTTGTTCGGCTCCCACGCTATGTGTTTCTGACTTGCTGGACTGCTCTCCTCCTTATCGGCGGAAACCATCCGTACATGCATGTTTGCTGGTTTGCGAGCCATTTTTTTTACGGTTCAGTTACACTCTCAATCAGTCTGATACTCTTGATACTCTGAGTAGCTTTCTCTCGCCCATTTTCTGCGCTATTTACTGGTGTCAGCCAGTATTTTACGACACGCATACATCTTGCTGCCCCCTTCGGCCCTCTATCATCTTGACTCATTGCAATTTGCCATTGATGAGATTCGATCGTCGCTAGTCAGTGCATTCTAGTCGTGGCAATGTGATGCACTCTAACATTCGCTAGTGGACTCACAAAGCCTGCCGACGAGATGGCTCTGGGAAGGCGAAGAGCCGTGGCAACATAGCAATGGTCATCCTGGATATTCATTCTCGAACTCAGGTCCCCAGTTCATGCCAACACAATCACCATACTACCAAAGTCCCATGAGAAGCACTCAGATGACACCCCTTTATCCAAGCGATCTTGAGTCCCCAACTCATGGGTTACCTGAGCCGTCTCCGTCGCCCATGACGCCGACTATGATAATGGCAACCAATAATTTCGAGGTACCCAAACAACGGCAGAAAGAGGTGTACCCACAAACGTTCCCTAAGCCAGCTTCTCGCCGTAGCTTTGTCGAGGTTTTTGAGAGTCCTCCGCGAGCCTCGACTCTAACCAAGAAACAAGTTCAGCGCCGGCGGGAGCTCAAAGATGAAGCTTACCCATTGAAGCTTATTCGAGAGCTGGACCGAATCTCTGATAAACTACCTAGAATCAGCAAGGGAAGGCCAGTCTTTGGAGTGATCCATGTCAACAACTCGGCGGGAAAAGGTCTGATAGTCGAGAACGTTGGTACCTACACGACTGTTCAGGCTGCTAATGACCGAGGTCTTGATTTCTGGGATCGGAAATACGGTACAAGAATGTTTACGGACGTCTCGCCAAGCGTTAACACTGATGCGACTTCGATGAAGTTTGAACACATCGAGGAGTTGGAAAACTCTTCGCATTGCGTCTCACCGAATAGAAAGCCGAATCGTCGCTTGTCCGGCGGTGTTCCGACTAACAACAGCCATTGGGCAATTAACAACAAATGCCTCTCGTTAAGTCACAAAGGTGGAGATGTGGATAGGAAGGTTTATGTCGTGATATCATATGTTCAAGATCAAGGAATCCATGTTTAAGGATCAGAGGGAAGCACATTGTTACAGACATAGGAGCTAGCGATGGTCACGGCGCAGACTTGTTAGATTCTTCAAGATGGGGGTTGAGAAGGGTTTTCAGTAGCAAGATCAAATGCACATGCAAAGCCGTCGTGTTAGGGGTTTTATGAATTCGAAACGCGTTCAATTGTCAATGAAGATGTTGGTGATGCAAAGTAATAGTTTCTAGTTCACGGTTGGGATGAAGTTGAAAAGGAGGTTTTACCGAACTTCTACCGCCTAGACCGTCCCTTACTTGGCGCCAATTGAGAGACGTCATCCTTTGTCTTCTCAATCTGCCTGTCCTCTTTCTACAAAATACATTGTTTCGGCTTTTCGAGACATTACAAATTATGAGATGGATCAGGCACAGGGCGGAATACCTTCAAGAGGTCATACGAGAAATAAATCAGCAGCGAAAGGTAAGCGCGTATTGTCCAGAGTTGTAATCGTTGACAACCCTTCTACCTCAGCTGCATCAGTGTCATCAGTATCAGTGCCACAAACATATGAAACAAGACCAGCAAAAACGGAAGGCATCGATTTCATTGTGTTGGACTTGCGATTTCTTATTTCCATATATCATACGTCACTTTCCGCGAACTGTTAGAGCTTGAAAAACACAAGATGGATTGCCACCTATCGCAGCGATCTCACGGCCATCTCACGGCCATCTCACGTGTATCGGCCTACACCACAATGCCATTCACTAACCCTTTCCGCTCCGTAGCTTCTCGGCCCAGATCATCAACCAAGGGACCGTTAGACGCAGATGAGTACGTTCCCAAGTGCATAAACTGGAAACATGAACAAAAGGACTAAACCAGCCCGCAGCAATCCCCTGACCTCACCCACTGAAATAACAACACAAGCCAAGCGTCTCGGCGGCATCTCAAGCCAAAATGCAAGCCCACGCACAAGTCTATCACAGACCCGGTCTCCGATCCGGACCTCAGCGCCCCGGCCCGAGATCACAGTGACCAGGCGAGACCTATCATTCCTCCTAAAGCCAGAGATCTACCACCAGATCTCACCACTAACCATCCCGCCTCCCTTCCGCAACCCATCTCGGCAACCAGCCAGCGACACGCCCATCCCCACCCTGCTTTCCAACGGGCACTTCCGGGCCGCCGCCATCTCCGCAGCACAGCAACTCACAGGAACAACAGCCTCAAAACCCCCCTTATCCCCGACTGATCACGCCCGCATCTTCGACCTGCTGTACGTCAGACTATCATGTCTCTGCCTCATCGACTCCGTGCCTCTCGCCGCGCAGGAAGCGAAAGCTTTAGAGGACCTTAACTCGGCCTTCTACGCGGACGCGGACTCAGGGACGCATCTCGCCCCCTGGGCGCTACGCATCCTCGTCGTGAGACTGCAGACCATCGGCTTCGGCGACCCCCGTCGCGCCGTCATGAGTTATTACGAGCTAGCGCGCGAGGCGCGCTCTGAGATCGTCCGTGCTGGTCGCGCGCACGATCATTCGGCTGCGGAGCTCTGGAAGCGCAGACTTGTTGATCTCGGCATCCGCGTTGCGGGCGCGTTGATCGAGATGGATGATCTGGCTGGTGCTGCGGCGCATCTTGCTTCGTTGGCCGAGGGCGGTGTCGAGGCTGATAGGGAGCGGTTGGCTGTCTGTCGCGCGCTGCTGTGGTTGCATGTTGGGGATGTGGATGCGGCTCGTCGATGTGTGAGTCATGGCGCGGCTGGGGAGATGGCGGAGCGTGTCGTTGATGCCCTTGCGAATATGGCGGATGGCGAGTACGATGCTGCGCTGGAGAAGTGGCGGGTCTTGCGAGATGAAATGAGTGAGAATGGGGTCGAGGATGAGATGGTCGGTGTTAATCTTGCTGTGTGCTTGTTGTATACTGGTCGGATGCCCGAGGTATGTTTACGGTTCTTGTTCGCCTTTGTTCATTCCTCTGCGTCTAATACTGAAATACAAATTCAGGGCCGAGATTTCTTGGAAGGGCTCGTTAGCGCCGGTCAGACTTCACATACGCTGCTCTTCAACCTCACCACCATGTACGAGCTCTGTAGTGATAGGGCAAAGAACCTGAAGATGAGCCTAGCGGAGCGCGTCGCGGAGACGGAGCCTAGGTCTGGAACCGGCTGGGAAAAGACTAATGCGGACTTCAAGCTGTAGTCTTGCAGGTCTTTTCTTCACGATGGGAGTTGGGAAGTTGGACGAATGCATTTTATACGCTTAGCAAGTTACTATAACGAGACAGGACAGAATGATGTCTTCCTCGCTTTGATCATTGATAGCATAGTAGAATCATAGTTCTTGAATTCATCTCAATATTACGTATTACTGACTGTGTGCGTGCACTAGACGGTATATACTATACTATCCGTGCACGCACTATGAAGAGCATGGTATGGGTATCTTCCTAAATATACTGTAACTTCATTGCATGCCGTCCCGAAAACATCCCGAAAAATCATCGATGTGTACGCCTCTGCGTCGTAGCAACATAAACCTTCTGTTGTTGACCTCTAAGGGGGAGCGCTTGTTAGCAACAAGACCACACGCACGAGAACGTGATATTAGCAACAGATATGGCGGCTCTTTTCCAGTCTTAGACTAGCTAGTGTCGGGAACCGGGCTCCTGAGCTCTTGGTTGAAGGCAACAGCCTCAAGCCTCCGTATCGACAGACATTCCAGTATCAGCATTCTCCGAGCCGGAGACAGTGCGCTCCGTAGCGGCCTTGAGCTTCTTAAGTTCCAAGCTCTCCCTATAGCGCCGCTGATTGATATCCCAGGCAACATCCATAACACTTTGCCAGTTATCCTGGACCCAGACGCGGACGGAGTCCTCGTCGAAGAGTCCGTCCTCGTGCTTCAGCGTCGGTGGCGCCACGATGTCGCCGAAGGTAGTGTCACCCTGGATGATGATCTTCTTCAACGCCGCGACGCAGCAACTCCGCTTGATCACGTCGAGGTCCCCCGGAACGGCGCGCTTTATTACGCTGTTCCAGAGTGTCTTGCGCTGATAATCGATACGCCACTCCGCGGCTCGCGCGTGGTAGATTGGCTCAGAGCCTGGGAAGTACTCGAAGGCCTGCTGCCGAACTTCGTCGCGGCTCGGGGGAGTTGTCGCGAAGCGGCCAGAGGCTCGACATGCCGGGAGGTACTCTTCAACCCATTTGCGGAACAGAGGACGATATGCCATTCGTCGACGGTCGTTTGCTTTGAGCTTGCGCTTGTCTATGCCTATCGCTTTCAATTCGTCGTCGCCACTACTTTCGGTTTCCATGGGTTTTGCCCAGAATAAACGGCACGTAGCTGCGTATTCGAATATTTCCTCGTCGGTGGCGAAGGGCTCCTCCCATTGCTTATCATCGAACTTCAAGCCGAGGAATTGGAGAATCTCGGTCGGATCTACAGAAAGTAGGACTCTGGCTTTCTTCTTGTCGACCTCTTCAATCTCTGGGATGCGAACGTAGAGGCCCACTTCGTCAATTGTGAGTCCGCATGGTCGGATCGTAGCCCCAAGTAGATTCCATAGGTCGCCGTGTGCATGCTTGAACAGCATCCACAGGAGGTAGTCGAGTGTTGGGCACACGTGGACGTCCACTTGGATGCACAGCGGCTTGAGCTTAGCAGGTAACTTTTCGTCATTTTCCTCACTCTCAATTCCCCCAGCCTTAGTCTCATCGCCACTGTACAGGAGGTCCTCAGGCCACGGGATCGCTAAAGTTGCCGCGTTCTTATTTTCGCTCTTGTGCTTGATGGCACCAAGTACCCGATAGATCGCCTCTTTCGGCGATTCGGGAGATGGTTTGAATGAAGCAGGTTCCAAGGTTGGAAAGATATCCTTCCGCTCCCATGCGACGAACAAATCGACTTTAACGCTTAGAGTCAGTCTATTTCCCTTCTCGGCACAATATGCAGTTGGTAAGGCGGTTGGCTTCGGGAGTTTGCAGGGCACAGCAAAAGGAGCTCTGATTATTGGCCAAACAACCCAAGAGAACAGTATTTGATATTCACTTACTATCTCCGAAGCTAGTCTTCGCAGGACCTTCGATAGGCGTTGCGACAACCACGAAAAGCTCTCGCAACTTCTCTTGACATCTATCGCGAACGGCACGATAGACTTCAGGTTGCATCCGAGGGGTGAGCACGGGATCAGGACCCGATGCAAAGGCTAGGCCACCCATCCCGCCGCCACAGAAGCTGAAGTCAATCGGTCTCTACTTCTGAGTATTTCAGTTGTCAGATATGCACTCTCTTTTAATGATCAGGAGAATCTGTGAATAAGAAGGACTCTAAAGGCAGTTCATCAGAAGCGTTCCTTTCCATTTGATAACCAAGCCCGGCGAACAAGTCATGGTGACTCAATGCCAGCGCAGGCGTAACTTTGCTACTATCAGGATCCTATTCTCCCGGCGACCGAGTTGCACCAGTCTGCCCGCGGCAGTGACTCAATTATTCAGGAGTTGGTAAACAAGTGGGGCTTGGGTACCGATCTTATTGGCCTATTACAGCGTGACAATATGCTGCTATTTCCAGTAATAGATACGGAGTACAGCGCTGTATCACCTACAGCCAAGGGCTGTTAATGCACCAGGATGGACAGCGATAGAAGATAGAAGAATAGCAAGTAAATGTGAATATTAGCTGAAAACATACCTTGCTGCTTTTGTTCATTTGATGTAAAACTCAATCCAAGAAATCTCTGCTCAACGATGTAAGTCATTTTCTAGGTTCCTGATTTATTAATAATGTCGTCTATGAGTCGATAATGAAATAGATCGTTTGTGGTTGTTTGGCTGTTTTCATTGTAATACGTGGGAACTACGAAGGGATCATGTTGAGATGATTGTGTGTATGTCTCAAGGAGCTCAGGTCGATCAATTCTTCGCGCGCAATATCTCTTCTGAATTAGCAGCTCAAGTAAGATCTTTAACTCGAAAGTTTCGATCACAAGCCATTCGCTAAAGCCTAAAGTGTTCCTGAAACCAACGGCGCATTCATGCGTTAAGCTATAGCCGGCAATTCGCTTCCTACAAGAATATGTTATGTTGATGGAAGCTTGCGGCCTCTACTCGGCACGCGAACAGACTACCATATAGAACTTGCTGCTCGTTTTTCACCTCTCAGCGTGCATCCGGGACCGCTGAGTCGTCGGCACCATCCATAGACGGCCCAGGCCAAGCCGTCATAGCTCATTTGCTGTTGATAGATAAACCATGATGATCCCACAACTGCGGCTGTGATCATGAGAAATATGTAATTTCATGGAGTAGCGGGACGGTGAGCGAGAGTGCCCCACGGGCATCGTCAGGCCGGTCTCGTACCCGTTCGTCTCAGTCTAGTACTCGCTCATCCTAGATCAGCTGTCCGCGTACGTGTTGTGCATAATCATGTGCCAAATTTCGGGTTCTCTCATCCCGTTCATCTGCCGGGCTCTCTTGCCATAGGCCATGTACCTCCCAAAACTACATAGCTCCCACGATAGGCGGTTGTTGATGGGGTAGCGACATTCAGTATACCTATGGCTTTTGGCGTCCATCCTCAACAACAGCCTCAGGGTCGGGATGTGCCTTTCTTGCCATCAGGGCTCTTGTTCGTGACAGACTTAAAATAATCCACAGTGTAATAACATTATACGTTTTAAAAGCCCTCGAGCAGTAAAGCACGTACAACTTGGCAAGGCATTCGCAGAACACCTTAGAGTCCAGATATATTAAGTTAGGCCAAGGCAGTAATTGCTCCCATGCCGAGGAGATCGATGCTAGACTAAACCTCGTCGTCCCTACGCATATCGCAATCACGATTGTAAGGGCTAACGATCTAGGCTGATTATCCTAATTCTCCGTCCCTAAAGCGCCACTATTATCCTACGTCCTGGTCTCCCGAGGGTGACAACCCAAGAAGCAAAGGTTGGACTTATCAAGTTCTGCTATTTATATTCTCCCTAGAGGCTTTTCTCCGCATCTGCTTCGGGCGTTGGCCACTGGTCTTTTTGTTTTTCGAGACTTGTAATCCATCTCCCTGTCGCCCGTCGTCAAATAACCAGGAATCTAGTCAATATATAGGTCAACTCCATCATTCTCATCAAATAGCCATGTGATTCTACCTATCTGGACATTATGTAACTAATCAGCACAATTTATCACATAAGATAGGACTTTGAACGGAACCTGGATGTGACTTGTAGAAGAGAAGCTAAAGACAAGGTTTCGTAACCCAGCGAAAGGTTGATGTGGCCAGTATCATGTGACCTGACAACGATCCCTCTGGAGCTGTAATCGGCGGTTCTGCAGCTAGCTCTGTAGGTATTAATGGTGTGTTGTTGCACCTGTACATACCAGGACTTGTGGGAAGGTACGAAGGACAGTGCCATATGGCTACCCCTCACGGTGACTGCATGTCAACTACCTCCATTCCCTGAACAACATCAATTATCCAATTGCAGACATTACAGACTAGTCCATGACCAGAAAGCCAACACTGCTATCAGCTAGGACCGCGGTCGCTTCTATCCATCCTTTTTCTCGATTTTCTTCCCGATTACCTACAAATTTATGGCCTAGGGCCTCGTCGAATACCTAATGAGCCCAAAGAACGATGGAGTCGGCATCTCCGTGCAGCATTGCCCAGGATGTTGTTGGAATGTTGCAAAAGAGAAGCCTATAATTCGCAGGTTTTCAACCTCTCAGTGCGCCCTTATTCGTAACCGATTTACGTAATAATGGCATAAATTTTATAAGGTTTTGAATAGAAAAGTAGAATGTAAAAATGTGCCTAGGGCCAGGGAAAGCTAAGACACATACAACTTGGCAAGGCATTTACAGGACATGTTGGAGTCTAGATATACTTATTTAGGCGAAGGCGGCAATTATCGCCATACCGAGGAGATCGAAGCTGGACTAGGCGCTGTAGCAGAATTCTTTGCTCTCAATTTTCAAGCCTGAACAAGACTTATTGTAACCCGGATAATCAAGTGATATCTACCGGGTAAGAGTGTTAATGCCAGCTGAATAATTATAGTATAGAGCTAGAAATAATTAATACATATTCTTCTATTTTAGCACTATCAAAGCTGAGTAGATTTTAAATTGAACAACAGGGAGTTCAAAGCTAAGGTTGCAAGACCCTCAGATTTGCAACGTAGTTTTCCTGACTGTAGAGCACTATGTCCAATAACACAGAGCTATGTATATTTGTGGAAACGTCCAGAAGGCCAATGAGATTCTCGAGGTCAAAAGTGCTAATAGCGAGGCTGTCAAGATCGACAAGAGAGTTGTCAGCTCCAAGTACAAGTGGATACAACCACAAAGGACAAAGAGAATCGCGTCCACGAAGGCAGTTTAGAGACCTTCACGTAACAATGAGTGTCTACTGCCTACCTCAAGTACAGGGTTCTAACATATGCAGTGTAAATGTTGGTATGTTGAGAGAGCCGATCGCCTCAATTTACCAATAGATCTTTATTGATGTTAGGCTTATACTGGCATTATTCAGCTGGCATTAATACTCTTATTTGACAAATATTACTTGATTATCTGGATTACATTAGGAATTATTCGGGGACACGCAGAGCATGTCGCAATAGTCAGATACTCGTGAGGAGATGTGTTGATTGTAGGTGGGGGCAGTGTGGTCAGCATAATAGCTCATCTTGGGCTTGGAAATGGATGAATCAGAGGCGTCTCGGTATTTCACGTTTTGGGATCCAACAAGGTCTCATGGCAGGATATAATCCGTAACATTGATGGGGTATTTGATGATTCCCTGAGTTGTGTCGATGGTGTGATGCTAGGCACGATAGCGCTCTCGTGTAGCCATCCCTAATATGGTGCCCCAGACTCCTCCGTCTCGCGGAGTATCATAGGCATCTACCGAGCGAAGCTCATAAGACTGACTGCACACATCGTCTGAAACGAAGACCTGGGCAATAAGGTCTGAATATTTGCCTTGAGTAACAGCGCGAGGTGGAAATAGGTATGACTGGAATAATGCTGGCTCGGGCTGAGACGAGGCTTTCGGTTGATTCTTCGTATTCACTGATAATTCACCCTTGCAGCCGAGAGCAGCAACGAACGGAAGAGCGCCCGTGTCTCTTCCGCAATGGCACGCGCGTCACAAGTTGTAAAGCACTTGCCGATAAAGACCCAAAAATATTGAGTCACTTACCATACACCATGTATACTATAACCATCGTCGCGACCAACACGACATGCTATTGCCTTACGATGGAAGCAAACCATGCTAAATGTGATATACGTAACATCCAAAATTTCCACAGCGATTAGATTGGGTCAAAAAAACCCTCACAAAGCCTTTGCTGACACAATTTTCACCTTCCATCGAAATGCTTACCATCACGAAATTAGCGCGAAGGTCTTGATAGATTTTTGAGAAGTGAGTTCGAAAAAACCATCTTGGAATGTAAACTTTAAGCTCGCAGCGTAGGAAAGGCGTGTGGATCTTTCGGTAGGGTTGGTGAAGGTCTCAGGTTTCTCTTGGCACTCAAGTTTCATGTCTTCATACCTGATGAACTTGTCCAGTACTCAAAAACGTTATCATTCGCGTCAGGCACCAGCCTACGGTAAGGGTCGATGTCGGTGATCTCATCTACTTTTGATTGTAATTCCCAAATTTTTTCCTAGCAAACTTGTCAATAGCCCAGCCGTCAAAGTAACACGAAGAGACCATCTGCGAACTTGTCTACTAATGTTCCAAAGACGATGCCTTTAGTGCTTGGAGTGAAATGCATGCTGTAACTGGGTAGGAACTTTAATGTTTTCCCCCTAGAGATATTTAGATAACGTGTTAACGATCCTCAAGTCTACGACACCACTAAAGTGATGCCGATAGTTCCGTTCCTGCTGTTTAAGACCTCGGTTGTACCTGAAAGTTGATGCCTTCCAGTCAACCGAGTGAAAGCGCTCACCCGGGACATATTACGCAAAGATATCGCCGATAAGTCAACGGCGACTCTGAATGCGGGCCATGTTGAGGTGTGCAACATAACTACGTGGCTCCCCCGGATTGGCAATGTCGTTTCCCAGACTTTGTGATAGCTTGCTTGACTGGCTTGAAGGGTAGTAAAATCAGTGAAAAGAAACTCTTGTCCCGGTGGCTTTGTGGAGATAGTGCCCAATAACGGATTATGCGTCTCGGATACCGAGCGGCGATGAGAAAACTGCGGGACTATGCAAAGACCGAATACCGGAGCTATACCGCGTTGAATAGATTGATGGTCCCAAGAATGCTCTTAGTGGGTGGGTGTGCATCGTCCGTCGCCCCACCTCCTCTCCGACGCGTGAAGAGCTTGTCACTGAAGGGTCGGAGGTCCGTTGGTGCCGTGCATAAGAGAGCTTAAAGTATCTGTATCATAATTCTTGCCGCCAAGGCAGTGGCGGGTAACAGAACGAAGACTTGAGAATATAAACCTAATTCTTGGAATGGAACATAAAGCACGAGTGGCCCTGCTCGTCGGGTTTGGAATTTTAATCGTAGTTATATTTGCCGGGGCATAACCGTAGTTCTGGGGGGAAGGTTTGTTCAAGACAGGTAAGTTTCTTCTTGTTCTAGCTGCAGCGAACGATGGCTGTTGCATAAAACCATTAGTATTTCCCCCCCTAGTTGGCGTTGTGAAGGCCACGACCTATGGGAATGCGAAACACCATAGGATGTAACCGTCTCATTGGAGTCCTCGGAAGGGTACTAGATTGACACTTGTATAGGACCTAATCAACGTCAGGCTCTCCATTTTGTTCCGAAAAAGCATAAGCACTCCGAATCCTGGATATATACGATTGAACGCTATCGGCATTGAAGACGGCATGTGTTGTCCGTGGGATACACTAAGCCTCAAGAATGTAGCAAAGGAGTGCATTTTTTTCTCAGCATGGTTTTTGAGCGCTCCCGGCGTGAAAATCAACCGTAGGAAACATCATACTTTTTAAAAAGTAGCGTGATATGATTGTGTCAGTCGGCCAATATGAGTGGTTTGGGTTCAGGATAGGGTATCCGATCAAGTGAGGTTACCTCGAAAAGTAATTAGGCCCATCCGGGTTTTGGGCACAGCCAACTAACATGGAACACGCTCGCTGTCTAAGCTGTTTGAGGGATAACTTGTTCGTATGTAAGAGCATTCTTCCTATATCGCCAATGATTCGATTCTGATAGCGATCACGAGGGCATCGGACAAGGACAAGGGAGGGTGGATTCTTCCCCAGGACATGAATCGTGACCGCCTTTCAGAGCTGATGAAGGGACCTGGAGAGTGGGTTTGCTGAAACGGCTTGCTTTTCGAGGCATCCTCTCTAAATGTATAACGGGTAATTACTTAGAGTTAGGTCCACACCCGACTTTCTAGGGACCAAGGCTCTACGTCAGTATCGTCCTATTTCGATCATCGTAATCATTTGTTATGGACTAGGTGTGCGGCTCAATGGACGGGTTTCCATATTAGGTAATTCAATCCCGGACTAATATCTTCGCACCAACGGATGAATGAAACGAGGCGAGCGAGGTACGTAGATTGGCGTTCTTTTTTCGGATACCCCCACGTCATCGACAACCAAAATGCAAAGCGGCCCGGACCATAAAGTTGGGCGCAAAATCTACGCCCGAAACTGCTTGACTGAATCCTGAACCTCGCGAGCTTCGGTCCTGAAAGTGTAAAGTAGGTTAGCGTATCTGGAATTAATAAGCTGGTTCGTGGATCAGCCTTGCTCCGTATGTTGTGTTTGAAGCTTATGGTCGAGCGTCATGCATGAGATCATCGGGAATTACACGGTCAGCGAAGTGAACCGTGAACACGACGGCGCCTCAACTACAACGCGTAAGTAGAGAGGAGCTATGGAAGTGGAGAAATCCCACATCGGATTGCATCGGACAATACAGTATATAAACCAGGGTCTTTTTCTGGGGGTGACTCCATAAACGGCTGGCCAATTACAGCCCTGGTATTGCACTGTTTTGGGAAGGCCAATGAGACAATTGGCACCGTTGTCGACGTTGTTGAACTGGCAGAAACAAGCATTTAGCGGCTGCGGTGGGAACCATAATTCCCTCAAAAACGGGCCAGTAAGAAGGCTAGTCTGCTTTCTGAGTGACATTGGATGATGCAGAGGAAGTATTCTAGAAGGCGTTAAGATTCTCAGCCGTATATGCCAGACGCAAGTTGATGGCTGCATCACTGGTTATTATTACATGGTCTGCCAGCCGACTCGCTTGCATTGCACAAATCGGATGCGTTCGGGGTTGATACCGCTGATGTGTGCTTACGTTCTACCGTAAGTGAGATGAGGCATGTACGTAGCATGATGTGTCTCTGTGCCTGTGTGGGACATTGTGGCGGATGATTCCCACTGAAATCAAGAAAAGAACGGTGTGTGCATTGGTAACATAGGTACTCCGTACCTAGGTAGTTATTGATTGTTGTAAATGATGATGATAGTTCGGTGGCCGGGTGTTTGTTTGCCACGTTCGCGAATTATAATTTGGCCGAGAGCGACTTGAAAGTAGGGATAGCTAATGATGTTGCTAAAACCTACAAAGGACTAAGGCAGATGATACACTAAGTAGGCAAGCTAGGTGCGCTAAAGTAGCTGCTGGGACTGGGACGGATCACAACGAAGTGCGAGGTCGCCTAGGTAGCTAGGTAGCTAGCTACATACATGTAACGTAAGTATGAAGGTATTCCACGCACCTCCGCGGGAGCGTCAGGTACCTTGTGGATACTTCCGGCGTTGCTGGCTTTAATCCCCGTTTCGGCACCGAGAGCGAATCGCATCGTGGGTTGTAAGTTAAAATCCCCTCTTGTGCAGGTACCAAGCACCAAGCACGGAGTACAATCTGCACGACCGCCTAAGGTATGGCCTAAGAGAGCTTGCAGCCCCCAATCCCGGGCCCATACGAGGCCGTCAGTCGCTACCGATCAATGGGGCTGCTTCTGGCCTTCCAACAAAATGCCTCACTACTGAAGCAGCAAATAACACCATCAATATACCGCCTGTACTAAGACTGGTAAATCCAGGGGTTCCAGGGTTTCGTACCGCGACTTGGGTCTTGTGCCTCTCCCGCGTACAGTATCCTCCAACCTCACACCGCAAGCGTGCTTGTAAGATAACCTATAAATCCCGCTTCCCTCTGCCATCTTGCCTCCCTTTTCTCTCTCTTATTCCAGACTCGAGCGTTTACAACTTACTCGCCAAAAACCACTTCTCTCCACTCTACCTACCAAACCACTTAGCCTCGAGCTCGTTTTGACTCGTCTGTCCACGACACCAGCTCTAAAAAAAACACCAATTCAAAACACCAAGATGCCTTCCCAGAACATCAACGACTACTTGGCTGCCAAGCCTGTCACCTTCAACATCAAGACCAGTGGAGGTTCATGGAAGTGCCAACTTCACTCCAACAGAGCCGCATAGTAAGTCTCATATATTTATTATTGTACACCATTAGTTTTAATGATCTTGTCCCCGATGACTGCCATCATTGCTTGGGCTTCGCTTCATTGGGAGAGAAACGAGTCCTAACCAACTCTCTCATAGTGAGCGCACCAGATCTACGGAAGCCACATCACCCGCTCCGGGCATCACCCGCACAGACTCCGGACTCTCCACTACGTCGAGCTCCTCATCTAGCTCTACAAGCTCGCACTAGATCAAAGGTCCTCCGGCCCCCGTCCCTGGGCCCGCTAGGGACTGAATCCCCAACTGCATGCTTGAAATCTAAGCCAATTGGACGAGCCTGCATCTGGCAAGTGGCCGGTTCCGCCGGGTCCGACGAAAAGCTTATTGCATGCGTTGTGTAACCCAAAGATGCAGCCTCTACCCACAAAAGGGAGGGTGCATCCATCATGATGTTGTCCTCCATGCGGGACCAGCAGGAATGATGCGGGATCGGAGGGTCGGAGCAAAGTCAACTTGCCTTTTTCTTTTTTAACTTTCCCTTGTACCTATGCATTTACAGTGGAGTTTCTGTGCGCAAATCGGCGTTTTGAATGGGAGGTATACCTGACAGGCTCAATGACTTAGGATAATGAGGCGTTTGGCATATCCAAACGAACGACGCATTACGGCTTGGGAATGAGCACAAGCTCTAAAGAGTCGATAGTGTATGTATGAAAAGTTTAGCTCAATGGAGATGAACATGGTTCCTACAATGCAGTATCTTGCTCTTTCGATTAAATTGACCCTACCTACTTGCCCCGTGCCGAATAGTACAGCTTCGCGGGGCATCGGGCGTACCTATTGCGTTTATTTCAAACCATAAAGTACCTACTAACCACAGGTATCGTACATGCAGTAGGGGCTCTACAGTAACGAAAATAAGCAAATAAAATATGTATGACAATACAATTGTCTACAGAGTTGAATTCAGGTATCGGTAGTACCCCGCGCCCCGCATCCCACCAATTGGGAAAATGAATAGCACTGGCGCGAACATCTTCACGGGATCTGCTGTCTCTTAAGTACAAACTTTCGACGAACTGTTTCGGCTGCAACGACTTAGGTAAGCCATGTTAAGCTCCAGCTCCGATTTAGTTATGCAACGATCAGCCAAGGCTGTAAAATCCTCCTTCTTACCTACCTAGGTGGCTAAACGGCTGCCTTGACCAAGGGGCTGAGTGTGAGTGGTACGTAACCACCTTTGAATCTTGGCCACCGAAGACTATCATGGACAACGCCTGGGAGAATCCCTTTTTCTTTTTTTCTTTTTCGTAATACCCTATCTTTATAATACCTAAGATTGCTCTTCGAGAGATGTATTGAATTTATTTTTACACGCAGAAGTAAAAAGTGTATACCTGATTATCTGCGTGCGTACCTAGGTAAGGTTCGATACGAACGAAAAGGGAAAGAGGGAAATCCTTCCCCAACTCTCTCCAATCCCTCCTCCACCATCCCGACTCCTCCCCTCCTCATTCTTACCGCACACTTTCTCTCTCTCACAAACCCTTCTTAAACCCCTCTCTCCCTCTGTTCTCGGGCAGCACAGCGGACATCGCAATAGAGGAACTGTACCGGTCGAACGTGGCATCGCGGCTGCCGCAGTTTTACAGAAAATGCCCATGCCCATAGCCGCTAAGGGTGAGTGACGAATTGAATGAATTGAATTGAATCCCCCGGAAATGATCCTCCCCCCAACCCCACGTCGAACTACCTACCCATCCACTACGAATCACAGCTGCCTGCTTGGTCGCTCAAGGTGGCAAAGGAGCTCGAGCACTACGCAAGCAAGCTGCTTCCCCTTCAATCTATGCTCTTCTAACGTGTCACCTTCTCGCCTCATACTCCTGACATATCGGGATTTAATTGCAGCTTGATTTCATTTCATTTCCTCCGACCCATCTTGCTTTCAATGCTGCATCATTAATTTGGTCACAACCCATAATCCCCATAGCTTCCTTCACCTTCCTCCATTCGCCACCCACCGCGTTGTTTACCATACCCATCATGCCACCTTTTAACAGACCTTTTAACGGACCTCCTACAGCGGGCATAATCGCCGTCTCGTTTGCCGTTGCAGCTGCCATCGCCATCTATGAATCTGAGGAGCTACAGCGCATAACCGAGGATCTCCGACGCCGCATTGCCATCGCTTTGCACAGATTCGGCGACAGCATCACCCCCCAAGAACGAGAGAACCTGTTCAACCGACCCGAAGATGCCGAAGGGTTTCTTGAATCGCGCGGCCTAGGACGCGGGAGCGTGCCGGGCGTCGACGCCGATGCCGAGAGCCTCCGCCGCCAGCGAGAGGAGCTCATGTACTGGAACGCTGTCCGCGAGTCTAAGAAAGAGGAAGAGAGGAGAAACCGTCCTCGGCGCTCGACGGGTTCATTCGACGACTTCTTGAAGAAGGACGAGAACGCCGGAAACGGCGCCTTCATCTACCAAACCGGGTACGCGCCTGTAAATAACGAAGGAGTGGTTCGCCGGCGCGGTACTGATGGTCTGCGGGGCCTCAACTTCTCCATGGTTACGGACCCGTTCGCGGATGAGCACGGCATCGAGAGCGATATTGCGTTTGAGAACAGCCTGATAGAGCCCGGCCGGGACGAGATGTCGGATATCTACAGCGCAACTGATATCGGCGCCGACCACTCTTCGCGAACTATGTCACCCCAGCAAGCACCGCCAGCATTTACTCCCATGTCCCCATCCGCATTCCCCGCTCTCGTCGACGTCGCCGACGCACTCCCAGTGGACCCGCAGCCAGAGACCGAATCACAAAAGCAGTCTTCACCACCCCAACAGCACCCGACGTCTTCTGAATACGAACTCGCTCTTGACGAGTACATGACCGCAGGCCAGGAAGCCGAAGCCGAAAATGAAGGCGCCCCTAAGGACAATGTGTACAGCTCTATCCAAGCATGGGCACAGAACAGCGCATCACACCATGCAAGCTTCTACTCGCCGCTCCCGGCCTCCCCGGCGCCTCCCGCGTCCGAGGCAGGTACTGATGCCGAGCTCATCACCGACGGCGAGCTGACGCCCACGGACTCAGCCTCGCTCGCAGGATCCGGCGTTGACGTTGCGAATGAGGTCGTCTCGTCCCGGTCGTTCGAGGATGATGTCATGAGCCACAGTAGCGGTATGGACACACCTACGAGCTGGACAGATGTCGAGAGCGCGATTGCAGAGAGTGAGGGCGGTGTGCATGCTTGATTATTTGCATCGACTTGTGCTTGAGAATTTTGAGAGCAGACCTTGTTACAGATAAAATGTGTTTGTGTCAGACTCCCTGTGCGTATGATCGCATAGAATTCAGTCGATATCATTGGGATTTTACATGAGATTTTTTGGCATGGCGTTAAGGAACGGGAATCAAGACACGGCGGCTTGGTATACAGTAGCCATTGCCCCCCTTCATTTGGATGTTCTTTATTCTAGCATAATATAGGATGGAAATATGCGTGTTCTCCTAATCGGGTTAATTTTTGATGACATGAGATCCTTTGTGTGATGTCCTCTTCACCGGTGTTGCTACTGCTTCCTGCTTCAGATTGCATGTACGGCAGGTGATTACCGGTAGACTGTAGATGTATAGTAGTAGTTGGCTAGGGATAGGGATGGATAGTGTAGAGGGGACTACGCGTAGACACTGAAGCGAGGACATGAACGATTGCGTGCGTCATGATATGCCGCAATTAAGTTTGGCCTTAGGAATTATGGAAATTTCAGTTCTAAAAGGCCTATTGTGGTTTAAATATAGTACTTCGTAAATTGCGAGACACGGAGGAATGTACCCCTGCACGATACCAACACATTCCCATTCTCAAAATATATTCATACTCTAGATAATAGATTGTCTTACTTCCTAGCCGTTGTCAAGTACCGCGAAACATGTCATATTAGTATAAAACGCAAATCAGCACGTGTGAGGGAATCAATTTGATTCAGGACGTGGATTGATGTTAATGTACGTAATGTACGGGTTACATCCTCGTAATGGGCGATTGATGATGTTTGCACTTCTTTTAAAGTTAATGTTGGTCACTAACGGACGAAGAACAAATACATTTATGCTGTATTGCTATTCATATAACCCAAGAAAACTTTTCAATTGGTTATCTGTCGCGGAGTAGCGCAGGGCTATACAAGTTATATATATACCGTTAATCCTCACGGAGATCAACGGTGTCGTTTTTTCTCCGTCATATTATCAAAATAACGGCTTTTCTCGATAACTTGCTTCCAGCTACCTCGACCTCATCTCGCCCTCATTACCTAGGTTAATGTGGCGAGCCGTCGGCATGGGTGCCAATTCCTGATCGCTTATAGGAAGATAGGGGCTATCATGGCCGCGCCATCCGATGTCTTATGTCAGAAGTCACCGTGGCGAGCGGCTCGATGAATGAAGGTCTTCGGTGATATATAGCAAGCAGGTCTTTGGCCAGTAACGTGAAAGGTGGCTTCCAATATACACGGAAATTTTGCCTACTATATCCTAGGCCACTATACCCTTGAGTGTAGAGCTTACCGCAGTATTGGTATGTTATTCATACCTTGGAACTATCATTAATGCCTCATAGCGGAAGTTAAGCGCTCACGGATTTCCCCTAACTGTTTTCAAGGCCCAGCGGTGTTCTTCAGAACCCCGATATGCACCACAAAACCGGTGTTCGCGCGTAACTCCTCCGACAGCGCTTCCTCGGGCACGCGCCAGACGCGGAAGTGCTTGCTGAACGCCTTGATCCAGCCTTCGAAGATCTCCGGATCTCGTAGCTGCTGCGCGACGATACAAAGGGCTGGAGTTGCCGCCTCATCACTTTGGCCGTTAGCTTCTTCTCGGTTGCGCTGCCGTAGACCGCAGGCATCAGTACATGTCTGGACCAGAGGCTCGATGAGTGTTTCGTTGTAGATGCAGTCACAGGCGATTACGGCGTCAAAACTAGTGACATCCTGTGATCCTGTGAGAGAGGTTGTCACTTCATCCAGCTCCCAGTCGAGGGGCGTAAAGCCCAGGTTGACGGGGTTAGCTGTTGAAGACGATTTTCCTTTGCGTTTCTGAGACGACGTCTTTTTCTGGGTGACGAGGTTCTCTTCCAGATTCTTCTCAACGAGTCGTGCTACGTATGTCTGGTCCGTAAGAACATAGCGCGATACAAGAGGAGATAGAACTAGGCCGACGAGGCCGGAGATCCCACATCCTAACTCAAGCACGCTGCTAGAGGATGAGAGGGCCCCTGTCTTCCATAGGAGGTTGTCAAGGGAGCCCAGCCACGAAGCCACTAATGGTGTGATTTTCCACTATACCCCGGACCTTCAATCAGCGTGGCACATGCATAAGCGTTACAGCGGATCATCCGGAAGTTCGACGCCAAAGGTATTATATAATGAAGCCTTGGCCATCACAGTGGGGAAATAGACCGGACAAGCCACGGATGACAACTCACAAGAACAGCACCAGTAGTACTACCTGGACGGTTTAAGATGGTTGGGGATTGATGGATGGTATAGTCTTTACCACCGATAGTCAGATCAATGGTTGTAGCTTGAGAATCCACGAATCCAAGGTTTTGAGAGGGGATCTCCTGAGAGAAAAGTAGGAAGGTCTCTGATGAGCACTGGTTAGCAGTGCCTGGTTGTACTTACTGGACCCATTTCAACTCGCCTTCTTCCGGATCTTCGATCTCAGGCCCGAGGAGGTCGAATAGGCCGCCGAGAGCCATGTGGAACAATAGTCCGTCACTGGTTCGGCAAAATGTATGTGACGGTAGCCGAAATGACTTCACAGCAAAAATGAGATGGCGCAATACTTCGTGCTAAGGTGGCACGAAATCAACGGCGATCTTCTCAGGGCGCTGTGATCTGATATGAAATGATCTCACAGTTTTAGCTAAATCGACGAATGTCGAATAAAAATTTCTCGGTGCTGTTTCACTCAGAATGTATCTAGAGTGCGGCTGCAAGATATTCTTGATCTAGACTTCTTGGCTGGAATCCTCCACTCTTAATGAACTAAGGACTGTAGTCAAATCGAGGTGCTACTGTTCCATTCTCATTCGCCGTCTACTGACGAGGTCAAGCGACCAGACTTGTAACCGGGTTTCAAAATAGAAAACCCAGAGAGATGGATTCAGCGAGTGTATTTGACCAATGGAGGCACAGATGCGCTGCTTCTTAGCATATAAACTAACACCCCAACAGATCTGGGCACTTTCTCGCCAAGACCCGCGGTTACCTACCTAGTAAATAGATAGCGCACAGAGGCATTTAAGAGTTGAAATTTGTAGAATGCAGGATTCTACTTTCGGAATGTTGTTCGTCGAAAAAAAAGTCTTTCTGATGTGGTAGTATCAGAGTTATTTTGTCTACTCGAAGCCTCATTGGCTATGAAAAGGGCTATTAGTTAGGCATGTTGCATGGTATTGTTACAATAAGTTTAGACCACCTCCCAATCGGGAAAGACTCGAAATACTTTTCTTCTAATCGTGAATAGATATCAACAACCTGCCTAGGTACTTACTTGCCTCGGTAGCAGAGATACCGTGCAATAAGTGGATTTATAGCAGCGCATTGCAGATATTGTGTTGCATTCTGCTAGTTATTCGAAAAGCCTCGGGAGTCTCGCTGTATCCTTGTCTTCTATTTCTGGCTATACTTTCCAGGTGAGTTCGGATCTCTGTCAGTACGTGACTAACTAACTAGTGCTGTCAGTACCTAAGCTTATGCATAGGTATACGACGGTGAAATGCAGGTGACGGCGATGGTGACGCCACAATGCCGATGGCCCTTTTTCAATAGGTATTGCATGCTTTAGTTAACTAAGGCGAGTATCTAGGCAAGAAGGTCGGGTGGATGCCAATGAGTGCCGAGGCGCGTCCATTCCTGTTTGGGGCTAAGGCATCAAGGCCATCGGCGTCGCTAGGAGCACAAGGGCCCCTCCCCACCTGACAGGGGGTGTCCACACAAAATGATCAACTAAACCAACTAAACCGCTATCTGGCGGCTTCAGCTGTAGGGTTTCGTCATGGGACCGGCTAATGCCTGGGTCGGGGAGGCAAGCTTGGCCCAGCACTTTGCGCTTGGTGGGAGCAACAGCATTGTAGCACCGGCAACCTTCCCCAAACGGTGACGACTGTGGCAGGTCCATCACGTATCCCATCCTCAACACCCGCGTAGTGTAAAAGCGAACCCGTCCCGAGAGCATTCCCGACCTGCATTGTCCACCTATTATCTCAACTATCTCGACTACCACTCCCTCCCTCTAATGAACCACGACATGGTGATGTGATATAGCACAGCGCCAACCAGTTTCATCAAGACTCCGCAAACGTCCGTCCGTCACAGTATCCACGCTTTGTTAGCACTCGCATCACGACCCTACTAATAGGTATGTTGCTCGCACGCCACTCACCACTCACCACTCTGCTGGCTGCCTAGCCAGATAGTTGACATGAACAACATCTCACTAACCATCGACCAGATACCCCGAGGTACCCTCTGTTTTGACCACATCTTCTCCTAATTCCCCCTCAGTCTATCACACCATGGTACACCGCGAGTGGCGTGAATCCAAGCTTCGGGACCAAGTCCTGCAACCCAAGAAGTCCATTCGTGGCCCCTTCTCTATCGAGTCCCCCGGCGCCCCCGACATCAAAGGCGAGACAAAACCTCGTCGACATCCTTTAGCCAAAGATGGCTTGATAACAAAACCCGCCGATAACATCTCTACCGCCTACGAGCTCATGCGCGTCAGTGTAGCCAAGTATGGCAACGCAAAGTGTATGGGCTCGCGACGCCTCATCCGTACTCACCAGGAGACCAAGAAGATCAAGAAGATAGTCGATGGCAAGGAGCAGGAAGTCGACAAGGCCTGGACCTACTTCGAACTCAGCCCCTACGAGTACATCACATTCAATGACTACGAAGCACTGGCTCTTAACGTCGGCTCCGGTCTGAGGAAGCTCGGCATGGAAAAGGGCGACAGGGTACACATCTTCGCTGCCACCAGTGCCAACTGGCTAACTACATTCCACGCCGCTGCCTCGCAGTCCATGGCCGTTGTCACTGCCTACGACACACTGGGTGAGGAGGGTTTGCGGCACTCTATGGTGGCCACGGGAGCTAAGGCTGTCTTCCTCGACCCCCATCTGCTACCTACACTGGGCAATGTGCTCAAAGAGGCGAAGGAGGTGCGCTATGTAATATGGAACAGCCAGAATCAAGTCAAGCAGGAGCACATCAACAACCTCAAGAGCACCTATAGCCACATCACCGTCTTGAGTTCCAAGGAGCTCGAGAAACTCGGCAGGGATAACCCCTTTGACCCTATTCCTCCCACACCAGAGGATCTCTGTTGTATTATGTACACCTCTGGATCTACGGGTACGCCCAAGGGTGTGCCCCTCAAGCACAAGGCCCTCGTTGCCGCAGGTATGTCAATTTGCCGGGAACAAGGCGCTGAATACTGACTCTTGTTTCTAGTTACTGGTGTCAGTGTAGTTGTGCAGCCATATATCGGGCCTGGCGACGGTCTCTTGACCTATCTCCCCTTGGCCCACATTCTGGAACTAGTATTCGAAAATGCATGCTTCTATTGGGGAGCGACGATGGGATACGGAAATCCGAAGACACTTTCTGACAACTCCGTTCGCAACTGTGCCGGTGATATCCGTGAATTCAAGCCCTCCGTTCTCGTCGGTGTACCTGCAGTCTTCGAAACGGTTAAGAAAGGTATTACTGCAAAGGTCAACGCCGGCGGCCCCGTCGTCCAAAATATGTTTTGGGGCGCCCTCGGCTTGAAGAGCAGACTCATGTCTATGGGCCTTCCCGGCGCTGGGTTGCTTGACTCCGTCGTTTTCAAGAAGATCAAGGAAGCTACAGGCGGTCGCCTCAAACTCTGCATGAACGGTGGTGGCCCTATCTCGAAGGATACACAGCGCTTCATCTCTATGGCCATTGCACCCATGATTATTGGTTATGGTCTCACTGAAACTACCGCTATGGGCACCCTTATGGACCCGTACGAATGGTCTTCCGAAAGCATTGGTGCTATGCCGGGCTCTATTGAGATCAAGCTCGTAGACTTCCCTGACGCTGGATACTACGCTACAAATAAGCCCAATCCCCAGGGCGAGATCTGGATTCGAGGCCCCAGTGTTCTAGAGGAGTACTATCAGAATGAAGAAGAAACCAAGGAGAACATAGCTGATGGTTGGTTTAAGACTGGCGATATTGGCGAATGGGACGCCGATGGCCACTTACAGATCATCGACCGTAAGAAGAACCTAATCAAGACTCTAAACGGTGAATACATCGCGCTGGAGAAGCTCGAGTCTGTTTACCGATCTGCCTTCGTTGTCGGCAATATCTGTGTTTACGCGGATCAAAATAAGGCGAAGCCCATTGCGATCATTGTGCCAGCTGAGCCGGCATTGAAGAAGCTCGCGAGCGAGAACGGTATCGAAGGGAACAGTCTAGAGGAATTAGTACACAGCAAGAAGCTAAAGAGCATCGTGCTTCGAGAGCTGCAGAACACTGGACGCGCTGGTGGCTTATCTGGCATCGAGATCATCGAGGGTGTTGCCTTGTCCGATGAGGAATGGACCCCACAAAACGTAAGTCCTCCACAGTCCCAAAGCTTAGTTGTATTGTATTATATTAGAATGGATTAGAAAGCTAACTATGTTATAGGGTCTCGTGACGGCTGCCCAGAAGCTCAACCGTAAAGGCATTCTTAACAAGTACAAGGACCAAGTGGACGAGGCCTATAGCTCTTCCAGCTAGGTGCGGAGACCGGATTCAGCCGCGGTTAACCACACGTATCTGGGCTTTTCTATTAATTGGTTGGCGGGGCTCGTGGATTGGTTTTGGTATTGATAATTTTCCGATAAGTCTCTCGATGTCTGTTTTGCTGTTCAACCCGGTTTTTTTGGGAGGGGGGAGGATGAAGGGATTCAATGATTACAACGAGGACTAGAGACGGACCAGATGAATCAGCCTGTTTGATGTATTTTTATATGGCCTCCTTCAATATTAGTAGCCATGCGAACTTGCTTCATTTCTTAATTTCCGTGAATACATAACGATTAACTGGGGTCTTGCTGTTTCCTTTTCATGCCTGGACCTATGTGGTTGGCTTCGACGGAACCTAATTAGGGCTGAGATTACCTAAAGATTCCGTATCTAGGTTGAACAACGCATAGAGTTTACAGATGATAGATCTACCCGACATTGTCAAATGTTTGGTACATAGAAACTTGCTTCTGTCTTGTGATACATGTAGTTGATTAGGTAAAAATCTCATGTGGCATATTTACACAGCCTACCTAGTCCAGGTCCCACAGAGACGTCAGCAACATACCTCGGCTCGCGAATCCATAGGTAGGTAGGTAGGTAGGTAGGTAGGTAGGTCCAGTATTATTTCCTCTCGTGTACAGTATCTTCTTTTCGCTTATGTGGTTTTTTAGGCAAGGTACTTTTACGTTTGTGTTGTGTGGTATATGTACATTGTATAGAATATTCTCGACGTGTACCCATGATGCGAGCTCAGCCTCGGTTCCACCCCACATAGTAGATACTTTGACTGTAGTACATACATGCTATGGAGGCACCTCCTGCCTGCCTGTCTCCCTACGTACAAACAAGAAGAGGGCAGTGCTGTTTGCCAGACATGTAACATATCTGGTTGGACGCCTGGTTATTCCACTTCCCCCCCACCACCGTCCGGCAGGTAGGTAGATAGGTATCTACTTAGACACGAGCAATTAATTAATTAAGTAATCGATCAATAGCCAGCCAGCTATGCATGCCCTGTCTTCGTCTCGACCAATGATGGACCGGGCAAGTTCCAAAGTAGGTAGGTAAGGGAGGCTATGCTAACGGGGCGCAGCAACGACGTGCCTGTACTCATACCTATCGGGCGAAGAAACGTTCAATGAGCGCAATCAATTCGCAAGAAGCGAACGGGTGAGTGAATGAGTCAGGGAAGATTAATGGTGCATTCCGAACCCAGCAAGGCTATGTGTGTAATTCACATGTCGCTGTAAGGGAATTTGCTTGAGCTACCGCAAAAAGGGGGAGGGAGTTGGCGATGGGAAGACAGTGAGCTCAGAACCAAGGGTTTTGTCATTCATTCCCTCTCGACATACAAGAACGCCTGCAGAAAGGCAAGAGAGAGATAGAGAGAAGGAAAAACACCAAGAATAAGGACTACTACGGCTCATCAGTTGCGGGCCCTCGCGGGAATAAATCACAGACTCCATCTACGGATCATCAGTAGTCCCTTCCCACCCTACTCAGGCCATTCGTTCGGCCTTGCCCAGACTCGTAATGGCCATGAACCGTGTTTCTTCCCCCGAGGAGATCCGTGCTCAGCTAGGCTAAGCTAGCCGGGGATTACACCAAGCCATCGTACAGCGATAGGGCTGACACGATCGTCTCGTCGCGTTTGCTTCCTTCTTTGAATTCATCCATATCCAAACTGCCGTTTTCGTCTTTATCCATCATGCGGAAAATCTTCCTCACGCGCTTCTCTGGGGTATCTTCGTCTTCGGGTAGCTTCACCATGGAACCGACCTATATCGTAGAAGGACGCATTAGCATTGGGTGTAACGTGATACACATTCCTCCCCGCATGACTGCTGCGCACCATTTTGTATATTGCCTCCACAATCTTGAGCATCTCGTCGTAGCTGATCTTGCCGTCTCCGTCAATGTCGTATAACTGGAAGGCCCAGTCGAGCTTATCCTCCATTTTGCCGCGGCTCGTAACGCTTAGCGCACAGATAAACTCTTTGAAGTCGATGGATCCGGATTTGTCGGCATCGAACACATTGAAGACATAATCGGCGAATGAAGACGGGTCGCCGAAGGGAAAGAATTGGCGATAGATCTTCTGGAACTCCTCCTTTGTGAGCATGCCCGAGGGGCAATCCTTCAGGAAGCCTGGGAACAGGAGTGAGCGCCGTCAACGCGCGGGGAGGTGGGGGGGGGGGCATTGGCGACCCTGGCCTTGGCCTCAACCTACCCTTATACCATTGTTGCAACTCCTTCTTGTCGAAGTGCGTCGACTTCTGGAGCTCGGCAAGCTGCTCCTGGGAGAGCTTGGATTGACTGACAAGACACGTGAGTTTACTACGTCATACTGGTAAAGCGAGGGCGCGCGCACGGCACTCCGCTTTGGGCGCTCAAGGTGTAGAGGCACAGAGAGGCAGAATGAGAGAGACAAGGAGAGAACAAGACAGCCTTGGCAGTAGTCTGAAATGTCGCAAAGTCGGAAGGTTGTAGAGTGCATAGATCACGACCCAGACGACAAGGATGTCGAATTGCGGGGGAAAAGAGCGACGGCAGACTTACGATTTGCCCATGTTCTAATGTCAGGGTAGCGAGCGATGTAATGAACAGAAGAGAAGAAGAGGAGAAGGAATCTCGAGAGCCGCTAGGGGCAGGTATGTAGGGAAGGCTGGTCTAGGTGATTCGCGGTGGTGTACGGGATGTAGTGTAGTGTAAAGTCCGGATGTATTATGTATGTATGTGTGTATGTATGTATGTATGCTCTAGTAGATGTCACCGTGTCTAAGGCAAGGCAGGCGAGGCGAGGCAAGGCGAAGAATGTAGGTAAGTAGCGGGTAGCGGGTAGCGGGAGGTAGTATGTATGATGATGAATGTTTAGTGCGAGAGTGATGCGCGCGACAACCTTAGCACGAGAGTTGAGAGTTAGTTAGTTGGCTTGGGAAGGCAGGTGAAGGCAGGTACCAAAAGTGCCAGTTGCCAGTGAGAGGTAGGTAGGACACGCGGACGGCGCTACATAAGCAGCTATGATAGGGTGGGGTTGTGGTTTTACGGTTGTCGCAACGGGCGAGACGGGCTGGCTGTTTGGCTGTTTGGCTGTTTGGCTGTAACACATACATACATACCAAATAGACCAAATAGACTAAACGAGACTAAACACCTAAAATACCTAGACTGGTCAAGTACTGGTACTTGTATTTGGACTTGGCCAAGGACAGAGCCGCATGAGTCGGGGGGGTCGGGGGAATCGGGGTTTCCTTGTTTTGGCCTATGACACTGGAGTCCCGGGCGGGCGGAGGGGCGATTCTAGAAGGTTGAAGCAATTCGGGACAACTCGAGCGCGCGATTGCGTCTTCTTTGGTAAGACGAAGACAAACAAACCAGGCCTAAAACAACAAAGGCAAGAGGGATCCGATCCAGAGGCAAGGGACAGAGACGGCTGGCTACCTTGTTCTGTATTTTGGTTGATTAGTCCCAGGCTGCTTATTTTACTCGCAACCGCTCCTGGGTGACAACAGGTAAGAACCTTGGAAATGGTAGGTAGCAGCGACAAAGTACTATACGTATAGGTAGGCAAGCAGGCAGGCAGGTAGGCAGGGTTCTTGTGCTGCTTGTACTGTGGTTGGATCGTAATCCCCGGCAAGGGGACCTAAAAAAAGGCCCTTTTGTCTCATAAACGACACGACCGAAGGTTCGCTTGTCCAGACTTGGCCGAGGTTTGTACAACCTTGCTCATTTCTTATTAATCCTATTGACTTGTCGATAAAGTCAGAGGGAGAGAGAGGCATCTGCCGGCCGCTCCCGGGTATTGGTTATGTTGGTTATTGGTAACTGACAAGCTGACAAGACCGAGCGCCTGGGTAGGCAACGCGACGATGATGGAGGGTGGGCCGCATTCCCGCTTCCGCTGTCATGTCTACGCAAACCTACTACAGTATTGTACTTGCGATCCCACTTGAGATGTCTTTTTCTGTATTGGTCCTAGTCAGACAAGAGACAGACACTAAGTAGGTAAGGACTGTATATACATACACACTATGTAGGGCGGCGGAATGCAATGGATGGATCATGCATGCAAGTGAGATATGTACCTCTTACCAGTGGGTGAGATCTACGGTCTGATGTGTCCTTATATTCGCTGGAATGCCCATCTTACGCTGTAGGTACTACTTCATGCAATATTAAGGTTCTAGGTTAGGGTAATTCAGGACAAGGCACTATCGATCTGAGCATGTGAGTAAAAATAACTGAGTGTTAGACCATTGTTGGACGATGCACGATACTAAGTGAGGGGTAGATCGGAGATTGGTAATAGGTAGACAATTCGCGACGGGATGAACTACATCATTATCGCAGCCGGCAATGCCAAGACCCGACTCGACGAATGAATGTTTGCCTGATACGAGCAGTACCTAGCCTAGATGGATTGGAGGGAGGGTGGCTAGTTCGTATCAATCGAATCTGTCGGGATGGCGCGTGGATGGAAGATTCGAACCATGGAATGGCGCGGGGGGATTTCTCCCTCGTAGGCGTCGGGATGGCGGGGTATGTAGAAAGGAGGCAGCTGCTAGCAGCCGACGAATTGCCATCGACATCAACCCCTCGTCCTGTCCTACCTTGCGATATATCTACGTCATTACGTAGATTGCGCGAATGCCATAATCATCTCTAATCATTGGTCTCCTTTGAACTAATAATTGGATCCTTTACTACACAGATGTTTCAAAATAAACAAGATAAATTCTATATTCCTACTGTTTAGTAAACAGCGACAACCATCAAGTCATCTTCGTGCGCGGTTGCTTAGAGTTTCGAAGGATGTAATTAGATGGCTGACGTACGCCCTTATCCGGATTAATGGCCTGTGTAACCACCCCTTTTGCGACGCTGAGACGGTATTCGTCGGATCTGTTGTTAGGTATCCATACTTCTGGCAGGCAACGTTGGAAGGTAGTACAACATAGAGGCAATTTAAACCCATGTACCGAATTAGTAGCACTCGAAATTCAAATTGCCGTAGGAAGACTGAATGGTAATTGAGGAGCTTTGTCACACAAATGTTAAAATTGATATTTGATGAGATGGGACATGCACATATATTTTCAACAATGATATTGACGTTGAATGATGAATCCTCTCCAGACCTACCACCAGCTTAATCAGCCGTCCAATCTTGAGCGCGACGGCCCGCTTCCCGATCCCCATTGTCCAAGCTAATCGAATCGTCAACCATTATCGTCGTTCCAGTTCCCACCCGAAGGAATATGTGATAGCCGCGAGGAAAAGCGGAGTGTGTACTGGTGGTGATGCAAAACAATGCAATGCGGCTCGCCATAAACGCCAAAGATCGCTCAACCTCTCCAAGCAAAATCGAATGCAGCCACTCCGTTCGCCGCCTCCTGGACTAACGCCTTGTCTACCCAACGACGGCCTTCATGCTGAGGCTCTCTAGGAACCCGGTAAGGTCCTCCTTTCGTACTTCCACGACGCAGTGCTCGAAACTGTCGATTCGCACACGTGCGTTTGTTTCGTTAACTACATCCTGAAAGGCGCTACCAAATTTGTTCAAGCCGTAGCCGCGATTCTTTCGTTGTTCTTGTTCATCCTCTGCGTCCGAATCTGAATCCGAATCCGACTCACTAGCTTCTGATTCTGTCTCGTCTTCTTCCTCGTCCTCGTCATTGCCTGCCGCGGCTCGAGCGGCGCGCTTCTCCTCTCGGATCTTATCCTTGTTCTTGCGCCTCAGTTCTCGCTCCTGAGCCTTGGCTGCTTTGGCAGCTTGTTTTTCCTTTGCCCCTTCACGGTCTATAAAGGTAAGGTCTGGACCACCACCTCCGCCTGTACCGACGACGATGTAGACACCACGCTTCTCGTTCAAGCTCGCTACCACAAGCGGCGTTCCCCGTCCACCGTGAGCAAGTTTTCCCTTGGCATCTTTTTCCTGCTCTGCAAGAGCCTCGCCGATCCATAGCGCCAGCTTCGTCAGGGCAGCTGGGTGAGTGAAGAGGGGAACATCTGGCCCGTCTTTGATAACGCACATACGAAAAGCGTGCAAATGTTTGATCTGTCGCTTGCCTATGAGTGACGTGCCTGTACGAAAGATGGCGCGATGGAGATACTGTGCTGTAGAAAGACCGGCTTTGAGAGCATCGATGCTAGACATAGATTAGCTTTTTGAATAGACCGGGAAAAACACGCGACTCACTTCTCGAGAGCATCATAGGCTTCCCAAAACCGGCTGACCCATTCCTGTGCTTCGGCAGCACCACCATCATCTTCGGAATCCTGCGCTTGGCTGGCACGTATGCGGCCATCTTCGTCCATCACAGTACTGTGTTTGCCGACTTCTAGCAACGCACCGATCACCACTCCAACATCCTGTGCACTGAGCGTCGCTCGCCAACCCCAACTCCGAACGAAGCCCCAGCCATCCTTGGCCCCTGCCCTGTCCCTGCCATCCGTTTCTGCGGTGGGTACCATGTCATTCAGGTTGTATAGTGGAGCGTATTTTAGAAGTTTTGTTCGCAGTTCTTTCTTGACCATCATATCCATATGAGTATAGCTCTGCCTGCACTGGACTAAGCTCACGCCCATCTTTGCCAGTAGCATGTGCAGACGCTTCAGGCCACTATCACTCCATATACGCAGTCGCGAGAAAAGATAGGGTGAATGAAGCATGCTGTCATACAAGCTCCAGTGTCTTATAAGTAGAAATTTGGGCTCAGGGGAGAGCCTTATGCTTGTGTCTTCTGGGCTTCGGGCCGTTGTTGGAATGATGCCTGCACTTTCTGCAGCCATGACCCTCGCATCTCTAGACCCAAGCTCTGGTGGGTTGAGACGACGTACTTCATCCCTTAAAAGTTGCCTTATTCGTGCTCCTCGAACACCCATCCAGCCATTGGTTGGTCTCGAATCGGAACCGCGAACTGTAACGGCAAGCCCCGCGGATGAGCGGCCGTAAAGTTCCATAGAAGTTACACCAACGATAGTTAACCATAGAAGATCATTATCCTCCCTGCCTAGCTCTGATGCTAGGGAGTAGACCATGGCAGAGATTGGCTCTGAATAAGAGGCTCCCATCCGGTAGTACTTCCGAAGCACACCTTCGTTTTCCCGTCTCATTCTTATGAGCCGTCGCCTTAACGTACGAGCAGATGGCGCTTTGGGGGGTTGTGCTGCGGATGGCGGTTCTTCAAAATCGTCAGAAAAGATGGCAGCATCCTGTATTGACAGTAATCCTCGTTGGGCTGGTCGGCGTGGTGAATCAGGGATCGGAGACGACTGTATTATTCATTAACACTAGAAACGAGAAGGCGTCAGAGAACCTTACCGAATTGCTCCGCCTCCTTTGTCGTGGTCGATCATCGTCATCGTCATCACTCTCGTCGCGATCTGACCAAGATTTCCGCTTCTGACCCGGTCGCGCTTCTACCTCTTCCTCTGGCTCTTGTTCACTCTCTGAATCCCCTTCATCATATGCTTCGCCGTCGTCGTCAACATCCGGCATGTCAACTAGACTTAAATAGGCATCTCGTTCTGCGTCTAATTCTTCCTGGATGTCGCCGTCATCGAAAACTATGATGCCACCCTTCCCGGGCTTATAGGGGCGTTCTATACGACCAGAGATAACACCGCCAGGGGCACGTGATTGGTAGCTTGCAGCAGTATCCGAGGCAGGTTCAAGAGGAAACCCTCCGAAGACATTGCCTAGATTCCACGGTCTGTGCGAGTCAATGACCCACACCTCAACACCATTGAAGCTCGACTCTTCACCCTCAACCTCGAGACCCAATATCGTGCCCATATCAACCATGCCACCCACGCCTAGACAAACGACGACACCTCCACTTCCGCCCCGCGTCTCCATCATGGGGGCGACCAGATCCTGGCCGGCACGTTCGAGATCGCCATAACCAGCTACCGGGTGTATCTTATGTGGTATATAATCATGTTTGAGGAGCCTGGTGAGGATTCGACAAGCGCATAAAGCATCGGGTTCGAGGGCGACGAGGATCAGAACCGGAGGCGACAGCGGATGTCGGGTATTTTGCAGGTGAACGTAGAGTTTAGATATGAGGTCGCGGGGCAGATACATTATTGGTTACGTATCTAAGCTCGCATTCGATGTCCTACGGGGGATTCATGGGGTAATGGTGTTTGCAGCGATTCTAGATTCGAAACCGGATACTCGAGCGATTGGGCAAGTTCGACGAAAACGCCGATAGAGCAAGAAGGAGGTTGAACAAGTCTGCGCAGATAATAGAGCAGAATAGGGGCCAATTGACAATAGGATGGAACTTATTAATGCTCTCAAGTAGACTTTAGATGTTTAGGTAAACTATGTGGTCAATAGCAGACTTGGAGTGTGTTTGGCGTTTTAGGTGGTCTACGGCGTGGGCATGGAGGGAAGAGTGGGAGGTACTTTAGCGGTTTCGTGTAAGTGTTTATGAGAAACGCGGTTGGAGCTGCAGACGCGACGTGTGGTACAGATGCATGGCTAAAAAGGTACCGTACCCACCCCACTTTCAAGGCACCTAGGTACTACGTACTGTCCAGATGAGCACTGTGCAAACCCTCCTTACCTGCAGTGGTAATGACGCATAAGAGTTCATTTCATATGAGGATTTATTTTACAAAATCTGAGATCCAAGCAAATTGGGTATCGCGTCATATGTTCATAAATACAAAGTTGCCGACATTCTCATCTTCTTCCGATTCCGATTCTCATACTGTTCCGTGACGTGCTTATTGATCGAGAAAGGTGTCACCTCGCGACCACCGATTAGAGAGATGTACTTGCAAGGCCTTAACATTCATTACCTTATAATCCGGTACAGAAACTGATAAGAAAAGAAAAACATTTCCTCGAAAGGAAGATGCGCGAAAGCTCGAAAGTTCTCAAGTATTTAGGTAACATATTTACACACTCGAAAAGCACTCGGCATTTCGACCCAGCACTATAGGCTCCCCAGTGTCTTGCAGCAATACATCTTAACCTAGGTAGTTTTACAGCCAACTCGGCCCAATTCACGATGCCTTAATCGTAGGTGCAGACGGTCTGTAGCATTGATCGAAAGACCCAAGAGTAGCTTTTAGGTGTAATTATGCAAGTAACACAGCTCCAAACCTTCCTTAAACTCATAATCATTAACAACGTCCACTCAAACCACCATCGCAATAATAATAAATAAAACAATACGGCTTTTCGATGACGGCAATAGATCAAGCAAGTCAGCTCATTAACCATTGCACAGAGGCCGCATCAACAATTCATGCCGAGTGTGACGAATTACTCTCCGCCAAAAACGACCACGAGCGAGCCACCGCCTCCCTCGTAGGCTGCGGGACAGCGCTGGTCGACTTACTCTCGCGCCAAGCGAAAATCGTGAACGTTCTATATCAGAAGAACACAAAGACCACCGACGCTACTTCTACTACCCCAGGTTCGCAAGAGCCGGATGAAGCACGGAAATACGATCTTGCCCTCAAGCGATTAGAGGACATCGCATCGATCGCTTACTCGAAATTCTACGCATACCTGTTCAAAGACCTCCCGGTCGACTGGAGACAGCTGTATACCGATGCCCGGATACTGAAGTTTTGTCTCCTTTTTCTGAAGTCTCCATACGCTACCGGCCAGCATGCGTCAGGTGGAGATTCTTCTTTTGACGATGCCGTTACACACGACTGCTTAGATGAGCTCGTCAAGACGCTGGACCTCGCCCTGATCTTAGCCGGAGCCGCGGGTGAGAGGAGGGGGAGAATATGGATTGATAAGGCCTTGGGGCTGCTCCATTCTATCTGGCTAGCAAAAGGGGAAGACCAGTACGCTGCGGCTGGCCATGGTCGACCGGCGAAGCGGGCAAAGCTTACGGGGAATCACAGTCCATCAAATACGCGCGGTGTCCGCGTATCAAGTGGCACGTTTTCCACAAACGAACCCTTCACACCACCCGTGACGCACCCAATAAAAGCAGTCGAGGCTCTGTCCATTGAAGAGTTCCAGACATACATGGACCGACCCCGCGATCCCAGACTCGGTCCAGAACCCCTAATCCTCCGTAACGCTCTGAGAGAATGGCCAGCTCTGAGCACACGACCATGGAACGAGCCCTCATACCTCCTATCGCAGACCTTCGACGGCCGCCGTCTAGTGCCCGTAGAGGTCGGCCGCAGCTACGTAGACGAAGACTGGGGGCAGAAACTGATCACATTCGGGGATTTTCTACGCGAGTACATCGACCCAACAACGGTGCTCAACGACGCCCAGGATCGTGATTCATCCCAAGCGAGCACCGGGAGCGACACCAATAGAAGTGAAAACTGTAAGGACAGCGAAGACACCCCGCAATCCAAACCAGTAGCCTACCTAGCGCAACATCAACTCTTCACACAGCTCCCAGCCCTGCGCAACGACATCCTAATCCCAGACTACTGCTACACGTCTCCACCACTCCATCCGACAGATAGCAGGATAGACCAGCCGGAGCTAGACGCGCCGCTACTGAACGCGTGGTTCGGGCCCCCGGGGACCATCTCGCCCCTGCACAACGATCCGTACCACAACATCCTCACACAAGTCGTGGGCCGCAAGTACGTGCGGCTTTACGCGCCGCGCGAGACGGCGCGGCTAGCTGCCCGCGGCAAGGAGAACGGCGTCGAGATGGGGAACACGAGCGCGCTTGATATTGGGGTGCTGGAGGGTTGGGATTACGTTCCTGGGCAAGGGGATGGTGAGGAGGGAGAGGAAGAAGAAGGGATGAATGAAGAAGATGTCAAGGCGTTCAAAGACCTTCCTTTCGTTGATTGTATTCTCGAGCCCGGGGATGCGCTGTATATACCCATTGGATGGTGGCATTATGTAAGGGGTCTGAGTGTGAGTTTCAGTGTGAGTTTTTGGTGGAATTGAAAGGGGGTTATCATGTGACAATCTTGACTCTGATGATTCCGTTGTCAAATACTTGTTAATGTGAGAATGATGCTCTGCTTCAATGACTCTATCTCATCTATCATACCACGCATAGATATGCTTTATCAATCCGGGAATGTGATAGCATGTGGTACACACGCCCTGCTTTCACAACCACGCGAGAAATATCTTATTTTGCTAACATGCATTATATCAATATATAGGGTCGACGAAGGACCTGGTTTTGTCCTGTACTGTACAAATGTAAGTTGTAATTATTTGACAAGCCGCCCAATTTCTAGGTTAGGTAGTATTCGGCATTTATATCTACACAGCCGGCGCTTAACCCCAAGTTCCACCGCCACCACCACCTCTTCCACCTCTCCTCTGGGCACTGAGCCTCCAATCATCTTCAGTAGCATATTTGTTATACAAGGGCTGGATGCGCTCAGCCTTCTTGCGTTTGCTGAGCTTGTCCGTGGGCGCGACCTTGAAGAAGGTCGGGGCGGCCTCGACGAGCCACTTCGGCTCGATGCTCGTCGTGCAGTGCATGTACTCCTTCACGGTAAGTACGAGCTCCGCGTAGATGACCCATTCTGCCTGTTTCCCGAAGAGCGCCGAGCTAGGGTGCAGGTAGACGGGCGTTCCCTCCACCAGGGTTTTGTAGCCCTCTTGCGGGTCCTTCCTGGCCGCATTGCGGAAGAAGCCTGAGCATAGGGCTTGACGTACTTTCTGTGTATCGCGGCCGCATGATACCACGGGATGGCGGTACCTCTGCATGATCTTAAGTAGTTGATCTCTAACGTCCTTGGCTCGCTTCATGGAGCGGAACTGGATAAAATTCTCGAAGCACCACGGGGAGGAATACCCGCTTTGCTTCCAAGCATTATAGACATTGAGAAGAGTGAGATGGTCGCCATGGGGGTCGTGGAATTTGGCCTTCTTCTGGTCTGCTTGTGTCTGTTTCTCTTTGGGCCGGTAGAATACGGTGGGCATATTCAGCATGGCTACGATGGTCATGATTTCATCAGAACAACCCATGTCGACTGAGTAGATAAGCACCTTGGCTAGCGCAGGTTCCATAGGGAAATCGGCCATCTTGCGACCAAGTCTCGTAAGCAAGCCTTCGTCGTCCAGCGCAGATAGAGCGTAAAGGGTTTCCAAGGCTTCGAGCATAGTGTTCGTTGGCGGCGGGTCCATGAAGTCGAAATGGAGAAGGTCGTTGATGCCCATTGCTTTCAGCATGAGAATAACATGAGCCAAGTTCTGCCGTTGGATTTCTGGCGGCGTTGTCGGAAGCAATTCTGAATTGTACGCCGCTTCAGTATAGAGTCGGAAACATTTTCCAGGTCCAGTACGACCCGCACGACCCGCACGCTGATTCGCCTGGGCTTGGGATATCGGAACCACTATCAAAGAATCCATTCCTAGCTTGGGATCGTAGCTATTTTGCTTTACGAATCCCGGATCCACCACGTAGTAAATACCGTCAATAGTGATAGATGTTTCAGCGATATTTGTAGCAATAACAACTTTCCTGGCGCCAGGTGGAGCAGGCTCGAAGACTCGAGATTGAATATCGGTGGGAAGACTGAGGTAGAGTTAGTAAGGGGGTGACCTCATCCTATGTTATGCATCAAGCTTACCTGCTGTAAATAGGGCAAATAATAAGCTCCGGGACATTAGGTCCTAAAGCTTTCATACGCTCATATAAAATTTCACAGCTCGTGTCAATCTCCTCTTGTCCAGTAAGAAACAGAAGTATATCGCCACTAGGTTCTGTGAGATGAATTTGCATGATGGTGACAAGTGCGGCACTGCAAGAGGTCAGTAATGGCAACTTTATATACTCGAAAATTTCGTGAAGTTGCAGAAGTAACGGGACAAAAAATCCATATTGCTTACTCTAGATAATCCGACTCCGGTTCACGGGAGTAGAGGATTTCGACGGGGAAAGTACGACCAGGTATGGTGAAAATAGGGCATTGGTTGAAATATTCGGAGAATTTATCAGCATCTAGGGTAGCTGAGGTGACGATGATTTTCAGGTCAGGTCGACGTTTTACTGTCTTTTTCAATAATGCAAAGAGTACATCTAAATCGAGGGTCAGCACATAAATGTCTAGAAGGCCATCAAAGGGGGGTTGTTGGGTCATACCTGTTGATATAGTCCGCTCGTGCGCCTCATCCAACATGATGACTGAATATCTGCTTACGTCTGGATCTATGAGAATTTCACGCTCCAGCATGCCGTCTGTCATATACTTGATCCTAGTCGACGGACTTGTCTTGTCCTCGAACCGAATCGTATAACCGACTTCTTGCCCAAGCTCACACCCCACCTCTTCAGCCACGCGCTTGGCAACAGACATGGCTGCTACTCGGCGAGGCTGTGTGCATCCAACCATTCCATTGTTAGTAAACCCACCCTCGTCGAGATACTGTGTTAACTGAGTCGTTTTACCGGAGCCAGTCTCGCCGACGACAATCAAAATCTGGTTCTCTTTGACGGCCTTGATGAGCTGGTCTCTGAAGGCAAAGACTGGAAGACTCTCTCTTTGCTCTTTCATTGACATGTTCGTGCGCTTACCCAAAGGTTGATCTTTAGGTGCAATAGCACGTTTCCATTCGGGTATACCCTCGGATTTCCCCGCGTTAGCCTTCGAGCTGCGCAGATCGCTGGCAAACTGTCTGCTATCCGGGTTGGCCATTGGATCATGCCACTGCGACGAAAGATCAACCTTGGATTCTTGTTCAGCTGCCTCGGCTTCCTGTTGCCGTAATTCCCTTCTTTCCTTGGCCAGTGTAGCACCGGACATGGCCGCTCGGTTGAGCGAACCATCTGGAGCCTTCACTACTCTGATGGGCGATAATTCCAAGGATTGTTTCGTCTGGCCCGCCAAGAACGGTGGCTCCTCCTCTCGAACTTCAATGTCTACATCTTCTTCGAGTTCCATTTCACCGTCACCACGAAGAGTAGCGTTGTAGTCTTCTTCGAGATCAGGATAATCTGAGGCTTTCGCAACACCCGAGGCAATGAGTTGGCGAATCTCCCACCGTTCGGGAGACGTCATCCGCTTCTTATGTTTTCCTCTAGTCCCTGCGTATTCTGAAAGGGCGGTGGTGTTATCAGTTGGTAAGGGAGCGACTCCATTCCGGTTACCAAGAGCCTCCATGTTGGCGCCTGACTGAATTCGTGCCGCGGGCGCAAGATCCATACCAGTATCCTGCTCAACATCTTTCATAGAGAGTCCTATGCGGTTGCCTTCGATCTTGGTGACTTTGATTTTGATGTTTTGGCCTCTCGTGAGAAGGTCTGAGGGGTGATTCACCCTCTGGCCCTGCACGAGGTTTGATATGTGAACCATGCCATCGACTTTGCCCCTTACACCATGTATATTCACAAACGCACCAAAATCTTTAATACCCGTCACATGGCCATCATAAATCTTATACAGCACGGGCGCGTCATCGAGCTCGGGCTCAGGAGGGCGTCGCAGTACATCATCGTCCTCGTAATCATCGTATTTCCGTTCCCGTCGACTCCTCCCATCTCTTCGGCTGCGGCGGTGGTCGTCGTAGTCGTTGTCCCTGCGATCCCGAGAGTGTCGTCTCTCTTTCCGCCGATGTCGCCCATCCTCATCGTGAGGACTCCTGGAACGTTTTCTTGACGGCGCGTCGCGAACCGGCTTAGGCGCTAAGCCCTCTAAGAGTGCAAAGGTGTCGTCGATCTCGTCCGCATCGTTAGTCGCTGAGACCTCCTTGTCCGGTATGCTTAAGCCTTTGAACAGGGTCTCCTTCTCCCGTAGCGACCTTATCGGCTTATCATCGTCCTCTCGCGTTTTCGCGTCGCCGTTCGCCGTTTTAAACTTGGGGTGCATCGTCAGAACCAGACGATCTATACTGTCGAATAAACTGTCTGGCCAGCTCGCGCCGCCCATGCCAGCCAGCTTGTTCTTGAATTCGGCTAGTTTCGTACATTGTAGCCTCTGCGCTATGATAAACTCGGCCAAGGTCTTTTCGTTTATACCCAGATGGTTCTGTAGTTCGGACGTGACCTTGGAAACAAGCGATAGCAACTCGAGCTCGTGGAGGTCGTCCATGGTTTCTTGAGGACGGCTACCATTGGCGTGGCTAACTTTTGGATGAAATCTAGCCGGCCTGAATCTCAGGTATTCGTAGGCTCAGTGATATATCCCCCTCGTTTCCGGCGAGGCGAAGTGCGTGCGTAATGGACGAGCTTCGCGGTCTCCCTCGAAATTCCAAGTAAGGTTCCAATGCGACGAACAGAGATAAGCGATAAGCGCATAAACTATGTGAATTCGAGTACCGGGGCAAGAAGCTGTCTGCCCACCCGCTTTGTACAATAATGCCAAGAATTGGGCGGACCATGACTAAAACCACTTAATGACCCGTTATGGTTAAGGACCTCCTGCAGGCATTACGCAACTGCGCCGTATCTGGCTTAAACGCCTGCCTAAAGCTGGAGATGGGCCCCCAGTTGCCTCCTGTAGTGGCGTGATCCACTCCTCCGTCATTGCGACCGTCCTTGTTCCTACACCCATTACGCTCCAAAGCTTGAACAGACATCCCAATCAGATTACATACCTAATCTCTCCTTGTATGAACCCTTCTATCTGTGTACAACATTAAGGCACCAATAAACCAACAAAATCGAGACGATAGTCTGCCAATATGTGCGGCCCGGATCTGTTTCTCGGCGTGATAGCCATCTTGTTCCCACCTTTAGCCGGTACGTCATTGCGCTCCCCTCAAATACGCTAGGGACATCGATATTGTCTTTAAGCCGCTGCATAAATACAACGGCGATTGAGCCAACACGAGCCTATAAAAATACAAACAAGACACGCGACGCAAAAGCTAACAATTCCATCTCTAGTATGGGTGAAATGCGGCCTCTGCTCCGCCGACTCAGTCATCAACATCCTCCTGTGCTTCCTAGGCTACGTGAGCAAAACCCACTTCTTCATCACCCCCAAACTAAAACTTACCAACTATCCCCAGATCCCCGGCCTTTTCCACGCCTGGTACATAATCGCCAAGTTCCCAGATGAGGCAGACGACTACGAGCGCGTGCCGCAACACGACTACGAAAGGGGGCAGGGCGCCGGCAACCGGGTGCATTACGTCTTCGTACAGGCACCTTCACCTCAACCCCATCCCCAACCACAACAGCAGCAGCAGCAGAAGCCAAAGAATGCTCCGGTAAACTACGGGACGGCCGCCAACGCTAGCTCCTCTTCTCACGCCGGCGACCACCACAACGAGGCGGGCGGCAGCGACGACAATGCGCCGCCCACGTACGCCGAGGCTGTCAAGGGTGACAACAAGATCCAATCAGACGATTAGATAGTTCGCGGGTGTGTAGACCTCAGCCACTCGTGGTAGAATAGTTTCAGAGCGAAGGCGTGATGGCAGAGTCATTCTTTCAAGTTGAATTTGGTCTGCCCGTCGTTTGCAGTTCTAGAACGATCATTAGCGGAAAGCAGTAGAGTCATTCGTAGCTATGGTTTTAATGGATTTTTGAAAGGAAACGAATAGGGAAGGAAGCTGGGCCATGTCCAGAAGTGTGTACGGCGTTATATCAGTGTAAGGGACAGTTCGTATTGTACGATTATATCCACCTTCCCCAACCCTCCCGGTCTCAACACGAATTACTTAGCAAACCAGCGTCATAAGAACGTTTAGCATATAGGATACACACTACTTATACGTAGATTATAAAACAAGAACATACCACAGCTCATGACAAACGAGTATGGATGAATCTCGAGGTTGTTTACTTATCAAGTACATCTCAGTTTCTGTTCCGTCGCCCTATTCTCTTTTTCGATAGATGCACATCATATCCATTCTCTTATCGAATCACAGCTCAACTAGTCTTTGGACTCTACACTTTTATTCTACTCGATTGAACAAGGATAAACATACTCACTTCCACACATCGCTCCCCGCCTCATCGACATCCTCAGAGTCCTCCGACGACTCCTCATCCTCGTCTCCGTCTCGTTGACTTCCCCCCTTGGGCGAATAATCCCCAGACAAGTTCGGCGAAGTCTTCTTCACGCGCTTCGCGCGCCCGTGGTATACGCAGACGCCAGTACCACCAGACTTATGCCGCTTGTTGGCAGGGCACATGGGGCTCGAGGGGAGATGTTCGGGGAGGTCGAAGCGGAAGGCGGCGCGCTGGTCCACCTGGCTGTACGATAGGGGGACCGCGACCTCCCACCACTCCATTTCCTTCGGCTTCGGCCGGACTCCTCTGCGCGTGCCGGGGCTGGGCGTCGACTTGTCGCTTTCGTGGTCGTCTTGCATGGCGCGCACGCGCGGCGTCGTGGACGAGGCGCTGGAGTCGCCGCCTGGCGTGAAGGATGTGGAAAGCGTCGTCTTCTTGAGGTTGGCATGTCCCTCTTGGCGGGAGAGGGGTCGGTGAGGTGGCGTTGATGGCGGAGTGAGGTCGGAGAAGAAGGAGCGTGGGAAGTGGTCTAGGGAGTTCTGGATTATACGGGGTGTTTGTACTCGCATGGCTTCCTGAAGGAACTCTTAGTAAAATTACGTCGCGATCATGAAGCATGAGTGATTATATAGTAGAACAGGTGTACGAAAGACTGCTTACACCGCCGGGATATTCAGAAGCCCACGCATTTGACACCACTGTAATTATGTTAGTGAGAAATTGCTAGTTTTATTAGGCGTATATGTTGTCTTTTATGTGCCGGTCTGCTCTTACAGCTTCGCATAGGATTGGGGTGAAGCGCGACGTACTAGGAGTCTCTCTTTCAGACACGAGAGTAACGACGGGAGACAGGCTGTGGGTAGAGTGGTCGGCAGAACTCGCGGTACTTCGCGACGTGCTCGCTCCCGACGAGCTGGAAAACTTCCTGCTCCAACGGGCTTTGGCGAATAGTCTCGAAGAGCGGCTTTTCCGCGATTTACGACTTTTGTTGCTCACGGTCGACGCCTTTCTTAACGGGCTTTTCGCTGGGCTCTGAGGGCGTGGTGGTTGCATGTGAGCCGTGTTATCCGCCACAGATTCATCGCTCGAAGCCTGGGACCGTCTCAACCTCTGTCTCTTCGTATTAGTTTCTACTTTTACATTTCTTGTTATTCCTCATTTTTTGATAATGCAGTTTACGTACCTGCCGTTGTTCTGAGAGCATCCGCCAACTGATGAATGATTTCTTGGGTTTCACTTCTCGGCCAGCAGCAGCTTTTTGAAACAGCAATCCTAAACTCGTCGCATTTGCCGAAGTATCCGCAATTGGTTGATTGTCTGGAGTATACGCGACAGTTCTGTCTGATTCCACATCGTCTTCGGCGCTTGAGAAGTGCAAAGGAGAAGATGGAATGGCAGATTTCGATCTGATAACCGAGCTCCCACTTATGCTCCCATTTCTCGTGGTAGCATCTATTGATGGCCATTGAAGTGACTGCACGTGCGCTTCTTCTGTTAGATACGGGCTTGGAAGGGGAGCGTCCGGCATTCGGTTTAAGGGAAAGTAATATCCGCCACTCTCACTACTTGTAGGCGTGCGAGTCTGGGATCGCCGTCCCGCCAAATAATATGTTGATTTCTCCACTCTACTCTCAGGGACAGAATGGGCTGAAGGAGAGGTCTGGGGTGAGTGCTTTGAAGATTCCGAGCCGGACTTTCTGGAGCGTTTACGCCATTTGAATACCCTGATCGATTCTTTAGGAGGTAGCTCGACAATCTCGCGCTCAGCCCAATATCCCGCCGGAAACCACACCCATTCGCAGCCCTCCTTCGCAGGCCGTGGTGGATCAATGACGATGTTGGGCTTGGAATTCACCGTAGAGAGTAGCTCCTTGATGCTTTGTCGAGGCGTGGGCGATAACGGCGTCCCGGATTCATGATTTAGGTTGGAAACAATGGACGCCGAAGTACGCGCGCTACTGAGACCGTCCATGGCAGAGACACTGCGAGGCTGCTATCTACTGCTAACTCTCCGCTCAAGCGACCCTTCGCTCGATGGACTAGGCTCCTCACCACTTTCGTCCATAATGGGAGTAAGAGGCCCAGAGAAATGAATAGTGAAGCGTCGCCGGCTTGATAGTAAGTCTACGGACATGCAGAATTTTAGCAACGCCGCATAAATGGGATAAAAAGGTTCATTGTAGGAAAGGTGAATTTAGTAGTCAATAGGTAGATGATAAGACGACAGATGTGATTCTAGGGTGGGGCGGTTAGTCTTTCAGGCGAGATTCTCAGCTGTGAGGCTATTCAAAAGGATAAAGGCAAGGTATGGTTTGCACGCGGACTCGGCAAGAACCTTGTACATGAAACAACACCACGGAGAGTTGATTCTTAGCGTTCTAGAGGGAAAGAGGCAATTGACATGGCATCCGCCATAAGGGGCAGCCTTATACGCAGTGCCTCGTGCTTGCCCTATCGTTTCAAAGTATTCGACGCATAGAGATGAATGTTCGGTATGTGTGTATATCTATGAGTAACCTAAGAGCTAACTGCTTTTAGGCGTAACATTGTAGGTTGTAATAGTATCCTACAGACTATGTTACAAACGCATAAGTGATGATGTCGTACACCGAAGGCTGGTCTATAGCCTCCATCGTGAATCAGTCGTAACCCCAACGCCATCTATGCTGAGAATCATGGTATAATATACATGCTAACGAGACAAGAGCTCAGCGCCTTATCCAGCGCTTATCGGACCTTGGTTCAAGCCGGCGGATGTCCTCGAGCTGAGACGGGTCATCGAATAATGGCTCCTGGTGACCCTCCTCGTTCCACTGTCCGACGCCTTCATGGTTGGGCATCTCTTGTGGAGAAGTCTCTCCTAGCAAATTTTCTTGCTTGCGTTGTTGAAGCCGGGCGGCCATGCGCATCGCCTGGATTCTCCGCTTCCTCCTACTATCAGACACATCAAGTCCGGAGAGATACTCGTTGATTTTGGCTTCGACTAGTTCCTTGACGTGAAACGCCAGATTCTGACTCCCGAAGACGCCAGAAAATCGATAAGACAGCCAAAGATACAGGGTAATCGACTTATGAAGGCCTTCTAATCTCTGCAGATATTCTGGTTGAGGGCCTCGCCGGTCCTCCAACTTGATATCAAGCAATTCCAGCGGAATCTCGGGTATGTCGACTAAATTACCACCCTCCATTTTAGAAACGCATCTTGCAAAAGCCTGAAGGATTTTGGCGCCATTGAGATCTCTCAACGCAACAGGCGCATTCAGGAAGACACAACGATCATAGATAGACATAGGAAACGGCTGTATCAGATCCGCGACCTGCAGCATTTCTTTAAGGGAACAGAGATGGAATTTCGGCGACAATCTTGCTATCTCGCGCAAGCGTACGAGAATGAAGCTGAGTGGGGTATTGGGGGGGAAATAAGTCGATAGGCGCTCAATTGCAGATGTCGGAGGTTGAATACCGGCCGTTTTTATGGGCTCTGGCTCGGAATTGAATGCTTGAATGACAACAGCCAAATCCTCATCCTCGAGGGCCGTCACTAGACCTGGGCCGCTGGCCGTAGGCTTGGGAGCTTCTTCGCCGTCAGAAGTAGCAGCTCGAATGGCATGATTCGCTGTTCTGTAGCGGCCTGCTCGACCACCGATTTGTTTCAACTCAGATACGGTCATTTGCCGGTAACTGGTACTATCACGCTTGTGCGTAGCTTCGAAGACAATACGTCTGATTTCGAGATTCAGGCCCATGCCGATCGCATCGCTGGCAACAAGGTAATCGTAGTCGTTGTCAGGGTCATTGAATAGTGCGGCCTGTTGCGCACGTGTTTCCGGTGGTAAGGAGCCGTATACGACAGCACAGCGTCCACCTGTCGCCTCCTCAATTTCTCTCTTGAGAGCGTGTATGCCAACCCGGGTGAACGAAACAACGGCATCACCTTTTTGTAGATTTTCTAGCTTGCCATTCAAGCTCTCATGCATCGTTTCCAATCCGCTGAGGCGCTTGTAGCGATGGATTACGCAGTGATCGCCAAGGCTGGCACAGAGCGATTGGATTAGCTCGACGGCGCGTTCTTCTCCGCAAAGATGGACCTCTTTAGCTTGAACACCGAGGAAAGCTTGTGTCCAAGCCCAGCCTCTCTCGATGTCACCTATCATTTGGATCTCATCAATCACCGCCACATCCACTTGGTGGTTTAAAGGCGTCATCTCAACGGTACAGCTCCTGAAGTAGGTGTCTACGTCTTTGGGGATGCGCTGCTCCTCGCCCGTGACCAAGGCGCAACTTATGCCCTTGGCTGTAAACCGTGAGTATACCTCATGCGCTAGCAGACGAAGGGGCCCCGCATAGATGCCAGACTTAGCGTTCTCGAGTGCTTTCAAGGCATTGTAGGTCTTCCCCGAGTTGGTGGGGCCGACGTGAAGGTGAATGGTACGTTGTAGGGCTCGGGTGGCAGGATACCATTCGTAGGGGAAGCGCATATCGGCAATCTTCTGGTGAGTAGCGAGGATGCTGCTGGGGAACCTGGAACGCGTAAGAAAGCTCTGGAAAGAATGCTTGAGCTCGGCCTGCAGGCCTATCATGTCTTGGGCGACGAAAGCATTGCGAAGAGACCAGAAGAGCGGGTTATCCTTGCGTGAGACAGCGTTCTCTTCACAAGCGAGGTCGCAGGCCTTGGTGATGGAGTTGCGGAACAGCTTTACCTCGCGGTCGAAGTCTAGGCTGGAGGTGATACCGAAAGCCCTGTACTCATCCTTCTTCTCGGTCCAGTCGTTGGCGTTGATGAAGTCCTCGAAGCGAACCAGAGCCAGTTTCCGAAATACGACATATGTCTGCTGTACGTCGCGTTGCTGCTGCCTCGACGGGGTCGGCGGGGGTATCGAGTCGGGTTGGCTGAAGTCATGTAGTCGAGGCAGCTTTGACAAGGACTGCTTGGCCTTGGACGACTTGCGCGGAGCCTGCCTAGCATGGCTTGTGATAGTGCTAAAGACATGATAGGAGGATGGTCGAGATCGGTAGCTCGTCTTAGCCAAACGGCCGCTATTGATAAGGAAGCGCATGACCAGAAAGCCACGAGAAAGTCGGAACCATAGTAACTTCCATTGAAATGATAGCAATTCGACTGATATTATTTTGCCCCCCTCCCCGAGCTTGCCTTATCCTTATCGCATCCGTAGCGTTGATAACCCATCTGCATGCATGACGCTGAACAGGGATCCCCCGTCATGGACCCACATGTCATTAACGTGCTAGACCTGGCCTGGCCTGGTCAGTGCGGTGGATTGCATCGTCATCTACTTCTAGAACTCGACGCTCATTAACCATTGTGTTTGACTGCCTCCGTGCCTCCGTGCCAGAACCTAATAGCTTATTCGCGTGACGACTTCTATTCCTCCCGGACACATCACATTTCGTTTCCTCACTGCTTTTGTGATTAACTGCATTGATATAGCCAAGACCGATTACAGAAATACCATTCGCGAACACAACTAGACACCGAGCAGGCGAGCTTAGTGCGCAGTGAATGAGACAATGGCGTCTTCTTCGACCCAAACCCCCCTCCTCTAGTAAGTCGTACTTTGTGGCCGCATCGTAGACACGACACAGAAGCCATATATTAATGTCTTGATGCCTAGCTCGTGCATAGCGCACAATACAACTATCCTCTCCGAGTGCACAACATCAGCATCATCGCAGACCTCATCGCTCGCCTCGCTGATCCTGCCCAAGATCACCCACGACACGCCGCAGAAGCTGACGTACACACACGGCAACCACCACATCCACTACATATCCGAGGCGCCGTCGTCATCACACCCGGAAAATGCGTCGACGGGGGGGCTAACATACCTCGTGGTGTCGGACTCGTCGCTGGGGCGGCGCGTGCCTTTTGGTTTCCTGTTCGAGATCCGCAAGCGGTTCCTAGCCGAGTTCGACGAGGCGAGCACCGACTTCGCCGACCTGCCAAACTACGGCGCGGCCAGCTTCAACGCCACCCTCAAGAGCCTGATGGTGGACTACGGCACTACGGCGGGCGGCCGCGACGACGCCATCACCAACGTCCAGCGCGAGATGGACGACGTCCGCGGAATCATGACCCGCAACATCGAGGGACTGCTTGAGCGCGGCGAGCGCATCGACCTCCTCGTCGACAAGACGGACCGCCTCGGCGGGAGCGCGCGCGAATTCCGGGTGCGCAGCCGCGGCCTCAAGAGGCAGATGTGGTGGAAGAATGTCAAGTTGATGGCGCTGCTGGCTCTCGTCCTCGGCTTGATCATCCTAGCTATTGTGCTTGCAGTCAAGAATGCGACTGGATGAGCGAATTTACCGTGACAGGGATGTCAATAGCCACACTCTTTTCGAAGCGGAGCGTTGAATGTACAACTGAACAGGGACTTTTGTCTACTTACTATTATTTTTTACGGCGGACGGATCGGTTTTCCTAGGAATTATTACGGGGTTTACTTGGGCAGAACGGGGGAGCAAACAAAACCCTTAGGAGTATCATCATCCCATCCTCTTTTTATTCGTCGTCGTTATCGATACCCTTGCCTAGCCTAGCAGAGCCGATTTGAAGGCTTGATATGTATTACTATTACTGTGTAAATACAAAATACGCTAGGTACTCTAGATCTCGTAAGGGCAACATCCTCAAGTGGTTCCTCTCCAACACGTTGTACCATGCACTAGCCTTCTCGTACTCGGACACTTTGTTATAGCGCGAGGTTACCATTCCCGACTCAAATCCGCATGTAATGATCAATCAAAAGGACATCTAGATGGATTCTTCTATATCGCACAGATTATCCCTCCAATGGTGATGCTTCTATCCTAAGACACCAAGCCCTTTCGCTACCCACTTTGTTCACAGCATCGGACCCCCAGGCCGCCTTGCAAGCCGCTCTTCCACGTAGCCGTGGGCCACGGGGTTTATCAGCCCCGAAATGCTGGCAGCAGCAGGAGCGGTAAGTGAGGTTAAGGACGACCGCCGTAGACGCCCCGTGAAGAATACCGGATGCAAGCTTGATACGTCTCTCTGCTGCGCTGGAATCTTTTGGAGTTGTGATGATTGTGGAAGGTGGTGGCGGTCCCATATAGCTTGAAGGTTTGGCATATTGTGTGCTGGAACTGGATTTGATGTTGAGTTTCCTGGCTTGAGTTTCCTAGCCCGGTTCTTATGTGAGATACCGTTATCTGGTGATATGACAAGGCAGTAATTGTTCGTGGTGATCAAGTGTTTTAAAGGCAGTTTCTCTTTCAATTCGTTTCGAATGATTGAGTTGAAGATTTGTTTCATCGAGATATGATTGTAAAGACAAAAGCTGAGATGAGTTGGTCCGAGGTTCAATTCCCCGGCCCTCTATGAGCTGGAGGTCTCCATTTTTGTGGTAAATTGGGCTTAGCGCACTCGCCGCTTCTACTCTACTAATGCCTTCCCAACAACCACTTCTCACACGCGGATGGTGAAGACGATAAGATTATTGGCTAAGTTCCGCATGCCTCTGCTACAACACCTAGATAATTGAGAAAAATGGCTTGATTTAAAATTGAACCAGACATCTCTCACAACTACCACCAGCAACCAGGATCGTACATATGCTACGCCATGAAAACGACCTAGACTTTCTCTGGGTCCCAAACCTTTGGCCCAGGCATCGTATAATTCTAAGACGGAATTAACATCAACCCAGATCACGGAGTAGCATGGAACTTACGTAGGTATTGTGCGCATAGGGCTCATATATATGACCAGCTATGGCAAAGCCTGGATCGTCATCACTGTACGCCCCGGGGAACTCAACGAGATAATCCTCATCGGGTACCGCGTCTCCATCGCCACTAATATCTAGCTGGGCACACTCGGGATAGATCTGCAAGTTCGCCTCGAGGTTGACGACCTCGTGGCGGATCAAGTACTTTCCGGGACGCAGGGACCGCGGGATCGTAACGTTCAGGCCGTAATATTGGATCGCGGCCTGCTGCCACGCTCCAACATTGCTTATGGATTGGTCTTCGCTGATCGTCTGGTTTCCCCAGAACGGTGCCCCGTTCTTGAAGTAGCCCGACTCCCAGATCTTAAACCACCGCTTCCCGGATCCGTCCCATTGGTCGCATGGCCCGTCGCAGCTCGCCATGTACACGAACATCGGCCCGTGGTGATGTTGCCATGGATAGTCGTTCCCAGAGGCACACCTCATTGGCGGATCTGGATCACCGTACTCGGGGACCGACGGCGTTGTTGGAAACGGTGCGGGTGGAGGACTGGGACACTCCGGTGCTAGATACAAGGCTTTGACTTCAGCGCCGGCGCGAACGGGCGCGTGGAGCGTTGGAAGGGATGTTGCTAATGGGTTGCCGCGGTTGCATGCGAGGTACGGATGCTTGGATGTGTAGATGGGATCTGGCCACCATCGCCTCTGGATTGACTCCTGGCCGGCCTCTGGGAGCCATGGATAGTGGCTTTTTGGAAGAGTAAGCGGTGACGTTTCTTCATTTGATAATGGCTGGCTTACCCAGGGTAGTCAACGCCATCGATTGTATAGTTGTAAATTCCTCCGTGGCCGTGAACAAAGGCTACTGTAAATGCTAAGAGAGATATCACACATGATGCCATTTTACACAGTCTGACTTCGGTTCTGATACTTGGGGGCACCTTTGAATAACAAAGCAGGAGTCATAACTATATCAGAAATATGATTTATATATACATCGTGAATGTCCTAATGGGGTAGACTTCAGATGTTGCCGCGCCGCTCAAGTCCGTTGAATCTCCATTCCCGTTACATATAATATGGACAACGTTCCCGCCGTCGCATTGCTTTAGGCAAGCCAGATTGCTCGGCCTGTTGAATTTCTGGTCTATTCGGTATGACATTGGTGATCGAGTTCGGTGCGAATTGTTTAGGCTAAGCGGCGCTTCGTCTCCTAGGTGCGCAAGAACGACTCTTGTGTACGCATGCATGAAATGCAACGTAGATGCGCATTTCGTATAAGTGAAGATACGCAGTGTTTAGCCGGCATACGCCGAAGCAACCAAGCCCGATCCAATTGATTCTTCATATCTACGAGAAGTCCTCGATGAGAAGCTATGCCTTTGTTTTTGTATATTCAGGTTCTGATTCGTAAGCCCTCCCGCAACCGCATGGTTGATGTATGTATCTATATTAGTGTTGTATCACCAATTATTTTTCCCAGTTTGATACAGTCTGTCAACATAAGGGAATCTCTTCGGAACCTACAATTTCAAGTCCGCAAGCAGATCAAACCAATATTTGTGCTCGCTTGATAGGTTGAGGTACTCTGAAGTGATCGCACTACTCTAAAACATCCTGGGAGATAAAACGACCACTCTCAACATGATCAAAAAATCGTGTAATAATAAAAAGTTAACAATACTCAGTGTCGGGTAGCTGTCTGTCGATAGGTCTCATCTCTCCCACATCTTCACCAGTCTTTCAAACGCCTCGTCGTTCTCGTCATCCAAGTTTCCGCCGGCACCATTTGGTATCTGTTCTCGTAGCCTTCGTGCCTCGAGACGCTGCCTCTATGCTTCCTCTTGACGTGGAGGATCTGCCATGAGTGCTTTCAAATACGCGTGAGTGCATCGGGCCAAGCTACCCAGAGGTGCTTTGACAAGCTTTCCAATAGCCACCGCCCGCTCAAGCTCCTCACTATGTATACGTCAATAATCTTCAGTAGTAATTGGTTTGATTACGCTTACATGGCGTCTTGATTATGATCTTGCTTCAATGCCAGGTCCCCTGCACGGTAGGCGCAGAAAGAACTTAGCCAGTTAAAACGAGCCGAGATCCCTGATGTAGCTAGAATATTTTTGGAATATCCACATGCATCTTAGCATCATCGAGGCGACCAGTCCTGATCCTAAGGGAAACGAACGTGAGGTGTCCACTGAATCAGTCAGCAGCATATTTGCCAAAGGCTGAGCTGAACATCACATACCAGACCAGCTAGTACCAGCTTTGTATATTTGTCGCTTCTTCCACGGCTTTGCTTAGCAGATCCTCGGACTCTTCGTAACGTCCTAGACAATAATAGGCCCTAGAAGTATTAAAACGCCAAACTAGCTTCCTTGTGGGCACATCTCCAGCTGGTTCTTCAAGGATTTCGCCGGCTTTAAGCAACAAATCGAGATGCTCCTGGTGGCGCTCTTGAGCACCAATAGCCACGGAATCGATTCCACTCAATGAGCAACCATGGAAACTGACTTTATTGTTTCCATTCTTATATGATCCATAGAGTGAGTCCTTATCTCATCTATGTAAAAGGACACTATTTTTCGGTTCATCTTCAATCCCCGTCACTTTCCCACATGTCCACCTTTATAATTTTGTCATCATCAATCTTCCTATGGTCATTTGGTCTGCGAATGTCCATGCATCTGCTTGCCCTTCCCGATTTATATCAACTCTACCTACCCCATGGCAAGCCAGCTATAACCTAGAGCAATAAGGAGGTCGTCGTGAGGGAGCAACTCCAGACGGATGTCAAGTCCATCCCTCATTTCTCGTTCTGAGCTTGAAAACTCTGACGTAGAAAAGTGGTGCATGCACCTCAGAGATTGGAGAAGGGCCCATGTCAATTTATCCTGCTGTTTTACAGGGCATTCTTGATATGCTCTTTGTCAAACGAATAACCCAAGGTAGTGAAGATGCGTATATCCGATGCCAGGGGTTAGATCATCTATAACGCGGCGGTCTACATATTCACCTACCCGTTGAATGCCTGATCACGAAAACAGACACGATAATGGGTGATAATAGTAGATAGACGAAAGCGTAGCTTTCGTGTATATATAGACCTAGTCTACCGCCAGAACTGAAGAGAGGAACCTGGTTCCCTTGCGGCTATAGATGATTATATGCGAATAGAACACCAGTTCCGAGCCTCATCCTCGTTACACTCTTTCAGCAGTTAAAAGCAATCCAGAGATAGCGTTTGTTGTGTCATTATCTTAGATCGCACTTCACACGTTAGCCAGTGATAATTATAATAAGAGAGGGTCACTACTTGCTTAACAGCATTCAGCAAAAGGCGCATAAAGTCCATGATTGATTCCAGAGGATTCAGCTTCTGTTGTAAATCACTGTAACTTTTCTCCATTGCGAGAACTTGCGGAACATATTTCTCGCACAAGATAAATTCGTCGTCGTCGTACTTGTTTGACGACTCGGATGAAAGCTTTCCAACGAGGAATTTGATGGCAGCCTCAAAACTCTCTTGTTCGTTGCCCATTCTCGCCCGATACTCTGCTTGGACCAATCTAAGACCTAGCTGAATATTCTTTCTATGCCACATATGGTAAGTTAACTCTTCAAGAACATCGCTCTGCTTCTACTTTATGATAACGGAATAGTACACGCACGGTATATAAGGATGAAAACATACATTATCTCGCGGAGGGGGGCGCCCTGATAACATTCTTAGGTCTTTGAAGAACGCAGCTGTCACGGGCTTACAGCCGTCTTAAGGCCATACGTCATGTCAGAGACACGTCAAGTAAGACATTTGGATAGGAATATCAACAGCCATTGGCCGGCGACTATCACGTGGCCAGAGCTGTCTCAGGCCTGAATCGAGAAGAGGGCTTATGAAATTTAACGGTAGGGCTGATCCTCTGCTCAATTCACTTTGTGGCGAGATGGATATGAAATATTTCAGTAGTACAGAGGGGATGTATTTATTACACGCACATAAACATGTCTAGAAACTCCATCAAAGTCTAAGATGACGAGGAAGATCGAGAAGCTGCCTACTTTTAAGGCGGTCATCAGTTTTGGACTCGTCAGTATTGTTTGGGGTGTCTTGTAGGTCTTTTAGGTATTATAGAGGTAGTTAAAGCAATTTTTCAAGTATTACACGTTTCCGGTTTTCTTTTTCGCATTTTTTAAAAAAGAAGAGAGAAGAATGTTGTGGGCATTAACACGTTGATTAGTAATCTAACAACCTCGACTTCAAGCGCTGTCTTCGGACACGCCAAATATAGCAGTATACTCACCATTACTTCTGTCATGTAAAGGACTGCAAAACTTAGGCTAGAATACGAGCCCTTCAATGGGAATATTTTTTCCAGGGAACATCCCAGTAAGTATAAGGCCTGGAAGGTGGCTATAATGTCAGTTTTAACATCGGTTTGGGGTTTCACGCTGCCCAAAATACAATATTCCGAAAATATACTGAACACCAAAAGAGATATATCTTTGGGATTGTTAACATTCTTTTCTTAATATAGCTTTGACCAGAAAAAAAAATGAAATAGGCCTGGGGGGTATCTCTGTACTAAGGAAGAAGACATTATATCTAGCCCTTTCCCACTTTGCCACCTAGGGTAAATGCACTTCCACCCCTCGCTCTTAATTTCTTTTTTGTACTAGTATTTGAGACAGGCTACTCATGGCTTCGGTCTCACAAGAACCCTGGTCCATCCGTGACCAAACACGATGATAAATGACGATACTTACTCACGCTGCGTTAAGCCCATCCTGCTCCTGCGAAATGATCACGAGACTGTGTAAATCCATGTTATGCTGGAGATATAATTGTTTGATCTCATCGTACTAGGGCTTCCAGTTTAGCTTTTCGGTTTCCATAGTCATCGGTAAGATGGAGCAGAGTTGCGCTCGTACTATATTTCGTAGCAGCTGACTGAGATTGTGAAAACGTTAGAATATAAATTAATTGCAAAAATTATGAGTCGATCGTGAGCACCTCAGGCTATACTTATCCCACGACTTTAAAATGATATAGCGGCACGATAGAAATGGCGGGAGGCACGAAAATTAGGCTTCTAGCGCGATCATCAGATTACAGTTATCCTAACTCACCTAAGAGCACTGAAACAAGGCTAGCCTATACAGAGTGTAGGGCTTCTTTCTATACTGAGAAGAAAAAAGAAGTCCATCTGAGCCAGCCCTAAATAATAACTAGCCCATGAAGGTCATAATCAATGGTTGACTATATAGCATAGCAACAAAGACTTTGCTGTGAAGCTATATTTACGAATATCTCAGGATTAAGCGTTGTCATCTAGAGAGTAGGCAGAAGGGCAACATCATGGTGCCCCTGAGAATTCCGTAATGTCTACGAATGTGTATCAGGGGAGGCTAGACCCACACAATAGACTATGGACTGATGTTCAATACTCGCCAGTAAAACATGACGCAATATGGCTTTGACATTAATCTAATAATGTCGGTAAGTATGTTGTTCGTAAAGTTGAAGCTGTTTGACACCACCGCCCCTGATACCATTCTGTTAATTCAACAACAAGGGGGAGATGGCGGTCAACGCTAGCGCTTTAGCAGATCGTCGCCCTCATTTGCGGTTGTCAACTTCCCTATATTAGTGGTGGCTCTGATGTGAATTGTAAGGGGGAGCTGTATTGATCGTGACGAGGCTCTATTACAAGACCTTCTACATGTGCATATTATTATATTGAGATCACTTCTAATAGAACAAAGCATCCCATGTGATTAGCCTATTGTTAATAGTTGTAACTTATTAGGGATATTCTAAGCCATTACCTAACACGGCAACACCTGTTGAGTAAACTTCAACTAAGTTCTTTCGTGTCCATTCGTCAATCGTAGTCCGAGACGTTACACATAGTAAGACCTACCTATTAAAATGCACGTGGATAATTATTCGCATGGGTATTACCTAGATCATACGTACTGTACATATATGCATAGTTACCAGGCTGGGCTCCGAATTTACCCCAAAGAGACAATGACATGCATGGGCTTCCAATTAGTACGCCAAGAGTTAATTGTCAAGTTCTCATGGCACATCAAAAGAGATTTCTGATTATAGTCGGGTTAGTCCGCGAAGGTAGTTTTAGAGACCTGACGATCTACCTCCTTTGAGGTCTTGAACGATTAATTCTTCTTGTCAATCAATCGACCTTCAATTTCGTACCGTCTCACTAAAAAAGTTTTCCACAAGGCTAATGAGCCTGCCGGTACTACCCGCCCCAAAGATCGGACCCGATTGCGGAGAAACGCGTATCTCAGTACCATGTTATAATCCTTGTGAGGCCTTCAAAATGACGTTGGACGTGAAAGGGAAATGCCGTAATATGGATGGGCACGCTTTGATGAAATTGACAGATGCAAGTGCCATGCCAAGGAGTTTCGGAAGAGACTAAGGTTTAGACTGAAGCCATCCCCAACGTACCCATCGCCCCCATATCTACACTTGACAGGATTGGAGCAGAATTGGGGGTGATACTTAAACTGCTACCCTCGACTTACTGTATTCGGTCACGTCAAGATGATCACAATAACAACCAAGAAGATTTGCCGCAAGCTCTCTCTTGTCTAGTCTAACCGTTTTGATGAAACAGTACATCATAAGCAGTATGTATTTGATCATGATGCCAGAGGCATTTAACTTTGCTAACCACAGCTAGTAAGCGCGCAGATCTTGCGACCAGAGAGCGACGATTAATGCGGTGTATTAGTGTCCCCACCCACCTAACCGGATTACCCCCCTAGCCGGACACGATTTACACCAAAACTCACCAACTTTGAAAATCTATAACGAATTAACGAAAATACATACAAAGGTCTACTAAGTTGGATTGAATAGAGAATTATCTAGAATTTAAGGGATAAAAATTACAACAGAATCGTTTGAAGAATATAGGCTAGTATCTAAGGTAATAGAAAAGTACGCAAATTTACACTTTAAAAGCACAAAAATATACATTTACTTTTTAGCTTTAAATAAAATCGGAAAAATATAAACTTGATTAAATTTAATTTATAACTATTAAATAAAGCTAAAATAAAAGTTATAGCTGTTTAGCTAATTCTTTAAATAAGATATAATAAAATGAAAAAAATAACTGCTAAAATAATCCTTGTAAATTTGTTTTCTAACTATTTCTTGCTTATAAATAAGCTAGTTAAAAAAACAAAAAGATTTTTATGTTTACTTTAATATTAACAGCTTAAAAATAAAACCTTATATTTTTCTAATTTTTAATAAGGCTAAAAAGTAAATGTATATTTATGTGCTTTTAAAGTATAAATTTACGTACTTTTCTATTACCTTAGGTACCAGGCTATATATACCTACCGATTCTGCTATAACTTCTTCTCCTAAAAGTCTAAGTAATTCTCTATATAAATATATCTTTCGATTTGTTGTATATATTTTTGTTAATTAGTTATAGATTTTCAAAGTTGGTGAGTTTTGGTGTAAATCGTGTCCGGCTAGGGGGGTAATCCGGTTAGGTGGGTGGGGACACTAGACCCGGGAGTCGAAGCAGATCGTTACTTGTTCCTATCCAGATGACCCATACTACTGTAATTGTCACGTTGTTAGTGAAATTGTAGTGCCTACATCACACGTGGTTTTACCTCACGGTCTTCCCCTTTTGTGCTTGTTGTATCTCCTTTTAGCCGGCTGATGAACCATGGGGTTGGAATACAGCGCAGGTCGCACAGGCCGCATACTGCATGTCACCACGATCGTGCAACGGTTTAGTTTTAGTGCGGATACACCGTTAGATGTTTCCCTGTCTGGATGCTATGTGATGATCAGGGGAGATGAGTGCTCGAGTCGCGCAGGGGGGAAGATCGTCGGCGGAGCATTGAGGGTCGTGATGTCCTAAAAGATCGTCACCGCCGATAGAAGGATTGAATGCAACTGAAAAAAGGTCTATATATGTCGGTCAGCAGCCCCCTCGATCAAGTGAATTCCCTTTGATTCCTCCATCCACAAGTCGAACTCGTAGTCACTCCTTTAAACAACAGTCGCTCTTTCAATCTCTACCAAATCTAGCCCAACACATCTTCTACCATCTACCGATATCCATCTAAACAAGTCAAAATGCAGTTCACTAAGCTTGCTCTCGCTGCCTTCTCTCTGGGCTCTGCTATCGCCGCCCCCGTCGTTGGTGACCTCTCAGCCTTGGACAACGCCCTCTCTGCCGTCGGCAACGTCAGGACTATTGTGGAGGCACAGGTTACCACTATCAGTATGCATTCTGCCGCTCTTTGCATATGCACCAAGTGTAATCGACGCTAACTTGAATCACAGCTACTCTTACAAAGAGTGCTCCGGCTGGCGATGTCGTCACTAAGGTCGAGGCCTCACTCCAGACTGTCGGCCAGGAGGTCAGCGGTCTTGTAACCCCTCTGTTGGCTCTCGCCAAGGACCCTGCTGCTCTCAGCACATCGCAGCTTGCCTCTGTTCCCCAGCTCGTATCGGACATCCAGGCCATCGTTGCTGGCGTGCAGACTGTCGGCAAGACCGTTGTGTCAGGTCTTGGTCAGGGTGAGTGACGCTTGGTTCCCACCCGCCGTGAACGGAATGTAACTAACAACACATCAGATACCCTGAACCAGGTCCAGCCTGAGCTCCAATGGGTCCTGTCCGTTGCTGGCCCTGTGGCTAAGCCCCTTATCTCCTTCACCACCACCGCTGTCCCCGCCACCAGCGCCGTCTACAAGCAGGTTAACTCTGGCGTCGCGAACATTCAGGGAGTCGTCAACACCATCGTCATCACCCCTATCAACGGTGTCGCTGGTGGTGTTCTTGGCAAGGTCTTGTAAATAAGCTGCCGACACTGAATTTTGTAGTCCTGGTTCGACTTCAAAAGTCTTGATGTGGTTGTGCTTGGACATATGTGGCTAACCGATATCCAAATAAGGATTTGGTAGTAGTGGGTTGAGGTTCGGTTCTTGGTAGAGTTGTATATATAATGTTAATGGCGACTGTGTTTGCCCCATTGGGAATGTCTTCGCAGTGTGATAATTATATGTAAAATCGGGCCGTAGGACTCGTATATTGCAAGACAGCCGAGCAGACGGCATGTGTCGTATTCAGCCTTCATGCAATCAGTACGAAGTTGAAATCTTTTTTTTAATTTTTTAATTGGTGAATCTAAGCTGGGTGGGTGAGTATTATGAACTGTTATCATATACGCCTGTATCGAAAAAAATTTTCAACTTCGTTATTTCAATTCTAGAGCCTAAAACAAAAGTTCGTTTCGCTCACTCGTCCTCTCATTCTTACTTCAGAAGCCGATAACGACCACTTCCTATTGAATTGGCCCTGGTGAACTACCTGCACACTGAATTAGAAGGAAATCCCTTGCAACTCAACTAACGAACATAAATCATAAGGTAGCTAAGTGCGAGTGGCTGAGTTTCACTCCTCCTTTCCGACCCCTTTTACTCCCATACACACGAATGTTGGCTGATTTTTGCAGTCAGCCACTCACACTCCTTTACTATCCAGGCTTTCCTAACTATGATGCTATTTTAAATCCGCCTAGAACCCAAACCGCGAGGCCAGGCAAGAGACCTTTATAGATCCTCGACAATGGGGCCTCCTCCGCGCGGGGCACCCCTACGGTCGTCCCCCATGCTGAAGTGAGTTTGGATCTCGGCCCAATACTTCATCTTCATGGTCTTCTTGGGCCCGCGTAGAGCTTCTTCGAAACCCTTAAAGATAGGAACTATAGACTCTACGTCTAGCTTGTTCTGACAGTTCGCGCAACCAGCGATGTTCCGACGGCTGAGGATCGGCTCGCAGCCGATCTCGATCCTGTTCCCTTTATAATCCTCGACACACGTGCGGATGACAAATGAACCCGGGTAATCGGCGCGATTGATGTTTCTCGCACTCTTGAACCTGTCGGCCTGGGCGCAAATCTCATGCAAACGGCCGCACGGGGCGAATTCGGGGGTGTCTAGCGATCCAGGCCCATACGTGTATCCAAGCTGGGTCTCGATGTTGACTACTTCGCTAGAAGAGTAGTATGTCTCATCTGCCTTGCGGAATGGATACAACGGTGTGTTCATGTCCAGTTTGGTTCCGGGCGCAAAGTAGGGCATGCCCTCTCCTTCGGGAATGATAGTGCCGGGGCAGCCGTCAATAATGTCTATGCTGCTCGGAGCAGTCTTGTTATGGAACTGCTGCCACTTCCAGAAAGCGTAGTCAACGAAAGCGTGGTGGAAGTAGAATATCGGGTCGAAAGCGGCAGTTTCATTGTCTCCCATGTCACCGTTCGCTCCAAGTATTGGCTCGCCGTCGAACACGTTTTTCTGGTAGAACCCACCAACAGCGAGATGGATCGCATTGTGAGGGGACTCCAGGGAAACTACGTACTGTGGATCGCCTCTGTCCTTGTTTTTACAGTGGTGCGTCTGAGATGTGGTGTTTGAAAAGACTGTGTAATTGGGGGCTTCGAGGCAAAGTTTGTAACGGGCGATAACCGATGATGTGTCGGGATATTCAGTGTCATCACCTCCATCAGGAGTGATTTGAACCGTCCCGGTTAGCCAAGCGCTCACGTTTTGGTTTAGTATGGCGATGTTTTGGTCGGCATCCGGAAAAGACGCATTGTGCGCTTGCGTCTGTGCTGTAGCCTCCTCAGTGCCGACGAGGCCAGAGAGCGGGTAGCGAACTGTCTCATATCCAGCTGGTTTAGTATAACGATTGCCTGCTCCGGCGACATTCAAAATGAGCGACTTTTGCAAAGTGTAAGAGTAGAGTGGATTGGTGTTATCGCCGTCAAGCTCAAAGTTGGGCGATGTGAGAATTGTGGGAATAGGCTGTGTAGGATCCGCCATCTCATCCCAGAAGGGGAGCGTGACATTCTCACAGCCGGAAATCGACCTAAGAGCGTTCTCCAGGCGCAGAATATATACGCGATGCCAAGTAGGGAAGAGGACATTGCCATGATTGCAATAGCCTCCCCACCAAGTTGCATCCGTTACTCCTGGGCCACGGAAAGGCTCGCCATGGAAGCCGGCGATGCTAAAGTAGGAGTTCGGGTGATAATAGGGCAACGCCTGGATCCCCCTCCATGCTCTCACTAGGTTTTCAAGAACAGAGCGGTCCTCCCCGCTATCGTACAGGTTCTGGACATATTGAAGTGAGTAACGGATACGGGGCGAAGTCATTGTGGAAAGGATATGGGTTGACTGTGTGAAGCGTCTATCTTGACCACCACTTCTAACTGGGAGACGTCTCCTTATATATACGTGAAATCTTCGGCTACTGCTCTAACCGGCTCTCTTAGGGGAAGCAGTCACGAATTGCGCTTGTTGTGATATCAGGCTATTCCTGCATGATTGTGTGGACCGGGCACGGTATGTGAAGGATGTGCAAATAGGGTCCAGCCAAAAATGCAACGCATATGCCAATATAAATGCAGAGTCATACAGCACAGCCATGCGATGATATCTATTCAGCTGGCGTCGCCGCCAATGGCCGAGCCTAAACAGGCAGACTGCTTAAAAGTAAACAGAGCCGAAACTAATCGAGTGAGCTGTTAGTATGAGTGATCCAAGTTCATTGTCAAGGTCATCAACACATCGGCCTCTTCGATGCGGCAACGCAGTGATTTTAATTAATTGCTTTACTCAAGTACTTAAGACGCTGGATGAGGCTTTGCTCACTCTAACTCTTTGGACTCTTAACCTCGGGAGCAAGCGTCATGGGCGGCTTTCATATTGCTTATTCTCGGAGCTCAGTATGTGTTTTGTATAGCGTAAATACTCCATTATTCATGTTTCACCGCATGAGTCTACCCGATGAGATCAAAAGTAGCCAATTGTGTTCCTACTTTGTGATGCCGAGTGACTCCTCTTGTCTAGAGCTGCGTGACTGCGTTGCTGCATAATATTGTCAACGACAGCCGAATCGGGTCTTACTTAGCAGCACCACTTGCCAAAAATGAGACTAAATGAAGGTTGGGACCAGATGAGAATTTCATTAATACGAGAGCACTCGGGGGATATGTGCTAGTTCAGCTGGGACTCTGTGAGGTGGGCCAACCTAAAGCATGTTTTCCCATGAATTATAGACTTCTTCTGTATATCTTTTGGTGAAATTGGAGCTTGGCCGTGCGTAGAAGAGAGAAAATGCGGGTGTGGATTCGGATCCCACGTGAACACTCAGTTTACCTACTTTAATTTAAACCAGCAGAACCCAGCCCGGGAGGAAGCATCCGGCCCAGTGTACTGGTCGGAGTTCACCGAACTCACAGCGTGCATACCAAACCATCCCTACTCGAACTAGGTTGGGTTATCATATGATATAACGGTATAAGCCCATCTTCAAATATTCTCTCATGGGCATCTTAGTGAGCCCAAAGGCTTCCAACTCGATAGGGGCTCGAGCTATACAATAGCCGAGCTGGCCAAGCACCACGGTATATTGCATACAAAAGTTGAATAGTTGGTACAGAAACCAGATAAAAGTTAGTTCGTGGTATTGAGGGGTATGTAGTAGTTCACTCTTGCGGTGTTCGAAAAAGAAAAACAGGGTATAAAACGGGACGCCTCGCGGTTAATGCCGGGCTACTTTCTACCCAATTGCTATACTCAAATACAAAACCTGCATATGTTTAAACGCCATGTCTCTTCTACAAGAAGTGCTCGCATCTAAGCGTTTTGTACACCGATGGGCCGCTACCTATAATTCGAGAACCACGTCGAATCGAGCTTCAAAACACAATATTGGCACATTTCACTCTGCCCTGCTCTGAGATCACCCTATCCAGATCAATGACCTCGGCGAGTATCTAGAATTGAAAGTAGATCAAGGAAACCGAAAGTTTTCCTATGATTTCATGCCCCAGATTCTGGCATGTACTTCTACCTGAAACATAACTGGATCTCAATTGTGGGATCGTGCTACGAGCACTACAAGAGATTAGCGCATCTAAAGGTTATTTTGAAATATGGGTTTGCCCCTACAAACGAAATTATTATCTTCGGCAAACTCATCGTTGAGAGAAAAGCATGAAGATATGTGTTGTCACACAGACTCGGGGCACCCGAGTCCCTTTCTGGCTGGGGGCTTGAATGTCATGTATACGGTCATATGAGCGGAGGGTTGTGCGAGGTTTCACTATTCAGCTACCCGAAACAATCAAACAGAGGCGAGAAGAGGCCACGCAAGCTTCACGGCCGTCGAACCAAGCCTTTGATTCCATTTTGTCTTGCGAACGAGACATGGAATGATGGTAACATCTGATTAAATCACCCCTGCCGGTGCTGTTTTGTGAGTGTGGTCCACTTATTTATTATTGGTGCGCGCGATGTTAAGTTTGCGTCTGCCTCGTTTTGTGTTTATGGTATCCCTTTGATGGCACCTTCAGTTCTGTGACCTAAGTGGAGACTGTGACTCCCAAAGTATGACATGTAACTCTCGGATAATAGTTTGATTGGGTATAGTGTAAAGCTCTATTGTTGATTGTCTTGAAAAAATTAGGTGGAATGTTTGATCTAGTCTCACATCAGAGCGTTTAAGTAGTTGGCTTGTTGACCATTTAAGCTCACTTTGGATCTTCAACATCAAGAATCTAAATTTACATCAGTTTTTTTTCGATCTACATCACCGTCCCAAAAGCCTGGCTAAAGAAGTCATCATTATGGGTAAGCCGCCACTTTCGATCTCCAGTAAAAGCACTTTGATAGCTGATAGCATAGCAGGCTCGATTACGCACCTCCCATCCGGCGGTATCGTCGAACTAGCATGGAGAGACGATGAATGGGAACAGGATTGGCGAAGTGCGATCAAGGTCGAGACCTCAATATATCAACGACTTGGAGAACACCCCCGCCTCGTCAAGATGAAACATTGGGACATCGAGGCGAACATAATTATAATGGAGTACATGAAGAACGGGAATCTATACGATTATGTCAAAAGCCACTTTGGAGAGATTCCATTGACACAGAAAATTGCCTGGTCACTGGAAATCGCTGATGCTGTTGAGCTCTTACACTCTTCGGGGGTGATCCATTGCGATATTGGGCCAGATAATCTTTTGCTTGATGACAACATGAGCATAAAGATCATCGACTTTGGCGGCTCGTCTATCGATGGATCTCCGCCGATGGTTTGTCCTAGTGTCCGCTACCGAATTCCGGATGCCGATTGGAAAACCGGCAAGGCAGCCACGCTGGAAGAAGACTTTTTCTCCCTAGGCTCAACACTTTACTTCATCATGACTGGTAAAGCGCCATACGAAGAGCTTTCAGATGACATGGTTGAGAAGAAGTATCTCGATGGCGAATTTCCGGATCTTAGAGATATCCCGTGCAGTGAGGCCATTGCATCGACCTGGCAACAGAGAGCCTCATCGGCCAGATCGATACGTGCAGCAATAGAGGAATATAAGGAGAAGGTAATAGGTTCCATGTGAGCAAGCTGAGGTTGATGTTGTTGCGTTAGAACAGAGGACTATTAAAAAAACTGCGGAAGAATATTTCTAAGACATGAAAAGCGTGTTGCAGTGATGAAACATAGTTTCATCCCCTGTTATGTAATTCTACTGAGCCCTTTCGCGAAATCCAACACCAATGAAAAGAGCGTGCGCCATTGCCTCGCCTAATACCTCTAACGAAGGAAACAATAACCTCCTCACTAGCCCTATTATCCAACTGGTCGCTGATTCCAACCCTCCCATCCATACTCTCATCATCACAGATTTGTTACCGAACAACCCAGATGCTTCAATGCTTCGAATGACCTTCATCATAGTGCTTGGGACACTGTCTTCGGATTGTGCTCATACCTGCATAGGATGATTTCGGATTCGGACAAGCGTTACCAGACTGTTCAGCCGTCCAACATTTGAGCAGCGTTGTGGAGGATGTGTTGCAAGATGAGGGACAACCTCTATATGTCACGGGAGTTGTCACAAAGGTGCACATCTTACATATTAGCTTGGGGTCTTTTTATGACATGCCTTGAACAAACCTCGATACTGCTTATAGCTTCAATAAGAGATATCGTAGTGCAGCGAATATTGAGATAAGAAAGTCGCAAGACGAGCAGTGGAGTGATTGATAACGCGAAGAGAGTATGTTTGATAATATAAATAAAATGATACTAGAGTGAAGAGAGTGGTTTTAGATATACGTGAGACTTAGAAGATGGCCTGTTTATATATTTGTGCTACTGCTGAGGCTACCAGCTTGCGCGGCTACTCATTCTTAGCCACCATATGCGGTCACCAAGTAGGCGTATCATACATGACATATAGTTCGGTCCGAGATGCAGGCAAATTGTTCATTGAAATGCGGGCTGCGCCTTGCATAATTTTGGGATTCACAAGACAAAGTTAAAGCCCAATCACCTTGTGCTATCCTAACGTCAGTAGCCAAGCCGAGGTCTTGCAGGCGGCGCGAATTCTCAGATCATGGGTGAGTAGCTGTTGTACGATGCTTAACTCCGCTATTTAATAACGACGATGAGTCATAGTAAGGGCAGGTGCATACCAGCAAAAGGTCAAAATTGGAACTTCATGGCCTTCCTTGCCGAGATGTCTTGAAGTAATCATGTGAGTGGAAAGTAACTGGATTACTGGTCAAAACGAGGCCTGAGACATATAGAATCCGTTCATACTAAGGACCTAGAAAATTGTATATTTGTGAATTTGCTTCGTTTGATATTCTAGTAGTATTTCTTTGAAGGGGGGGGGCATGAAGATCTCAAGGAAGATTCACAACGCAGCTGGGGTCGTGACTTTGGTACACGATTCATTCCACCCACTTTTGAACAGTATGTTAATATTATTTATGGCTACTCAGTGCGAGAAATTTTCCTCACAGGCTACAACTTTTGATACTGACAGCACTGTATCGACTTTGTCAATAGGGGGTGAGATCTGGGAGAGTAAAAGGTTGACATCATGTCTGTGATAGCCCTAAATGTGGAGTAACTATGGTAAAGGGGGCGCTTATTGCGAAGTCTACCTATCATTGATTGCCCCCCCGAGAAGGCCACGCATATTTACAAGCGAATACATAGCTACATATGTACAGTAGAATAAATTCATTATAACAGCAATGACCGTCGAATGCTCTTATAACCCGCAACCAAGCCTTCAATAAATGCCTGATGGCATTGGGTGCTGTCCATCTTCAGCATTTGTTTATAAAAAGGGGAATGTTAAAGTAGCAGTGTATCGACGTTGCCACCCTCACTATATCTATCCGTTTTGTGCCCCAAGACAGCTAGCTATCTATATCACTTTTTAATATCTCGGATCGTAAGAAAGCTGACAATCCCAATGATGAATCTACATTTTATAGCCCCTCTTTGATCGCCTCTATTCCGCTTAACCCAATAATTTGTACACACATATATACATACCTAGACAGGTCATGTACTCGCAGATTCCGCCTTTTCCGCATTCGCCTTTTTGCGCTGTCGCCTCGAGGGCTTCTTTTCGGCCTCTTTCCCCTTCTTGATGGTGTCTACCAAAGCCTCGATCTCATCGGTCTGTTCAGCTTCTTTCTTCTCCTTGTCGCGCATTTCCTGAGCCTTCTTCTCCAGGGCCCTCAGAGCGGCCTGTTCCTTCTCCGTCTTCTCGATCAGCTTGTCGCTCGCCTCCCACAGCTTCTTGGCGACATCCTCATTCTTGACATCGGTCCTCGCAAAGTCGACCTCCATACACTCCTTGATCAGCTTCCCACCCGCCTCTCGGACTAGCGAGGACTCCATCACTGCGTGTAAGATGGATTGCGCCCCCATCTCGGCGCTCTTCAGGAACATCCATGGTAGGAAGTAACCGAATACGTAGAGCATCAGCCCCCATACCGAGCCGCGGGTAAGCCATCGTCGCATGCCAGGCGTGCGCGCAAAGCCAGGGTCGGTGAATATGACTCGGGCGTTCATTGGTAGTTGATCCGGTCTCTTATATGCGTCTAGATGTTTCTGGAAAGCCTGGCCAAACACCATCATCGCCAGCTTACTCCTAGCATAAGCCTTCTTGGGCGTCCATTTCTTCTTCGACAGGGGGTCGCCAAGGTCCGGAGAGGCTATGTAGGAGGAGCATGTGGGTATTATGATTCGGACATCGCGGTCGAACGGCTGCGCGCGGAGGGCCGGGCTCAATATTCCGAGGAGATGGAAATTCGCCAGGTAGTTGACCATCCACATCTCCTCGATCCCCTCGTCCGTCTCCACCCGCTCTCCGCCGGGAGGTGTGAGGGTGTTCGCGCAGAGGATGAGCATGTCCAGTCGTCTCGGGGGCGAATTATCGATCCATTTCGTGGCGAACTTGCGGATGCTGTGTAGCGAGCTCAGGTCGACTTGTTCGGCGTAAATCATCTGGTTCTTTGTCTGCTCGCGGAGCTCTCCGATCTGATCGGCCAGGAAGGGATCCGACGGCGCCAAACGGGTGAGGAGTATGATTTGCGCCCCCCGTCGGGCAAGCTCTCGTGTGACGGCGGCCCCTATCCCAGATGTGCCTCCCGTCATCATGATAACTCTGCCGTGCATGCTTTTTTCTGCCTTATTTGTTGCGCCACTGCTATAGATCTTGATCAGGTACAGGAAAACTACAACGGCAGTGACCTTGGTCCATGCCCAGGGATCCCTCGCCCAAACGGGCACCCATCCTGGTGCGCCCACGGTAATTATCTCGTATATGAAAGGTAACGGCATGGTGAGGATAGTTGGGAGATTGAGACTGTTGTTGGATTATTTATCTGGCCCGTGGCATGATGAACGATTGTTGTAGCTATTGTATCGTGAAACCGCTATTATTAAGAGAAGAGAAGGGCCATCGTGTCGAATTCTCGGATACTACTACAGTTGATTACGTAGATGGAGCTAAGGAACCTGAGCTGCGGCACGCTAGCAACGGGTCAAAATTGGGGCCGAGTTAGCTGTGAAACGACCCACTTTTTTAGCCTACCTTTCGCATTCGCAACTTTGGAACATCTACATAGAACTTGAATAACACTCCTGCTCACACCTATCTAACTCAGAAATGCTTATGACTGCCACATCCGCTTGACATAAGGTATATACTTCTGATTGCTGAACAGTAATGGCATCTGAGGAGTGGTCCGACTATGATGAGGGCGACGAAGTCCCTCTCCAACAAAAGCGCCCGTTCGGATCAGGGCTGAAGCGAAAACAAGTGATATTCGTTCCTGCTTCCTCGGGTAACCTCAACTCCATTGATGAGAGTCAACCTAAGACATCGGATCCATCGAAGTCTGTCTCTGATATATACCTCAGCATAGTCCTACCAAAGGACTCCAAAGAAGCTGCTTCCGCAGACGAGATGAACACTGCCAGACAAGGCATATGCGACATCTGCAAGCTTCCGGTGAACGAGTCTTCCAAGGCGGCAGACACGGGAAAATCATCAACTCGGCCTCATGAAGCGTCAATAGCTCACCAAGTTTGTATATCCCACTCACACCCACCATCCGCATTGGACCGGTCACGCATGGGCTTAGGTGTATTACAATCTCAAGGCTGGGACCCCGACGCGCGGACTGGGTTGGGTGCTCTAAATCAGGGTATTTCCTTCCCTATCAAAGCAAAGCCCAAGAACAACACGCTCGGCTTGGGAGTCGAGGTTCCGAAGGACATGGCCATTAAGAAGAAGGAGAAGCCTCATATGCTGAATGCTAAGAGGGTGCGCAAGATGGCGGCAAATGACAAGAAGCGTCACGAAAAACTGAGACACCAGTTCTTCGGGAACTCCGAAGTGGAAAAGTACCTGGGCGTCGGCTAGAGAGAGAGAGAGGTGATGTTGAACGATTCAAGGTTGTATGATGATGGCTTGATCATGTTTAACTAAAGCGTTGGCTGGGTTACGGTAAAATGATAGATGGATTGGCTTGATCAACTAAACTACTACAGAGATACCCCATTTCGATTTTCACGGTTTCACAGTTATCTGATTTATGATAAACCATCTCCTAGCTGAATGTATCAAGGGAAATCAGGTTCCTTTTCAAATACCAAATCAGGCTGAAAGCAATGAGTGCGACATGATGACGAGCAGCTGATCGGATTATATAATACTACGTGCATCCTGCTAGATTATGTAGTACCGCTGGGCTGTTAGCATGTGGTGGTTGGTTACATACCTATGCACGTCAATCAACGAAACAACAAGATTATATAAAATAGCCATTAAGATGAGTACCTACCTATATTAGTATTTGGCATGTAGTTACCAGTGGTAGGTACGGTACCTAGTTGGTCGGGCGGCGGACCTCGTGTAGCCGCATTGAGCTGCAGCGAGAAGGTGGGGAAGCTTCAGCTTGTTTTAAGCCTGCGATAGCCTGCTGCGGCCTGTGACCTGTGATGCCGTCGCATTGAAGCATGAGCCAAGGTCTGAAACCCCCCGCCAAGGGCCAAACCACCTACATTCTCCAATCAACCCTCCCTACTTTCTCATGAGAGCCCTCCCTCTCAACCTTCATACCCTCATTTTACATTTTACCTCCAATCTTGCCAGCTCTACCGGTTTTGCGTGCATGCGCCGTGCCTATTTTCCGTGGCATCTCCCTACCCTAGTCGATATTACCTGCACCTTCGCTTAAAACAACAAACACTCCTACTCCTACTCCTATTGCCTTGCGGGGCACAACGACGTCCACCACCTCGTATAGCACACATACCTTACTGCCTCGCGTGCCCTTCGAAGACGTTCGATATACCGACTGAGCGCCCACGGCAATATATTCGAAGACGGCTCTCCTTCAATTGCTCCTTGCATTGTCGCGATCTCGAGGTGATTTGTCCCTAAGGCGACTGTGGCTTTGCAGCCGGAATCAAAGTCCAAGATGGGGGTTTCTATAATTCAAGAGCAGCACGATAGTGAGAAACCCTGGCCTCATCTCTCGTCATTTTCCTGACCGTTTAGGGTGATTGTATAGCTGACTTGTATTCCTCCACCTTGAACAGTTATTATACATATAATTAAGACTATAACCGCTGGCGACGTAGGTAGAGACGGCAGACCGATCCAACAGACAAACCCTCGTTTCTGACATCGCCCTGCAGTGGAAAGTTTTAGTAGTCGACGCTACTTCTAAAAAGATCATCGACAGTGCCGCCAAGGAAGATGACATCCTCAACCACAACATCGCCAGTCAGTCGAGCGTCGAGAACCCGCCCTGACCATCTCAGCTGATGAATATGAATCTACCACAGACATCGAGCGAATCGAGGAGCGCCGCGAAATGAATCCTACCATGGACGCCATATACTTTCTCTCGCCCCAACCTCACATCGTCGACTGCCTCCTGGCCGACATGGAGCGACGCAGATACAAGCGATGTTTCTTGGTATGGACCTCCGTCCTCGATCCACAGCTCCGACGAAAGATCGACGCTTCCCCCATATCACAGCAACAGATCGCCGGCTTTGAGACCCTCTCGATTGACTATTTCCCCCGTGAATCTCACCTCGTCACGTTTCGAGACCCCTGGAGTTTCCCGATATTATATCACCCTTCTTGCAACGGGCTTGTGAAACAACATATGCAAGACTTGGCTCAAAAGGTATGGGCGATAATGCCGGAATTCTGTGCGTATCATGTTAACAGAGGGCTGAATGCTAGATTACTGGTTTATGTGTATCGTTGGGAGAATACCCCAAAGTACGATACTACCGCCCCAAGAACCCTATACACGAAGCTAGTGTATTATGCTCCCACCTCGCCCGTTTTATCTCTGAGGAGTTGGATGAATATGCTCAGTGGAATCCAAACTTCCCCCCACCAAGCTCACGACCTCAAGGCGTACTGGTTGTAACAGACCGATCTATGGATTTGATGGCGCCTCTGATTCATGAATTTACCTACCAGGCCATGGCTCATGACCTACTACCGATCAAAGATGGTGATAAAACTACTTTTCACATGACATTCAACGAGGGGACCCCGGAAGCCGAAGAAAAGGACATAGAACTCTGTGATAAGGACAAAGTTTGGGTAGAAAATCGACACAAGCACATGAAAGATACGATAGACAAGTTGATGGGCGATTTTCAGAAGTTTCTCGATCAAAATCCTCATTTCACAAACTCAAACGGCGACACTACGAGCATAAATGCGATCAAGGATATGATGGCAGGCTTGCCACAGTTCACAGAAATGAAAGAAGCGTACTCTCTTCATATCACTATGGCTCAGGAATGCATGAACATATTCCAACATCATAAACTGGCGGATATGTCGCAAATTGAGCAAAGTATGGCGACAGGGTTGGACGAGGATAACCGTAAAGCCAAGAATGTCTTGCACTCTGTTGTTCGGCTACTCGATGATGAAGCTGTATCACAATCGGATCGATTACGTCTCATCATTATGTTCCTTCTCTATCGAGACGGCGTAATACTCGAGGACATCAAGAGATTGTTAGCACATGCATCCTTACCCCAACAGGACGGCGAGATCATATCGAATCTAGAACATCTCGGTGGTCGAACGACTCGGGGAAATCTCAAAGAACCGAAAAGAGAGGACCCGCCTCTTTTCCCCATTGATACGAGGATACCCATACCAGAAGACAGCTATATGTCGAGGTTTAATCCCGCGGTCAAGCATATGCTAGAACATTTATGCCGCGGTGCATTAGATCAGACTTCCTTTCCCTATGTGAAGCCTCCGCTCGATCCAAATGAAGATGTTATGATTGGGCAAGGGTCATTGCGTGCGGCCAAACCGAGTTGGGCTGGGGCTGGTCGAAGAGTCGCCGACAACAGACAGCGAATCATCGTTTTCATGGCTGGGGGCGCTACGTTCTCGGAATCGCGCGCTTGCTACGAAGTCGGCGCGGCTATGAACCGCGATATCTTCATGGCGACAAGTCATATGCTCACGCCGCAGCTCTTCATCCGGCAAGTAGGCGACTTGAGCGTCGACAAGAGGAAGCTGGACATCCCGATGGAACGCCCCACGCAAACGGCTCCAGCCCACTTGTTCGAGCGCCCTGGCCCACCCCCGGGACCAGCACAAGGAGGCGCACCGCGACCACCTCCTGGAGGTCAGCGAGTGCCGGGACGGCAACCGCCGCCGCAGGGAGGATTACCGTCGGGCCCTAGGATAGGTGGCGCTCCGGCGCCTCCGACGCAACAGATGGCCAATATGAACATTAACTCGCGACCGCCAAATGGCGGCGCTGATCACCGGCCCTCCCTGAGCAGCGACAAGCCTAATAAGCTGGAGAAAGAGAAGAAGAAACGGAATTTCTTGGGTATGAAGAAATCATAGAGTGTGTGGACCAGTGCAGCATTACGAGTATATCCAGCATGGCAAGCAGCTTTAATCGACGATGAGCACCAAGTTGGCTAGCTAGTGATTCGGTAGCTTCACATTCGAGCCGAGAGACGAAGATGCAGATGAAGATCACCAGTTGGGTCAATGCCTACCTACCCATACTGCTTTGTGAAATCGAGATAACATACGGACTGCATGCATGGCGTTGTGGAGTCGCTTGAGAGTTTGAGGGTTGAGGGAGGGATATGATGATAATGATGTTGTTGTTGATTGTCTACTTGATTACTTATCTACTCATCTACCCATGCTGCGGATACAGCCAACGAGCTAGGTCGACTACTTAACCTACTTTGTCAGCTAGTAAAAGATCCAAATGAGATAGATACTTGATATGGTATGGAGACAATCTACTGTAGATGATGCTTTGATTCATAGCTTTCTAGTGATCCATTTGTCGAGCAAGCATTGAGGAAGTACTATACTCAGGTGATACCGAGATCTCGTATGCCGTTTCACTGTAGTCGGCCCGCCGAAATGATCCATAGTTGTGATTTGGTACGTACTAGAGCAGCAATGTGACAATTCATGGAATAAGGTACCTAAAACGCGAGTCTTTACTGCACTAAAAGACAATTCCCAAACATCGCGGCGAGATATCTATAATCATTACCATCAAGTTAGCATGTCGTGCCTCAACAAGAGGATTTATTTCCTATTCGTCCACTATTCCCTCTCACTGCATTTTTAGCCCCGAAGAAGAGTCCATCTAGATGACTAATAAACGAGGCTGAATGGTATTTTGCTCTGCTACTTGATCGACATGGCATCCTACTCATAGCCCAGATTTATAAGTTTCTTATAAATAAGGATATTATTAGCTTGCTCTTCCTCGATATCTCGAGGTTGCTCAGATGACGTGCTGTGAATCACGCCTTCTTATGCTGAAGTGTAATGTCATTCAAATCAGAATGTTCGCATCACGATCTCATGCCCGAAGTTTTATGAGCGTAAGGAATGGGGTATTATATTGATACAACGACAGGAACCTAACTACAAGAATAGTAAAGTTTGCTTCGCTGACAACTTTGACTGAAACGCGTCCCAACCTCTTCTCGCTCTCGTGTTTTCTCGTGCGTTCTTTCTTCCTCTGTCCGTCCGTCCGTCCGTCCGTCCGCCCTTAGCAGGAACCGGCCCAACTCGGTATCTTTGGACACCGAGCCGAACTGGGCTGTGCTGTCTATGTATACATGACAACAGCAACAGGTTCTTCATGATGAGCCCGCTTGAGTGCAGCTAAGAAGCCTCCTTTACCTTCGTCCTGCCCTGAAAAACCAAGATATGGGCTAATAGCACGACCCGCACTTACACATCAACCGTGTGAGGGAGAGTTAAGGGCTCTAGTTTCGACGGAATGGACCGCCAGTGCCAGGGGGAGGCATTCCGCGCCCGTCGAAGCCGAATGAATCGGGTCCCGTATATCCACCCATTCCAGGGTGTGGCATGAAGCCGGGGATATTAACGGGCCCTGCGTAGAATCCTGGGGGAGGGGCCATGTTGCGAGGAGGCGGGCCGGCCATTCCATCTGGATGAGGGAATCCCCCCATGGGGAAGTTACCGTAATTACCAGGTGGGGGCCCCGCGCGCTGCGCGCCGGGTAGGCCAGGTGGAGGGATCATGGGCCGAACGGTGTTACCAGGGTTAGGCAGCTGCTGTTGTCCACCTGTCTGCATCCAGTTGTTTAGAGGCATCTGATCCAAGCCCGGAGGGCCTTGGCCTGGGCGTTGTAGGATATGGGTTGGTTGAGGACGAGTCTCTCGCTCCTGATGGTGGAGGGGCTGTTCGTCGAAGAAGCTCGGGAGCCCGTTGGGTCGGACGTTAGCCTGATGCTGTGAAGGAGCCCGCTCACGTTGAAAATCCGGTTCACGCTCCGGAGTTGGGGGGATAACTGGGCGTGAGGGTTGAGGCATTCTCATGATTAGCGGCTCGTTGTTTCGTTGAGCTTCTGACACATTGCGACCACCTTGCATCAAGGATACAAGGAACTCCGTGTTTGGGTTGCTGTTCCGGCTGGATGGTTGCTCTGCTCTGTTACCACCCAGATTCTGGCTTGGATGACGTTGGCCAATGAGATCATGCAGCATCTGTTGTTCAGGACGCATGAATTGTGTGTTCTGTTGCGGCGGCAGAGAATGGATTTCTTGAGAGTGTGGCAGAACGCGAGCCATTGGCTCTTCTCGGAGGTCTTGACCAAATGAATGGAAGGAGCCTGGCGACGCCATAACATTTTTGGGGCCGAAATCGTGGCTGGGTGGGGGTTCCGCAAATCCTCCTGATGGCGGCGTGGATGCCTGACGAGTTTGTTTCTGAAGCTTCTGCAATAAAGCTTGAAACGCGACTTTCTCAGCAGCATCCGCTTGTGTGTTGACTTTTGGTGAACCTGCCAGAGCTAGAAGTGGGTTCATTTCGACGGCCGCTGGAGGAGCTGAGCTGGGGGGCTCCGGCTGAAGACGAGCCTGTTCCTGGGATGTAAAGAAATTTTGGAATCTTGATCCTGTTTTGGGTTTCGGCACCGGAGCGGCGTTCTCGTTGGCAATGTCATTGCTATTCCCTTCCAAAGTACTCTTCTGGGCAAAAGCAGCAAAGAACTTGTCCGGGCCCAACTCGATCGAAGGGGTGGCTTTCACCGCCTTCGACTTCGCGCTGTCGATGTCAGTCTGGTCTTGCGTAGTGAGAACGTCCTGGGCTAGTGCGGGAGCAGCCTCGGCTTTAGATGAGCTCTTGGCCTTCATCGACTCCATAAACTTCTTGAATTCTTCTTGGGTGTGGGCTTGGGGTGGCTCTTCAGCAGGCTCATCGAGCCACTCGGGTTCGCGTTCTTGACGAGGCTCTCGGTCCCAACGACGGTCAAATTGCCGTTCCCGGGGTTTATCATGCTGGATGTCAGGCTGATCATCAGCTCTGTCTCTCCAACTCTTCGACCTGTCAAAACGCTCCCGTGGTTGTGGGGCTTCGTTATTGCCCCTATCCCATGGATTGTCCGTTCGGGTTCTATTCAGCCCGTTTCTGCGCAGCTTATCGTTCTCATCTCCTTCTTTTTCCCTCGAGAATTCGCCAAAGTTTCGACGAGGGCGTTCGGTATTGTCACGATCTTCACTTTCGCGTGCTCGGCGCTCGCCTCCAAACCGTTCAGGACGTTCACCCATACGCCCATGAAAGCGTTCGGCGCCCTCGTTACCGAAGCTTTTACGAGGCTTCACAGTGCTCCAACCGTCACTGTCTTGATCGCCGTCACCTCGGCGGCGTAAATTGTTTCTGTTTTCGCGATCCCGATCGCGAAAGCGCTCAGTGCCATCATTATCGCCATTACGGGGACGGAACGGAAAGCGATCTCGGATTTCGCCGTCTTTGGCGGTCTTCTCACTATCAAAAGGTTTGGCAGTCCGCGACAACGTGGCAGAGTTGAACATCGTCCGCGGTGGTCCAAGAACTATCTCATCTGTATCTATTACCAAATTAGCGCATTGAAGGGAGGCGTCACGGTTTGGCGAAGCGTACTAGCGCTATTTCGTGATACATGACGATCGATACCAACTCGTCGTCCTGTTTGCTCGAGAAGCGCGCCGTCATTGTGGCGGGTTCTATCGGTGCCCGTCTTGCTTCCTTGACTATTACGAAAGTTGTCGGGTGGGGGCCTGCAGGAAGAAAGTGTTGATTAGCAACAGGAGCATCCTGTGTTCTGTCCATGATGATCCACTTACCCCATCCATTCCTCGGCGGGTGGGAGGTTGGCTGGTTTGACACATAGTGGAGAGTCTCTCAGGTAGATTAAGACTTCTGCTGTATACCGTGTTGCCATAGCATCGGAAGCTATCGTGTCCGACATATATTAATTATAGTATAGAGTACGAGGTACCAAGCATGGGAAATACAAGCGGCAATGCTGGGACCACGAATCGTCCTTGCCACAAGGGAGGCTTATTGCCGTTTATAGTGATGTGATATGATTATCCGGTGCACCTCGTTATAGTCGGGGCAAGGCTGGCTAGGAGCGAGGAGATCGGTCGAGGTGGCTTCACTATCGCAGTCGCAGTAAGGATAAACTGGAGATACAGGTAGGTATGCGGCGTAGCGTATTGTTGTTTGTCGCGTGCGTTGCGTGCGGGGTGCAGTACAGAGTGTAGGAATAAGACGTCAATCAGAGCATATGGTGGGAGACTAGCGCTCGACGCTCGATACGTGAGGAGAGGGACAAGCGGCGACGGGTCTGGGTGTGTCGCAGAACTTCAAGAGCGTTTGCCCAGGGCCAACCGGCGCTGGCGACACAGGCCCGATCAACGGCGAGGAGAACCGCAGCAGATCGGTCAAAGGACTTCGTGGTGGTATGGGCGCTGTTAGGCGCAGAGTGTAGAAGAGTGTGTGTGCAGTTGCTGCAGTGCTGCAGTGCTGCAGCGTGCAAAAAGTCCAGGTGCGCGCTGAGATGGGGAGTAGATTTAGTCGCGAGAAATAAACTTTTTTTTATATTTCTGTGGGAGCACAAAGGATTCTTGTGGTACCCGGTGCAGCAGCAGCAGTTTGGCGGGCTGAGTTGATCAATGGGAATTTGCTGTGAGCTTAAAAAGTGATTGTTGGGATGGGTTGACGGATGGATAGATTATGGATGGACGGCAAGTTGGATGGATGGTGGGATCTTTTTTGGGGGAGGTTCAGGCTTCCTAGACGAAGTAACCCAGGTACCAATCTTAGATACATATATAGAGGTTACCAGTACCTAGGTAGGTAGGAGGTATACTGCGTGCAGTAAGTACGTACCCTGCCTAACCTGCCTCCTAACCTCAGAATAGAGCGAGGTACGTAACGTGCAGCTCTAGTGTACATGTGAACCACACAGCGCCTTGTCAGGCTCGTCTTGAAGCCTTGGGCTATTTTTTATTTATTGCCTTGGGTGGGTCGCGCCAACACCTGCCTTATCCTTGTTGCTTCTCCCGTGTGATTGGGTCTTCACTTTGAAACCCCCATAGATATTGTATTCACTCTGCCGTGCATGGTGCAGGTCTCTAGCAACTAGGTAACTCTCATACCCACAAGGACAATTAGGTAGAGGTACGGTACTAACACGAGTATACCTAGATTCATGATGGGAATTGTGACTTTATTGAATTTGATCAAGGTTTCATTTTATGACAGACATTTTTCTTCTATATAGGTAGTCTTGCATCAAAAATTCATTTACACGAGACACCTAAGCACTTATTATACAGTATCAAAGACTGCAATATGGGACTGCAGGATCAAAGGTCTTCTCTTATTTTCCTAAATAAGCTTTTCGATACTCCCTTTGCTCCATGCAGCGATTCGCTTCTGATCACATGTTTCCCAGAGCCTTCCAATCATGGCCTGGTAGAGCCTCTCCTCCAAGTCATCCGCCGCCGCTTTCTGGGCTACAAGCCAGCTCATGGCGCCGAATCTTGTTATTACAGTATCGCTGCCACCCTCGATACAGGTAGTCCGATATAGGACCCTCAGCACCTGTGTGCGGAGATTGGGGCCCATATAGGGGTTGACCGGTAGGCAAAACAGCTGCTCGTACACCTTACGCTGGTGGAAGAGAGCTACATCCTGCGGCGTCCGCAAGCTGTCGACAAGAAAACCAAGTAGCCAGCTGATTTCAGTATAGTAGTGCCCATCGATCGTTGGGCCGTCTTGAAGGATCGTCTTCATGAGCGGTATCTTGTCTGCCTGCCACATTGGGCCGCTTGTGAGGAACAGGTTGGCCTTCTCGTAAAGGCAGTGCAGTGGGTTTTTAAGAATATCAAGCGCCCGGCAAGCAAAAACCACAAGAATACTGGGGAGTGGTCCGCTAGTAATCAAATCTTTTGCAGACTCTACAAGCTCCATGAGGAGCAACCATGTCTGTTCATTTTCCTCGTAGGTTGACTCCTTGATTTTCGCGGCCATTTTGATGATGTTGGTAAGTGCTTCCTTGCGTATGCTCGCGTGTTCAGAAGAAAGAAGCAAGATCAGAGATGCCGCATGGCCCTCTTCGACTAATTCTTCGGGCGGTTTGCTGGACCATTTGAGTAACGAGTTCTCTTTACTTGTTAAAATTGGCACTGCGAGCCTATCTTCTAGTTCTTGGGGGGTTAGCCGCATTGATGATCCCTCCTTCTTCTCTTTCGTCGATACTGAAGCAACTTCGAGGTCTTCATCTAGCATCTTCGCATCTGCACCGGAAGTACTTGATTTTTTGCGTAGAGTAATCTTTGCACCGAGTTTCTTGTCTCCTATAGCAGCAATTAATAAATTGCTAACAGAGTTCAAGAAGGACCGGTTAACACCAGTGTCAAGAGATCGACGGAGATACTCTCGAAGAAAGCCTGCTAGCTGCTTCAGAATCCCCTTATCAGGCGAGTTTGACACTAGAAAAGGTAGCTGTTCAACCATGCACATAAGCAAGGGACAGGTCCTCATATGGCCTTGTGTGTCAGCATCTGCCTTTGCGACATGCTCTTCGATCATCTCTAGATATTTTATGGCCGTTCTAGAGCATCTCTCAGCACAATTGTCGATGAATGACCAGATGACAGAGTCAATGTTGCCGGAGTTCTTCAAGGCTGTTATAAGTGGATTCAAGCCCGAGAACTCTGAGTTGCTCTCCACCAATTGATACTCGTCAGCGACGTAGGATAATACCTGATTCAATGTATCTCCAGATAGTGCAGTAGTCTTCTCGGTGTAGAGTCGAAGGAGCGTAGTGAAAGGTGACGTCGGCATATCAGAGGCCCGTGCAAACCATCGCATGCCTGGAGAATATTTAGCCACCGCGCACAAATGTTCTAATTCCAGCAACGATAGAGCTATGTCTTCGCCGGCCCCATTGGATGCCTCAACCTTCTGAATTGTAGTAAGGAGTATGGGAGATACATCAAACTTTGCTCTCAGGGCAACTTGTGGTATGACCTCGTAGTAGAGCAAAATCAGTCGGCTGGCTGCTTCTTGCTGGAGTAAGTCCCCATCTGCTAGTGTGCGGTAACAAGTTATGACGTCTTTAAGGTCTGGTATTCTCTGGGAAAAATCATCAACAAGACGGCGAGCGGCCTCCTGCCAAATAGAGTTGGGTGATGAAGAGGCCTCTCTGTGCATCTCTAGTGTTCTGCCTAGCTTTTCTAATGCTAATACGAGTAGGCGTATAGCGTAGAATGAAATCAATTTAGACTTATTCGCTAAGCACTTAGTGATGGCTTTTAGCGTCATGGGAGGCGGAATAATATTGTCAAGGATCACTGATGTCGGTGGAGGGACCGCTGCGTAGTCATTGGACCAACCAAAGAAACGAGGGATGGGCAACTGGATAACGCTATACAAGAGCGCTGCGTAGCCTATCCAGGTGGCAGATAGTTTAGGTTCAAACGTGAACGATTTCTTGTGTATGAAGTAACTAGCGATAAGCTCTGGCGAAGCTTCAAATATCGCAAGGAGCAGCTCGCTTTGTTTAGTGCTGGACCACGGCCTTACTGATTCGATGAACTCCGCCAACAGTTTGTTTCGGACTGGAACCTCATTCCCGAATTTATTCATCCAGGGTATGCTGTCAAGACCAAAGTCCAGATAGCTTGCACTCTCCGTGTCACCGATAAAGGCGTCTGGATTTATGCCTTCGGGGTAGTAACCTTGCTCTGGCCGACAGATGCCCACTGTAGAGTCCGTGCATGTCGCCAATAGAATCTCGTGGGCCGCGTCTTCCACGGAAAGGTGATTGTTCTTAGTGCCGTCTCCGAGATCGACAGGCTCCTTAGAATAGCCATATAATGACGCAATTCGAGTAAGTGAGTGAGTATTGAGTATCTTGATTTTAACGTCCTTGGCCAGTTTCTTATCCTGTACTACGGATGTTTTCAGGACGTCCAATATCTCGTAAATCAAGAAGGGTGGGTCGTCCCGAAGATTTCTCATAAGCGCCGCCACGAGATCTTTCTGCAATAGAAGATCTCTCTTAGCTTCGGTGTGAAGTAGTTTCAAACTACTGAGAAGCAGCCGCGTCGCATTTGTTCTCACAGAGGGCCTCTTGGGGTCTTCCTTGCCGTCACCGATGTACCGGAGGCCCATATTCCTGGCCAGGGATTTGAAGGTGTTGGTTCGTGCTCTAAATATCGGAGCAGCTAGAGCACCGCCATCCAGAGAGATGGCTTCTCTGAGAAGCCTCAACGTGGGCGATATTATGAAGTCTTTCCCTTTGTCCGCAGATAGGTTTTTGGCTATCAATTCCTGCTGCCGCTTCTGTAGCAAAGTACGACAGATGCCTAATCCATAAGACACTAGGTCGACATTGCCAGATACAACTTTAAGCAACAGCGCCAGCACGACGGCCACAGCGGACATGACATTCTCATTGCTCATCTGAGAGGCCATACTCCAAGTTTCCATGATATCAGGAAGATAGATGGGCACTTCATCCTCGACTTCTCTGGGCTTGGAGGAGTCGAGGAAGTCGAGGACGATTTGCATATGCTCCGACTTCTTCTCATCGTTATTCACAATGCTGTCAAGAACGTTCTTGAAAGATTGCAGGCCTAGACGTATGAAACGTTAGCGCCAAGTGTGAATAGGTCTTGGTTATCATGTCTAGCCTACCATGCCTCGCCTTATGGAGGTCTTGCTCAAAAGTGAGCAGGTGCCGAAGTTGTCGTCCGGTGTAGACCTCCTCCGAGGTAGGAGTCTCGTGAACATGGTTGGTTTTTTGTTTCTTGCCGGCATGGATGCCGTCACCTCCATATGACTTGCGTTTCGCCATGTCGTTTTCTCGCTGGATGCGATCGGTCTTGCTTTGGCATGTTCTGGGGGGGTTGAGCCTTCGGCTTGTACTTAAGTATCTCAATTCATGTAAATGAGTGTTACGCTATTAAATCCTTGAATTTTTAATTGGCGTTGCTCGCGGGAGCTGTAGCATGAGCCGCGGCTTGGAACTTTTCACAAATTGTGTCAAGAAAGGTACTTTCGATGCATCCTATGTTGTATCACATGCCATGCTCTCTACAATACTTAACGGGTACATAACATAAGCTACTTGCAATCTTCAGAAAAAGTACGAATTGCCAGAACAGACCGCCCTCCTCATCAGCCTGTTTTAGATTAGCGCACAAGATAAGGTGCCCCGCAGATCCCTCTATGTGGGTCTATGTACCCACATCTGTCCAGGCCAATGTTCTGCTTACATCACAAAGGCAACCTCCGGGTCCTTCTCTCCACACTTCCATGTTTGCAACCTTACACCACAACCGACCAACCACGAACCACAACATCACCAATTTCCATCAGCCACCCTCATCAAGAATAAGATACATCCGCGCATTGCGGCACTAGTACACTGCCCAGAATGTCGTTTGTGCTCCCGCATCTGCCTACTGGTTGGCATGTAGATCAAGCAATCCGTAGGTGTCCTCCCTTGTTCACTTCCCGCCTATAGCCTTACTAACTTCAGGATTTGTAGTATCCGAAGAAGAACGTGTTGTTGGTATGTACTTTCATCAACTAGAAGTGATTCGTTTATAAATGCTAACGGGTCGATTCAAGTGCTGCGATTTGGCAAGGTACGCATTCTGGAGTCCTTCAACCTCTCCGACTAAATTTCTAGCTCGATATTCTCAAATTGCCTGCGCACTTCTTCACGTCTATTGCTGACTCCTGAGATCGAATAGGACAGTGATCCGGACTGTATGCGTCAGGATGAGGTGCTTTACCGCATCGCAGACAAGGTCAAGAACTTCGCGGTGGTAAGTCTATCCGTACTACATGCGAGGGATCGAACTGTTACAATCGTTGCTAGCTTATTAACTGTGTTTCGCCTAAAGATTTATCTCTGCGATAACGAACAAGTTCCCGACTTTAATGTTATGTGAGTAGAATCTCATGTTATCTTCTCCCTTCCGTTCTCCTTATGCTAGTGTCGGGGCAAAATCATTTGCTGACCATGTCTAAGGTATGAGTTATACGATCCGATGACCATCATGTTCTTCTTCCGCAACAAGCTGATCATGGTGGATCTGGGATCCGGTAACAACAACAAGCTCAACTTCGTCCTCGAGGATAAGCAAGAGCTCATTGACATCGTCGAGACCGTCTATCGCGGTGCCAAGAAGGGCCGCGGTCTCGTCGTCAGCCCCAAGGACTACTCTACGCGCTATCGGTACTAGAGTTGTAAACATGGCGGCATATGGCTCCCAAGGGAGCTATCATCTTCTGCGCAATTTCTCCGTTATGGCTTACCACTAACCTTAACTGGTCGCCCCGTTTGAATCATTTCACCACTACAGCGTACTATTTCACAGTCACGGCCAAAGTCGCATTGACACAAATCCAGCAAGCCATGGAGTCGTACAACGCAGAAGGGAATTCATAGCACGAACGATGCAGTGGACTGCTGGTTAGGAATGGCTTAGAAGGATGCTTATTAGGGTTGGTCTCACAATCAATGAATATCTGTTCCTTGTACCTGAAGATGCTAATGCCCGTCTCTCAAAGATCCTAGTGATGTTCCTCGTGTTTCCAGGTACGCCTTTTCTCCCCTGCTCTTGTAGTCTGCCTCTGTTAGGCTTGTCCCGACCATGTTCCGGCATATTATGGTCAGTGGATTCGTTACAGGCGAACACTGTGGTTCCGTCGGTCCGTCACGTTTCTCTCCAACTTGAAGTCCTACATATGAGCGACTTTACTACCATTAGAGCCCGTCTCTTATCCACGTATATCAGGAACAGACTTCTGCATTCACATATACTAAGCGTAAGCGATGGGTGTTAGATCGAGAACCTATCATAACAAGTCAAAAGATGAAGAGGCTGTTCATAGAATGCTCTATTCATATCTAGCTATGAACAACGCACGGTTTACCAACAAAAATTACCAGATTCCTGTTGCCGTAGTCACGTTGGATGAACAACGCCGCGGAACTAGCCTCAAATAATCATAATGCAACGTATATAGATAGTATTCGACAATTATCATATTTATTATCAAGTATCTTCAACGCGTTTTCATCATATTTGTTTTACATGTTATGTTATACTTGGCAGTGGATATCGTAAACCGGTGAACACCCGGATATACATCATAGATCGATCGAGCAATATGTTGCTTAAAAACACCTCTGAATAGAATTTTTCCCCTTCGTCCTTTTATCTAGGTCGATTCTCATTAAACAGGTGCGTACAGAAAATCATTCGTCTCTCATACAATACAAATCATAGCCACTCGTTAGCGATTAACTCAAGTTGAGCTTACATCATATCTCCGAACGCGTTAGGCTTATGCTGCAGGAATGAGCTCGGCACTTTCGGCACCGGGGAGATCTGCTGCGCGGCGCGGAAGAGCTCGCGCTGCCGATCCGTCTCGCGCGAGCGGCCCCCTGTCAGACGGCGCATGTGCGTCTTGGTCGTCTGCTTGATGGGCTTGATCATGTTCTCGAGGAAGAACGAGTTCTCGGCGGGCGCGTTGGCTGGGACCCTGTTGCGGTCTTCCTCGCCGTCCGAGAAGATGTCTTCGGTGAATTCCTCATCTGACGTGAACTCGGCGAGCGGCTGTTGATAAGACGTGGGCATTGACGGCGAGGTGATGGAGCGCGAGTGCAGCGTTGGTCGCGAGCTCGATGAGGATGAGGATGAGGATGCGACGGCGGCGGTGTTGAAGGCCCCGGGCGTCATGGCGTTGGAGCTGATATCCTTAGCCACTGGTGGTGGGGGGCGGTCTACGAACCCGTTCTGGAACGAACTGGCGTTGGAAGCCTGGAGAATAGGCAATATGTCGTCGTACAGCTTCGCTCCAGATTCGTAGCTGTCGGGCGTGAATTCGGTTACCGTTCTGGACGAGCGACTTTCACTAGGCGACGTCTCTGAAATATCATCGAAGAAGTCATCCAGACTATCCAGCTTAGTAACTAGATCGGGCATATGCCCCTCGCCTCGTACGTCATCCGACATCATGGTCTCCGTTCTCTCGGGCATTTCAAAATACCCATATCGGTAGTCATCTGAATGGAACTCAACGCCCGGCGTTGGGGTCGGTTCCGTTGGTACTCCATCTGGTGCCTCTCCCTGGCACATGTAAAATGCGGCATGTATGTTACCCCGAGTCACCTCAGTTTTCTTAGCAGGAGCCGGAATAGCCCAACCGGAATCTTCAGGTATCCCAAATAGACTTTGCATTCGCTCATATTCTTTCTTAATAGCTCTAGAAGACGAACGAGTCATGCTCATTCGCAGATGGTGTTTTTCCATTGATGAGCCGGATACTGCGACCACTTTGTCTAGGACAGCCAAAGCTTCCATGCAATATTCTGTTTGGAGCAAGCGAAGAATGGGAGAAATCAGGTCAGGTCCATGCGCAGCAATGTCGGGTTTTCGCATCTCGATATCAGGTATAATGACACAAAGAATCCTCATCGTCATCAACTTCACTGATGGTATGCTGTTTGTCAGAAAACCGATGAGCATTATGAGCATTTTGAGGTCAAGCTGAGGGAGGAAGAATTCACGGATGGCAGCGAACAGCTGCGCAATCATGTCCTCGCTTGAACGTGATTCCGAGTAGATAAACGTTCTCAGGGCATCGCAGATCGGTGTGAATCCCTGTGCCTCCGCAACTGCAAACAGTATCTCCGCTGTGTGCCTCGTTCCATCGTCAACGGAGTTGTCCTCCATGGCTTGCAAAAATCGAGGGAAATTTGCAATAATAGAGAAGAACAGTCGGTTGTCATTACCGATGAGCGGATCGCTTGGTAATTGCACGAGCTTGTCCATGAGGTTAAGGGTTGGCTGAACGCATATTGATGATCTTAAACCCTTGTAAAGCAGAGGTTGAACACCTTCCAGCACACCATCCCACCGGGAAGGTTGGCCTTCTTGTATAGTTCTTCGTATATTCGGAGAACTAAAGTCGAGCTTCTCCACGTATGCATCAAGCATCTCCACAGCTTCAAGAAACTCAAGCTCATTGATAGACTCCAGACAAGCACAAGTGGTCCAGAATAGCTGTGGATATGACAGGAGCTTCTCAGGCTCCAGTCTCACGATCAAAATTTTCAGCGTTGTCAGAATTTCCATGGAAAATGTCTTGATTTCAGCGTCGTCATCTGCAATTGTGTTGGATAGGCGTGCAAGCATGTCCCCCAGCATGGTTTGATCCACGGAGGTAAGGATGCAGCGGAAGATTTGAAACGAACGGCATGCTAGGTGACGAACAGGGCAAGAGGTTGCCCACGTGAGTGATAAGCGGCTCCATTGCTTCTTGATGCCAGGGAATGTGACCTCAAAGGTCTTCACAACCTCAGTTGTGAGACGTTCCATACTATGTGGGACCTTAATATCCCGCTCATCGGGTTTCCCATGGCTATCCTCATAGCTCCATACCACCAACCGATCGTGTTGTCTTATTGCATCAATCAGACCCTGAATGGATCTTTTAGTTTCGGGTGACGTAGCATCATTCATCCTCGAGATTACTAATTCGTGAATCAAGTGCACCAGCATCTCACGCGCTTGCTCTTGCACGAGGGGTGTATAGTGATCCCACAAAACAGTCACGACTTGTAGTAGAAGTGGGAGACTGTCTGCTGTAAGCTGGGCTGGCGCAACCATTAGGTCAACTAAGAGTATGAGAGACAATTGCCCTAGCGAGAGACCAGCTTGTTTTGTGCCAACGGGTAGCACCTCAGATAAATCAGCACAGTAGGGCAACTGATCAATATCTGGAGGGGGTGGGACCGCTTCCTTCTTCTCGTTCGGTACCATAGCTTTCGGGCTGATTTGCATTAACAAAAACTCAACGACTTTGCTGCTCGATGTAATTGTCGTTGTTGACAAGAAAACCACGATTTGTTTGGCGTACTCGACAAAATTTTGCTCTCGCCGCTCCAGACACAGGGAGATAATGAAATCAAGTACAAGTCGAACGTTTCCAGGGTAAGGACCCGTTGCAAGGGCTTTCCATAAAGCCTGAACCTCATTGTGTAATGCGGTACTGGATTTGATTGTGATTTCAAGCATATTAGCGAGAAGGACGTAAGACTGGGCTGTAGGCCCACCATTTGGGTCAACCTGGAGCTCAATTGTTTGGATCCACGGGAGAAGAACCGCCACAATGTTCCGTTGGTTCTCTTGCTGTAGACTCTTGAAATAGTAGGCGAATTCCGAGGAGATGTGAAATGCAAGATCCGGATGCTGCATTGCGAGTCGCTTCGAGATCTCGAACTGAGCCTGTTTGTAGACAGCCTTCGTCTTGTCGGAGATGCTGATGTCAAAATCCTGAATTTTGGAGCTGCGGCCAGCTTGTTGTCTTTCTTCCAGTGCTCTCAAGACTCGCGCGGATTTCGAACGGCTCTCGCTGACATCGCTACCAAGCGTGAATAAGCATAAACTCAGCAGTTTCGAGAATGGTACAGGATAGTCAGGCTGTTCTAAGAGGACCTCGGTTATTACAGAAAAGTAACTTTCCTGAACCTTCGGCATTTCTGACAAGTAGCAGCGGGACACACAGTGCTCTGATAAATGCGGATTTCCCTGGTTATAGACAATTAGGTTCTTCAAAGCCCGCCTTCCAATGACGTTTACTCGATCACTTCCAGAGTTGAAAATTGCGTCTATCCATGCAACCATACGTCTCAGGTCGAACTGCAGGACGACGCCGCCTTCGGTTACAACATTAACCGGTCCTGCACAGAGGGCGGCCATAGCGCTTAGGGCTGCCGTCCTTAGATTTCTCTTCTCAATTTCAATCGCAGCTGTGATCACCCTCCGCTCGCCAAGCGACTGCTGGTCGATTAGTGATTGCCGCATAGTATCTTCTCGGGCGCGAATTTGTTGCTGATTTGGGGAAAACCCGCACCAGTCCTCCATCAAAGTGAAAGCAGATTTACGGGATTCGAAGGTCATCCAGCGCGATGGATCTTGTGTACGGTTTATTCCCTCGAATAACTCCTTTACCAAACCACAATAATGCCGGCGAAGTCTCTGGAACTCCCAGTCATTCTGCACTCCCCCATCCATCAAGAAGAGTTTCAGGTCTCGAGCGTAAGAGCATAGATTATTAAGTATCCACTCGTTTTGATACACGTCTGGGTATTTTAGGAAGTGGGATGTGAGTTCATAAACATGCGTGAGTTCGGTCCAAAGAAGATCCATCTTCACATTGCGTCGTGCGCCACTGTTGCTTCTTTGGTGCAATCGAGCCCTAGCCTCTTCGTTGCATCGGTTTACATGGCTCTGCAATTCTTCTAATAAAGTTCGGTAGATGTGGACATTAATTGAACCCATCGAAAGCACAACTGCTTCACGCACAAAATCGGAAGATACAGATAACAACGGGATCAAATATTTGAACAGGGTCCTTGCCGAAACGATGCGATCGGATATCTTGGATAGTTTTCTTTGGTGTTGACTGCCTTGAGCTGAACCATTAGGTGCGGCCCCCGTATCAGTCAACGTCGTACAGGCAAAAGTGAGATATAGCTTCCACTGCTCAACAAGAACCTCCGGTTGCGTAGTTGGTGTCCGACTCGCTTGACGAGCGCTGGCCAGATCAGAACCTTGATTAAATCCTCGGCTTGGCTCCGATAAATTGTATATGGTTTTATACATTTGCAAGATCCGGTTGCAGATCAAGTCCCGGCCGATCGTCAGTGTAAATGGGCATCGATCATAAGCAATTCGTATCAAATTTGGGAAGATCTTGAACCAGAGTGTCGTGTCATATGAAACATCACTAGTGCAGAGCTCGATCAAGGCTCCTTTATTATTGGCATTTAGCATTCCCCGCTGAAGTCTGCTTCTTTCGGCAACTGACAAAATCTCGTCCTTGAAATTCATGACTTGGATTGAGTCGTTCTCTAGAATATCGATTAGACGAACGGTGTCCTTCTCTTGCGCTTGATCTTTACTCAAAGCTGTATCGAATTCCGTTATGAGTCGCAGCACTGTAATCGCAAAATGCCTCACTCTTCGAGATTGCGAGCACAAGAAAAATAGACCACGGGCTTCAACGTGCTCAACTTCGGCCCAAATACTGGACAGATCCAGTTTCAAGCCACGACGCTCATTGGAACTGGCGTCTACGGGCTCAGAAGTGGCGTCCCTAGTCTTCTGCCTGATCTCATCTCTCCAAATTTGAAGCAGTTCTACATAAAGTCGTAGAGTGTTTTCGATATGGCCCGGGCCCAGCATGCCGCCATCTGACATCGTCGCATAACGATCATCAAAATTGAATATGAACCGGGCAAACCCCATTGTGACTTGATGAGCGTGAGATTGTTTGGCGATAGATTTAAGGGATTGAGCTGAAGACCGGGCGATGTTATCCTGGACATGTGCTGTGCCCGTGCACAGAAGATTGATGAGCGGGTTGAATGGTATGTCGGGGGTGAAGCAGCGAGGCAATGCTTGCACAGCAACATGGAGAAGGCCATAGAAAGCTTGCTTTTGATCAGCCGGATTATAATAATCGTCACGCCTTGCAAAGTTGAACGATTCGGTGATAGGCGTCTTGGGACCAGGACTGCTGAATTTCTCATCGAGGACAGCTTGTCCTCCGAATGTATTGTCACATATAATCGTTATTTTACCCAGTATGTGAGAGAATTTTCTGTAATACTCTCGTACGCCATCATTGAGCTTTTTAACTTGAACTGGACGACTCAGGGTCTCATTAATAGTGGACAGCAGTGGATCGGTCGAGGACCAACTCGGTAATGGTGAATCAGGCGGCAATCGGTCAAGATTTTGAGGGGACTGAAATTCTTGTGGAAAAGGTGGCCGGCCTAGTTCCCCTCGTTCAAGGTCCGACATAATCGTCAAGAACGCTCTAATCCCGATAACCATTCTATCAGGCTCAAGCTGCTCGACTTTCAATTCCTTATTAGAGTAGAATAGCTCAGCGTTGATCAGGGGGAAGATGATATTTTTACAGCAGTATTCTGTGTATCTGTATCCAATCATCCTGATAATCTGAATTAGAGGGCCGTCAGAAGCAGTATCGGCAGCCGAGAAGGTGCGTTTAGTTTGCGGCAATACAAGTCCTATGACTTCATCTAATTTGCGTGCAACAGTACCGCTTGTATCGTTGATCCTAAAAAGATAAACCCAAAGTAACCGAGAAACGGCCAATAAACAAAGCGGCCTCAGAGTCTTATCCTTTAACCGAGTTCCCAAAGCACGAACCAGTTGAAGCCACTGGCTACCGGCTGACTCAGGTGGGGATACACAAAGCATCGTCGAGGTCAATGGAAACGATACCAACCAATATCGTGGTTTAACATACATGGATGCGAGTCGCGGGCTGATATGGCTTAGGACCTCCTGCCATTTCGGATGTGTGAAGTGGGCATTGGTGCCCTTGGCTGCGACGGGGAGAAGAAGAGTGTCAAGAATGCGGCAAAAAGCAGTCTTTATTCTCTGACCATGTGACTGAGTAAAAAGTCGACCTAGCGATGCTAAGAGGCTGCAAGCTTGATCCCAATTCTCATCCGTGTCTATTCTGATTCGCAGATGCGTCATACCGCCCAGGACCAACTCGACTTGGCCTTCAGGGTCTTTAGTTTGCGGTGTCGGGCTTCGCGAGGCGAGATCTTGCAAGGAGTTACGAAGGTCCAGTATAAACCGGTCAGCAACGCTGGTAAAGTTGATATTGCTCATGGCACCCAGGAGCTGAGTAAAAAGATTCCAGTTAGCCATCTTTAGGGGTGAAACTTCAAGCTGCTCAACGTCGGCGATCTTGAGCTGACCAAAGATAATGCTTTCCAGCTTCTCTTCCATTTCAGGCGTGATGGAGCTCAGACTACTGTTAGATATGACTTCTAGCAGAACCCGGCACAGAATGTAAATTGAAATGATAGAGCGTCTTTCGGCCTGGGCCACAAATTCCTGCTTTGCTGCCAGAGACCCTGCACCTGGGGTTCCAGTATCCGATGCGCCAGTAGCCGTTGCAACTTGAACCGGCTCAGTATTACGTCTTATCAGGCTCGGGGTAGGTTGGCTGGATTTAAGCTGCTGGAGTTGGCTGCGAGCATCGCTAGCCGCCTCACTTTTATACTTCCTCCACAGCATGATGGCATCGATCAAGGCTTTAGGCTTCGGTCTGGCAATATGTCCAAGCGCCACAATGTATTGATCGAAGGCCGGGTCAGCTCCTGGGCCACATATTCTTTCAATCCTAGGTTCGGGATCAAAAGGTACCGTTATGCACTCATTTAGTTTCTCCTCGGCGTGCGCGATGAACTGCACGTCGATTAGCATTAAGGCCATAATCACTGTAGGGTTTGGCATGAGAACAAACAGATGTGAATAATACATGCAAGGCATACTCTCCCACAGTTTTCTGATCATCTTTAGAATGTCTAGAGGAATGCGAGTGGTGATGCACATGGTCACGGCGAGTTCTACTGTGCATACGTTCGACCTTTTTTTGCGTCGAAGTTTGCGTCAAGGTACTGTTGTTCATGTCCGAGAGAGACGATGTTCTCTCAAGTGCGTGTGACGAAGACATTGCCGTAGATCCCGACAAGGCGGTGGGCGGCCGAGAAGCAGCTGGTACATCGACCTCCTGTCGCGCAATAACGGGCATATCCGGTCGCTCTGGCAAGAGACCAGCGCCGGCAGCAGCTATTATCTGGGGGCTGAGAGGGCTCGAAGAAGAGCTGAGGCTGCCATTCCGCGAATGCTGAATTCCGTGAACGATGGATGTTTGGCGATGATGTCCATATGCCGCTGCTTTCGGGTCTACAACACGCTCGGTAACTGCAGCATTGCCCGTGCGCGAGGTTGCGGTGCGAACACCCTGGAAGGTAGACGACACGGCAGCCCGGGGCGATTCGGGAATGCCAGCAAGCCCGCCAGACTGGAGCTTTTCGAGAGAGGATTCACGAGAGTGGGCGATGGCACGGCTTACGACAGCATCGTGGGGTAAGGGCTTCAGGGTGTTTTCCCAGGTATCGTTGTCATCGTCGTAAATGTTGAGGCGCGAGTCTGAACGGGGGGGGAAGTCTGGCAGCGTCTTTTGGGACGGAGCTACATGATGCAACATGGAAGTCAGCAAAGGGGACGGCGGCATAGGCATAGGCATAGGTATAGGTATAGGTATAGGTGAACGGGGAATGCGGGCGCATGAGCGCACGAGCGTCGCGCGTGCCTCCTCCCTGGGGTCTCTGGGTCTCTGGGTCTCTCCGAGTCTCTGGTGAAACAGAACAGAACAGAGGTGGAGGGGCACAACAGCAGCAGGCTGGGCAACACAGCAGCGGATACGACAGGATGGGGATGGGGGTGACGTCGAAAGAAGGTCGCGCGATGCAGGCCAGGAATACAGCAGCCCGTGGGGGTCGGAGGGAGCGGCGGCAGCAACAACAACAACAACAACAACAGTGGCGATACCCAACAACACGGGGGATATTGCGGCCTATGAAGTCGACCCAATGCAAAAGAAACGAGACAGGACTTCTGCTAAGTTACCACTCACCCATGGTTATCTAGCCGCGCCCATCATACGCCCGCAAGCGACTAGACTGGTTTGTTGATGCGAAACATGCGATTCCGCGTGCGCGCTTCGGCTTTTCTGGTGCTGACTGTCCTGTTCCGTCTTTGCAGAGCAGGTGGGTGAATTTCAACACTCTTAACAAGACGTTGGATTGATGGAATCCTCGGTATCACGTAACCCGTAGCTGTGATGTAGGGTATCTACCTACTGTTACCAAGTAGATAGACGAGTGCCTAGAGATAGTGCTAGGTCGATAGTCCAAAAAGGAATAGTCAGGTCAGGATGGGTATTCCATTTCTCCATTCAACCCCCCTGCTCCCTGGATTTTCTTTCTCTGCGCGCTGAGCTGAAACTGAGCTGAGCTGGCTTGTGTAGCCTCATGAATTATCGACATTTTAAACTACTAGGTAGCTAGGTAGGTACTTGTAGTAGCATTACTTAATATCAACTTTCTTTCACGAGAGTGCTGATCGGTTCGCTTGCCACTTGGCGGAGGGTCCCGCGGTAGAATTTAGTTTCAGCTTGGCTTGTGCTGTCCTTGTGTCCTTAGGTAAGTACACAGCACGACCGCAAGTGAACCCTTAACTTAAAAACACCGAAGTCACTGCTACAGTCGAGGCAGTTAGGGAGATAATTCATTATTATCCTCAAAGGTGTAAGGAGAGAAAGGTACTAAAATATTGGCCGCCAACTTATTAACTTGCATAGTAAAGACTAGCAAGTTGCAGAAGTCGGAAGCAATAACATAACCTTGAACTTGATATACAGCATATATACATACTTATGAGCGGAAAAACAAAACAACAGTGCATATATTTAGCGTCAATTAAGTCTTAGTCACAACGTTATCGCGTAAAGTTGCTCACCTCAACAGACCATTATACAAGCTCTTCCAAGAAGCGGTGTGGTCTCGAAGTACACTGGTTAGGACATTTTTTTGAATTTTGTAATACCTAACCGTTTCTCAAGAGTAATTCTAAAACAGGGTAGTGTCATAATCATCGCGCTAATGGTAATGACAAGAATAGCAACAATTTGGCAGGCATTTTTAGATGACCGTATAATAATGGAATAGGTGCATACCGAGTGGGCGGCCCCGAAGACTACCTTAGCGTCTTCTAGTCTATTCATGCTGCTAGCTCAAAATAGTTATTTCCCGATTTACAAAGTCACCTCTATCCGAAGACATTCAGGTCAGGTCTACACTACATGTACGCAGTAAGATGAACTCAGAGTTGCTTTTACCGTAACAATTATAGAACAGGCCGAAAGCGAGCGGTGCAGTATTCGTCGTCAAAGTTACCATGTTCAACAATGCCGCAACGTGAGCGGCATCCAACTTGTGGCAAACGATCCGAATGCCGGCGGCAAACACGAATACGAATTGAGTCCGGCCGGGCGGGGCTGTCTTCCACTCAGAATCCGACGTCGAACGACGGCAATTCGTTATCAGATGCATATTGAATCGCACGACCCGGCATACTTAGGCATCGTCACCTTCGGCCTTGCTGCATTAATGGATGACCCCCAACTGTCAGCCACAAGGTCAGGCACATGAGCCACCCTTTATTGCTTACATGTATACATGTAAGCCTTCGCCCTTCGGCCCTCGCGACATAGCACATATAAACAGTTCACTAGACCCATTTACTATTACCTCGGCGTTGTGATCACAATGTCACCTCAATACCACTCACTGACATCGAGATCGGCGTACCGAGAGAGACCCTGTTGCGAATTTTTTTTCTAGAATGAGATGGAAAGTCAATTGCTGCAGATTAGGAACTGCCGGAGAAGGTACTACTGGGCCTATAATTGGTTCAAGTTCTCCCGAACCCGTCTACTAGGCTGGGTCGACGGGGTTCCGGGGAACCAGGCAAGCCGGGTTCGACGGAATGGGCGGTATGTCGCAAGTCCCCGACATCGCGGCCTGTGGTTATGATGATACAATCCAAGCACCCAAAGATTCAGTGAAGTCAGAAATTAAGTAGCCACTCCAAAATCTCCGTGTCAACAAATGGTAGTTAATTCTGATGGGCCCGAAGGCGGACTATAGCGAACTAGATAAGCTGCTCGTTCAAGCACTCTTGGGTTATCTGATCCCAGTGTGTATGTATCCTGACGAATAAAGCGCAAGGGAAGCGCAGTAGGGCAGTCCCTAGCCGCATGATGAGTAAGATAAGTATCTTCGAGCGGCGCAGGTGAGTGGCTAAGAGAAGAAGGATCTTGTGATTTGCGAAAAGGGGGGCGGCCAAAGGTTATCGCACCACCTTAACATTATAATAAGGACAGATCTCAATAAACACCTACTGCGATATACGCTGTATGTACCCGTGCTTGGATAACTCAAGAACACGTTGGTCGGTAAAATTCGTAACCGAGCGGCACCAGCAAACTGAGCAGAACAGTACTACTATATCCCGGGGAATTCTACACATTGAGTTTGCCTCCTTGAGGTACGTACTACATACCTTAAGGATGGTACCAAGCGAAGGTAAGGGAGTGGATGATGACCTATGAAGCGAGTTATGCGAGTTATACCGAACCAATCTATGATACCGAAGAGTTGATAATAGTGGGGCATCATGGCGCTGAGCACGAGTGTACGTCCACTAACCTTAGTCCCTTAGTCCTGCCTTAGGTAAGGTTACGGCACTAACTACTGCTCAGGTACCCTTATTCTGCGGTTCTGTTCTGGTGGCACTGTAAATCGAAAAAAATAGAAAACTAGCGGATGCCACCGATACCACCATCAACTGAATTCCCCCATCTTTCCACACATTCACTTCTTTTCTTCCCCCCGTCTCGGCCTCGCTGCACCGACCCGTGATCTGAGACGTCGACTTCACCGGGCACCGAGGAACCAGCGCTCTCGCTGCTGTGTTCTTTCTTTTTCCTTTGCGTGTGACCCTTCAGCGTAGCTTTTTTTTCTTTTCTTTTCACACAGAGCATACCCCTCTCTACTCTGGTCTTATCGGCATCTCGGCAGCCCGATCAGAGATCAGAGCCCCCGCATAGGCAGCATAGATCACTCGGCAATCAATCAGATCGGGGGGGTTCTTTGGAGCCGGACTGGACGTTCACCTTTCTGACACCTCTTTTCATGTGAGTTTGGAGTGTCACCGCCTGACAGCTGTGTCCTGAGCGAGTGACCGCACGAGCGGGTATCAAGTCCGGTCGCACACCGTTGCTGACTCCAGTTGCTCAAGCAGTTCTGTTTCGTACCGGCCGCACATCTAAATCACCCGGTTTCACAGCCACGTTTGCTGTAAGCCACTGTCATCATGGCGCAACTCGACACCTTGGACATTGTCGTCCTCGCCGTTATCCTCCTGGGCACGGCCGCCTATTTCACGAAAGGCAAACTCTGGGGGATAACCAAAGATCCATATGCCACCTCGCTCTCCAACGCCAATGGCGGTGCCAAGGCCGGAAAGACGAGAAACATTGTAGAGAAGATGGAGGAGTCCGGTAAAAACTGCGTCATTTTCTACGGTTCGCAGACTGGTACTGCCGAGGACTACGCCTCTCGATTGGCCAAGGAGGGCAAGAGTCGGTTTGGTCTCGAAACCATGGTTGCTGATCTGGAAGAGTATGACTATGATAATCTGGACCAATTTCCTGAGGACAAGGTCGCCTTTTTTGTTCTCGCGACCTACGGTGAAGGCGAGCCCACGGATAATGCTGTCGACTTTTACGAGTTCATCACTTCTGATGATCCAAGCTTTTCCAACTCTAACGAACCCCCACTAGGTAACCTCACTTATGTCGCCTTCGGTCTCGGGAATAACACATATGAACACTACAACTCAATGGTCCGCAATGTCGATAAGGCTCTGGAGAAGTTTGGCGCTCATAGAGTTGGTGAGGCCGGTGAAGGCGACGACGGCGCCGGCACTATGGAAGAAGACTTCTTGGCTTGGAAAGATCCCATGTGGGCTGCACTGGCCGAGAAGATGGGCTTGGAAGAACGCGAGGCTGTCTATGAGCCCATCTTTGGCATTGTCGAGCGTGATAATCTGACCAAAGACTCGCCCGAGGTGTACCTCGGAGAGCCTAACAAGATGCACCTTGAAGGGTCCGCCAGGGGCCCATTCAATGCCCACAACCCTTACATTGCCCCCATTGTTGAATCCAAGGAACTGTTCCATGTCAAGGACCGAAACTGTCTTCACCTAGAAGTCGACATCAGCGCATCCAATCTCTCGTACCAGACAGGCGACCACATTGCAATCTGGCCCACTAACCCCGGTCAAGAGGTTGATGAAATGCTAAACATCTTGGATTTGAAGGACAAAAAAGATGCCGTCATTAGCGTTAAGGCCCTTGAGCCCACCGCTAAGGTCCCGTTCCCTACACCTACGACCTACGACGCCATCATTCGATACCATCTGGAAATTTGTGCTCCCGTATCCCGTCAATTCCTCGGCACCTTGGCTGCCTTTGCCCCTGACGAGGATGCCAAGGCCGAGATGGTCAAACTTGGTAGCGACAAAGACTACTTCCAAGATAAGATCAGCAAAAATCATTACAACATCTCTCGAACTCTTAGCGTTGTCAGTGGGGGGAAGAAGTGGAACAGTATCCCATTCTCGGCTTTTATTGAGGGTCTTACCAAGTTACAGCCACGTTACTACTCCATCTCCTCGTCTTCCGCTGTTCAACCTAAGAAGATCTCCGTCACAGCTGTCGTCGAAAGCCAATTAATTCCCGGTCGAATCGATGCCTTTAAGGGAGTCGCCACTAACTATTTGTTTGCCCTCAAGCAAAAGCAGAATGGTGATCCGAATCCTGAAGTCTTTGGTCTTACATACGAGCTCACTGGCCCACGCAACAAATATGATGGTATTCACGTGCCGGTTCATGTGCGACACTCGAACTTCAAGTTGCCTTCAGACCCTTCCAAGCCCATCATCTTGATTGGCCCTGGTACTGGTGTGGCCCCAATGCGTGGATTTGTCCAGGAACGAGCCAAGCAGGCAGAGTCTGGTGAGAATGTTGGGAAAACCATTCTCTTCTTTGGTTGCCGAAAACGCAGCGAAGATTTCCTATACGAATCTGAGTGGGAGGTACGTAGCGAGGTCGTCTTAATTCCTGTTTACGCTAACAATATCCCCTACAGGAATACAAGAAGGTTCTAGGTGATAAGTTCGAACTCGTCACCGCATTTTCCCGAGAGGGGGCCAAGAAGGTCTATGTTCAACACCGTCTCAAGGAAAGGGCCAAAGAAATCAACGAGCTCCTTCAACAGAAGGCGTACATATATGTCTGTGGTGACGCGGCCAATATGGCCCGTGAGGTCAACACTGTCTTGGGTCAGATCATTGCAGAACAACGGGGTGTCCCCGAGTCGAAAGGCGAAGAGATCGTCAAGAACATGAGAGCCGCCAACCAGTACCAAGTACGTCCTCAGCCCGTGTCCTAGCACGTCTGCAGAGTAATTGCTAACGAACATAACAGGAGGATGTCTGGTCATGATCCAAATATCCATCAAGGCATACCTTGCAGCGAAATGAGCATTTGTTTTTAAACCGCATGAAAGGTGTTTATTTGGCGTAGAGCTTTTGAAAGAGATATAGAGACCTGCGCTTTCTACGCCGCCTCAAATTCCCCAAGAAGAATCGGTGGGTGGATTGGGCAGGCGATTATAGAGGTTTGGCGCGAATTTCGCAGGCATATACATAGCTAAATATCTTAACGTAATGATTCCACTCATAGACTCATGTTCAACTGACATTTTCTGGATATAACCGAGTACGTCGCCAGGCTTTGACATCTATCGTGAGTCTTCAGATTGGGTGTTACTCCGCTACACACTTCAGCCGCATTATACTAAGAGTCAACCAACTGGTTGCTCCGTATACTGCGTTTACACGTGCCTTTAGTATGTGATAGTGATGCGTACAAGTTGCTAGATATTTGTTCAAAACAAATAACATCTACGTACTAACTGTTCTTGTACTTCATTCAGTATGAATATGAAACTGTTCCTTGAAGTTTTAGTGTGAGTGCTCCCTGTCAAATATCTATCACGTGGGAAAAATGGAATATGCAGCCGCTTCAGCTCTTCTGAGACCTGACACAGCCCATACCCAATCACATTAGTCAATACTAGTTGCTTTTTGCCGCCAGGTAGAATGCCACGACGCCTCGACGTAAGGGTTATTCATGTCTCTGCTTAGTCTCATCATCATTTGAGTGGCTTTGATAAGTCGGTGGCCACGTAAGCTTGTTTAGGTCAAGATTGTCGAAGTGGGAGAGAAGTAGTTATTTTGGTCAACACATAGCCTCAACATGTTGTGGCTGGCAGACTACTCGAATTAGAAGTGGTAGCGCCAAACGCCAATGACGGTTTATCCTACTACGTTGATATGTATCTATGTATCCATACCATCCAGTAGGTCCGAGTAAAATCCTCCATCGTAGCAGATTACACGATAGCCGCAAGAAGAGCCGAGTAACTATACCGTCTCGTTTGAGACATGTGGTTAATCCGAGACAGGCTACGTTGACAGTTTGAAATGATCTCAACGGATTAATGACTAATGAGGCTTTCAGCTACGAGCCATTGATTTCGCGATTATAGAAACGTTGATGCTTTTGAGGCTCAGCGGTTGTACGTTCAAAATGTTTATTGTTAAGGGGTTACTAAAGGTAGAAATTTACCCATCTAGCGACGGCTCTTAGACAGCTTGATTCCAGAGAGACATGGTCAACGGCTCTTACGACAACGTTTACTAGTTATGCGTAACATGCCAAGTGGCCGCTCAATAAAGTTAGAGTGTCTCACCGCACTCGATGCACTAAGTGGCAACAGTCTAACTCTTGGAGTCGTGTAACTGGACGATCTACCTATCATGTATTATTTATATGTGAAAATGGAGGCTGGCTTGACTGACGTTTCTCCATTTCTCGACATTGCCCCTGGACTACACCCAAAATAAGAATTCTGCCAACCGTTCTTGTTAAATCCTGTTGCCTCTGATCCTAGCGCTCTAGCCAGGCGGCGGTCATTCTTGCTGGTTGATTCTATTCCTACGCAGGAGTTCATTTTATAATTATTTTCTCGACCGTTTAGCCCCGAGGTTTTCTTCTCCTCGGCCTTCAGCTTCGCTCTCGGGATATCGTGGGTAGGCCGGAGGATCGAAGTTTATATTAGGTATGCTTCGTGTGGCTTATCTCCAATATTTATCAATTTTATCTTATGAATAAATAGTAACAGGAGAGAAAGAACCTTAGGTATTTATACGATTATTGAAACCTGGGATATCTGAGCAAAGGAGACGTCGAGTCACAACAACCTATTAGGGTTTACATCTTTCCTCATAAGTACATTCTCCTCTCTATTGCGGCTAATAGCATGCTATATAGCAAAGGACTCCACCACTGAAGTTGAGCAAGATAGCCTTCTAAAATCCTCTATCAACACCACAGATGCGCTTAGTGTTGCAACAAAGACGGAATCGGCCCTTGCAACCAACCCCAAGATCAATTAAGCTGCCCAACATAGATCTCCCTAGCGTTGCCGGGAGGTTATGTCATCAAGACGGAACGAAGACAGACAAACAAACAGAAGAGCAGACGATCTACTGGTAGTTTGGAATGAGAACTTAGGTGAGGCACTGGATTGAAGACCGAAGACCAACATATCAGAGCTCATGAAAGACATCATCCCCCTCCTTATTCTCTGGATTGTTATCGCTAAAAACATTGTTTGTGCGCAACTAATACCAGCAATAGGCTCTTGGTGAATCCTTGTTATTTCTAGGGAGGGGACGGCTTGACTAGTGAATGGAGCGTTGTTCCCCAGCAACTTGAGAAGGCTTCTTTATAGAACACCTTCGAAGTTGTATGTTGCTGTTGCTGTTGCTACCGGGCTACTACTAAGACTGCATACACATTCATGGGCCTTATTATAACCTTGAACGCAGCAAAAGCTTCAAGCTTCAAGCTACGTACCCCCCCTCTTTCCCTTACCTACTACCTACCTAGAAGTACTTAAGGTGCACACCCACTTACACGCCGACTTTCCCATTCATTACCTACGGTCCCATTATACCACCTACCCGGTGACCATCACCCGGAGGTAGGAAAGACTTTAAGGCCATCCAATTCAATTACCTTCCGTCCACACTGCAAGCCTTGAACTTTCTCAGTCTCGCCAACATCCACGCTTCACACGTTGTTGCTTCTTCCCAACATCACCATCTCTCATCATATCTTTTTATAGATGACCAATTCTCTCCTGGCACTTTATTACAACCAGTGCTACCTTTTCTGATTTTGTATTGTATTATATACATGCATCATCTACATACATCATCATCCACCCACATTACACGCAGCTTCCTCCGGGCTCCTCTCAAGGCTTGTCTGCGCCTCCTTGTATTAGATACAGGTGTTACCTTCTCTCTCTACGCCAGGTAAGAACAACCAACAATCTTATACGTCTCTGGCAGCTCTGGAGCCCACAACCCGAGCTCTTCACCTTCCCATGCACGCCAAACCCAACACTAGCTCGTCCTAGGCCTGTGATTCTCATGGGTCTTCGAGCTACTGGCTACATCTCTTCTTCCTCACCCCAACCTCCCATCTCTCCCCTCCCCCCTCCGCTTCTTCCAACTTGGTTCTCCAGCATAGCATCGACTCATCCAGCACCCGCATCTCCACAATCACTTTCGATTCTCATCTTGCTCGCTAGCTGTACTATTTACTTGTTACCACTCGCTTTCTTCTGACCCGTCTTGGTTGCAACAGCATTGGCATTGCCAGAGACAACTGCAAGGTGAGTCTTGGTCAACACCTTTGACGATGACAACTACGAGATGCTTGCGAACACTTTTCTCCCTCTACCATATTCACGTTCATCCAATTCTCAACCCTCTGCCTTTCATATTTACACTCGTGATATTTCGCAATTGCTGACCTGAATGTGCTCTCTAGGTCTTTGCCGAATCGTTTGCTGTCTGGCCTATTCCGAAGTCCATGTTCGTTACCAGTGGCAAGTCACCTATTTCAACATCTACATCTGGCTATACCCTGCCCCCTCCCACCAGGTATCAGCAATCATGTACATTGGTGCCTCTATCTTGATCCTTCTACCTACTTCTACCACATGACCACTCTCTTTGTATCCCTATCCTATCCACTCTGCACTACATCCGCTAGAATCACGCACTTCTTGATTTTATCTGTGTGGGATACAATTCTGATCGTACCCTAAACATATTCACTTCACTTGCTTCAAGCTTGCCTACCTTGCAACAACACTCTCGTTCCGGTAGCTTGATTTTTATCCTACAAGTTGATTGGATTTGCAATTTCCTATCAATTGCTCAAACCCCTCGTTAGACGTGCTGCTACCTTTCAATCTGTTCTAACAATTCGCTTCCAGGTCTCATTCTGTTCAGATCCACCCAGACTTGATCCGCCTCTACTTTTGTACCAGGTATTTACGACACCCATCCGCTCGACTCTTGGCCAATCTCGATACTTAAATCCATTTCACATTTTTGTTGTATTCTGCTTTGCGCAATTTACACCCATCGCCAATTCAAGCCCTGCCGCGTTTTATAGATGTACGCATGTTAAAGGGACTCACGGTTCACATATTCTCTTCACATTATCTTGTTGTTTCATATATGGGCTTCTTTGTGAATGTTTACACAAACTAATCTTTCTGCATGCGCCTATCTGTTACCATTCGCTTGTCTGTTCTACATCCATATTTGTTCTCCGCGTTCACCCAGAAAACTGAGCTAGGACTTTGGTTCTTGATATCAGCTCAGTTTGATGTCCACTGCCATTTTCCCTAGCCATTTTCAGAGCTCCTTCCTTGTTGCAGATGCCATACTATGTGCATTTCCACGAATAAATCTGCACTGATTCACCAATTATCTTGCTCGTCATAGTTTTCTGACAACTTATTGCAAACCGTAACTAACTTCTGATCCAGAAACCAGATGACTATGTCATATCATCCTACTAATACCATGACGACCGAGAATAACTTCGGACCAAAACGAGGCACCGGTCCCGGAACCGCACAGGGCCCCATGGCTACCACCAACGCTGGTGTTATTTCTCAGCATTATCTGGCTGCCCAGGTTTCCAACGCCCACGAGGCTTCTACTAACTTGACTGGCATCGCGAGCCACAACTCTATCGACGCTGGCATGAGCGCTGTTGTCAATCAGCTTGGCGGCCTCGGAATCAACGGAGCCGCGGTTGGTCCCAACGGCGCAGCTCCTCCTGTCATGAATTCCTATGTCACCACAGCTGACGGACAGCTCCTGTACCCTACCAGTTATGCTCCCGCCGGCATTCCTGCCTACGGATATGGTCAGGCTCCTGACGCTGCCAATGCTGGCTTTACCACCCCCTATCTCCAGGGAGGTTTCCCTGCTTATCTCCCGTACTCCTACGTTCCCTATACCCCTGGCCGCGCTGGTATTGTGTCCGAGCGCTCTGAAGCTGCCACCAAGGAGGTCCCCGGTCTTGAGAATCGCCGGTCATCTTACTCGACCAACGAGTCCACTCCTGCCACTCCTTTCTTTGGTGGTAGTATGGCTTCTCGTGACCCGGCTTCTCGGGTTGCAGTCTTTGACCGCTCGTCATACACGACCCCCTCGCCCCAGCAATACCTTGGAGGAGCACCCAATGTTGCCCAGCACCCCAAGAGTCTCTACTCTTATCCTCTTGTAGTCGACCGGGACCTTGATGCTTTGCTCCGACGTGACCCTCCGATCCCTACTGCTGTTCCGGCGGTCTTCACTCCGCGTAAGAGCATGAAGACTCTCGAGCAGAGCCTCGTTAACAATATTCCTGGCAATCGCAATGTTTACATTCGTGGACTCCATCCTACTACAGACGATGACCTTCTACTTCGATATACCGAGCGCTTCGGCAAAGTCGAGACCTCGAAAGCGATCATTGATACTACCACCGGAGCTTGCAAGGGGTATGCTAACTGTCCCTTCTTATAATCTCTTATGGTCACTAATCCGCCTTCCAGCTTTGGCTTTGCTAAATTCTTCGATGTTCGCGACTCGGAGGCATGCATTCGGGGTTTCTTCCGCCTGGGTTACGAAGTGGGCTTTGCGCGGGTAACCACCCCAGTCACCCACCCCATCTACAACAGTGTTCATCAGCCATGTGATCACAGCATTCCACGGCTCTCGAACAAGTTCTGTTGCCATAAACACGCTATGCTGGCGATGCCTAATGCGCCCACTTTTGACCTCTTTGGTACTAACCTGTGCCCGCCTCAGGAGTCGTTCAACTCCCGTCTCAAGGCCGAAGGAGATGATGAATCTACCAACCTCTACATCTCCAATCTTCCTAGACACTTCTCTGAAGCGGTGAGTCTCAATGAGCTATTTGATGCCCCACAGACCTAACTTCCACAGGAATTGGGCACCGTGTTCCTCGGTTATACGATCCTCTCCAGCAAGATCCTCCGAGATGGTATGGGCAACAGCCGTGGTGTAGGATTCGCGCGGTGAGTTCCACGATGTCTCCTCTTAAGTGGAAAGAGTATCTCGCTAATAATATCGAAGATTTGAATCGCGTGATATCTGTGATAGAGTTATTGAGGAGTTCCAGGGCATTAAGCTCGGACCCGATGGCCTACCTATGCAGATTCGTTACGCTGACACCCCAGCCCAGAAGGAGCTTAAGCGTATCACGTCCGAGCGACGCCAATTCCGTACGAACGAGTACAACGTCGGTGCATACGGAACTACCATGGTTGGCATGGGTCCAGCTATGTATAACCAACCTGGTGGCTATCGCCGTGCCCTCAATGCTATGTCGTATGTCTTTCTCCTATCTGGTCCACTTATGAGCACCCACTGACGTCGCAAATCTTATAGCACTCCTAGCTATGCCACCCGCGTCCTCCCGTACGGTACTATCACTCGTGGGCAGGGACGTGGTTCGGCTGGTGGTGGTCAAAGCGAGTACGCTGAGCGGCCCAATGACCCATTCCTTTGGTACAACCACCGCCCCTCGTACTAACCATCTATCTGAATAGACCCGGCAATGTCGTTTCCGGCAATGCAGCGGTGACTTCGGAGGATGGATCGGGGGACGAGGGTGTTACAGTTCATGTTGACTCTCCCTTGGTTGCGAATGGTAGCTCTCGACCCTCGCCTGTGAAGCAGGAGAAGGAGTAGGCATACCTGTCCCGGTCTTGTGTATGCGCGTGGCATCATCTTTTGTCTGGTTTCGCATCGGCATGATCTATCATCACCTTGGCGCATCTTTCCCTGCCATGTCTTGTTCTGGCAAGGGTGTTCACGATTGGTCGCATGGTTACATTGTTCTGGCTTTTTTGCAACAGTGCAACTAACTTGACTCTTTGAGTCGCTAGAGATGACTCAAGTATGTGTGTGGTATTACAATTCTAGGGTTTTCAGAGGTCTGAACTTGTGTGTCTATCTTCACCACACAATTTCCATCTTGTACTGCCAGAGGAGGGGACTTGTAGTTTAGTCTATAGGCAGTATCAATAGATGCACTTATGTATTCTACAACATTGATCTGCAGTATGGAGGTAACAATCTTGACGAAGTCATTGTCATCTAGAGTATTCTTAGGAGTGTCAGCTGCCTCAATTTCGTGAAATCTTTCCTATTGGATGGTTTACCATACTATGTACCATCTTTGATTGCTAACCTGTGAATGTTTATCTCTGCATGGTCATCTTTTCTGGCTTCTATCGAACCTTGAGATTGTCCATCATAATCCACCCCTCGATCACTTTCCTCTCCATCTTCCTGGTCATCCGGGTCATCGTCATCATCATCATGGTCATCGTCACTATAATCATCATCATCTGAAGCGGAAGCCTGCTCTCCTTCGGGACCCCTGGCCTCTTGTTGCTCACGGATGGCGGCCTCCAAGTCCTTGAGGGCCTTCTTGGAGAAACCCGAAGCCTCGACGGCGGCGTCGAGGCGGCGGGCACCGTTCTTGCCGACGGTCTTCTTGGCATCACGGAAGAAGGGGCCCGGCTGGGTGCTCACGAAGTGGAAGCGGCGCTCGAAGAAGCGCTTCACGCAGGCCACGTCCCGATCGAAGTACATCTCGGCATTGGCGTGGTCCATGGATACCATCTGGGGGAAGTCGATGAGGACGGGGGTTACTTTGATCTTGTTTTCGGTGGCCGGATCATCATCATTATCATCATCATCTGGTGATGATGTCGTCGGGTCTGTGGACGGTGGTTGCTCGATCTCCTTCCCCTTTGCGGAAGGTTGCTTCTGTGGTTCGGAATCGGATTGGATGGGCTCCTCCTTGATGAGAATGTTGAACTCGTTGAAGTCGCCGTGGATGAGGCCGTGCTTGGCGAGCCGCAGGATCAGCGCGATGAGCTCGGCGTAGAGCGCGGCGGGGTCGGGCACGCTCGCGATCTGCCGCAGGGGAAAGGCGTCGACGAGGGACATGAGGATCGTGTGGCGGCTCTGGGATAACGGGTCTGGGACCAGGAAGCCTTCTTCCTTTAGTGCGCGCATGAAGGCGTACTCGCGCTCGGCGGCGAGGCGAGACAGGTACATCCATGAACCCCCCTGGCGCCGCCGCAGGTAGTCCCGGTTCGCCTTGACGGTGCGGAACGAGATGCGTCCCAGTCGGTGGATCTTGAGAATGTGCTGGACCCCGGCCTCGTCGGCGACTACGAGGATGTCGCTTTCTTTGCCTACACCGATCTGGTTCCCTACGCTGTAGACTACCTTCTGGCTCGCGTATGTGTGGAGTGCCAGATAATCTAGCCCTCCGTATGTTAGACGGTATCCGTCGTATCGCGCCTCCTTCAGCCGTGCGATCAGTCCGACCTTGGCGAGCGCGCTGATCGAGTGGTGTACGCGGCCTGCGCCGCCGCGGAGCTTCGATATGCTCTCTATCAAGGGCGTTGGGACGACTTCGTGGTTCTTGCTGCCGATCTCGACCTGGTGGGGTTGGTTTGTTAGCTGGCTGAGAGGGATGGTTGCGTGGGTAACTGAGATTGGAGGGAGATCGAGGGTCGGCGTACGGCTGTTAGGACGCGCCAGTCCTCGGCCGTGAGGTGGCGCATCGCCTTGCTGTCGAGTTTCATGGTGGGCTGTTGTTGGGTTTGCCCGTTTTGTTTGTGTTCCCCTAACGATGCGGATGGTTGTTTGAGTCGGTTATGATTTGGATCTGGAGCTGATTGGTACTACTTGGCGCTCATGTTCGATATCGTAAGAGTTTATCTAAGCGTCAGTCTGGGTTTGTTTGTTGAATCCACGGAGTAGACTGAGGTATACACACAGAAAGTTGCCTTGACGTCGGTAGGTACCCCGCTAAAATTAATCGAATTCATCCCCGAGCTCACTTATCGATAACAGGTAACTAGAGGGGTGATGCACTTTTTTTTAACTGTCTTTTTAAGCTTACGGATCAAAGACCGTTTCGTTGGAAAAAAGACGTTTTGATTTAGCGATTCTTTTGATTGGTTATCTCTTGATCATTATGTAATTAAGGCGCAATGTAATGATTTCATTTAGTCCGTTGAGGTTTATAATAAAACCAGTCGAAACTAAGTATTTATAGAATCCATTTTCTTCACGCGAGTACTATGGCTCTGAAGAAGACCAAGGATCATGAGTGTTATGCAACACGGAAAATGACATGGGATCATCAGACATGTACTGTAAATATATCCACCTGAGTGTATCTGTAGGTTCAAATATCAAAGAAAAGAATTCTTGAGCTGCTTACACTTCTTGTCTTGCATCACGCGTCACAAACATAGGTAATTATTTTGCGCAAGTACAGTTAATGTTGATAATATATACTGTATGATTGAACTGTGCGACTCATTACATCAGCCAGGGCGACCTAAAGGGCGAGGCACCCAATCGGACAAGGTCATAGCATGGGCCACTTTTTAGTTCCCAGGCGGCAGAGGGTCGCGTAATGCCCAAATCTTTCCGCCTTGCTGGACCCGGAAGCTTCCAAGGGTGCTAGATACGCAGAGGAGCTTGTGGCTAAAGCAAAGCTCACAACCACTCATCATCCATTGCCTCCGATCCGAAACCCAGTCCAACACTCGTCACCACGACACCATACATCATTATCGATATTGCTCTGCACCTGCAATATCCCACACACATAACATCGGCGCAAATTAAATTCCACACTTCTTTATTGGCAACTGGCCTCGAAACCCGCCTGAGCCGTCCCCGCCAAGCTCCCTGCTCCCCGTCATAATCAATATACCACCTTTGCGTACCGGTCTCTCCCGCTGCCGTCACAGCGATAATGGCGCCCAAGAACGACGCATCAAGTGTGGCCGACAAGGGGAAGGGAAAGTCCCCCGAAGGCAAGGCTGATGAGGTCAAGAAGGGCAAAGATGGGCTGCCACAAACTAATGGCAAGAAGGGCGATGACAAGATTGATGGTAAGCTGCACACTGCGTGGTGCGTCGCCTACCCGGGGCTAACTCATCGCAGTCGCCGAGGAGCTGAGTGAAGAGGACCAACAGCTCAAGAGTGAGCTCGACATGCTGGTAGAGCGACTGACGGTGAGTACCCGCCTCGTCTTATCGTCTACTGTCGGCCAGCCGCTGACTGACCATCGTGCCTCCCTGTAGGAATCAGATGCCTCTCTATACAAGCCGGCTCTAGAAGCTATGAAGACCTCAATCAAGACATCGACGTCCTCGATGACGGCGGTTCCAAAGCCCCTAAAGTTTCTAAGACCACATTACGAGACATTGACGAAGCTGTACGAAAACTGGCCCGAGAGCGAGAACAAGGCATCTTTAGCTGATGTCCTTTCTGTCATTGGTATGACCTTCTCAGACGAGGACCGCCAAGACACCTTGAAATACAGGCTGTTATCGCCATCTGAAGACATTGGGTCATGGGGTCATGAATATACACGGCATCTGGCCCTGGAGATTGGCGAGGTGTACGCAAAACGGATCGGCGCAGACGAGCCTGTGGAAGACCTCGCCGACCTCGCCCTCGTCCTCGTACCGCTCTTCTTGAAGAGCAATGCAGAAGCTGATGCGGTTGATTTGATGAGCGAGCTGGAGATCATACACCGGTTGCCCGAATTTGTTGACGAGAACACGTACTCACGAGTCTGCTTGTACCTCGTCAGCATGGTCAATCTTTTGACCTTCCCAGAAAATGAGCAGTTTCTCCGAATTGCTCATCACATCTACAAGGCCTACAACCAACACGCCCAAGCTATGGTTATTGCGATAAGGTTGGGCGACAATGCCAGGATTATCTCAGATTTTGAGTCTATAGAAGACCCGGCTCTCAAGAAGCAACTCGCCTTCATGGTAGCCCGGCAAAAGATCGTCCTGCAAGCGAGAGATGCTCAAGAGGCGGAAGAAGACATTGAGGTGATTGAGGACGCGCTTTACAATATTAAACTATCCGAGTACTTCAAGACTTTGGGGAAGGAGCTCAATATTTTGGAACCCAAGACCACCGAAGACATCTACAAGAGTCATCTAGAAAGTAGTCGTGTAGCTGGCATGACAAACCTGGACTCTGCTCGCCACAACCTGGCGGCTGCTTTCGTCAATGCTTTCGTCAACGCCGGCTTTGGTAACGACAAGATGATGCTCAATGACGATGATAAGGACACTTGGGTTTGGAAAACCAAAGACGAGGGTATGATGTCGACTGTGGCATCCCTCGGAACCTTACTCATGTGGGATGTCGAAAGCGGTCTTGAAAAAATTGACAAATATACCTACGCACAAGAACCCCAGATTTTGGCCGGCGGCATGTTAGCTATTGGCATCATGAGCTCAGGCACACGACTGGAAAGCGAGCCGGCGCTCGCCTTGCTCGCCGATCCAGAAAAGCTAGGCCACAAGAACCCGCTTGTCCGAACTGCCTGTATAATGGGTCTAGGTCTCTCCCATGCTGGATCTCAAAAGGCAGAACTTATCGAATTCCTACAGCCTATTGTCACGAGTACAAGCGAAGAAATGCAACTTTCTGCAATGGCTGCTCTGTCGCTAGGTCTCATCTTTGTCGGTACAGCCAATCCCGAAATCAGTGAAGCCATTATCACACTCTTTATGGATGAGGATCATAAGAAAAGATTGAATGACAAGTGGGCTCGCTTCCTCAGTCTTGGCCTTGGCCTCTTATTCTTTGGTTGCCAAGAAGAGGTTGATGTCGTTCTAGAAACGCTCAAGGCGGCAGACCATGAAATTGCCCGGCCAACTTATGTGCTGGCTGAGATCTGCGCCTGGGCTGGTACTGGTGCCGTTCTGAAGATTCAAGATCTGCTGCATATCTGCACCGAGCATTTTGAAGAATCTGAAGAGAAAAAGAGTGATGGGTTGGAGCAGGTCTATGCTGTTCTCGGAATTGCTTTGGTTGCGATGGGCGAGGACGTCGGCCAAGACATGGTCCTGCGTCACTTCGGCCATCTCATGCATTATGGAGAGGCTAATATCCGTCGTGCTGTCCCGTTAGCTATGGGTTTGATTAGCCCTAGTAATCCCCAGATGAAGGTGTACGATACATTATCCCGATATAGCCACGATAATGACAACGACGTCGCTATCAACGCTATCTTTGCCATGGGTCTTTTGGGGGCGGGAACAAACAACGCTAGATTGGCTCAGCTCCTGCGACAGCTTGCTAGCTATTACCACAGAGACCAAGAATCTTTATTCATGGTCCGTATAGCGCAAGGTCTCCTACACATGGGTAAGGGGACAATGACCTTGAATCCTTTCCATACCGACCGCCAGATTCTTTCTCGCGTCTCCACTGGTGGTCTCCTGGCCGTCCTCGTCGCCATGATTGATGCGAAGTCGTTCATCACCACCAATTCTCACTATCTCCTCTACTTCCTTGTCACCGCTATGCACCCTCGGTTCCTTGTCACTCTTGACGAAAATTTGAAACCCCTAACAGTCAATGTCCGTGTCGGTCAAGCCGTGGATGTTGTGGGCCAGGCTGGTCGGCCGAAGACAATTACGGGATGGCAGACACAGAGCACGCCCGTGCTATTGGCGTATGGCGAGCGAGCAGAGCTGGAGGACGAGGAATATATCAGTCTAAGCAGCACTCTAGAGGGACTAGTTATCCTCCGAAAGGTACGCAGAATGGTTCTTTGAGTTCTTTTGTTTGACGGAATTGCGGCTAACACCTTGGTAGAATCCAGACTGGGAGGATGGGAAGTAGAACTCTGGTTTCATCCAGAAGCCAGACAATCGTATCCTCCATTCAGTTGGATCGCGACTAAACGCCGCTGAGGGTCTCGAATAATTCCCCCCTTTTCCCTCCTCCACTTATTATGAGCACTGAAACCCAAATTGCTCTGGAATGAAGTCGACGGGCCTATGAAAATCTTATAGTTGGAATGACGAATGTATTAATAAGATGGAAATGAGGAATCTGTCCACTAGGCACGGCGATCATAGATTGGGCCGTGGTAAAGCAATAGACTATGCATATTGTGAACGACCCTTCTTTTCAGTTCCAACCTCGGTACATTATACATAAATGAAAGTGATTTGTTCCTTGGCTATGAACACGTCTCGACTTAGACCTCGAGTATCTACTCCCTCCATTCATTTGAAATGTCCTACTTCCTCGAAGGTCTCGCGTTCTTCTGTCTACGTTGTTCCTTGATCTTCCTATCCTTGCGGATATCGTCCGCGTTCTTGAGCTCCTTCTTGTTCCCGCCGCCGTCGCGGAAGCGCCCCACGCGATTCTCCTTGGCCTCGGCCACGCGCTTCTTGCGCACGTGGTAGTCGTCGCGGTACTTGTCGGCCGCCTTGGGCGCCTTCTCCTGCTTGTGCTTGTACCGCGGGCCGCCGCCGATGACGGAGCTGTTTTTCCCGCCCGTGGTCGCGACGCTGCCGGGTCCGCGACGCTCGGCCTCGCCCACGCGCGGCAAGCGACCGATGCGCTGCTCCTTCCTCCACTTCTCGAAACGCCCGCTCTGGAACGTCGCCGCGATCTTGACGCCCGACTCGCCCCGCACCATCTTGACGCCGCCCTTCTTGGACTGCGAACGGCTGCCGTCCTCGTCGTTCGTCCGCGATACGTATTTCGCGTTCTTCTTGTCCCAGCGCATCCCCGCGCGCGTCGGCACCCCGAAGGACTTGGCCCCTTCGTCGTTGGTCAGGTCGAAGGTTGCGCTGCGCGCTGCCTCGAAGAAGTTCGCGTTCGTGTTCGATTGCCCGCCTGAGTGCACGCCGTACGCGCGCGTCTCGGCTGCGTTCACTGTTCGCGGCTCGTAGGCCATGAACTCCGGGTCGCGGAAGTCGTCTGATTTGGTGGTGGCTTTCCGGGATTTATTGGTGCCTGTGTTGTCGTCGTTGTGGTTGGATATCGTGACCTCCATTTCGGAGTCTGAGTCGACGAGTTCCTCGTCTATGATGTCGTCGGAGGCATCTTGCTCGTCATCTGACGCTTCTTCGTCTTCGGCGACCTCTACATCGACGTCCATATTGTCTTCTGCTCCGTCGGCATCTGACGCATCCTTCGATTCTGCCTCGTTGTCTTCTCCGTTGGCTGATCTCCGGGGCCCGAAGCGCTCTCTGATCGATTTCATTACTTCCGCCTCTTTGCTACGTCCTCCCTTGGCGGCCCGTTTGATTTCAAAGATTGTCTCTTGCGGTTTGAAACCGCTGATCTTGGCTAGCATTTCGGCACGATTATCCTCAACGGCGCTGATGTCGTCTCCGTAGAGAGGATGGACCTGAAAGAAGCCCTTCGATGAAACGACTTCTCGCGCCCGACGCGCGCTTTGGCTGGAGGCGCTATTGCGGGTCTTGAGATAGAGCTTCTCGGCCTTCTCAGATACGCGCAGAAGAGCGGTTAGGTCCGAGTCGTCAGATAAGAGCTTGTTGAGCCACTCCGTGTAATTCTCAACCTTGCTTCGAACTGGGGCGCCGACGACCATGTCTGTTGTGAAATTCGGCGTTCCCTTGCCCCCCTTTCCTAGGATTAGTTTCTGAGAAAGGAAGAGTTGGAGATCCAGTAGGTATGGCACGTCTGTATCCTTTACGAGACTGTAGGCCCAGCCTCGCATGCCTGCTCGGGCAACACGACCCACTCTGTGGACTGTAATGTTGAAGGGTTAGTGAATTTTCTGTCAACAACGAAGGCATCCTGTGCTCTTGAAAAAGAAAACCAGCTAAGCGAAAGGTCTCTACTCCTTTTTCTAACTACCAGAGACTACGAGATGAGGGGAAGCATTACTAATACGACTTACTGTATAACTTGGGAGTCGCGGGAAAGCTGTAATTGATCGTATTGGAAAGACTTGAAGATGACGAATTAGTAATCATCCACAAGATGTCATGCCAGGAAAGGAGAAAGAGGACATTTAGACTTACAGAGGTATATCTATACCTCTAGCGGCGACGTCTGTGACTACTAGGATGTTGGACCTTCCTCTTCGGAAATTCTCTACCTGGGTTTTTCTTGCCGTCTGGTCTAGAGAACCGTAGACATATGATACGGCAAAACCGGCATGGGTAAGCATCGTCTGGAGGAACTCAACATCGTGTTTCGTGGAAGTGAATACAATTGTAGCTTGAGGCGAGGGCTTCTGTTTTTCGTGAGATTCGCCTCCTCTTTTCCTCTTTTTCGAAGGGTTCTCCGAGAGGTCTGTTACCCCTTCTGGTAAACCAGTGGGTATCTTGATAACATCATGCAAAATGTGTAGGAGCGTTCCGAGCTTCTCAGCTCCTTTAACACTAAAGACGGCTGCCTCGAGGTCAGGGCTAATCTTTGTATCGGCGTCCAATCGTATTAAGATGGGGTCCTGGAATGGACAAATTAGCCATAGTTAAATAGACCCAGTCAAATAGGGGGCAAGGCCGGACTAGTAGTGAAGGGGCCATGTTGACGGGCAACACATGAGGAATAAGTACGACTAGATATCACTTACTTGACAACCGGCTCTGACAAACTCTGTAACAGAGGAAGGGAGCGTAGCTGAGAAGAGTAGCGTCTGACGAGTTGGTGGCACTTTAACAACCGATTAGTACATGTCTTGGACTAAAATTCTCTAGGGCTTCCAAAGACTCACAAGAATGAAGAATCTCTTGTCTATATAGAGATTGTCAGTAGCTATAAGCGCTGATTATTGAATTTCTTGCATTCACTTACAATTGTGCCGCAAAACCCATTTCTGAAAATTGATTAGTAAAACATAACACCTTTCGTCTGTATGTCAAAACCCACCAAATAGACGATCCGCTTCATCGAAGACAACATATTGCATCTTCGCTAGTCCTGTAACGTTCAAGTTCATCTCTGCCGGGATGTTAGCATGAACGGCACGGTTCCTAGTGAAGATAATTTTTGGGACTATGCATCATCGGATTTTCCTGGTATACGTACTACAGAAAGTGTTAGTAAAGTAAGCTTTCTATCGGGGGATATTTATAGAGAGGCTACATACCCGACCAACAAATGCACTGCATTACAAGTTAGTATCCTTCCTACAAAGAGACGTACAAGACAGAAAGGGTACATACAGAATCGACCCGGCGTCGCGATTATAATGTCCGGGTTTGCGCTCTAGAGGAGATTGTCTTAGCACATCCTGGCTTGTTACGAATTGATATCAATGCATACCATGTTGGCGAATTGTTCATTTAGGGAGTCTCCTCCAACACACAGCATCGTCTTGAGATCCGTTCCACGCGTAAAATCTTTCGTAACCTGTGTTCATGGTCAACACTACATCATAAGATACCATGGCCCGTTGACCTAGAGTTATACGCACACTGAGAGTCTGAATAGCGAGCTCACGACTGGGACTCAATATTAGGGCACGTGCACCCATATTTGGTGAATGAGCCTTTAGACTTTGGACCATAGGAATCAAGAAAGCAGCGGTCTTGTTCATATTAGCGATTTAATCATGTAATGAACGTACTCCCCAGAAGATTCCGAGGCAAAGGGATAAAAGCTAGTAACAGCATACTATATAGAGTGTTAGCTATATGGTTGAATAAGGGTCAAATGCGTTAGGGATGTGAGTTATAGAATTGAAACTTACCCTTTCCAGATCCCGTTCTAGCCATAGCCAAAAGCTATGCGACGCGTTAGCATATATGATATATGAGATGAAAATGATTTCAGGGGGCTAAACCTACATCTTTCCGTTGCAATATCAACGGTATGGTCTTTCGTTGAATGGGTGTTGGAACCTTGAAACCCTTCTTCGTAATCGCCCTAAGGAGATTCCCATTGAGGCCTATTTCTATTCAGCGAACCGAGTATGCTGAGAGAGATATGCGCATGATATTACCCATAGATTGAAAACCTCCACCCTTCTTTAATGTCGTGCCCTTGAGATTGGTATTCTTGCGGAATGCAGCAGCCTGCTTCAACGCAATAAAGGCCTCATCGCCATCGTCTTCATTTGCGCCATCGTCTCCATCAAGAAGATCTCCAACATCAAAGCTAAACCCATCTTGCGCCTCGGCATGTTTTGTCTTCAGATGTGACGTCTCATCCCCATCGGTAAGTAAAGACCCTAAGATGTCGATTTCATTTTCAGAAAGCGCAGGTGACGCGGCGCGAGGCATCTTAATGGCAGGAGACGTATATGTGACTGGCGCCACATCAAATTATCCGTGGCTCACGATCGGAACTTGAAGGACGGTGGTGTGAGCTTGATACTGAAAGCCGACGTAGAGCAACGTGGGGGCCATCGCCGTACAACTTTTTTGGTTATCGGCCGGCGCTAAGAGTTCTGATAAGATCCCCGACCCCACTTGACGTCGGGCTAGATTGCATGTTACTAACCTAGTAGCCCCCACTTTCTCTGCGACTTCCTCCTTCGCATCGTCCCAGTTTCCGCCGCCGCGTCGGGTGCTGTATTGTCTACCTTAGACTCCATTCCAACCAACGACCTCTACCGATTACTCCGCCTCCGCCTAACCGCGCACTTTCTATTACGCCTATAATCGGGTATACGGCACGGCTAGAGAGAATAGTTGCAATGGCCTCAGAAGAGACCGAGGTTCTGAAGGACGATAAAGATGCGCTTGATTTACTGGAGGCTGAGTCCAAGGAGTTCGACAAGGCAAGTTTGTTCATCGGCTTGCACGACCAAAGATAGCCGGCGCGACAGCGTGCCTAACATGATAGCAGGATGCCGAGATAGACCGTATTCTCAAGGCGTTTCGCCTAGATGCGTAAGTCCCGCCGAGTTACCCAGACTTCAATGATGTCGCATGCCATTAACAAGTCACCTATAGCTACGCTGTCCTCGATCTACAACCGGGTGTGCCGGAGTCCGACATCAAAATCACGTACCGGAAGAAGTCGTTGCTAATCCATCCGGACAAGACCAAGAATCCACAAGCCCCTGATGCCTTCGATCGGCTCAAGAAGGCGCAGACGGAGCTTATGGATGAGAAGCACCGAGAACGACTCGACGAGGCCATTGCCGACGCGCGCATGCTCCTCATCCGCGAGAACAAATGGACTGTCGACAGCCCGGAGCTCAAAACCGACTCGTTTGCCAAGAAGTGGCGTGACAAGACCCGCGAGGTCCTCATCGACAACGAGATGCGCCGCAAGCGCCAGATGAAGGCACAGATGCAGGAGGAGGGCCGGGAGCAGCGCAGAGCCGATGACGAGCTGGAGGTTCGTAAGCGCAAGCGCCAGCACGAGCAGGACTGGGAGGCCACTCGCGACCAGCGCATAGACAGCTGGCGCCAGTTCCAGAAAGGAAAATCAAGCGGTGGTGACGATGGCAAGAAGAAGAAGAAGAAGCTAAAGCCTATTGGATGAATGGAAGCTAAGGATTTGCAGAGGTATAGGCATTGCACGCATGATCGTCATGTCATGACGGCAATGTGGTTACCGGCTGGGACTCGGCGATGATGACATACACATATGGCAGGCATTCTCTAAACGGATTGAGAAGTGAGTTCTATTGATAGACCAAGATCTCTTTTTATGAACCTAACTCCCTTAGTTTCCTTGACGCTTTCTTGCGCGCCTGTCGCATCTTCCCTTCACAGCCGCCTATCGCTCTCTCGTGAGGATTTATTCACTTCCTATGGATTGATCAATGAGGTATGTTCATGTTGATCACTGCTGCGTGGTGCATAAAGCCGGTTGATCAGAGAAAACGCCGACTATCGTATCACCGTTCCGGTTTATTTGTGTCTTCCTCGTTTCGACGAAGATGGCATTAGTCTGTCTGCCAATCCGACTAATACCGGTCCACATGACTTTAAGTCTCCGCTGGTTGGTATTTGATCTGCATAGCTCCGGCTTCGTAATGATTTTATGCCTGATAACTATCTCATGGCCGATGCTTTTGTTTATACTGGATGAACCTTGAAAGGTTAAGACTGGCCTCCTCAGCCCGGCCACGCAACTCAGTTGACTTCCGCTTGTCCACCGTCTTGACCATGGCCTTCACCTTCGGCACTATCGCTTCCATATGCTCCAAAAAGTTGTCTTTCCAAAATACCTCTTTGTCATTTGCGCTATTCTCATCGCCGTAGATATCAAATAACTGGTTGAGTGCCTCAACAGATTCCGCAGCTGGGGTTTCAGGCAGCGCAGCAACCACTGTAACGAGGAACACACCGATTTCACGGTTCAGGGGAACCGGTGCCGGGTCGAGAGCCAGCTGGCCCAGGACTCCTATGCACTTCACACCCAGACCCTGGAAAGGATCTTCTGGGTTTGCGTCCAGGCTTTTAGACGCGTGATAAAGTGATATAAACTTCTTGTGCTCGTCTCCGCTGAGAAACGATTGCCCATGCAAGGTCCGCGAGACGGCCCACGCAAGACTCGTCACCACGGTGGCCAGGTCAACGTCGGATGTGTTACTAGCCAGCACCGGCGCTATTGCATCGCTCCAAATAAGTTTTGCCACGGGTGTCCATGCTTCTAATATAGCTGTATTCGCGCCTTCGCTGAAGTCGATGCAGCTTACTGTCCACGCGATGTTGCTAAGCGTGGTTAGGGCGTGGGTGCGAATCAAGGTGGATAGTTCATCATTTCCTTGCACCGTCCGGAAAAGCTTCACCGTCTGCGGAATCGCCCTCTGCACTAATTCTTTCAATGTGGGCAAATCGTCGATACCAGAGGGCTCGTCTGCATCATCGTCGGCCCCTGTCACCATATCCATATCTGCTTCCATTTCGTCTTCGTCCATCTCGTCATCCTCGTCTGCCGGTTTATCATCGTCAGAAAGATCGTCGTCCTCGTCCGCGTCCATGGCATCGTCCTTGTTATCGGGTCTTCCTGAAGTTTCCTTTTTTGCTTTCTTGCCCTTGCCAAGAGAGTTCTGAAGTGTCGTTCCAATCGACGCCAGGACCTCAAGAGCTATTTGTAAGATATCTGCTGGGCTCGCTGAGCTATCTCCATTTGCCATGTTATCACCAAGGCTGGTGCACTCCAAGGTATGAGAAAGAGTGGAAACGAGGACAGCATCACATGCGCCGTCTCTGCCAGGGTTTTGGTCGTTCCAGTCCATAGCGGAGAACACGTTGTGCAACACACCGCAAGCTAGAACCGCTTTGAAGCCATCGCCGTTCCTGAAGGTTACCAAATGCTTATAACATTGATTCGCGCTATCGCCAAGTACCGCTTCAACAAACTGACGGTTGTCTTCAGACATGGTGATCATGCACGAGAGTGCGCTCTTTAATACTGACGCTGTGGTAAAGTCAGTTGATACTAGGTTGAAGAGAAGCCGCAGTATTTCCGGATTTGTGCTAGCAGCATCAAGTGCATCATCCTGAGCCGCAGCTAACGCCGCTACAATTTCGGTAAGCGCCTCAGTAATACACCAAATGTAGTTCTGTTCGGCCTTTGGCCGCTTGCTAAAAGATGGGTTTGGTGAGATGAGAGCTTCAGTGACCTGTTCAGAGTCAGTAAGGGTGAGTGTAAATAGCGAGGCCTGAGACATTGCTCACCTTTGCCGCGGCATGTTGGATAGCAGTGAGGACATCTATGCGATATAAGTGAACGCAGAAGTCTGCCTCTTCCTCGGCTGTCAGAACTCGTAGGATCTCCCACCCAGCTGCCCTACTTTCCAAGCTGGCATCGGTTAGGGTCTGGGTAAGCAGGATATGGACAATCTGCTCCCGCAGGAGCAGCTTTCGGCACTTGGTGTCCCGAACTATGTTGGCTATGGCACCGGCCGCAGTGGTACGGCTCTTCGGATCGGCGCTCTGCAAATCCTTGAGAACGGGCAGAATACTCTTCTCTCGAATGGCAGCTAGCTCCGGGTCCGAGGGCGGTTTCACGGGCTTTGCGATGGGGTCGGAACGCTGGCCCGCTTTGGCTCTATTGCGCCTGGATTTCGCCATTTTCTTATACTGTAAACAAGCAAGAGCAGTCAAATTTGAACACCTCAAAGGTCAAACCTAAGTAGTAATGCTGTGAGATGACTTAGTGAATGCATAGCCTGACTGGTGAACAAATATTCAAGCCCAGAAAAATTTCCAGGGTTCGGTGCTGCCCCGCCACCAGTGTAGCTACATCTGCCCCACGGTGGTTTGGGTAGTAGTCGTGGTGGGGTGTGAATCCACCGACAGGCAGTTGCTAGCAAGGCTTGGCAGAGTTCACTATTCAGATCTTAACAAATTGAAGGGAGCTTCTCTATAACTGCTTAGTAGTTAACAAACCAAAACATACACGAAAAGGTAAATCAAAATATCTCATAAAGAACCAGCCAATGGCCACGCCTCTTAGATGATCTCTATAACCGTCGGCTCATCCGTAAACCAGTCAAACCTCACCTCTGTAGGCCCCCCATCTTTAATATGCTCTTTGAAAAGGCTTCCTTGACGTTTGCCATAATAGGAGAACCGTCCGATTCGTGAGTATGTTTTCCTCTCTGGAGAGCTCCACCGAAGGACCAGTCCCTGGCAGTGTAGATTATTCCCTTCGTTCCTCCGAGAGATCTCTACAACTCGGCAGCCAGCGGAGTCCTCGTCATCATCGACCTCTACGTATTTAAAGTCACAGTCCATCGAAGCCATAGTGTAGCAAACAACAGACTTGCCCAATCCTATAATCATCACCTCATCTTTGAATCTCCCTTCAGACCTCATTGGCGTCCTAGTTCTTACTGCTGAAGCGGTGCGAGCAGACAATACTAGTCGGCCAGAGCCCTCGCGGATTAAGCCGTATGGTGCTGTCTTGTTTGCAGCCTCCACCTCGCAGCTGAGAATCTCTGCAACGCACTCGGATGGCTTACACGCTCGGCTAAAGTTGACGGGCCCGTTTACAGAGAGCCATGACCATGAAGGCCCCTGGTATGTTGTTGGCACAGGTATTTCCCTGCGACTGAAATGGTTGTACTCAATCTTCCACAGCAGCCCAGAGTGGAAGCACGATTTCCAGAGACCAGCAATGTACTGATCCCCGGATAATTCGGCGACGATTTGCGCGATTCCAGAAATGGCCAATGCGCGGTCTGACGAAAGTGTCAACGATCGCTCCGTGAACGTCTCGCATATATTCTCCCAATGCTTCATGGCATTCAAGTACTCCTTGAATTGGCTATTCCTCGGTTGACCATAGAAATCAAGCGTGGCCTTCGTAGCGCGAATATTCTTGAAGTCCAAGCCTTCTATCTTTCGCTTGCTACTGAAGTTCACATCCCTCTTCCAACCATCTGTAAAACCTTCGAGGGAGAACCCTTCAGATCTCGTTCCTTGACATATCCATCTCGTCTGCCGAGAGCCAAACTCGATGATTCTGGAGGACAACAACCGTTCCTGGAGGGTCCAACCCCTTTCGTCGATTGGCTCTATAGGCTCTCCCCATTGAAACCCGTCGCCAAGCTGAACGAGAGTGATAGAACCAAGTTCACCATCAAAACAACGATAAGAAACAACGGCACCTTCTCTGGGGCCAGGAAATCTTTCCTCCAGGAATCCTTCGGTGGCAGAGGGCGATCGAGCTGCCGCAATAGTGACCGTAGCACTGCCGTAGATGGAGGTCATTTTGGCAATCTCGATAGATTTGTCATCGGGATCATCTTGGATGATACAAAGCGCATCTATCCAGATGTACTGAAGTCCCATTCCCTGGCAGACCTTTACGGCATCTTTGATCGTTGGTGGTTGCATCTCGAACGGAATTGCAGCTCCATACGAAACGATATTGGAACTGAGGCATTTCATAGGCTGTTCACCACCCCAGCAATAACTCAGTGCGGCAAATGGCACATGTCCTACTTCTTCCGTCTGACGGAGTCGCAAGCTGATAGTCTCCGATGTGCCGGTGATTTCGATGAGCCGCATGGGCATTACACTTGGTACGTTTTGGCAATCGTGATGTTCCTGGCAGTCCTTTAGCCACGAAGACATTCTTAGAAGATTTGCGCTTGAGCCCGGGTATCTCGCGACGGGTCTGTTCGAGACGGTGCTCGAGGCGGGATCTCCCGGTTCCGCGAAAGCATGGAGGCCATGTCTTGTCCGGTAACCGATTTTTTGGGTTACCGGATCCCATAGGCCGAAGAACTGAATGAACTCGATGTCTAGCGGATTTCCGGTGGATTGGTACGTCGAAGCCCATAAACGACATTGGTCCAAAGAGTCTCCTAGGTTAGGACGAATCTTGTATAGTGAATTTTCCGGGTTCGGCTTTCCAAGCCATTCGTCAAACCATAGTGACGAATCTCTGAAAGCCCACCCTAGTTTCTGGCTTGGGTCATCGATTATCATATCTTTTCGAGCGACATTGTGAATTGTCTCCCGGGAGATCCATTCGTCGTTCATGATCCAGTTGAAGAGATAACACCCAGCCTCCGCGCCAGTACAAAGTTCGCCAAACGTGATATCAAACAACGCGCCTTTCTCAGCCATGTTCTCATCTTTCTGATTATTCTCCGATTGGGGCTTCGCGCCGAAGGTTCCTTTATCCAGCCGCTCCTGGACGTCTAAAATCGCCTTCTCGGCCTTTTCAAATTCATGGCGGAGATCGAAGACGATCTTCTGACATTGGTCACATGAGTGTGTTTGGAATGGTACTGCGTCCATTGTGAGGCAAACAAGAAGCAGAACAGACGGTTGTTGGAAACTGAAGAATGAGTATCATTCAGGATAGCGAAGAATGCAAATATATATATGCGACCATGTGCTGAAGGTTAGGCGTTTCGACATCCTTAGCTTTGACGCCATGACAGAGACCTAGTGACACACGAAATACGCCGAAGAATTATTGACGAATGAATTGATCAACAGCCTTAGTGGGCGTCAAGGCAGATTTCAGCTCGACATTCAGCTCGACGATTATCAACACGCCAGATGAAGGACGAAGTAACATAGCCCACCTACACATATGTACCACCCTTTACGGCTAAGTGTGCCACCCTTCAAGCCACCATGCATAAACGGGTAGCGCTTATAGCCATCCCCAGATGTCTTACACCCACGCCTCTACTTCTTTGCCAAGGGTGAGTCGCGAGACATTCTGAATCTTTAACTAAGTAAACAAGACAGAATATGATTGAGTTAAAAAGAAGGATATGTAGTGATATATAACGTAGAAGCTTTACAGTAAGTGAAGCAACAAGCTCAAAATGCCTGGGTAGAATACCTAGGTAAGTACTTGAGCTATACTAAAATAGGTAGGTTCAGTTTTTACACTACTTACAGGGGGTAACTGGCCTGCAACCGGCACAAAACATCCGGTTTAGTATCCACCTTATTCGTTACTCCAGTCTACATACGTATGCATAGTAGGCAACTTAGATATATCGCGAAAGATGCAAGCGACGGCATACGACATTTCGGCATTGTGCGCACAACGGACGGGCGTGTCTAACTGCGAATTGACACGTTAGGTACTTCTCCGTTATCATCACGAGCAATCCCTAACAGCCGGTTCGTTCCAGCGGCCGGTAGCCCGTGTAGTACCGCCTGTAATACCAGGTATCCCGTTCGGTGCTCTATTCGCCCAATTGACGGCTCGTCTCATCGCGCTTGGATCGCAATATGTGAAATGCCGCCCGCGAGCTACCCGAAGTCGATGAAAAACCGATAAGATCTGCTCTTCTCCCTGCCGTTGTTATCATCGTCGTCATCATCATCGTCATCATCACGGGAGCTTCTTGATGCGTGGATGGAGGAAGATGCGGAGCCTCTTCATGAGCGACGAGGAGCTCGGCAAGAAGGATGACGACCACAAGCCCGTTAAGAGCGCTGGCCAGCGGCTGCCGTCTTCCTGGCAACCCGCTAGGGTCCCGCCGCGACGTTCGCTCAAGCGCATCGGTCTGGTCTTCGTCATAGCCGTCTTTGTCTACCTCTTCGTCCACAACATCCCCGTCCTCGGTCCCAATGATCGCATGCGCCGTCCCGTATACCCGCCATCTCACCATCCTCCGCCCTCGCACCCTGATACGCCGCCGCCGCCCGGTGATGTTATGCATCCTCCAGACCCGGCAGCACAGTGGCAGACTCAACCGCTGGCTGTAAATGCTCTCGAGGGGCAGTTCAACGGCCCCGTCAAATTTTTCAACCTGGCGATATCGCTCCAAGCTATCACGAACACGAGGGGAAGTCAGGCGATGAACAAGAACGTGCTGTTCGCAGCTGCCAGTCTCAAAAGTGCGGCCACTCTGTTGCCGATGGCGTGCCAAATGGGAATGGGGCTAAAAAGCTATGTGCACTTTGCGCTCCTAGGCGGAAGCAGCATAGACATGGAGCACCTCTGGGAGATCAACGGCATCGACAAGACTTGTATCGTTTATTTTCATGGTAGGATAAGTCCCAAACAACCTTTACAGTCTTCTCGTGTGTGACATAGCTGATCAACTAAAAGATGCCCGTCCAAATTATGCTGGGATTTCGACAGATATGAGACTGGAGAAGGCCGTCTTTCGCGGTTTCTGTATGTAAAAACCAGGATGCTACCTTCTGTTTTTTCTGAACGAAGCATTAACACCTTGTAGACCATATCAACACATACATGCATCCGCAAGCAATTATAACGGACAGCTTAAACGATGAGGATGCTTACTTTACAGTGGCTCTGAAACAGCACTTGAAGACCTCTAAAACTACTTTGATAGAACTACCTCGACGGGCATCAAAGTCTCTAAATTGGATAACAAAGCTGGACAGCGCAGCGTTGCGAAGTAAGCTGGTCATACATCTCGCAAACTACAATCTACTAACGAATTACAGTGTGGAATAAGGTCACGATCGACATTTCGATTCAAGCCACAGCAAAGTCCTCGGGTAGTCTGATAAGGCTGCTAAGATCCTTGAGTGCAGCTGACTATACCTCGAGTGCGGTTCCACACATCACCATCGAACTTCCTCATCATGTCGACGCAGCCACCAAGAACTTCTTAAACTCATTTGTATGGCCGCCATCACATGTTCCCAATCCAACCAACAACCGCTATCTGTCTCTTCGACACCGAATATCTGGACGGAAATTAACGGAAGAGGAGACTTCGACTCGATTCCTTGAATCTTTCTGGCCCGCACAACCGCAACAGTCACATGTCCTCGTGCTTTCACCGTATACAGAAGTCGCGCCGCAATTCTTCAACTGTAAGTCTTACGCCGAATGCTGATGCGATTTCACTGCGCTAACCGGCCATGGGTAGACCTCAAGTATGTACTCCTAGAGTATCGCCATTCTGTGTCCGCCGAATTCCATAGTTGGAGTCAACATCTCTTCGGAATTAGTCTGGAACAGCCTTTAGTAACCCTGGATGGCGAAAAACCATTTTCTCCCCCATTGTTCAAGCATCCCGAGGATGTCAGCGGACAAATAGGAGGAACACCGAACCCTTTTCTGTGGCAGGCACCTAGTAGTAACGCGGTACTTTTCCTCGGTAATAAATGGATAGAACTCCAAGACTTCGTCTCAAGAACCACGCAAGCAAACGATAATTCCGATGTTGTGCCGACCATCGTTTCGGAGAAAACCATCAGTAAGCAGCACCCGGCTTGGCTGGAGCACGCTTTAAGGCTGGCCCGGGCCAGGGGCTACTGGTTCCTGTACCCCGGAGAAGAAGTCGGCGAGCATCTAGCGACCGTCCACAGCGAATTATACAACATCCCCGAGGAATATGCGGTATCAGACACGAGCGACGACAAAATTGAAAAAATAAGACAGAAAGCCCGGTCGGCGCCCGAGACCCAGCTGGCTTCGCTGTCGCTCCTGGACAGTCTTCCGAACAATGGAAACCTCTGGCCGCTTACCGCTCTGCCCATCGCGGCCTGGGAAGGCGATGAAGTGGACTTGAGGGATATCCGCGCCCGCGCAACCGATTTCGAACTCAAGTTCAAGGGAACAGTCGGCGGGTGTGATATCGAGACGGGGAAGGGGCAGAAGGCTTACGAGGCGGGGTCGGCGCGGGATTTATTCTGCAATGTGCCTTGAAACCGCTGGGCAGAAGGAGAATACCATGATGCAAATCGCAGGTCTGTCAGAGTCATAGAGCCGTTCTCATTTCAAGTTTGGGATTTGGGTTGTGTATGCGGATGAGTGAGATTGTGTGTGAAATTATGATACCATGTACATAGTATAGCGTGCGTTCATACTCTTTGGTGCCTTATATCTACCCGGGTCATAAATATAACTATGACTATTATATACCCAAATCGAGTTCTCATTAAGATTATGGTGAGCTTCGAGCCACAGTTGAAATCAAATTGTGACCAGATAGTAGAAAGACGAACAAATAAGAGAGTTTCCCACCCGTTGCCCGCCATCCCCTGAACCGCCCGGCCCGTCCGCGCGGTGAGTTGATTAGGAAATAAGTTAGTATTAGGATTATTTTCCATATTGTATCCTGTCGATGATTATCAAGGTCACGCAAGTCCCGAATATAGAGAAAGCTATGAAGGACATGATGAACTATAAGATTAATTAGTTACGTTGCCAACCTTTCCACTTCTTCTGCTTATTCACTCGCTTTTTATTTTTTGCCTCCACACACACTATCGAGATACTTTCCCGAGAAGGAATAGAAGCGGGGTTCAAACAAAATCAATGATGGTGATAATAACACATACCTGCGTCCGCCACCCGCTCTGCACAATGGCTACCTTGTGGCTGTACTTATTTACGGTCGTGATGTAGTTCCCCAGCCCGACGACTAGACAGGCCACGGACATAAGCCAGAAGATCAGACCCAGAGGCTTCGAGATCCGCTGCTCGAGCGCCGATGGCTCGGATCGCAGGTGGAACGATACGGCGATTGCTACTGCTACTACGGACATGTAGATGCTTAGGCGCAGGGAGGCGAGGAAGGCTGGGGGTGGGGGGCTGGTTAGTTGGTGGTGGCAGTGTTTGGCCTGTTTTATAAGAGGGTGTGGGAAGTAAGCAGTAAGTGATGCAAGAGCAGCGAAACATGTGAGAGGAGCGTAAACAACTGAAAAGCAATACTCATACTCACTTCTCTCGTTCGCGCAGTGATCCCGCGCGTCGCTGGTCTCGTTATCGAATAGTAGCGGTCCCAGAAGCGGCCAGGTCGCGAACGTGTTCTGGCTCGCGAAGCCGGGCATCAAATCCTCTACGTCGACCGGGATACAAGAGAAGGGGCCGAGGCAGGAGGCGGACGGCGTCTCGGGGTCGTCTTCCGGGTCCCTTTCCGGGGTCTGCATCTTTGCTTGCTGCGTTTACCGGCGCACGTATGTATGTATATGCGCTCCCCGCAACGAGGCCCGCAGCAGAGACTTGTTCTATCCACCTTCCAAGGGAGGCGAGATTTGTGATAAGCTTTTGTCAGATATTTTAATTGGGTAGAATGTTGTTAGGTAAGTAGTTCTTCCTAAGCTTCCAAGCTTTCTTCCCAAGAGGCAGGCAGGAAAATGGATAGTTGATTGGAGGTTGGTAGATCGAAAGAAGTGGCCGGGTCTTGGCCGGGGGTGAACCCTGCAGAGTACCCTGTCGAGAACCCTGTAGAGATAGATACCCGCAGTAGCTTCCGCATAGGTCTCCACAGACGTCACATGCATAAGTAAGGTGACACCCGATGATTGGTTTACCGACCCTGGTGGCAATCGGGAAAAAATATCTGGGGTGCTTCTAAGCCTCCTATCGATAACAGTCTCGTGAGCAGAACAAAGACATATACTTCACGATTGGGTCGGGGTCGGCACGTTAAAGAACCTTGAGTCCAAAAGGTGATTAGGCATGCCCATGCAAATCTGAAAACGTTGAGACTATTAGTCGTTGCATGCGAGACATGACTAGGAGCGGTATAGCTTATCTTGCCCAGCGGCAACCGAATCGGCATAGTCTACGGTTCTAGGACATTAGGGGTCCTTCTCCGGTGGCGGACGGCCCCGCTTAACTTGTTGCTGAGATGTAACAATTACACATGGATTGAAGCAGGCGAGGCAGGCAACGCAATGAACTAACCTAACCTAACTGCTTCTAACTAGTCAGCTAGTCGTATTATGATATTTTGCAGTGAGTCAATGCTTTGCTGACTATACAACATCAACAAATTTGACACATCTGCTGTAGAAGGGTGTTTTAGAAATAGAAAGCTTGTACCATCATCATTAACCAACGTCTTTAACACATTTTTGAACCCAGAAAAAAATTTGTAGAGATCTGTCTCGCCCGAGATGGCGAACCCAAAGCCAGTGCCCGCAAGAGGGGGCGCTTCGGGGCTGGAACTTGCCGCCTCGTTCACGGTTGGCTCGCCGATTGCTGCGTCCATTATCGCCAGTGATCTGGCGGAGTGTTCAGATGACGAAGCGGTCGACGACAGTTTCTCTGACGATGAGGGACCTACAGTTGCACCGGTCCTGTATAAGCAGCCCACAGGCGTTGCATTTGATTACAGACGACCGAGCATGGTCAACGATGTCATTGAGCCCGCTCTTACGAGGGAAGAGCTGCAAAAGTCCCGAGCTGAGGAACGGAGTCTTCTGAGAGATAATCACCTGTTGCCGCCGAAGCACACTCGTGAGCAGAGGGCCGGGAAGTTCTCGGAATTATATCGAGCCGTCTTCAGCACCAAGGTTCGAAGGCCATCTCACGATGAAGAGGTCGGTACCATGACATACGGGCCGAACGAAATCTCGCCTTTGCTACCCGGCACGCCTGGGTTGGCTACGCCGGATGCGGAGCGTATGGATGCGCAATGGGAAGCCGCTGTAGCTCATGGCATCATCGAAACTACGTGGCGAAGAGAGGCTAAGACTATCGGCAGTTACTCGCCCCCCTTGATTTTGACGTTCATGCTGCAATATAGCATAAACATCACAAGCGTTTTTACAGTTGGTCGAATTGGAAAGATCGAGCTGGGCGCAGTCACTTGTAGGTTCCGCCTACGAACCCCAATATCCTTCCGCTGTCTGCTAACTCGCGGTCAGTGAGCACAATGACTGCGAATATTTTCTGTTATGCCTTCTTCCAGGGTCTAGCAACGAGTTTAGATACTCTCTGTGCCCAGGCGTACGGATCCGGCCACAAGCACCTCGTAGGTCTGCAACTACAGCGCATGACTTATTTCCTGTGGCTGCTGGGGATACCCGTGGCCGTGCTATTCGTGTTCGCCGGGGATATTCTCCATCATATCGTGCCGGAGCCCGAATCCGCAGAGCTGGCCGGGCTCTATCTCCGCGTTGCCATCATCGGCATCCCTGGGTATGCCGCCTTCGAAGGCGGCAAGCGATTCGTGCAGTCGCAGGGCTTGTTCTCCGCTACGACTTATGTCCTGCTTGTAGCCGCGCCTATCAATGCGTTTTTCAACTGGCTCTTGGTGTGGCATTTTGGTATGGGTTTCGTGGGGGCGCCGATCGCGGTGGTTTTTACGCAGACTTTGATGCCGGTCTTGCTCGCCTTATATGTGGCCTTCGTAGACGGCTCGCAGTGCTGGGGAGGGTTTTCGAAACGATCACTTACTAACTGGGGTAAGATGAGCACATTCCACTACATATATCGATAGTGATATAATATTGACATTTTGCGCAGGTCCTATGATCAGGCTAGCAATTCCAGGCATGATCATGGTTGTGGCCGAATGGCTGGCATTTGAGATTCTCACTCTTCTATCCAGTCAATTTGGCACGTCTTACCTCGCGGCGCAATCTATACTGGTAACGGTAACGGCGACGATGTTTATGATACCCTTCCCCGTTTCGATTGCGGCCTCGACACGTATTGCCAACTTGATCGGAGCGAAGCTGGTTAAGGCTGCCAAAACATCGGCCAAAGTGGTAAGTTCACATACGCACCCAAGTCTCTGGACCATGCGCTAATTCGTAAAAGGCCATGGGTATCGGCTTAATCATCGGATTCTTCAACTTGACGGTGCTTTGGAGCCTGCGATTTTGGCTCCCGCGGTTGTTCACAGATGACGAAGAGGTCGTTATGCTCGTCGCAAACGTCCTACCGTTGTGCGCAATAATGCAAATTGTCGATGTACTGGCCGCTGTCTCTCGTAAGTAATCTCTTGTTACCTGCGAGCAATCTTCTTCCAAGCGCCACGCTTACTAACTCGTGATCTCCGAAGACGGTCTCTTGCGAGGAATCGGCAAGCAAACGTTCGGAGGCTACGCGAACCTTGCATCCTATTACGTGGTTGCAGTCCCAATCTCGATTCTTGCTGCATTCGTTTTTGATTGGAAACTGGTGGGATTGTGGCTGGGCACGACAATCGGATTAGGCTTGTAAGTTGAACATATTACCTATGTACCACCCCTATCTCCTAAGGACACTAATTCTAACGGTTTATACGTAGGGTCGCCTTGGTTGAATATTGGTATTGCTGGACCAGGGATTGGGAACAGTCAGTCCGCGAAGCTGAATACCGTAATATGGCTGGTTAGGATCCCGTTGAGGCTCCAGGTTTTCGTGCTCCTGCCGAGTGTATTTGGGTAATCTAATCCAATGAGCGAGAGTATCGGCGCAAAGCATGCGCTATACAATATCGCATTAGGCTCCTGTAGCGAAGAAGGATCGCTTCTGATTTTAGCAACTTCGTTTTTGCTGACATGACAATTCCGACTTGTCCGACCCCCAATATTACTAAAGTTCGACATATGGGATGAAGGGAAACTTCCGAGGTAGTATTATTATATGAGCGCAAAATACACTGCCCTCATCTCATATAGATTATCATAAATCCCATCGCTGTGGTCGGGACAACAAATTGTGTAGCGTCGACGCTATGTTAAGTAGATGAAGTTATACAGTTATACCTGCCTACATGGCAAATACGAATAAGACAACGTCTCGAATACGAGCCCATTTGGACCTGCACAGTGACGTCGGAGCTAAGTAATGTAACATCTCATATACAAGTACATATAGTATATATAGACTCGGCATGTATCTAGTCTCGGCTATCTAGAGTAGCTATTGGGGTTAATAAGGCCGATGACTATTGTGTTTGGGGATCTTAGTATACCTACCTGGTTGTTAGGCATTGGATGTCGCAAATACTCGGGGCATCTAACTTGGGAAAGTCCCGACTCACACTGGCCGACCCCGCTCCATTTCCTAACACAGTATAGCCCCCTTAAAACAGCTACTGTAAGGGAACTAGTGCTAATCACGCTATCTACATGTAGTTACTTGTTGGTAACGGAGTGGTAAGCGCCAAGTATAGCAGTAAGTACCTAGCGTAGCATAGTGTATTTGTGCCGTGCATCAGAGGCACTTTTAGAGCATTTTGGACCCCTGTGAATCCAAATCTGGTACATTATTATTACCTAGGTAGGTAGTTATTTGCTTTATCGCTGGTGATAAAGACGGTCGTTTTTGCCCCTCCTCCCCTTCCCTCTCCATCTCCTATATTTCCATGATCAACGTGAGCAGCACCAATCTCACCGAGTCAAAAATGACTTCCACGACCACCGTCACACAGAGCGCCCCGTCGGCAGAAGCTATTCTAAGGCTATTCCCGGACATTGACACGAGCTCCGCCGAGCTCGAGGGTCACGATGCGGAGCAGATACGCTTGATGGACGAGGTCTGCATCGTGCTGGATAACGATGACAACCCAATCGGCACTGCGAGCAAGAAGCTCTGTGAGTAACAGGCCGAGTAGTACGACTATGCGATTCGATAGTGCCAGTGCTGACCTGACCATTTCCGCAGGCCATCTCATGACCAACATTGACAAGGGCCTCCTTCACCGCGCCTTCTCGTGTTTCCTGTTCGACGACCAGAACCGATTGCTCCTCCAACAGCGAGCCGAAGAGAAGATCACGTTCCCGGACATGTGGACCAACACATGTTGCTCGCACCCCCTGGGCATCCCGGGCGAGACCGGCTCAAATCTGCCCGACTCGGTTGATGGCGTCAAGCGCGCCGCCCAGCGCAAGCTCGACCACGAGCTGGGCATCAAGAAGGAGCAGGTCCCCTTCGAGGACTTCCACTTCTTAACGCGCATCCACTATAAGGCCCCCAGCAACGGCCAATGGGGTGAACATGAGAGTAAGCACACTCTTCGGCTGTCTTGGCTCGACGTTTGATACTAACAGACGAACTAGTCGACTATATCCTCTTCATCAAGGCCAATGTCGATCTCAACATCAACCCGAATGAAGTCAAAGATTACAAATACGTCACGCAGGATGAGCTCAAGGCTCTGTTCAAAGACCCCACGCTAAAGTTCACGCCCTGGTTCAAACTCATCTGCGAATCAATGCTCTTTGAATGGTGGAGCAATCTCGACTCCGGACTCGAGAAATACATCAACGAGCAAGAGATTAGGCGCATGTAAATATCCGCCATTATCCGATAGCGGGAGGCGAATGGCAGAGACCAAGAGAGAAAAAAATTACATAAATCAAGATACAAGGCTTTAAAACTGGGCAGCAAAAAGAGATGGTTCGGCAGTCAGGTTATTATTAGCGGCTAGAGACGACGTTCTGGTGATGGTTCGACCAACGATGCTAGATATCCCCCCACCCTCACCGGCTCTTCGAAGCAGAGGGTCTTTGTTTCGATGATGCAGAAGCCCAATGTTTATGAGTCACGTTATACACTATTTATACACTATACACAAATATTCATATTACCCAACGAGAATCCATTTAGGTGGCTACGACAGCATGCACCAATTGAACGAAGCTTCCACACATCCGAGCAAGCCTTCGGGAGTATGAAGCTTGCATAACCCACAGTGATACAGTTCCAACCCTGCCCCCGCCAGTTCTTTAACCCCGTGGGCCACGTCCATACGTACGGAGAAGTGTGACGACATGTTGTGACGAGATGGACCATTCATGTCTATCAACTCGAGTCCGCTTATCCAGCCGAGACCGGCCACACCCAAGAGATTTCGTCAGCGTGCAGGGCGAAATAACTTTAGGTTGAAGAATGAGTCCTGTTGAGAAGGAGTTAGCACCAACCACCGGACCCCTGGAAACTAAAGAACTCATTTGAGACATCGATACCCCAGTTTATGATCACGATGCCTCTTAACTAGCAAAAGAATTAGGACGAGATAGGCCGGTCAGTTGGCCAGACCAACCCCACTCTGACTATTCTGGGGGAGGGAAGACTATCTGACTATAGTAATGATAGATAGTCGCATTGCATATGCCAGGCGCCCTTGTGCTGGTCAGAATGCTGGTCTCCCTACCCGTTGACACACAAGCAACCTTGTCATCCCAGCCAAACCGGCCAATCCCGTCTATCGCCATGCATACGTCGTCGCCGTGACGAGGAGCTGCTCTTGTCATCCCCGTCTCCGCGTCTGCCCAAGATCCGATAAGTCGGGTCTGCCGCACTGTGACCGTGACACCAGGCGAACGTAACGCTCCGGCTAAGCGGCCAGTGCGGCATGCGCCGTTGGCGATATCGACCAATGTCGCGCCAGTGGAGGCCCGCGCTGTCTTGTTTGCGATGGCCATTGCAGGCGTTCATTTGCGGCTCAAGCTGACCGCTTGTAAGAGTTCCCTGCACGGCATCCCACGCCCAGATGCGGTTTGACCATCTTACACTGTGCTACTTATGTGTACAGCTCTCTGCTCTATCTCTGTTGCCACTCTTAAGAACCCGAAAGTCCCGCAGTGTCCGGTTTCCTCTCTTTCTCTCCTACGTTTCTCTCTCTGAAGTCGGAAACTGTCTTGAAGAACATAGACAAACCCAATCTCTTTCAGATATCAGTCCACACAAAGACAAAGCACGATCCGAGCTTGATTGCTCTTGCAAATAGCCTACAGCTGCCCCGCCTTGCTAGGGTCTGGTCACTTTCAAAGAGACCGCACTGTCGTCCCTGTTGCTAGAGCTTATCTCTCTTCTAAGACCATCTCGTCTCTTTTGCTGTGTTGATTCACAACCAACCCATCAATCTTAGCCAAACTCGCACCCATTCAACATCTTCTGTCCTCCTTCGTGTTACTCCTTCGTCCTCACAACCTTCTCGGTGACGACGTCAACTACCTCAAAACTAAAACGCTTCAAGTTTTTAGAGTCGTTTGCGCGCAACATCCCTATTGATGTCTGTGGACCTTCGGACGAGCCTCAACTGCCTATCGCACCCAAATAGATTTATGCCTATCACCAGAAGTCAACTCTCAAGAGTTCATACCGGTGATAGTATACAGAATATTAATACGTAGAGTGAGTGATGACACGACACATAAACAATCGTTCATTCATGAAATTCAAACTCGGTTGCTAATTTATCATCACTTACACCGCCTGCAGTCAGTAAAGTCACCGACAAGAAGAATCAATTCAGCCCAACATGGAGCACGTAAGCAGTAGTGTCACCCTTGTTGAGACGAAGAAACGTTCTCTTGTCCCCGAGAAGTGGGAGGACCAAGTCCGTGCTATTGGCATCTCGGAGTGCAAGGAAGCAGCGCTGTCGCTGGCGCAAGCCTTTGCTACTGACGAGCTAGCACAGTATATCCTCGATGCCGAAGATGTCGGGGATGGCGACGAGACCAAGTGGAGGCTCCATGTCGACATCTTCAACTACATCGTGGCCGCCCACTGCTACAAGGGCGTCGTGACGACCATCGGCCCCGACTACGAGGCAGTAGCGCTCTGGTTAGTGAACATGGTAGCGAACGACGTTAGCTCATCGTTCCCTATTCCCGTTCTTCGTAGCTCTCATAGATAAAAGCCTGCTAACATCGCTCGCGTACCAAAGGATGCCGCCCGGCAAGGACTCAGATGACTGGCTGACTATCCTGCGCAGTGGTATGTGGAGACTCTACTATCAACTGTCGGCCGAGGGCCGGAGACGCTACTACAGCGAGCTGCTGCCCGTCCTGCATCAGACCAAGCACGAGGTCATGGGGGATCGGGATAACGACTGCTACTATCTGGTGTACCTAGGTACCAAACCCAGCGGGCAGCGCCGCGGCTACGGGAGAAAGCTCATCGACCACATGGCTGCCAAAGTACGTCTTGTTATCTCCTATCTATCCATTTATCTATCCGTCTACGCCGATTCCGGAATACCTATCCCCTTATCTACACTTACTTAGTCACCTTATCCGCACTGCTTTACCTAATCCCATTATATCCGCAACCACCACGTACGAATTCAGTTTCACGTCTAACGAGATCTATTACAGGCTGACGCCGAGGGCCGCGCCATGTATCTGGAGTCCAGCTCCGAGAAGAACAACGCGTACTACAAGAAGTTCGGCTTCGAGATCAAGCGCGACATCTACTTGGGTGCTGACGTAGCGGCGGCTGCTGCTGCTTCTACTACTACTACTACTACCAGCAACAGCAGTAATACCAACTCGGGCGGTGCGGCTCACGCTCCCGTTCGTCTTACCATCATGGTACGTGAGCCGCGCGCCTTGTCTCTCGCTCACTCGATCCCCATCAAGCTCCACAGCGGCTTCTCCTCGCACCAGCACCAATGGGGAGCGTTGTGAAAGATGGGGACCCAGAGAGTGAGTAGGAGAGACGAGAGACAGTGTGAGGAAGGAAAGGAAAAGAACAGAAAGGACGATTGATAAATGCTGCTGCTACTGCTGGCTGATGACGGTGACATTGACACATTGACATGACAGTGGAACGAAACGCCTCACTTGCCTTTTGCCCTGGCTCGTCTGTCTGTGCTGCGATGCTTGCTTGTTTTCCGACGTCCTTTCGTGGTGATGATGAACGATGGGGGCGCGTCGCGTTGCGTCGCGTCTTCGCGCCTTGCATTGCTCGTGTGAAAAAAAAAGATGCTGATGAACGAGTTTTGTGATGACGATGATGATATGAAGCAGACGATTTTTTCGATTCTCGGATTTGGAGTAAACGAGTATCAATTTTTTTCATCTTTTACTTTCTGCATCTGGTTTCCCTTGGTTTCTATCCAGGTTTCCATCTCCCTCTGGGTGCTTTTATTGCTTATTTCGTTTTCTCTTCGCACACATTTCACCGTTAGTCGCTCGCTCACTTGATTACACCAGGGTTTCCGTTCAACGCTTCAACACTTGATACCTCCGACAGATAAGAGAAGGAAATGTTTCAACAACGTACAGCGTACACGAGTTTACTGTCGATGGGGCTAGTTTTTTTTAGTTTTTTTTGCTTATATGAGATTATTATCATTCGTCTTGCTACTTTCTTGCTATTGAGAGGTAGCTTGATTTAGCTTAGCCTTGATAGCTCTATACAGTTATTCGTTCGTTTTTTTGCCAGATCCGTGAGAATAAGACCTCGCCAAGCAATCAATCCGTGACTCGTCTGTTCCTAATCATAGAGCCTCTGGTTTCCTTGATTGATGCCGTATATACTGAGCCAACGGCGCCGTTGCCATTCGTATATGTAGAATAACCCACTTTCTCCGGGGCTGACGTGTCAGGCCGGACATGATATGTTCAGATTTGAGTTGACATATAGTAGTAGTTATACCACCTCTTCCTTCATCGCTCCTACCCGTCCAAGATAGCGTAAGTCTCGTCATCCATGGTGGTGTAGATGGTCCCGTGACTCAGCAACTCCTCGGCTGCCGCCATGACATCCTGGATCGTCATGCCCGTCTCACGCGCAATGACCTGCATATGTATACCCTCGGTAGGGTTCCCGCTCCGCTGGAGATAATCGTACATCCTCCTCCCCTTGGCAGAGTAGCCCCTATACCGCGTGTCGTCTCCCTGGTCCACAAACATGCTATCATTATTATCACCACCCCCCGCAGCACCGCCAGCGGGCGGGCCGCCGTGCGTGAGGAACAGGTGGACGTAGGTGGACTCGAGCAGGTGGTAGTTGACCTCGTTGAAGTCGCGGATGGGCTTGATGACGTGGGCGCCGATGTGCCGCTTGTTGCTGAAGGACTTGATGCGGCCCCAGACGCGGACGTAGTCCTCCTCCGTGAAGGCGGGCGTCGCGGTCTCCTCGGCCGTCTTGTCCGCGTCCAGCCACTGCTTCACCTCGATCACGCCCGTGCCGTCGTCGATCTTGTACGTGATGTTGGTCGTCTGCGGATTGATGGCCCGCACCATCCCTACGATCGTCACCTGCTTCACCTCCACCCCGTCGATCTTGAACGTGCCGTCTCCTGCGTGGGCTGGATCCGCGTCGATGATCTGCTTGATTGTCACGGGACGGAGGGATTCGTCGGGGGGCTACGATTGGGAGAGAAGGACTGTTAGTCTTGTTTGGTTCCAAAGAGAGTTTGCATAGCTAGTTAGATGAAGACTTGGGCAGGCAAATAAGTAAATATCGTGTATGCATACCTTCGCAGTAGACTGGCTGCCGCCTTGAGAACCCCACATGAAGCCACCGCCATCGTCGCCCCCCGCTGCACCGTAGGATGTTGCTGAGTACCCGCCGTACGCTATGATGACAGATGGTCAGCAATGGATATTTGTATCCTTATTTTAAGAGTTACGAACCGCTCATTTTGGTGGCTGATGTGGTCGGGTGATGTAATTGTTGCGTTCTCTGAAGGTTGTGACGATGGTGGGTGAGACGCGTGATAAAGAAGTTGAGACGCGACTTAGGCGTTAATTGATTTCCACCCTACCCAGGGTAGGTAGGCACTTACCTGCCTGTCAGGTCGCTGAGTTAGGTATTGATGGCGGGGTACTCAGCACTGTTAGGCGGCTGAACCCACTAGGCTCTAGCAGCTTCGTTCCATTCCAATGACATACCTACCTAGACAAATTGCCTAAGGATTCCGGGAACAGGACATTACCGCTGAGACATTGTCATATTCAAGACATAGAATTACTACGTTAATAGATAACTTATCCATGAGTATTATCACGTCTCAATTTAGCTTTTTCGACTGCGCATTAGTGTACAGGAATAAGACAGATTCAAGGTTATCACGTGGAGATTTCGGCCTTTGAAAGAATTGGCCCCAGAAGTAGTCAATATAATCAAACCTCGGTAAGTCGCCACACTGTAATCGTACTGTGAACAGAAGTGACGAGAGTGCCAACGAACGACCGAGACCGACCGATCAGTTGCCGACCCCAAGCCCAAGCCCATTGCCAGTTCATCATCATCATCATCATCATCATCCAAGCTTCTGACATCGACACCGCTATTCGTCTTACCTCTTCATTTTTCCACCAGACCCGTTAAGCCTTGTAATAATTCTAGCTCTTTCCCAATCACCCTGCATTTCCAATACACATCGCCAACCTATAGATATACGATACGCATCGCGCTGCGCTGCTCTGCTCTGCCCTGCTTTGCTTCCACCAATCCTTTGCGACATCGACTTACATACATCCAACATCGCGAAGCAGACAGCAGGCGGCAGCAGGTAGCCGTGTCACGTAGAAACGAGACAGAGACAAGACAACCATGGCTCCCGCACTGCAATCGGTAGTCGCACCTGTTATCCCATTGGCCAAAGGCACCGTCCTCTTCCCTGGCTCTGTCCTGCGCGTACCCGTTCCCCCGAGCCGCTCGGACATACCCGCCCTCATCTCGAATGTCTACACCCGCGCCTCCAAGGGCTCAAGGCGGGTCGATCAGATTCCCGTCATCTGCGTGCCTCTCAATTCGCCCCTATTGAGCCGACGAGGCCAATTGCTGCTGGAGAAGGATCCCGAAAAATACAACGACTTGTTAGAGGCCGACAGTAGAAATTTGAGAAAGGACCGGCTGTACGGCTATGGTGTCACAGCCAAGATCACCGGCATTCAGGGCCAGAATGGCGCCGAGTTCATTCTGCTGGTTCAGGGTGTATCGCGCGTCTCCGTCGACAAGGTGATCCAGGAAGAACCCTTCTTCGAAGCCAAGGTCAATTCGCATGCTGAGGCGACTAGCCTGGAGATAGACAGCCACGAATATCAGGAACTTTTTATAGCGCTCAAGCGCCTCTCGCGGGAGCTTGTTTCCTTCTTGAGGGTGTCGGCATTCCTTCTGTCGAGCGGCTCCGCTGGCCTCAATCCGCTCCTCTCGCGACGATTGGAGCAGTTCATCACGAGAAAACAACCGGCAGAGGGCGGTTCTCTGGCAGATTTCATGATGAATGTGGTGGAGGCTTCATACGAAGACAGGCTTCAGGTTCTAGCCGCTGTCGACGTCAAGCTGCGAATGCAGAAGGTCATTGAACTGATAGAGCGCCAAGTTGACGACATCAAGGGTAACATTAAGGTCACCACGGTGACGAGTACCGCCATACCGATTCGCATAGATCAGGAAGACATGGAGAAGATGAACAAGCGAAACATAAAGAAAATCCAAATTCCGGGGCTCGGGGGACCGCCAGCGGGTTTCAACTTCAATGGTATGCCTGGAGGTGGACAAGCCGAACAGCAAGACGCGGACGATCTTCAAGAACTCGAGAAGAAAATCGAAGAGGCCAAGATGCCACCTGAGGCAGCCAAGGTAGCCGATCGGGAGTTCAAACGCCTCAAACAGATGATGCCAGCTCAGGCCGAGTACCAAGTTGTCAGGACATACCTCGAGACGTTGGCCGAAATACCTTGGTCCATTGCCACTGACGACCCCATCAGTACTGGTACTCTTGAGGCCGCACGAAAGCAGCTCGATAACGATCATTACGGAATAGAGAAAGTGAAGAAGCGGCTGTTGTCGTATCTCACCATTGTAAGGTTAATGCAGTCTGCTAACGAAGCTGTTGACCGCCAGGTCAAGGAGGCCGAGCAGGAAACTGCTGATCTGGAATCAAGTAAGCCGGCCGCTGAGGATAGTGCATCCCTCGATCCTGAGCTAGAAGAGAAAATTAAGGCGAGCGGTCTCAAAGTCCAAATGCTCCGAAGCAAACGGCGAACTGAGAGGGCACCCATCTTACTCCTTGTCGGTCCTCCAGGTGTAGGCAAGACGAGCATAGCTCGATCGATCGCCACGGCGCTTGGCCGACAATTCCACCGAATCTCCCTAGGTGGCGTCAGAGATGAGGCAGAGATCAGGGGTCATCGTAGGACATACGTCGCTGCGATGCCTGGTTTGATTGTGCAAGGCCTCAGGAAGGTAGGGGTCTCAAACCCTGTTTTCCTGTTAGACGAAATTGATAAGCTGGGTATGGCAAACCACAACGGTGACCCATCGGCTGCTATGCTCGAGGTCCTTGACCCCGAGCAGAATCACTCATTCAGTGATCACTATGTGAACACCCCCATTGATCTTAGCAAAGTCCTATTCATTGCTACAGCGAATAGCCTAGATACGATACCCGGTCCCCTGCTAGACCGTATGGAAATCCTTGAGTTTTCCGGCTACACTACTCTTGAGAAGCGTCACATTGCACTACGTCATCTTGTCCCCAAACAAATTCGAGTCAACGGACTCCAAGAAGACCAGGTCAAGTTCAGTGACGAGGTAGTCTCCAAGATCATAGAGTCGTACACTCGTGAGTCAGGGGTTCGAAACCTCGAGCGAGAAATCGGCTCTGTTTGTCGTGCCAAGGCTGTTGAGTATGTGGAAGCGAACGATCGTGGTCAGCCCGAGACATATCGGGCAGACCTAACCATCGAAGATCTCGAAGCTATTCTAGGAATAGAGCGGTTTGAAGATGAGATCGCGGAGAAAACCAACCAACCAGGTATTGTCACAGGTCTAGTAGCCTACAGCTCCGGTGGGAACGGAGGTATCCTATTCATCGAAGTCCTAGACATGCCTGGTGACGGAAGCGTGGAACTTACTGGCAACTTGGGCAAGGTTCTTATGGAAAGTGTAAAGGTTGCAAGGAGCTGGGTGCGGAACCATGCCTATGAGCTGGGGCTAACCCGCGAGCCAACTGAGAACATCATGAAAAACCGCAGTCTACACGTACATTGCCCTTCGGGAGCGGTCCCCAAAGATGGACCCTCGAGTGGCATGGCTCAGGCCATTGCGCTCATCTCACTTCTTTCAGGACGCCCTGTGTCACCAACGATGGCAATGACCGTAAGTGTCAACCGGGTCTTACACATCTACAAGCAAAGCATACTAACGCATAAGATAGGGCGAGTTTCAACTTTCCGGCCATGTCAAGCGAGTCGGAGGAATCAAGGAGAAGCTCATTGGTGCCTATCGAGCCGGCGTTAAGACGGTGCTTCTCCCAGCCCAGAACGAAAAGGACGCTCGAGAGGTACCCGCCGAAGTAAGGGATGGTCTCAAGATCATCTACGTTGGGTATGTACCTCCTAAACCAAACCCCCTACTTCACAGCCGAGTTATGGCAGTAGCACGTTATTTGCATCTAGGACTTTTGTTTTGGCTAACCCTTGTTGTGCTCACCTAGTCATATCTGGGAGGCCATTCGTCACGTATGGCCTGAGGCGGAATGGCCCAATGAAACGAACCTCCCACCAATCCAAGCCCGCTTGTAAGGGATTACGACGGCCCCATTCTCCCCTCACTCGTTGAGTCTTAAGGGAGGGTTATGTATCATGTATATCTGCCAGAGCGTTTTTCTTATACATTACACGGCGTTGTCTCTCTCTCCACCATGTCACTTACCCGTTCAGGAAAGAGGTGTTTTGTTTACCGTCCCTGTTTAGCGTAACGGTGGATGAACATTGTGCATAAATAAAGTAGAAATTACATCATATAGTCCCAAAATCGAAGACAATTTGTTAGACCGTTAGACCGTTAGATTCCCCCAGACAAGGGGGATTTGCCATGATCATTTTGATGCAAGGTACATACATGCTAGAAATAGCTCGTGCCTGATATGAAACTAGACAACTGAACCAACAAGGGCTGACGCATGAGCGTTATCTTTCTGGGCATGAGAAGGCTGGCTGATGGCTGATGAGGATGTTTGGATTCTAACTCCCGTGCCTCCCGCGGACCTTTAAGCCGGTTCCGGCCGCGTCAGTGATCTTTGTGGGGGGTTCTTCTGAGTGGGAGAGAAGTACAGTACATGGTTTGAGATGGGAACAAGAGGCTGTGTTTGTACTAATTAGGCCATAATCTCGTATTTTCCTCCTATTATTTTCGGTGTTTTTTTTTTCTTTCTAATTCTTTTTTTCACTGCTTGCCCGCTACTTGCTGGTACTTTGTCTCTCTCTGTTCCCTTCCCTCTTCCCTTTTATTGTTTCCAAATTTCCATTTTCGAAAATTTCGGATTGTACGACTCTTTAGCAGAGCTAGAATATTAACTAGGGCGGTAAGCACGCATCATGCATACAGAGGCGAGATATACGGCGACTATCTTGCGTAAGTCAGAGTGAGGTGAGATGAGAGTAACATCAAACTTCAGATACCGACTTACTTTTACTACCATACTAAGTTGAAATGGGCGGATTTACACTGCTATTGTTTTCGTGGTGTATGGTGGATGTTGTATGCGGCTTTGCAGGATCACGTCAGACTATGCAGCTGATAGGTCGGGGAGACAAGTCAGCTAGCTGACTTTGGCAGATTTTGCGATTGGTCGGCACAGACGAGGCCTTGTGTTCGTCTTTTCCCTTCCCCCCCTTCTTTGCCTTCGGAGACGGCGAAAGGTGTGAGTAAGTTTCGGGGGTTGTTGTGATACCATTGTGTCAACAGAGCTTTAGGCTGATAAATTTTTTTATAACATGAGAGAGTAAGCATTTTCGTGTGTGAAGTGAGAATGAAACGCAGATGTCAAATGTACAAGGAAGAAATGTCAGGTCACTCTGGAACAAGCTAGGTAGGGCAAGAAGGGGATTTGTCTCATGCCCTTTGCCCGGATCACGTCAGGTCAGGTCCCGAGACAAGCTCGTCTAATTATCCCTACACGGCTGACAGGTCTGGATAATCTTCCGAGGCGACACGAGGATACGTGCTTTATTATTTAGGTAAGGATTTGAGGGGTGTAAGTAGTGAGTGAGTTGAGTTGGTGAGAGGGTGAGTCAAACGGGGGCAAGGGAGCCAGTTTTCATCTTTCGTGGGATCTGGTGGTACTGGAATAAGTAAGTTCATCTGGTTTAATTAATTGCTGGAATATAACTCCATATCACAATGTTCTCTCTCAGTGTGCCTTGCTTAACTAGCCTTCTACCCACACAACTGCTCCTCCGTGGTATAGTAAACAACCGGAGTTGTGCGCTCCGCAACTAGGAATCCCCCGGCGCCACGTATCGGGGGCGAAAGGTTGTGTACCTTGGGACCAACACGCCCAGGCATCAGATCTGCTGTGCGTCCGCCAAATCGTTTGTGTTCAAGATGTAAGAGAAAGCTTGTCCAAGACGACCAAGACTCCGCCTCACAACGGCCGTAAGTTTTTGAGCTACCTTACGCTTACCTCACTATCGAACGTTGCTTTGATCAGGAGTATGGCAGGGTGCTTTCCTCGTTTTCTTCCGGCTACTATTCGTTACTTATTGAAGTACAAGAAGTCCAGGTGCAAAAATAAAATTTAGCAGGAAAATAATGACGTGAGAGTAATAATCTCACATATTAATGGACACACCGACAGGCTGCTGCCGTACAGGGCGCCAGGATGCTTCGTGAGAACCTACCTGCAAGCCTCCCGTCGCCAGATGCGTGACACGGCGTTGAAAGACGATAGAGGTTGTGTATCGCTTCGGTTGTGGAGTTCATGCATAGGTAGTTCACATACTGTCAAAATAGTATTAGGTGACAAATCCCTTGGTTGAATTTCAACCTACCAGCCCAAAGACTTAAATCATCAAATACGCAGGTCCGACTCGTCTATTCTGATCGTAAACATTTGGAATAGCCAACCTTTGTCCTTTTGCTTAGGGAATCCGTGAACTTGTCTACAGGGCTCTCAGGGTAAAAATATTTCATAGGTTATGCCTCACACTTCTTATTCACCGGGTCGAAATCTCATTGCGCTTACAGCTCACTCACCGCACAACGGCGTTGTCCGTCTTCTCTAACCCACGGCCGCGTCCGGTTCTCTTCTGATCACTTTGTGCATCAATTCAGTGTACACGACATACATGACACAAATATTTTGTAAAATCTCGCTTGTATTTTGTGCGGTTTCAAGTCTGGAAAACAAAGAATAACCATATTGGCCCCATACTTGTATGCCTAGCTCTGATTGGTGGTGTATACGTGAGCCTCACAACAGTGTTTTGAGCACTGGAGGTGCACAGTGGTAATCAAGTAGTTGAACCGATAATTACGGTCACTTTGATAGAATGTTTATTCTCAAATCAAACGCAAATTTAGGTTTATATACGAGAGTCTTGCATTACAAGTTTTGCTTGGTATCGTTCTGTTCTATGATGATATATTCTGCTAGCTAACGCGTGTAATATCGCTGTTAAATATAACTTAGCCAGGTCTCTTCTTACATTGCCGAGCAGAGTTGTACGTCAAGCGAGATAAAGTGATCTAATGGCTTGAGTCAATGTAATTCAAAGTTTCGGCACCCATTGCCTGGTACTTTTTAATAATTCGCTAGGCCTTAAGATCCTGTTACTATAATAGCAGCAACTCGGGCTTTAAAAACCCGTCAATATCTCTCCATCTTGAATTTTTAGAGGCTCGTCAAAATAGTGTCTATTTTCAAGCAAGTTTTGCCGAAGAATACGGTGGGACTATGCTGTGTGTGTTATTCTCGCATTCCTTCGGCCGCCGGCACGGGCATGGATAACGACATATATAGGAAAAGTGAGTACCCATTCTCCGCCCCAAGTCTTCGCCGGGATTTGGGATGCTGGAGCGGGCGGATAGGCAGGTGGCCCGGGTGGATACAGAGAATCTAGGCCGTGTATCTGTCTGCATGTACTCAGCCTATACGCACACAGCATATACCCGTGAGGGCTTTTCTAACTATGATACATATTTTCTCGCCGTATGGAATTAAAAGTACGCACCTGCTTGTATTTAGAAATCAAATCCCGATTAACTGGTGGATTACAGGTCAGTGAGAAGGGATATTAGCAGCAGTAACGTTACGAAGAAAATCGATACATCGCGAAACCCGTCCTTGTTAGACACCGCCAGTTAAAACGGCAAGATATTATTAGCCCAAATACGGGGGCGGCAAATAAGTAGGGGCACCCAAAAAGAAGAATACACATACATGAAGGGAGGCGAAACGAGGGCGGGGAAGCCGGATGCTTGTTGCACGGATACAAAAGAAACCTGCGTTGCCTTGCCGCGGACATTTAAGGGAGGATACTAGTACGAGGTGCCAAAATTTTGGTTCGCATACCACAAGTTTGAGGGGGTGAGGCGGTTTGATGGCGGCACGAGACAAGAATTTATAAACGCTGTTACCTCAAGTTATGTACATTAGGTACACATTAGCGGTGGCACGCAAGATCCCTCCATTGTTAAAGGTAGGACACGTTCCTCCTGAATTCATCCCCCGGGCGTACAGATCAAATACCGGAATAGAGTACTATGGTGACGGTGGAGGCGTATGGGAATAAACAAGGTAAAGAGTACACGAGAAAAAAAACTATAGGGCACAAAAATAGTGAACGAAAAAGAAAAGAAAAGAAAATTAAAGGGGGGAGAATAAAAGCTCGGATAGCGTAAAAGTACTTGCATGTCTAATGTACTTGTAGCCTACTGACTACGTGCAGGCATTGAAACCGCCTTGTATATTTATCGTGGGATCCTTGGTCCAGCAAGACACTCTATCACTGAGAGTCCATCAATCCGACGCCATGTCTCTCCCTTATCTACATTTTGTACCACAACAAGTGGCCGCCCCATCCGGGTACCTGCAGCTCTGGAGCAAACGGGGCTATTTACCATGCGTGTGCTGTCTTATATCTTTTTTTGTACTCTGGATAGTGGAGAAAACTGATATTCTATGTCTACTTATTTTGTACGTGAAAACCAGATGTCTAGAAGCCCAAGCTACCTGGTTCCCACAACATGGTACAAGGGTTTAATCAAAGTTGTTGCACGGGTTCTGCCATCGGGATTTGTTTTCGATACACAACCAGATGATGAACTTTGTTAGGGCTTTATGGAATACATCTGTTTTGGAACATAAGTAACTGTCAGTGGCTTGCGTAGGTGAAAATATCGGGTAGCAATCCTGAGTTACTCAGCCCAATATCTTCTGTAGATTTCGAAATTAAATACAACATCGAACATACTATGCCATAATGTAGAAAATACGACGTAGGATGTACTAACGATCACGACTAGCATCTACTAATAAATTCCTAGTTGGAAAGCTCGCCTTTCTTTGTGTTGAACGGGGAAAATCGGCGCTGAGACATAGTTCCCTTACCTAATCGCTTCTTTCGGTCATACTAGCGTTGAATATCTGGTCTATGACCCCGTCAAATACGAAACGAGGATTTTAAGCATCCGGCTTTCTGATCAGCAGCATACGATGAAACGAAGCTAAATAATTACTCCGCAACGCTGCTCTACGTGTACGTAGCCACCCACAAGCATACCGGTCTTTAGAGAATAATCACATGTTACTGGCAAGGGCAGCCTAACTTGCTCTAGGTAGTGATGAAAAGTTAGGCGCTTACACTTGGTCGCTACAGGACCCGCCAAGCTCGTGTATGTTCTATGCGGCTCGCTTGTTAAGTTGGGTAGCATAAATGATGATACGATAATTTTCCGGTCAACGTTCAAGCTTTCAATAGAGTCTCGAGTGTGGCAGAGGAGGGTTCAAGCGTTGGCGATGTGTCAAAGGTACATTAGCGCCCGAAAAACTTGCCGCCTTGATGATCATGTTCGTTTCACGATGAACATCCGAAGTGACGACCTCGTGATGTTGCTGAGCGCTAATGTGGTAGAGTTGGCCGTGCATGTCCCTAATTGTTTCGTTGCCGGATCCGGTTTCCTGTTGTGTGGTGGCGTGGCTTGGTGTCAGGATAGCTGAACTACATAGCCGCCGAGTCAGCCGTTTTCATGATGCTAGGGACCAGTCATGGTTCTATGGGGTGCCCAGTCACTAGTAGAACGACTCGTCCCCGGATAGATCTAGAACTGATGAAATCTCGCATGGTATGCGGCTGACTGGATTGCATCCGCGCCTGCACATGTGTAAGTAGTAGGCCGTATAGCTCTGGTACGTGCATTAGACTGCGTCGACTCACATGTGACGCGGGATGATCTAGCGGTCTCGGCCTAGGCGGGCCACTATTACGAGAGAGTAACTTCTCGGCCGAGAGGAGCAGGAATGTCATTTCGATGTCCAGGAAGTTTTAAGGACATTTTGAGGTTGAGGATTGAGGGTCTGGATGAATCCTCCTGCTGATTGGAGATAGCTTCTTTTTAATATACATCTAGATCTAGATCTCACATAGGTAGCGCCGATCTGATATGTAGGCGAGGGACGGTATGATCTTTCCGCTACCCGCTCCTACATATATCTCTTACTTATTAATGTTCCGATGACCATCCCGGTTGAAGGCCGCCAGCCGGAGTTGGCTGAATATCCCGTGAGATATATCGTATTGTATGTACCGCTAGTTATAAGTAGATTAGCGCTCGCTGATAAAGTCTAGGACTAACAGTGGTGATGACGCGTTGTCTTGTCATCTCCACCGTTTTAGTTTTCTCGAAATCTTGACGCGTCACAGGATGTGGTAAAGTCGATCTCCTTGGCGGCTCGGACCGAGGCCAGGAACTTCCCTCCTCGACACTGTCGAGACTACATAGTAGTATATTTGATGTGGCACAACATGGTCTCGAAAGTCTGACGTTGGTTGCGCCAAACGCTTACATTTCAAGTCGCTGTTATAATGTGTAACAACTGGAAACACACGAGTAATACAATATAGGTGACTATGCAAACAACCCTGTCGACGTAGATCCCTTTGCTTTCCTACAGTAGTAATGAGCGATGACACCTGCTATCCTAGCCTTTGCTGCGACCAAGAGCCAATCAGCTTAGGCGAGTGATACCGGAAACGACCATACCTGCGCTGGAGCTATAATAATTCCAGAAGGTGTCTTTGTACTACCAGTATAATGATAGCATCCGTCTTCCTTCTCCGAATGCACATCAGCAAGTCGAACTATGTGCCGAGGACGTGCTAGTTATTCACATAAGAAATGCTGTATTATGATAAGAGCCTGCAAACCTCGTTGGTGAGTGACTCCTGCGCTAGAATGAACTATGGTTGGGAAGCGATTAGTTATCAGGTTTTGCAATTTCGGGAGCTGTCACATCTATGTTCGATGGCGTAGGACCAAGAAAAAACGGTGTGGCGGCCTGTCGTCATCTCATCGCCCGTTAAGGCTGCTGATTATCTCTCGTTGTCTTAGCTACACTAGATTCCTCATCAAGAAATCAATTCCGAATGGAGCGTAGGAGGGGGCCACATGGCTATCCGAGTTTAAACCTGGATTGGTTGTCAACCGTCTCAGCGTCGCATTTGGCGCATTCTTGAAACCCTATTAAATAAGCCGCGAAGAGAAAAAAAGATCACGAGCCTTGCTAAGTGACGGTTTTTACTCAGACGGGTTATCGTCGGATACTCGGTGTTCATCTCAATTCGTTTGTTCCACAGGAGTCTAGTTCTGGTTTCTGGGTGCTATACCCCATCCGTGAACATGGAATGAATAGCTGCCGATGTTCGCTGCCGGCTTGGATTTTTGTCATCATACTAGGGTGACGCAAGCCCTCAGCAAAATCGCCGGTTTGCGGCGGATGGATGAAAATGGATTTCAGGCTTGCTCCCAGCACTGTCGTTGCGAACGATATTCAAGCCGAAACCTCCCATGACCATGGAGCGAGATGATGAGGAAGAGCGGATCTAATTCTCCGAGACGGATCTAATTTTCCATTTTTGACTGGTGTAAGCGCAGGTTATGGCTGTCATATTCTTCTGTAAGACATAGATAGGGGCATTGTAATTAGTGTGTGCATTTATACTACGTCACGTGTACACCGATTCGCATCGTGCTATGGAACCGTTCTCAAACCGGGGGGTTTAACTTCGCGCTTGATAAGTCACTGCTGAAGCAACATCCGTCTGGCCGTTAGATTCACCATCAGAGGCGTACAGTCTGGCGTAACGGCTTGTAACTGTACGGAGCCAATGATAGCAGAGCGTTATTTGTAGGGCCAATCCAGACCGAGGCTGAAAATTCTCCGATTAGGCGATGTGACAGGGTCCTTGACCGGGATCCTTCATTTCGTCTTCGGCGAGCTTGGTCTAATTATTGTCCCCTTTAACTGCGAATACAAACTGCAGCATACTACTTACGGCAAGGTGCACTAAGTTAGAGGAATCCAGTCGGATTTTTAACTTGCCGTAGGATTGATTGTGGACTCTTGCTCTATTATTCTTAGTACTGTCACAGGGTCTGGAGCCATAGAGGATACTCTCATCTTCGCAAGAGAAGTATACTAATGTAAGTAATCAGAAGCAGCAATGACCTGGATGGACTGCGAGATCGCCCCGACTCCCCTGCATATTCATTTCGATTCATGGTTGTATTTGATATTTGTAGCTTGCACTTGTAAGCTTGGGATCGGAGCTTGTTACTCGATGACTTTGATTATTACTTGAAGGATCACGGGTGGTGAAGGGGTGTCTGTTGGAAATAACCTACTTAGAGTAAGGGGAAAGATGGAAGATGCCGTCTGCACTAACTAGACTAGATCCCGACTCAGAAATAATGAGATTTGACTAGTACCTACCTGTTACGTTACTAGCTCCCTTTCATGGATAAATGCCGACATTCTGGTCAACTTAACGAGTCGCAGATTATAGCTGGGCGTCGGGCCCTGAGCAGCGATGATAAAGTGAGCCGTTCGGGTAGAAATCCAGGGGTGATACCTATCAATCAGTACTCGAACTGGGGGACGAACCCGTACCAATATGCCGAGACTTTCACACGTGGTGGTAGCGGACATCCTCGAGCCACATTTGTCGACTGCAAGCTGATTGGGTCGGCACCACTTTATTAGAAGAACAGCTTCACAAGGGGATCCAGGTCGTCGCCGCTTGGCACCTAATAACGGCCAATACCAGAACCATGCCGTATTGCGCAATGGACGTCATTCTGTGGGCTAAATGGAACAAAAGAAGCCCTCTTCCGCCCGCCGTGCCCGCCGAAAGTGATATCGGGATATCGGGTCCAAGGGATTAAAATTAAAGAGTCCCTCCATGGATTTAGCGTTGCAGACACGCTAGACCTGAGATGAAATGGCAGGCCTCGTGGCGACCCTGTAGGTACGGCAGTAAAGGGCGCTGGAAAGATGATTACCTGCACATGTCAGATTCTAGCAGAACCGTTGGATTACATCCAGAAGGACCCAACGTTAGCGGCATCCTTCCAGGTCATGGTCACTTGTGCTCCATGCAGGTTTGAGCTGATTAAGTGATGGTGCGACAACAGGTCTTACGAGGTCTGAAGGCGTTAATTGCTTGCTGTTAAGTGTGGTTATACGTTTTACAGTTAGCTGTTCGCGAGAATACTTCTAGAACACAAATACCCACCACCAACTCACCAATGAATTATGTACATACTCATACTATCCTAGTTCGTTCTCGTAAGGGACGGCAACATCCTTCTCACAAACGCCGATAGGTGATTTTGTTATTCATTTTTAAGCCTAGTTAACTATTAAAAAAAAACAATCCCGGTCATCCTCTGTGACGATACTTAATCTTACTCATGATATACACGAGTATGCTACACTCACTGTTTAGTTGTTCAGTGAGTTAGTCTGCTTCATGGCAGCGGTCGTGGAACGTTCTGCACGCATCTATACCGTGCACCGAACGGCCCAGGCCACCCAATCTGGTACATTGGGGCTCAAAACGACCCCAGATACCTAGCCAGCTGGGATCAGGGTACTTCGAAAGCGTATAAGTTATCTATTATTGCCCCATACGCTGCACGCTAAACTTCAGATGAAATCGGCTGGCTTGGGTACGGCACGGAATCGCGAGCCGCAACACGTTTTTAACATCGCGGCGGCCTAGTATATCTGAAGTAATGATGTTCGTTACTAAGGATCAGAGCGCAAGGTATAACAAAAGTACGTGCCTCTATAATTAAACTGAAACCGTATTATAGATTCGACATCTATAACCCAGCGCTTGCTACTGTACCAAATCTAGAGATCTCGTCATCTCTTTCATGAGAGGGCAGAAGTTTTGAGACGTCATGAGCGTGCTCAGGAAATTGGCCAAGTCGTCATTTTCAAATGACTCACGATCTACAAGGGTGTCCAAAATAAGGGTATTACAATACAATTCAAACCCGGGGATCAGGGGCAAAATGTGTCGGATCCGGTTTTGTCGGCCCCAGCGCCCCAATTTATAATATCAAAGAGCGCTTAGCACAACGGATTTGCCAACGCCGACTCAATCTCCGCGCCGTCAAGTGCTTCGGACCCTCGTTTAGAGGTCCTCTTATGGTGTGCTGCTGTCGAGAATTTGGGATACAGGTTGGTTGGAGAGCGTGTGGCTATATTTGTAGGGTGGTTTACTATGTATCTCTTGATCCTGGGCGTTGGAGTCTTAACATATTTCGCCCTATAGGGCGGCAGAGGGGATAAATCAGGAATTTAAGGAGCAGGGAATGAATGCTGCTCGGAGCCAAGCCGCACCTTAAAAAAGAGCCTCAGAGTTGAGTACATAGTAGGTATCACCGCATCGTAGCATTGGTGTGAGGCGCCACTAGGGGCCGCGATCTTATAGGGCTCGATCTGAGTTGGCCGCATGAAGGGATATATGCTATGAAGACCATAGACGCGTCTACGGGCATTATATAACGGCAACTATATTTAATAATATGTCGTGGCTATTATGTAGTATGGTATGGGCCGCCACCTTGGATGGTGTTGCGCACCTTACATCTCTCGAGCATGGGTTCCAAGCACACCCGAATGATCGAAGCATAATCAACCTCACATATACGATGCGGCTATGTCTATCTATCCGTCACCACAGGGCCGTGCCTAGCCGCAATCTCACAACAAAAGTGTCTGCAAGCAAGCCGGGAACATACTGCTAGCAGGGGCCTTGATAGCATAGTATCACCGAGTTTGACACTGATATGCGGTCTTGTAACGCCTGGGTAAGCTCGGATTACCTATCCGATGTGACGACTCCATCTGACACTGCGCACATTCGCTTGCTACTTGTCGAGAGTTCTCGAGAGTTGATTGGGTACATGCATCTGGACTGCACTTGGTGTCTTACTCTGCCAAACTCTCCAACTCTTGGAACGGGCTTCTTTTATCTCTTGGACTTAGGAGCTTCACATTGGCTGCACCTTTATCGTCAAGGGATTTGAATCTGGCCAGCCTTGCACAAATAGCCTCGCAGGCTTTACATACGCGCTGATGTAATTCTGCATAAGCATTGGAAATTGGTGATGATCATCAGTTTCGCCGTCATTATAATCAATAGCGTAGATGTAGGAACTCTCTCGTCATGGCGCTACAACACGGCACAGCACACAGCTAGTAGCTCAAATGAGGATAACTCGACCGTCCTGGTTCGGGCAATCTTGGGAATCAGCGCACGTCCCTGGCACGATTTATTCCCAGTTTGGAGAAATTGAAGATTAGGGATACGACGCTGTGACATTGGACGAGGTGCCAAGGCGGGAGACAGACACTGGAGAAATGCAGAAATGCACACGCCAAGCGCTAGGTTTAATTCAAGTGCTATTCAAGTGCAAACATCTCCAATCAGATAAAATTAAACTAGTCGGTACTGATACATAACTAATACATACGTACCTACACCATCGTATGGAAGAGGGTTGAACCCGGGCTTGATGTTATGTCATGTCAGCCAGCCAACTAACGAATACCAAGCTCATCGTGGCCCCCGGCATATGTAGGGGCTTCAACTTAGCGCTCGGGTATTAACTTGGTTATGTAGTAGTAGTACCTCCTTATTGGTAACAGTAGGGGCCCCAGATGACGGCCCGTGCTGTGACCTGCCTATCTGATCCTACTCAAGTCTAGAACGAATTCCAAGACGTAGGTGAAGGTCACGTTGATCGCAAAACTAAGATCCCTTACACTAGATTTTAGCGGATCAGACTAAACAAAGCCCTTCAGTGAGTCCTGTAGCCCTGTACTATGTACGAAGAACACGAACAGGACATGAAGAGCTTGATGGTACATAAGCGATACGAAGATGGGGCACCACGTATCCCATGCAGCTCGCCAGTATAGGAAGACTGTTGAAGGGAGCGCATAAACATTGAGTTAGAGATAGTATCCGACGATGCCTATTATGTCGAATGACAGACACGCGCTCGCTAGACGGGAATCACTCACTCACTCCCTCCCTCCCTCCCTCAATGGCGACCCGGCGACCCCGGCGAATCGTTCTACAAAGCTGCGATATCCATCCTTCATCGTTGAGAGAAGCTATGCTAGGGTATTGACCCCCCATCCCTAAGTATACAAAAACCCGGCAACCAAGCGCTGTGTGTCATTAGGCGGTGACACCTCCTAGCAGCTTTCGATCGACCCAAAGACGATCTATTTCTAGGACGGCTATTGATGAACAAGCTTTCGGATTTCTCTGGGTGGCAATTTTGCCTATACGGTGCATCCATCCATCCATCCATCGAGATGAAAATATCGGATGCAACCCCTATGTCCCCGGTTCCTACATACCTAACCTAGCTGTAGATAGATACTTAGTAATATAGCATTTGAGGTGGTATAGCTGAGATCTGTCAACGGGGGGGTCGTTGAGCCTAGACCGTTTTCTTGGGTTTCCTTCCTCGGTCAATGCGACATTCGTCCTATAACCCCCCCAGCTTGCTGCTCGAGCATGTGAACTTCACGAACGGCATGAGAGAGATGCGCGCAATCTGGTGATCCCCAAGTGATTAGTTAGATGATCAATTTTGGAGCAAGACTTCATTTCTTCTCCAACGGTTCCTCCTTGATCCGACGATCATCGGCCCTATCTCTTCCCTGCCGCCAGGAGCTTCTTTGCTCTCGCTCGAGCAGAGTTCTCTCACGTTTTACGTTCGAAATGTCGGTCCTCATTTTCTTCAGTCGACGGCAGAACCGGTAGTCGGTCCAATCAGAGCGCCGCCTCCCTCTCGACTCTGGCTCTTGACGCCGGAAGCCGGCCACCGCCTTTCTTGGTACGATCCCCACGATGCCCTTCTTTTATTTTCATCCCATCTTTTCCCTTTCCCGGGGTCAAGGGGTGGAGGTGGAGGCGTGCCCGCGCGCGCGCGCGTTCGCGCTCTATACTAAACTAACTACTCCTGCGTAAGTACGGTACGGGACGGGTACATACCTACCTCTCGCACCCGCCCTATCAAAGATACACGAAGATCCTGCGTCGTCGCGCTACTGGGAATCTCGTCCCATCTTTTGAAACTCTCATGCAGGCCGGTTCTCTGTGCAGATTCGGGCAATTTTCCAAACTCGTCTGCGGCAGGCCGCTTCTACCATCGGGACTAACCCAATTATTGACCATCGCACAACTTGTACCTTAGTGCCCTCAGTACGACACACACATACACACTTCTTCTCTCTTGCTCTCTACGGTAGTTTGCTACTACTACTACATGTAATGCATTCTCTTTTTCTTTTCCCTCGTCTACCCTTACCCTGCAAATGGCTATTAGACATGGCTGGGCACCGATTCTCCGGACTATCAGACATGCAAGCTGCACGCCCCGCGGAGCACCGTTGAAGCACCACGCCCCCCTCTCCTCTTAGTCTAATGAGTCTGGTCCTATGTCCATCTCCCTTCTCCTCCCTTGCTTGATCCCCAAGGGTAACGTCTCGACAAGCCATCCAATGAGATGATTTGATCATTTCAAAAAAGCGAGGTTTGTAGATGTATGTCTCATCAGGCCCTGAGACACTCTGGACACGTCGTGCGAGTAAGAGCGCGACTTCTTGGACGGGACGGAGACTTTACCGCTGATCGACCCGGAGCTCAAATTGCAGGTGATCAGATCTCCCTGGATTACTGTAGACGGCATACGATTCCTCCCGTATCTCTTCGGTCCGCAGTGATTCGCAGAACAACGATTAAGTGAAAATAAGCCGATGATGATGATCTAGATTAGCGAGTGAACAGTAGGTACTGCTCGAGTATAAATGAAGCTCGATCTTCAAGAGCTCGTAGACTCACCTTCACGCTCGATACCTTTTGCCGCCTATCTCGTCATTTTACTTACCGCTACTACTGAGCTGCCTGCATAGCTTGAATCCCTGAGCAATGATTAGCAGCGCATGCTTCACAGTCTCGACAAGGGTGTACCCTGACACCTCCACAGAGCCTTGAGCCCTGGACCGACTAGGATTCCCACCATTCTGGCACCATACTCGAGCAGGTCCACTAGCATCTAAGCTAGAATTGCTGCGAAATACTACCTTGAACTAGTTAGTCCAATGTATTTTCCTCTCAATAACTCGATGTCTCTCTAAGACACAACACCATCATGCCATATTCGCCTTCTTGCCCCCCTTTTGTGACGGGCTTTTGGCACCCCCCCAGTATCCAGTAACCCGCCATGCCACGGTTCTGTCATAGATGATTTCCCCATCGTTGTGTGCCCGTGCCAGCTTAATGTCAATGCCACCCGGGTTATCAGGTAGCGAGAGAGACTGCCAAGCAGGTCCAGCGACCGGATATGCAGCAACTGGTACGGCAGGTACATTGTAGCGTAGTGCTGTAATGCTAGTCTAGTATACACACCCCTCCCCTGGTCCCCTGTCGACCGACTAAGTAATTGTTCTCATATCTAATATTAATATTAAAGTCGCACAAAAACCTCCTACGATTCCGGCGACATAACCAAGAGTGTTGAGCTTTACTACCGTCGAATCGACCGTCAGGCGATACTAACCTCCGCGCGCCATAGCCCCCAGTAGTAGCACCTTGCTTCCCAGGCCTCCAAGACCTAGGAGACCTCTGCGCTGTGTTACAGGAGAGGTCTTGTGTTCACGCTGCAGCTCTCCGCCTTTCGCCGTCCTCTCTTGGTTTCCACTGCACAACCGCGCGCCGTCCTACTGGATCTTCTAACTCCGACTGACTTAGTGCCACAATCGACTCTTGCGTCCGACGGAGACTCTCAGATTGCCGCCGTCTAGCCATAACCGTGCTCGCTAGAAGTACTGTTCACCTCTATCGGCCGCTTCTATATATATCTACCCCACGAAAGTATCCCGAGAAGGCGGAGTGTTTGATGGCTGCTATCTGTTGAACGGCAAAAACCTTGGGGCGTGTACGTCCGAGTTTGTATAATATCTCTGCTGACTAACCACCAAGCTGCAAAAAGTGGAAAGAGGCAATCTTGGGTGAACCGCCCTGTCGAAACTTGCGAATACATCCTGGCGTGCGAGCCCACCAGCTTGGCAGCGTCGTGCTTATGAATCCCATCTTCCCGATCCAAATCAAGCGTGCCGTGGCCATCTGAGAGAACACCCCCGGGAACTCGGCGGTCCTCTCGGACAGCATCCATGAAAACTTTAAACCGCGGTATCGAGCAGTTGTTCATCCCTTTAGGCCAGCGCAGAGGCGGGTCTGATCAGGTGGCGAGCGCTCTAGACCTCACTTGGGCCCGAGCAGAGGAGAAGGCGTATGCTCTGCGCAACACAGGGGCGTATCCTTCTCCGCCTATGTCAGGCTCTCCTCCGCGCCCGCCGAAGCCAAACCAAGAGGTCGCTGAGCGAGGTCAAGGGGGCTTCCAGGCCCAAACTCACGATGCGTATCGCGCAGGTACAGCTATTTCGGGGATTGAGTTTCGCACAGGGCCTCGCCAGCCTTCATTACCACCGCCACCTCCTCTGACCGCTGGGCGACCCTTTCCAATAGAAACACCGGAGCGAGTCCCATATCCGTACCGGCGCCCGGAAGACGCGTTAGGACGGCCGATAACGTACCCTCCGCCTCCCGGGCAGATGATACCACAAGCACAGTATTCTTTACCTCCAGTAGCTGGGCCTGGACTTGGCCCTGCTCCATATGCGATGTCCACCAACCCGTCAGGTTCGGAGAACCCGGCGTTCACCTCTCCCAAGTCTCAAAGAAAGACTAAAGGTCATGTGGCGTCTGCTTGCGTTCCTTGCAAGAGAGCCCATCTACGGTAAGCCTTGACGTGGTCCCGTTTTCGACATAAGCACTGACTTTCTATAGATGCGATGGTATGTAATTTTGTTTGGTGTCCAGTACTGTTTTGAATTTCGGCCCAGTGAGAGTTTTCACATAACCCCCCCAAAGTACCCAGAATCCGCATCAAAAGGCGGAGCGCAGATGAAATCATAGATATTCTCTGTAGTTGGAGCAGATAATCCGAAAGGGCGCTTCCTATATGTACCTCGGCAGGACCGGCATGTGTGTAATGGCATATCTAATCGTCGGGTGGTCTGGGTACGCGCAAAATCCGATGAAGCGACCCCGCCGGGCGTTCCTCGGATTCTATTATTACCAGGACAGCTGTAACTTTGGGAGGGTCAAGGCAGCTCTAAAGATAGCCAACGACGGTAATGGATTCTGTTGGATGGGCAGTGAAGGGAATAAAGCCCTCTGTCGCGATGATTTTAAGACGACGTACTCACCGAAGCAAGTGCTGAAAGTGTCCCGTCGACACATGCTCATACACCTCTTTCTAACCACCATCATTTTGAGACGAGGCCTCTCGCACTTATTGGCAGTCGTCACGACCAGAAGCTGACGATGAATACATAACAGCTCAGAGACCATGCTCACGTTGTTTGAGCAATGGAAAAGAAGACGCTTGCATTGACGTCCAACATAAGAAACGTGGGAGACCGCGGTTACGTGACGATCGAGAGCCTCGTTTCGACGCCGGAAGATTCGCGCATCCGCCGGACCCAACGAGTCGCAGGCCGCTATCGCTTTATACACCACCCAACGCCCCCCCGGCCCCATTTGATGATCCCCTGCGAAGAAGTCAATCGTATCGAATTATAAAATCACAACCCAGTGAAGGTGTCCCGCATAGGTTCATTGAACGTGGCGCGGCGACCGACGCCAACGTCTTCCCCGCTCCACTATCGATTCCGACACAAGCCCCCGAACCAGTTGCTTTCTTGACAATAGGAGATCTGGAAGTGGTAAAAGCTTCAAGCACCTTCATTGACGCAACCATGGCGAACGCTCAGTCATTGTTGGGATATCGGTCCCAACCCATCGTAGGCCGGAAGTTGGTGGATATGATCACACCTCCTGAACGTGACCGTGTAATTGCGCTGTGCAAAGCTCTCCAAAACGAGCAGGTCACGAAAGAACCAAATTATTTACCTCCGATATATGGAAGGGACGAGGAAGAGAGAGTAATCAAAGCACAACCTTTCGGTCCCGAATCAATATCCAGATATCAGCTTGACCGTCAAGACCACTTGACTTTCGTGGCCGCCGACGGCCATCCCCGTCCACACCCGGTCCGCGTTGGGTTGGCCAAGGATGATTCGATCTATTTTGTAGTGCTCTTGCTGATCTTACCCGGACGGCCTTTTCCCCATCCCTCTCCATCACCGCGATCTCGAGATGTTCCTTATTCATATCAACCTCAACCTTTCGCACAACTCACGCCAGTGTCGGCTTCTTTTGATCCCGGTCGATCACGGCTGACAGATCCACCCCGAGAGGGCGGCTTCACACCAAGACCGTCTGAAATACCTGCTCAGCTCATCTCTACTCTCAGTCCCGGTATCAGCCCCAATGTACCGTCGTATTCGGCATCAGCATCGATGAGAGGTGAGCATCCAGGAGGGTTGGTGCACCAGATTCCCAGGAGCGAACTCCCGCTCACGCGACCAACTCAGCAAGCTGAATATCAGCTGCCTCCGATCCGGAGCCAGCAACAGCCTGGGCCACCAGCGGAAACTATCTGGCAGCGAGACGACCGCACCGGCCGTGTGGACATTGGTGGCTTAATTGAAAAGCCCGGGTCATCACCCCGGCGAAAGCCATGAAAAGCGTACTTTTTTCTGGAATCCTTCCCTAAAAATCGCCTGGTAGTGGACTATCACGCGTTTTCTTTGCAAGCGTTACCATGCCAGCGTCGAGTCTGTTTTATGCTGACATACCCAACAAACCATTTTGTCCGTCGCGCTGGAGATACCACTGTACAACATATTGCATATCTGTGCTAAATTTTGCATCGCTCTGGACTGGTTCTTCTTGGACCTCGCAGTTTTCCATTTCGTATAGCATCATCTTGTGGGCGTTTAGCGTATTTCCCGGCTTGTTCTGCGTCTTCGTCGGGCCCATAAATACGCTGTTCTGTTGGTTGTTTTGGAGTGGCCTCTGTGTGTTTGGGTCCCTTCGGTGTTGCCGTTCATCGGGAGCGTTGAAAGTTCCTGCTGGGCGGGCGTTTGTGGCACTTCCTAAAGTCGGTCGATTGTGCAACGCCGGGTAGCAGCAGCTTGAGGGGAAATCAGAGCGTGCGGTATCTTACATGGAGCATAAGATCGGACAATCCTGGAATCGACTGATCATGAGGGATATAGTGGTGGTGGTGGTTTGTCTTTGCTTTCTTGCGTCTCGTTACTGGCTTTAACTCCGGTGGCTGTTGTCCCTTAGGCGTAGCATCTCAAGGGGTTGGGGTCGAACATAGGTGCAGTGACCGCATGCCTTTCTCCTAGCGTTCTGTCAATGGTGGTAGTACATGATGTATATGTACTTGTCTTTCCCGAGACCTTTCTTACTGGAAGATCCGAAAAGCCGAGAGGTATATGTTGTGGAGCTAAAAAATACGGAGAGCTTCATGATAGATGAGTGGTCAGCTGTATGATGGGCAGAGGGATGAATGGAACGTGATGCTATGATAGCGAAATAAAGCTGCAGGAGAAGCAACACATACGAAGGGAAGCAAATGAGTATCCAGGACGTCAAAGAGAGGAGATAATATGCATTATAATACAATGAAAATATTAATTTGGGTGAATAACCTGGGCCGATCTGCTGAGGAGTTTCGTGTCTGGGGGAGGGATGGATAATTGCGGGGTGATGATACCAAGCAAAGACGAAACAAAACTCGAAACGTGAAAGGAAACAAGGAGAAAAGGATAAAGGGCTAAGTAGAGTACGCTTTTTGCTCTTATATACGAAGGCAAATGTCCGTAGGCCTGATCGTAATTCTTCGTTACCCGGATGGGACAGTACGTTAAAGCACAGCGGAGGAAACAGAAAACAAGGATATAAAGCAGAAGCTCAGGGAAATATATGGCATTGGAATGTGGCCGTCATTATATATTTGAGCCATAGTTATCACTCCCGGCGTCAATGGTGTAGTTCGTCAAATTATTAGTGGCGTTGACAAACGAACTTTGATTACGCAAGGTACCCAGTCTTCGTTCGCTCACCCGTTCGGTCGGGGCGAGGAAATAAGCTTAGTAGAGCAGCTCGATATGTCTTTTCATCAAAATTGGTATTGGTAACACAAGGTGATTAATTAAATTCACTGGAGGATACCGGCAGTTGTGAGCTGGGTTGAGGGTAGCCAAAAACCTGCTGGTATCCATTATCGGCGAGGGATGCCCATTATTGAGCTCGGGAGATCATTCCGACGGTCTTTCGATGAGCGATTGGTAGAGTTAGTATCGTTTGTTGCTGTAGGACTATGGAGTATGAAGGGCTTATTAAGCAAGGTCTTCTAGTATTCTGATGACAAGCTTAAGATCTCCTATGTGAAAGGCAGTTTCGTGACCAAGGAGAAAGCTCCTCATGGGCAGAGAGCCTTATGCTGAAAGCCTTATAGGCAACTACTTATGTACCTAGTAGTGGAGGGTGTTCGCATGAGCCCTGACGCTAGGAAGAACGAGACGTGACTGATTTGAGCGAACACGGAACCTGGTCGTTGGCGATCATATTGTCATATGTTTTGTCACCAACTACAGATACTTTCTGTAGTGACTGATCTGCCATTAGTCGCTCGTTCCACTACAGTTAGAACACCGGCGGGAACGATCTTGATGCAGTTAGAAGTCTAGTATAGGCTATTCGGCGTTCATCGGCGTCGTACGGGAAGGGGGGGGCACAAGATAGGTATGCGCTCGAGCGATGACCGAGTTGAGAGCTTGACTGAATGAAGGTTCCGAGTATTATTATGTGGCCGCGAGACTTGCGAACATGTTGCCGACAAACTTGGGCATATCATGGCGTGCAGCGAGAGAATGAGAGAATTGGGAAGAAGGGGTCAACAAGAGAGAGTAGCAGATGGAATGAGGAGAAGTCGCCCCCTTCGAGGTCCCGTGCTGCTTCCTTGCCGTCTGACGCCGTGGAGGTGCGTTAGGTTAGGTACCTACGGTGAGCGACTTCTTCACAGTCTTGCTTTTTCTCTCTCTCTTTTCCTTCTTTTTTTTTTCTTTTTCCTTTCCAGATTGCCTGCCCTTGGGCTTGCAGGCCACTGTTCATATATCTAACCGACATCCGTGGAAAGTTACGTACTTAGGTACTTTTCCTGTTTCCTACATATGTATGTATGTATTATGTATGTATTTGTCCCCGATAATCCTACCTTGTGTGTACCGACGGCGCCCGTCTTCTTTTCCAACCCACTCGAGACGTCATACTAGTTAAAACGCATCCGTCTCCGTCACCTCTCCGTCTCGCTCCGCGCTAGCATCTAAACCGGTGAGGGGCAAAGCTACTAGAAATCTTGGCTCCGAAGCCTGATTCCCATCATCTGCAGATATATCTGTCATGCATTAGACGTACATCCATACCTTAGTGTAGGTCATATGTAATGCATGCAGGGAGAAATCTCCGTATGCCGGTCTGGGAAGAGCGCTGCATTGCAGATGTGGATGGTACCCGCATACCGCAACATCTTAGGTCGATCACTACTAATACAACATCAATGCGCCTCTAACAATCCCTCATTTGAAATACATCATGTAGCCAAGCCCTACATTTCCGCACCTTCTCGTTGCCATTTGGCCAGGACTGGAGCAAGACGAGGCAATCCATCATACCAACCAGAAGTCCGAAGCCTCGCTCGGACATACGAAGTCGAGCAGCGCAGTTGTTAGGCATTGCAGGGACCTGGCTAATCAAGCAGCCGTCTCTCTTTGTAATGCTTGGTACCAAGCAGGTGGGTAGTAATTAAAAAAATTGTCCGAACCGCCGTCGTATTGCAGTAGCCTGTGGATTGGCAGGCTGGGTTGGCTGGTGTTGTTGCTGGTTGCTGGTTGCTGGTTTTATTGATCCGCTTCTGAATTGCCGAATGTGACAGTGGGCAACGCCATATCACACATTCCTCTTATAACCAAAAAGCTGCAGCACTCCCCATCGAAAAGCGCTCGTAATCGATGCAATGCGCAAATAAAAGTCGATCAATGGTAAGCCGCTTCGGACCGTTAGTTCGGCATCCTCTCAGTCAACTACTGTAGTCTTGCGTCTGTCATAGTCCGGGTTGATTTACGTCTGCAACTATCTCGGTTTGCCCAGGTATAGCAGTTGTTTATTTCATCAATTTTTTTTATTAAAAAGTCAATTTCAGTCCAAAATAACTCTTGTGTTTCTACCACATCCGGTACCTGGAGATCTTTTCGTACAAGGTAGTATTAGCGAACAACCTTTGAACACCTAAGATATAAGACGGCATCCTGGCGGGGAGGCGGGGCGGTAAAAGCTTACAACACCACCCCCGCTAGCCACCCCATTAACGTGCATCTTCAGGGGTTGTAGAATCCTGCTATATTAGGAAGGAGTCTAGAGATAACGATTGACTGTACGGAGTATTATGGAACTTTGACAACACCATTCGCTTCTCTTAAAGTACTTTTGTAGATCTCTCGCTTCCGAGAGCACCGGACGGTTGTGCCTATAATCTGTGGGGATGCGGCGCAAACGAACGGGTCCGAGAATTAGCTCCCGTCTTTAGTTCTTGGACTGGGGGGAGGATTGAGGTGGAAACGATGCTAGCCCGCGCAACTGCCGTCCCCTCCAAATGATTGAGAACACTTAATGGGCCGGAAAACTGAGCTCGATGTTGAAATGTTTGAGAGATAAATTTGGGCGTGTGTGAAAGACTATGTCTCAGGCACATAGAATAGCACATCACTTACGAACACTTAGAGTTAAGCTTGTGCTGTGCGATGGTAAAGACTGTCTATTCGTTCTATAGGGTATACGGCGTCTATCTGAAGAAGCGAGAGAAGAAAACAAGGTAACAGGAAAAACAATCGTCCAGAGCAGTCTAACCTCATCGAATAATAACCATGCGACCGACATCAATCAGTCCGAGCTTGTCTACGGTGAGAGGCGTTGGTGACGTTCTCTGAACGTCTCCCTGTTGGGGTATGACCGCGTCTGTCAGAATTTGTGCCTTCGACCCTCATAATTATAGGCAATTCTCGAGGAGCTGACGCTTCGTTGTTTTTGCTTCTCTTCCGTCGAGGAGGCTCACCGGACGCGACGTCCTGGGGCTTAGAAGAGCCGATAGATAAGGCGTGTGATTGAACAGGCGCTTCACCTGCAAGCTGGTCTATTTCGGCAGACATCTTGTCTTTTTCAGGAGGCGTCTCATCACTCAGCACCTCGTCCAAGGGTCGCTTCTTGATTGGCAGCATGGCGGAAGGTAAAGGGGCAAGCGTCAACCCCATAAATGAGCTGCTTCCGTGGGATAACGCTCCCGGAATCGCACGTACCGTGCCTGGACCACTCGTCTGACTAGCCTGTTGATCTCTTGGATGCCGTATAGTGTTGGGCCGTTGGGGTCCGCGTTCGGAAGACCGCGATCGAACTAAACTGTCGGAGCCCGAGTCACTACAGAATATATCAGCAAGTTACGACTTAAGGAAAATAACGGAGCCTACGATGAACCGCTGGTGGCCTTGTTCGAACAAATGTCCTCATCTTCCCTGTCGGCCTGTGAGGAGATCCTCAAATACTGAGTATGGTCGTCCCGTTGCTGATTCATGGTGTTCGGGGTAGTAATACGTCTGAGAGGGTGTTTATTGAGAGACGGAGGAATATGGATGCTAGATGTAAGTGTTCCATAGTGAAAGGTCAAATACTATCTATATTGTGCTATTCAGGAGGTAACCAGATCGCACTACCGACCAGTGTGCTAAAGTTGTTCAGTGAGTATGTCACATGGAGAAGACCAACTATACTAGCAAACCTATAGGTCTAATGGGATGAAAGTAACCACGGCGTTGGCTGCGCCTCGCACCCATTGCCTCAACATCAAAAGAGAAGGCTAGCAAGCATTCAATCTGCCTTGTAACTTTGACAGGGTTTGCTGCTGTGTAAAACAGAGCAAAGATCAAATTTGCCCAAGGTACTACGTAGTTGATGGTCGGGTGTTTGGATATACGCTTGAACATGAGAGCAAGGGTAATTCTGACGGGAAGCCGCAATCACAAGGATGTTTTTGCACTTGTCGCAAGTCATCCGACCGGGTGGCCTAAAGCTGGACCATGTTTCCCGTCAATATAGTACCATGCTTGCTTCGTTTCGAAGCACATGGAACCCCATAATGAGTAGGTGAGCGACAACAGTGTGGTCTAGATGGCCACAATCGACCTAATATCCTAATATTAGTAACTAGTGGATATGCTGGGATATCCCCAACCTTCGCCGAGGCCGCATAATCAACCTCGATAAGTGCAAGTATAAGCGATGTGAATGCTGAAGATTTGCTCGAGGCTTGTTGGGGGCCAGAGAAACGGGCCAAGTTCAAACACGCCGGGGTCTTCAGAATCGCTATACTGTACGCTTTACTGGGGCACAGCCGCCACATCCCTGGCAGATGTTCATGAACTGAGTGTGGCTGACCAAGAAGGATCAGATCGAAGGATCAGATCGTGGGATGGGAACTGGTTTACTCAATAGAATCTATTCCCGTCTTGTCGCTCTAAATCAGCCACTACCTACCTCAAGTGTTTTATTTTAGGAAGGAAGAGGCCCCCAATCTGTGGCGGCAAACACAATGAGGGAGCCCGGACAAGAACCTTGGGGACTTTCAAGATATTATTTCGATAATTGCGATTTAAAGATTTAACTTACGGAGATAGAAAACTTCAATACCGAGAGATATTATAATACGATAGCACTTATAGCATGTAGGAGAGGATACTGCAAGGCACACAGTGCATTTATACAGTAGAAGCACATGCGAGCCACTAATTTTGACGACTTCAGCGCGTCAGATAGACCAATCATGATTTAGCGCTGGCCGACCTCAAACGTAATCGGGAAGTCGCCATTTCATTTCCCCTCTACGCGCTTGCATTGTGAAGCCAGCGACGACGTTTCAAATTCATAAAAAAATTCATAAAATCCATCAGAGCCCACCAATTTAAGGCTATGGGTTTTTCCAATTGCCTGCGATCCATGAGTTTGAGTAATATCCCGCTCCCATCTCGTAGGGGTCCCAGCCCATTTGACAGGTTCCAAACGCCAGACTGAAACTGAAACCAACATCGACCCAGCAAAGACCCAGCGCCTCACAGGGCTTGATTCCGAGAATTAGAGGAATGACCGAGTGACGGCGGGGCCCCACCAGTGTGCCTTGCGAGACCTTATTTTCCACTTCCGCACGGCTTCATTTTTCGCAGGCCGTCATGGCCGATCACATGGAAATCGATGAGCCAAGGGGCACCAAGCGGAAGGATCCTCCATCATCGGTAGAGGAGAACAACGCCCCACGTCGCATTCAGGCAAGCCATTGTGCGTTGTATACGTGAATGCCTAGAGCTAACGGCCAATTACCATTTAGGCCTTGGACCCGGATGTCGTCAACAAGATTGCTGCCGGCGAAATCATCGTAGCACCGGTACACGCTCTAAAGGAACTAATTGAAAACGCCGTTGATGCGGGAGCGACATCGCTTGAGGTTCTCGTCAAAGACGGTGGCCTGAAGTTACTACAGATCACAGACAATGGTCATGGTATTGATGTACATCGCTTATCCATTCCCACCAACGCATGCTCTGTGCTGACATGTATTCCTAGAAAGAGGATCTCCCCATTCTTTGTGAGAGATTCACCACCTCTAAGCTCAAGAAATTTGAGGACCTGAGTAGTATTTGCACTTATGGATTTCGAGGCGAGGCTCTCGCTAGTATTAGCCACATTGCCCACCTCACAGTGACGACGAAGACCAAGGATTCCAATTGTGCATGGCGTGCTCTCTACGACGGTGGCAAACTTTCGCCGGCCAAACCCGGTCAGTCGCCGGATCCTAGGCCAACAGCAGGCCGAGGTGGCACACAAATATCTGTTGAGGATCTGTTCTATAATGTGCCGACCCGCCGCAAGGCTTTTCGATCCACATCCGATGAATACAATAAAATTATCGACATGGTAGGGCGGTATGCCATCCACTGCGCTGGCGTCGCATTTTCTTGCAAGAAACACGGCGACTCCGGAACCTCCATTTCCGTACAATCACAAGCCTCAACTCTAGACCGGATTCGTCAAATTCATGGTGGTAATGTAGCCAATGAATTGATTCAATTCTCCGCCTCAGATGACCGATGGGGCTTCAAAGCGTCAGGATGGGCCACGAATGCAAATTATCACATCAAAAAGACGACTCTTTTGTTGTTCATCAACAACCGCAGTGTAGAGTCGTCGAATATTAAGAAGGCCGTAGAGCAAACATATTCGACTTTTCTGCCTAAGAGCGGGCATCCGTTCTTGTACCTGAGCCTAGAAATTGACCCCCAAAGGGTTGACGTCAACATCCACCCCACCAAACGAGAGGTTAATTTCCTCAATGAAGACGAAATCATACAATGCGTCTGTGAAACGATCCGCGAAAAGCTGGCTGCAGTCGACACAAGCCGGACTTTCATGACTCAGACTCTACTCCCAGGCACTATCCTTCCAAGCGGAACTTCTCAGGATGCTGACGAATCTTCGACTAAGGCCCCAGCAACTTCCCGGAGGGCCCCTGCCCGTGCCTACGAGAACAACCTCGTGCGGACAGATTCCTCTCTTCGAAAAATTACTAGCATGTTTCCCGCGGCTAGCAAAACTTCAGGTTCCGCTACCGTAGCTGAGGACAGCCCAGCAAATGCCAGCATTGAGCCGGAATATGAGGCCTCAGATCGTGAATCAGTGTATTGCCGTCTAACCAGCGTACGAGATCTTCGCACTTCCGTGCGCGATGATATGCATCATGAGTTGACGGAAATCATTGCTAATCACACATTCGTCGGCATCGTGGATGAAAGAAGGCGGCTTGCTGCCATTCAGGGCGGTGTAAAGCTATTCCTAGTAGACTATGGACGTGCTTGCTTCGAGTACTTTTACCAAGTCGGTCTGACCGACTTTGGTAACTTCGGCGTCATCAAGTTCCAGCCGGCGCTCGATCTACGGGAGGTGCTTAAAATCGCAGCCGAGCAAGAGAAAATGGCTGATGAAGAAAACACGGCGGCCGACGAGGATGATTTCGACGTCGCTGAGGTCGTGGAGAGAGTGGCCGAACAGCTGATCGAGAGGCGGGAAATGCTGCTCGAGTACTTTAGCCTCGAGGTTTCCCCAGCGGGCGAGCTCCTCAGCATCCCGTTGCTGATCAAGGGATATACTCCGTCCATGGCCAAACTCCCGCAGTTCCTGCTCCGATTGGGACCATATGTCAATTGGACGGACGAAAAACTATGCTTCGAATCGTTCCTTCGAGAACTCGCTACCTTCTACGTACCCGAACAGCTTCCGCCCCTCCCCGGGAACGACCAACCGGAGGAGGACGTGCCGGACGAGATTAAGGCGCGGAGGGCGCATGTTCGTCGTGCTGTGGAATATGTCTTCTTCCCTGCGTTCAAGGCGAGGCTTGTGGCGACCAAGTCGTTCATGAAGGGTGGTGTGCTAGAGCTGGCTAATTTAAAAGGTCTGTACAGAGTATTCGAGAGATGTTGATGTAGAGAGAATATATACTTTGGCCAAAGTAGGGCGAAGAGGTCATCTTTGCTCTAGCTTCGTGTCGTGGGAGTTGATACCGTACCGATTAGTCGTGTGTACTGATTAATGATAATACAAATGTCACTGTACATGGAATGTCACTACCAAGTTTAAAGCGTCGCATGGTTCTTGATTGTGAATTCATCTACCTGGTGTGTAAATGAAGGCTACCAATCTCGTGAATGTAAATGAGTTATCTCGTGCCATATCCCTGAATCTCCGAGCCAATGATCTCTGCCATGTTATCTCCTCTGAGGTGCGAAAAAGGTTTCGACCCTGGATGGGGAAATGTCCTCGCGACGCGAGTAAGATGTGCTAAACCGGGGGGGGGGGGGGGTATAGGTACGAAACCAGATTCGTCCGAAAAGTGTATGTGGAAGAAATGGAAAAGCGAAATCTGGCGGTTGAATTAGCGATGACTTGAGACGTAGTTTGACAATAGTAGTGTTGAGATTGAAAGGGTATGGGATGTGTTCACATACCTCTGCCAACTTCGATTCCAAGATCAATGAAGGCTTTGTAAACATCGCCCAGGAGCGAATATTACTTATTCTACTCCAGGTCGAAGTTGTCATATCTCGATTGTGCTGCTGCTTGTCCTTAGACTAGCTGGCGAGATACGAGAAAATCTAGAGACGGGATAGATACGAAGGCGAGAAAACGAAACGAAATGTGATGAAAGGGAAGCACCAATGGTGCCTGGCTTGTGGAAAGATCATGGTTACGTCAAGATGGATTGTGTAGCCCTGATGACTAGACGGATAGGCGGAGGGAGTTTCGCTCCGTTAGACCTCGTCGTCATCAAGGCCATTCTCCTGCTGCTCCGGCTTGGTCTCAGGCTTGGTCTCCTCGGACTCGTCTTGATCGATGGTTTGGGTGGCTGGGGTAGCTTTGGCCTTGGCTTTGGATTTGGCTGGTGTCTTGCGCTGACGCCTGACGCTGGGAGTGGCTGGATGGTGGTGTTAGTACCGACGGTGAGTGTTGCTCGATGAAAGATTCTGTAGTCAGGACATTGGATAGATTCGTGATCTGATATTGAGCAATTGTATAGAGGATGGTGAATACTAGGATTCAGCTCAAAATCTGATCATGAAAGTGGAAGCATGGAATCAGGTTGTGTAGGTGATGAAATGTAATAATGATATGCTATAGAAATGATGAAGCACATACCAGGCACCTCAGTAGCATCGTCGCCTTCGCCAATAGCAGCGGCCTGCGCGGTACGCTTGCGACTACCGGGGGCTACATCATTATCAGCATAGAATTCCAATGGGGACGTATCATGTCTAAGTATTTCGTGTTATGAGGAAATTGACTGGGACAGCCAGGGTATTCCAACAACCAATATAATAGATACATATGGTACTTACTAGCGCCACCGCGCTTGGGGGCAGGAGTAGAGGGCTCGGAACCGGAAGCAGCCTCAGCGGCAGCATCACCACCGTTGAGATAGTCGCCGTGGTGGTGGCGAACCTTGTCCCAGTAGTTCTGGCAAGCCTTCGGAGTGCGGCCAGGGATCGAGATGTTCTGGAGGCCAGTGGGCTTTGCACCACTAGCTTGAAACTGATCGATGATCTTCATGAGGTAGTGGATCTGAGTTTATTGGTTAGTTACTATACGTTCTGCTAAATGAAAGGAACCAAAGGTGCAATGAGGCCGTATTGCGCAGCAGGGAAAGAGGGTAAGATAGAACAACAGTCCTACTAAGAAAAATATACGAGAAGTAATGTAGATAATGAGGCGAGAAATAGTAGAGATAGGTAGAGGCATCCAGTTTGCGTAGGTAAATTGGAAGCCGAAAAATAAGACGGCGGATAGCGACAAGGGCGTAAGAAGCTGATTAGAATGTAGCTTACCTTCTCGTCCTCCGACCACTTTCTGTTGGTAGTTCCTTTGTCGGCCATTGTGTCGATTTGTCGTCCTTGGGAGTCTAGTTGAGATATTAGGTGAGTGTGGTATTGGGGATGAAGTGTCATCGAGATACGACGAAGGTTATGTAGAAACCCTTGCTGGGTTGCAAGTTTGTACAAGAGGTAAATGCGAGGCGAAGGAAAGGAAGGAAGATGCTATTTGGTTGTGAGGTCAGATGTTGAGTGAAGACTGTGTTATGGAAGAGTGGTAGGTAGGGCAAAGCAGGAATAGAAGAAGGGACTTAGAGGCCAAAAGGTTGTAGAGAGGAATGAAATACCCGAGTATACTGAGTGAGAAACAGAAAGTCTGAAGATAAACTGGGGCAGGTACTAAGAGGTAGATAGGTGGTCTGCTGCTTGAGTGGTCAAATGTAGGTAGGTTTTCAGGAATATTGAAAGGTACCTGTACTTAGTTACATAGGCATGGTGGTAGGAAAGGAAGGTGTGGGTAAAAACAGCAAACCGATACATATGTATATCAGAACTAAGTACTCACCTCGTAGGCCTGAAGGTTTTTGTAGACGTGTAGTTCAAGTAAAACTTAGAATGCAGAATGTGATATGAATTTTGGTAGATGTTGCAGAGCTACGGAACTGGCAATTAAGAGTCAGTGGTTCGAAGTGGTAATGGTGGAAGGAGAGGATAGTAGTGGGGAAAGAGAGTGTGAGAATACAAGGTAAGGCAGCGGGAAGAAGTCACAGAGGTAGCTTGGAAAGACCTTGTGCAAGTGATGGTCGAGTAACCACCTGCACTAATATTGCAGGCTTGAATTAATAACGCCAAACCAGATTCTTGGGCTCATATGAAAGTAGACATAGAGATAATGGTAAGATATGTGTAATCTATCGAGACATATCGAGACACAAGACGTACCTTTGACATGTGGTATGAGCCTAAAAGCGGAAAGTAGACTCAAGTGTTAGGGAAAGAAAATTAACTCCTTGGATGTAAGTAGGTACCGAGTATCTGAAGAGTCAGGTTGTAGCGGAAAGCACGTACTTTCTCTAGGCTTGTGCATAACTGCGGGCAAATAAACAAGATTACTTCCTAAGAGATGTGTTAGCAGGTTCGTACAATGGCAGGTTCACAGTGACATAACACACAGGACTTCATATTATCTATAGAACTTAAATTGCATTTTTAAGGCTTGCTCACAAGTTGCCCTCATGCTTTTGTACCTGGTACACGGCCTTCTATCTTATGCTACAAAGGGTATTAAACAAACCTAGACCCCTGAATTTTACACTAGGAATACGTTGCCGTACTAGGCGACGTTATCTGCATCATCCAGGCATATATCGCCAGTGTCATCCGCGGTAGTCGGTGCCATGCCATCAACGGGCTCACCTTCCACAGCCTTGCCACCACTCTCATAACTAATGCGTTTCCAGCCGCACGGCTCTGAGCCATCCTTGATCCATTCCATCATGGGGAAATAGTGCTCGTTCTTCTTCATGGTGACAACCCATGGGACATTGTCAAACGTCATTGCCCGAATTCGGAAATCTACAGCCAAGTCAGATACTCCTCGTATGACTAAAAAGAGCAACAAGATATGTGTCAACTTACAAGTGTTATCCGGAATCCTGATAACAGCCTCGAGGAATGTTTGTAGATCCGGTGTAGGTTTCCCGTTGACGTGGGTGATGAAGTTAGTAGGCGCAAGCCCATATTGATAAGCCGGTGATCCACGGCTTCTGGCTGACACGTAAACCTCGCTGTGCAGTTTGCTGATTTGCTGTCTAACAGCAAGATGTGGCACGTGCAGGATCGCGCCACAAAATGAGATGGCATGATCAGTCTCGATGTTGTCTGCGGGTACTGTTGGTACTTGGAGATGCAGTTCCTTGCTTTCTCGAACAATGACAGCGTCCAGGACTTCGTTCGAGTACATGATATCCAGCTCCGACACGCGCGTTATCATCTTACCATTGAGGGTTAAGATAACGTCGCCCTCGAGGAGGACGCTTGGGTGGTTTCCGCGCTCGAATGTGCGTTTTGAAACAAGGAAGAGATGGTGACTGTGCTTGTTCACCTCCGGAATCTTTTGGATCCATTCCTCCGATATGCCCATGATACGCGCCTGGGACATGCCAATAGCTCGAAACTCCATTGATAACATGCGTAATTTGGGCACTTCCTCTTGTTGAATTTGGGAAAGCACCGGTAGCAGCGTTGGCGTAGCGAGACCGAGGTGATATTCCTCATCCCTGGACCCATGAACTCTTTCTCCAAGGTATGTGAGCCATAATGCTTGAACGGTACCTTTGTCGTCGACCAGCACACCACTTCCACACTGCTGACTAAGGTTAGTATCTACAGTGATAGCATCGACGTTGGTCGCACGGTATCTTGGTGCACCAGAGTTCGCAGGGATTGAGACGGCAGTGACTTCGGTGACGGTGGTGGCAGCGTGCACGATCCGCCCGCTTCGATTGAATCCTATAAAAGTTGTAGATGCACCTTGCGCGATATTATCCTTGCTTAGTTTTGCACTCATGACTGGCGCATCAACAAGGCTCGCATCATATTGAACGATAGCATAATTCTGAAGTGGGTGGAGGAACACAACTTTGCCCTGCACCAGAACAGAGTCCGCAATTGTGATCCAAATATCGCACAGATTGTAAGGTACGACGGCTCTTGAAATTACCACGAGACCCTTTTCAGCGTCAATAACCAAGCCCATGCCCCATTTCCGGTTTCGTGGAAAGCCATCCAGCTTGAGCGGCAGAACACACGTAACACGAACGAAGCTACGGACCAAATCAGCGACGGCAGGGTGGGAAGTGTGCTCCAACTGAATGAAGGCCGCCTTCCTGCGCACCGGTGGTTCTGGCGGTAGGGGATCACCGATATCCTCGAAGTCCCATAAACCTGTCGTATCATTCCGGACTGCTAGTCTCATCTTTGTAGTCCAATGCCTATCGACGTTCAGGATGGCTGTGTTAAGGGTATGCAAATCGCGCAGGTGCTTATAGGTGAGAACGACGCGCGCTTTATCGGCAATCCCTCTCATGACTTCGATAAAAGTTTTCAAGTCGGGTGTTTTCTTATGCTGAACACTTTGGATCATCCACCCGCTATCGGCAGAATCGACACGGAAAGCACCAGTAGATTCACAAACGTAAACACCTCCTCCTTTGCACGCAACGCCATATAGACGTGCTTGTTGGTAGGAAAGATCATGGAAGCTCCCTCCAGCTACAGTGACGAAGCGGTCTGGAGTGATATCGTGCAAATTTCCGACTTCGACATCCACCTCAATATCCTCGCCTCCTCGTTGCAGAGTTAACCGAACCGTGTTTCCAACGTTAGAGTCCAGGATATCGTCTAGACGTATAAATTGTGTAACCATCTCGCCATTGACCTTTAATAAAACATCACCTTCCTCGATCTTGCAGTGCGACGGACCCTCGGGAAGAACAATCTCAACTACTAACATGTTAGTAGCTTTGGGGAAAGCTTCTCTCGCCGCCGCTTCCCAGTTTTCAGTGAGTCCAAGCCGACGACATTCATCGAATGGTTTTAGGAGGAACTGGCACTGAATAGTTCCGCGGTCGACATGCTTGCCCTCTTGAATGCAGCGCAGAGCCCGTAGAGGGCGATCCAGAGGAAGAAAGTAATCCGTTGATGCACCATCAGATCTACCACCGGCCTGCAGAGCTATGGCGAAGCCATCAATATTGACAACTGGACTTCCTGAACTACCTCCGCTTGCGGCAGCGTTTGCTTGGTAGTAACAGGTATTGAAGTCGCTGTAGCCTTCGCCGTATTCTGGAGCATTCCGGTCAAGACGACTGATAACGCCCGAAAGGATACTTAGTTTTTCGCCAGCATCGTTTCCAACAACTCGAATCTCGACACCCACTAAGACAAGTAAAATCAGTATCGCACGACTGACCACCGAGAAAGGGCGAACAACTTACCTTTCGCGAGGTCTGGACGAAGGGGTAAGGCAGACACTGGCATATACTTAATAGCTTTGGGATCGAAACGGAGGATGCCGAAATCGTGAACCGGGTCACGATAGACGGGATACGCATCCGCTTCCTCGTGGTTGTCGAACACAACGTAGCCCGTGAAAGGACCGGCACCAACGACATGTCTGTTCGTGATAATCAAACTTTCCCAGATGTCAGCATGGGGAAGGGGACATAAAGGTTTCATGTGTCTTACCCCCTCTCGGCGTCTACGACAAATCCAGTTGCCTCACTAGCACAGGCGGCGTCGGTATCGAAGGAGCAGGTCTGGCAGAAGCGGATAGAGACAACGCATCGCACCACGTTCTCGATGGTAGCCTGCCACTCGGCGGTGTCGGCGGGCTGTGCCTGGTAAAAGACGGGAACCTCGTCGTCCTCTTGGTCGCCCTTGGCCATGAAGCCTGCGAGTTCGATATCGGGCGTGTTCTCACCGGGAGAGTTCTTACCGTTCAGGCCGTGGCGGAACTGCTTGACGGGTCGGTCATCAGCCGGGGAGCCGGCTTTCCGCTTCGATCGCGAGGTAGAGGCCGGGCTCGTCATGGCTACGGCTGCGGCGACGGCGGTTGCAGACTGCTGTGACCTGGGTAATGTCGTGAATAATCGGCGGGTTCGGGAGGGTGCGAGATGGGCCCGGCGGGCGTGCGCTGTCGTCGATGCAAGGGTGATTGAGTTGTTGCGCCCAAAGGATGACGGGAGGTCGCTCAGGGCTCGTAGAGCGAGAAGGGGGCGCCTCATATAGCGCTGATTCGCACACGTTTCTGCGCAACGATCAAGCACGAGCCGCCGTTTTCACTGGACGGTCCGGTCCGTCTGATGTCTGATGCTTGATGTCTGGTGATAGCAACGCTCGCCGCGGCATCGGAGGGGAAACAACCATAGATATACTGTTCCTGGCAAATAAAAGAGAAATCACAATGTAGGCGGTGCTAAAATAGTGCCATGTTAGCCACGGACGGAAATATATGAATTGACCTGAATCGGAAACTCATGCGTTCCGTGACAAGAAGTTTTGTAGCTGGCAGGGAACACGACGGTTCTCTAGTTCGATCTTCAACAGTAGCTCCTCCTTCTAACTATATGTACAGAGATACCTACCTATTATTTGGGACTGTATACAGTATATAAATCAGACATGCACTGTACCACCATCAACATCCTTTGCAACTGATTGGCAAGCCTTAGTCAATTCAAATCTACGGTAGGTATCAAGCAAAAAAAGATTGATTTTATTAGGGAATATGTATTTGGAGTGCTAGTATCTTGTCTGGGCTTAAAGCTTCACATTCATGTGTCCTACACGAAAACGAGGACCGGTCGAACGGCTGCACACCCAGCAGCTTCAATGCGAAGAAATGCACAGGGGTATCATTCATTATCTACTTTTGTTTCTAGAAGACTCGATATTCCAAGAGTAGCCTTAGCTGCGCTAGCCGTGCGGCTGTAGTGTGTTCAGCTGAGGCTGACATGGCCACACCTGGGCATGCTTAGTCCCGGCTTGTCCTTGGTTTGCTCGAGGCAAATGCCAGGTCGTCTGCATATACAATGCGTTGATGGCTGATGCTACTATATCTATGAGGGAGTATTAGACCGTGTCCCATATTACGGGGCACCGAATCCAACCAGGCGCTGCAAGCGAGAAATCCCGGTGTTACGATTAGCTTTGTAGCGCTGTACGTCATTGGCCGAAGAATGCCAGGGAATAGTCTAGTCAATACGTCTTGGAAGAAATTTGAGAGCTCGTCCAACGTCCAACATTCAACAAACAAACAATCTCAAGCAAGAGCAGCCAGCGCGCCAGCAATGAGAAGTACAAGGCCGTTGATGGGTCCATGATTACCGCTTCCGCTTGAGCCGATGCTACTAGTGGAGGACGAAGCGGGTGGCGTCGACGTTGAAGAAGGCGCCGGATCCACAGCAGTAGTCTGTGTGGCCACGCCTTCGGTAGCAACCAAAGCACTACTCACGTCGATGAGCAAGGTAGTGGTTGACGAGGAAAAAGTGGTTGCAGTCGTCTCCTTCGGCTCAGACTTCGTGGTAGACTCGTGATGTATAACCTTGGAAGTGGTTGTGCTCTCTGTACTCTCAGGCTTATTCGACTTTATACCTGTGGTGGCTGGTTTTCTTGTTGAGGTACCAGTTGACGAGGCACTCAAACTCGATGTTTTCGAAGTATCAGAGGCTTCAGCCGACTTCGTTTTAGTAGGTTTTGTTGTCGTTGTTGTTTTTGTTGTTGCTGCTGCTGAGGTTGACGAAATTTGCGGTGCCTGAGAAGTAAGCGGTCCTGGTATGTTGTATTTCTGCGCGCACTCTTTCAAGCTCAGACCATCAGGGCAGCACCACGTCTTCCCTACATTATCGGCACTACAAAAGTACCCATTGTCGCAGGCGTCTACATGGGGTCAGCATCACAGGAACTGGATGACGGTCGACAAATTACTCACCACCGGTGCCACCAGGGCAGCATGTTTGTTTCTTTGAACGGTTGTAACAGTGAGTTAAGTCGTCTTTGGAAGCGCATTGACTGAATCCCTTTCCACAAGCCTCCGCGCACGTATCGCCATCTCGACAGAGTTGTTCCGTGGGAGCGTATCCCTCTACGTCCCGGCGATGAAGACCCAATATATCTCTAGTAGACATACGAGCAAGCCTCGGCTGGTATGGCTCACGAATGGCCTCAGCCAGGGTCTGACTAGCAAGGCCCAAGGCCAAAAGACTATACGCTGCGTAGCGCATCATGCTTATAAATGGAGAATTTAATGGAGCTAAGGGGATTGGTCAAGTATATAGATATCGAAGAATCGAGAATGGTTGGTGTATTAAGTGTGTCGAACGAGTGATCAATCGCGTGTTCTAAAAGAATGGCGGAAATGCAATACAGCAAGAATGAGTGACAAAATCGGGTACGGCCGCAAGCGTTCCTTGAAAATAACGAATGTAATGATAGAGAAAAAAAATCTCATCGAAGGATAGAGCGAGTGGGAAAACAGCGGGTCACTTTCTGCGCCATGAGGTTTTCGTCTCTCGACATGAAACTAGCCTTTTCGGGAACGCCCCCCGGATTACACTATCGCTGCTTCGATTTATACCTAATTTGTATAAGACTGGCAGCAGGATCTATATAGTGGTAAGGGGGTCGAAAAATAAACGGTCTAGCTCTATCCCGGTCGGGCAATTAAAAGTAATTTTTTATAGGTACAACAAATTAGCTATAGCTACTACTAAAATAAAAATATTAATAGATTTAAACTAGTTATTAATAGTTAATTCGATCGAATACGCAGTTTTTGCTTTAATTAATCGCAAATAACGTTTTTAATTAATTTAATCGCAAATAGTATATTTACTTTAATCGATTAAATATGCAATTTGCAATCAAAAAAGCTATACAAGTTACTTTTTCGCAAAACTGCTAAATTAGCTAATTTAGCATATTTAGCACTTTTATATATAATATATTACTATATAAATTATATATAAAAACGTTAAAAACAAAAAGTATTAATTTTAGCGCCCGCTACTTCGATTAAAAAAAGTAACTGGTTAGTTTTTTTTAGCCTAAAACTATTTATAAAACTACTATTTGCGCTATTTTTATTACGTAAAAAAGCAACCGCTAAAGATTTCGTTCGTATAGTATAGCTTATATACGCTTTAAAGCACCCTATAGCTTTTAAAACTATTTTTTATTATTTAATACGCTTTTAAAGCTATTATAAATGCTAAAAAAAATAATAAAGTTAGCTATACTAGCATTAATAGTTAATAGCGTTATAGTTCGTAATATTATACTTTATTTTTTAAATTTAATTAAATTAGCAATAATAGTAGTATTTTTAGTTATTTATTAAAGTTAGCAGCACTTTTTTATAATGCTATTTTATATTAACTAAATATTTTATTACTATTAAAAAAGATTTTATAGCTTAAAAAAACGCTAAAAATTTAAATCTAGCGTAATATAATATTAATAAGCTAGTTATATAGCTTTTTTAATATTTTTATTACTTTTACCTTCCGTTTAAAATTACTAACTAATAATAAAAAGTTTAATTTATCTAAATCTACTTAAAGCTATTAATATTTATTAAAATCGTTAATTTAAAAAGCTTTACTTAATTGTACGTAAACAAAACAAATATTATTAGCTTTTATAATAGCAAACATATATTTATAAAAAGCATAATAACAAAATATACTTTATTAGCAACTAAAATTACTAGTATAACGTAATAAATCTTTTTTAAATATATAAGCTTTTTTTATAGCTTTATATTTGCTATAAGCTTTTTTTAAAACGTATTAACTAACTACTAGTTTAACTACTTTATTAGTAAATATAAAAGCTTAACAAATAATAAGGTTATAACTAGCTTAGTAGCTTTATTACTATAAAAACTGTTCTTTTTTTTAATTAGTAAATATTATAGTAACTTTATATAGCTATAAACTACTAATTTAAAAGTTATAAAAATAAATCTTTAGCTCTACGTAAAAGCTTTTAACTTTTAAAGTGCTTTAAATACCGTAGTTCTAATACCTATAAGTATAATAGTTAGCCTATTGTTCGCAGTACTATTAATAAATAATATTTAAATAAGCTAATATACGTAGCTATTCGATAAATTTGCTAATAAAATTATCTTAATAGCAAAAAGCTTTATTTTTTATTTTATAGTAAAATAAATAGCACTATAAAGTTAATATACTATTAATATTATAATCTATTTTAAATAAGCTAAATAATAAACAACGTTTATAACGTTATTATTTTAAAGTAGCTTTATTAAATATAAATAATAATAGTAGCTTTATAGCTTTAAACTTTTTATTATTTATATAATCTAGCTTATGCTAACGTTTAATAAAGCATTAGCTTATAGTTAAAGCTATAAAACCTGTTTATAGCTTTAGTTTATTTTATTGCTAAATAATACTAGTACGTACGTTGTTTAAAATATACTATATATAAAGCTATAGTTATATATTAAGCTAAACAAATATAACTACGTTATATATAACGTTTACTTTATTAATAACTACTATTAAAAGTAAAAAAATATTAAAAAAAATATAAAAGCTGTAAAAATATTTAAAATATTATATATAAAATAATTCTTGTTCGTTTATAAATATAGCGAAAGCTATATTAAAATTTGTATTTAAAAAAATAGTGCTAGCAATTTTAAAAAAAAGTTTATTAAAAAAGTTAACTTAAAGTATTATAATTAGTTTAAAGTATTAATATAAAAAATATAAAGTTTTGCTACAAAAAATAGTAATTAAAAATAAACTTTATATATGCTATTTAATAAAATTACTTTAAATAACTATTTTTACATTTTTTAGCACTAAAAAAAAAACTAAAAAAGCTAAAATATACGATTATTTTTATATTTAACTTTATATTATATATTATTTTGCTATAATTATTAAATAATTTAAGCATAATTAGTATATAAACTTCTTTTTCTATATAAATAACGTAATATAAAATTGCTAATATTATTTTTAATAAAAGTTAAAGCTAAATTTAAACTTTTAATAGTTTTATAAATAAAACAACAAAATATAAAGTTATTAAAACTACTATAAATTATACTAATAACTTTAAAAATTATTTATTACTGCTAATAAACTATAGTAATATAAAAAAACAAGTAAATATAATAAAAATGTTTAACTTAAAAAGCTTACTTATTAATACTTTTATATAACTTTACGATAGCTTTAAATCGGCATCTTTAACTACTTATAAAGGTTTTATAGCAAATATTTATAAAAGTTTTAGTACGAAGCTTAGCCGTATAATAAATAATAAAACAAATATATTAGCTGTTCTTTTTATTAAATAAATAAGCTTTTTTAATAGCGTATTTTTTAGCTAAAGCATATACTTATTAAGCATTAAAGCTTTCTTAAAAAGTAGCAAAATAGGTATCGGTCGGAAATATAAAAAATATTGCGATCGCAAAAATTAAAATATTAAAATATTAAAACAACCACCAAAAATGCGCAATTAAATATTTTTACTTAAAAATAATTACAATCGATAGCTTAAAATAAAATAAAACTAAAAATAACGTACTTTTAATAAAAATCGCAAAACGCTAATATTTTATTAATAAATAAAAATAATTAATATAAATAGTAATATAAATAAATTTAAATAATATAAATAGATTTTATAAATAGTAATACAAATAAATTTATTTATAAGTAAATAAAGTAGCTATAATAGCTATAGTAGTAGTAATCTATTTTAAGCAGCAGTTTTAAATAATATTAGTAAGTATTAATAGTATAAAGCGCTATAAGTTAGTAATTGTTAATAAATATTAGTAGATAAAGCTTTTAAAATAGGGCATCTCGGCTACCCTATTTGCTCTACAGCACTTAAAAGTGCTATAAGGCCTATCGCATTATATATTTAGTGGATTTTCGTATATTAGCTACCGCCCTAACTGTTTTTTTTATTAATTCTCTTTTGTTATTTAGGGTAGCCCTAGGACGTGCTGGGCTATCTATACAAATTAGGTATAGATTGAAGCAGAAGGTAGGTGGGGTGGGGACAGTACTAGAAAAGGCTAGTTTCATGTCGAGAGACAAAAACCTCATGGCGCAGAAAGTGACCCGGGAAAACAGCGGCGTAAAGAGAGAAATCAGCATGCAGATCCTTTATTACTGTTATGTGCAGTGTCCATCGACAGGCTGCGAATGAACGAATCTGTCACAAGGTGGACGCTAAATGTTTACCCTTAATTTTGCAGCATTGGCAGGGGGCAGTGTCCAAACGGGCGACCACCACTGCCGCCGACCTACCGAAAAGGGCAAATTTGGACTTGGCTAACCGGGGTTGATCTCAAGCGACGAGCACCAGAGCTACGGATACTGTCGCGCCAAGCTGTCTATGAAACAACCGACATGGCAGATTTGGGAATTGGGCCTATGGATATCGACCACGCACTAGTGCAGGCAGGATGACGATCACTTACATACATAGTACTTATACATACATGCATAAGGGGATGGTCTCCGAGGTCTCGACGCCGCAAAACCCAGTATATATATATAGCCATCAGGATTTACTCCGTACGCCCTCAATGACCAGTACAGATGCAAAGGTGGACGGTAACTAAGATTACTTATATGTCCATCTGTCCCGGCACCTCAAGGACAAATCGTGACCGACATACTTACTTATATAAGTAGGTACTGGTCTACTGCAGGGTATAACTATTATGCCAGCGCAACAGTGCAGTGCAGCCATAACGAAACCACGTTGTCAACTAAACTGACTAGGAGCGCCGATCGTCCTTAGCCGAAGGATAAGGTGCGCTCGTAGTAGCGCGTCGTCTTTCCTTTTTTTTCGATGATTCCAATGATGAAGCCGGCTAATTTGGTTGAAATGATTGGGAATAGCAATACTGTAACATTGAACACTGAAGAGATCGAAGATTACCTACACACACACACACACACACACATAGGAGTGGTGCAAGGATTTGGCATATGCAGTATGTACCTATATCTCCGTACCTGATATTGCCTAGGAAGACACAAGCTAAGATCGTACCTGATACCTTAGCCAGGAACGATAGGCCTGGGGCTTCCCGTTTAGTGCATGAAGCGAGTAATTTCCCGGTTCATTTACGATTCACCTCTACCACTCCGTTCACTTACTCGCAAGGCTGCCTCCTTGCACTCGTGACTAAAGATAAGAGCCCCCCGGAAAGCTCCACAGCTTTACCTGTTATTAAGGTTCGGTACTTTGATCCCCTGCTAGGAACTTCAGTACTAATACATGCAGCTTTACTTTACGACATGTATGAAAGGCGATGGATGTGATGTATATGGGCTTTTTATTTAAGAATGCCGTATAGATAATCGACTTAGGAAATCTTCATCATGAGCAAATCATGGATTATCTCTAATATGGGTATTGTGTTCTTCTACCTCACTAGGTTAGTTCTGACGATCCTGCATCTGCCAGTTACTCTACCACATGTATAGATACGACTAGCTATGGCGCATTGGGTTTTGAATAGCCTCCTTCGCAATTTTTCGTCGTCACCGTCTACGCTAGGCCCCTTATTTCGAACACGATTACGCCAGCTTGAATGTCGTTTGTCGAATCAATACCTGACTAACTCTACGGCTATCGCCGTGAAACCCTTAGGTCCAGGTTGCTACTAGGAATGGTGAACTCTACCTCTGTTTTTAACAGCCTGGCAAAGATGTCGGAGAGGATAATAGTCGTTGTGCTAGTACTGGAGGTCAGTAATGGCACGGAAGCCTGCTCAAGCTTGTGTGCCTTGCATGACTACCTGACGAGGTCTCCTACGCACAGAACCTGCCCTGCCTCCTCTAGGGTCTGCTCTTAGAGATGTTATAAGAAAACCAGGGGCGACTTTCCCGGAAATCATCAGGCTTCGGCAGACAAAGATTAGACCCGCCAGGTGACGAAGCTGCAAACGTGTGATAAAGTAATATCGAACCCTTTTAGTCTTCGCCACGAGAAGTTGCTAGGGGGTGATGTTCAGCTGATGTTTATTGGATCGTAATACAAAACCAGGTATTCCCCCGAACACCTGGCAGCGGCTTCGTTCTCTTCTGCATTCTCGTGTTCTCAAATGGTGGGCAGCAAATCATCCCTGATGCCTTGAAAAATACCATAATCACTTACTACAATACCGTTTCGGGCTGTTGGTAGGAAGTCTAGGTTCCCTAGCAAGGCGAGGGTGAAGTATCGGATAACGTTCACTAAAAAGAGAAATGAGGGGGCGCATGCCTTTGCCACGACGTAGGCTTGATTGTCTGTGAAAGTATGAACGGGATCGTCCAACCGATTTATATGACTGAAAAACCCATTCGGGCTGGGATATCAATATAAGTATTCCACCAACCCATCATTACTTTTCTAATTCGATGCGTCCTAAAATAGTTATCCGATTTTTTATCATTATTGATCGCCATGAAGTTGAACACTCTCACTACTCTCGCTGTCGCCGCCGTGGCGCAGGCGAATGTCGTTCCTCGTGATATCTCGGCGGTCTCAGGTTTGCTGGAGGACGTCTTCCAGTCTATGACCAATGCGGACAACCACGTCTTGAACTTCGAGGACGACCCAGCCTCCCTTCACGAAGCTGGTTTCGCCCTCCTCGACACTCTGGAATGCGGCGCCAAGGTTGCGGCGGCCATGCCACCTCTGTCGTTCGAGGATGTTATCGACATTGCCGACAGCGCTTTCCAGGTTTCAGCCATTGGCACCAAGTTCCTCACTGATCTTGAAGGTGCCGCCCCTCTCTTCGCGGCCTTCGGACTCTGCAAATTCGCTTATGAGTTCAGTCTCAAATTCGGTAAGCCCCAATATTGACCCGACCGTCGGGTCCCTATCTGCCTTCGAGTTTCTAGTAGAACGGTCGCCAAACTCGTTTCACTAATACGTGTCCTTCACTAGCTGAGGCGAGCAACCACTTGTACGAGGCCAACAAGGAAAAGTTCCCACCCAAGATCCAAGCCATGGCCGCCGAGGAAATCTCCAGCAAAAATGATCTGTTCGCCGAGGTTCAAGCCGCGCTTGCCCCCGGTGTCTGCGTCAACCACGTCGAGCCCGGTCAAGGACTAGGTGGCCATGGTGGCCCCAGCCTACCTGACCAGGAGCCCAGCGCCTCAACCTCCGTCGCTTATCACACCGGTACTGGCCTGCCCGGCGGACCCACCCCTCCACCTGGTGTTCTGCCGGGTGGTAATCACACGGGCGACGGCCACCACAACCGCACCCACTCCGGTCATCCCCCCAAACCGGTCATCGGCTCGGCAATCATCCTGGGATCATCATGGAGCTTGTCGCTGTTGCCCGTGCTGGCCGGCGTCTTCATGCTGTAAGGAACGTTTGCCCCGTACAAGCGCCATCTCGAGTGGCGCTCGCCTAGCCACAGCCTACAGCGATGAGATGCCTCTGGCCCTAAGCACAAAACATATAGGCGGCACACAAGTTCGTCAACCTGAATATGTTCTTACTCTTGAAATTTCTGGGGCTTTGGAATTTTGGGATGTTGGGTATGGTTTGCCTATATGGATAACAAAAGACAAAAAAAGGGAAGATAAACAAAAAACGAAAACGGGGACTGAGGTGTTAGAGGCGTTGTAGGCGTTGTAGGCGTTATAGGTGTTAGGGACGGGGCAAAAAAATAAAAAAAACTAAACCCCATCTGCCTGTCAGAACCCTGGCTTGGGTAGGCAATAGACACTCGTTGTTGCGCGAAGGTCTCTAAACCACCTTCGTGTACGCTATCTAGCTATATACAATAGGGCTCTTTGTCCTTTTGTGAGAAACGACTGCTGGCGCTCTTTGCCGAGGCAAGTCACGGACCATTACTCAGCGCCCCTTCGGCGCCCTACGCTGGCTTCTGCCCCGATTCCCAAGCGATTTTAGGATCCGAATGTTCCGTGCAGCACTACGTAACTAATCTAGATACGTCCTATGGGGAGTAAGCGCTCCGGGTATTGATTTGCAGGGATTCTTTCTATGTGCCATTCACGTTGGAGATGGGCTGCTTCTAAGATGTGTTCGAATACAACAGTGACGTGCCTTCCTGCAAGTGCCGTAGAGTCCTAGTGTATTGCTATGATGTAGGACACGATCAATGAAACTAGTGAGGCATCCAACTATACAGGGGACCCGAGGATGATACAGGATCTAGCATGGGAGCGCTACATCAGACTAAACTAGTCCTCATCTTGGCCGTCCCGGCAAGCTGGATTGTACGATCTCGGTATTCTCGGTACTGCGGCCTTGCGGCCGCATGATTCTGCATCACGCAGGTAGGGTTGGCTGTCGCGTGTTGCATACCCGGCGCCCATGTGTGGGGGATGGGACCCGACGCTCTGGAACTGGAAGCGGGAGGAGTTGAGCCTCATCGTTGGAGATCGTACAATCCTGTGTACTTATCTATTCTATAATGCGCTTCTTCGTCAACTTGAAGGTGCAAAATTAATGCCAGAGCTTCCGTTACCTATAGCATGTACGTACTGTCTGCTGCCCTCGTGCTTACTGGTAGCGACAGTAAGGGATATAATGCAGCAGTCGGCGCCACTGATAGACATGGTTCAGAGAGACCAAATCTCTGTTTTCAGTCAAGCGAGGAATAATGAACTCGCTTCGAGTCATCTCTCGGGCTTCTTGCAGAAGTTGGCGGTATGAATTAATCAATGATAATGTGCCAGCAGACTGAGAAGCGAAATAGGCTACTGTATGATGAAGAATCAACGCCACATTGAAGATCATGATATAGAATCATATTTTCCGTTTCAAGTGAAGATTATCAGGCCCGCAATCACCATCACTCATCTGCAGCTCCTAACAAGCATATGAAATAGCGTCATTTGGAAGACACCGCCTCCTTTTCATATTTGGGAAAGGCAAGTTCTAGCGAACTCCTTAATTTATGCGGCTGTTTCCGTACCAACTATCCCATGATGAATAGAAAACCAGAAGGTAGGATCAGGCCCCATAGTTTGAGGTGTAGATGCTTAGGATGGGTATAGGCGGTCTGACTTTCTGCATGAGATGAGCCCTATTTCTAGGAAATGAGCTCCGGTCTGTTGCCTAGAAGAGCATCATATTTCAGGCGTTCCACCAAACTTTCTTCCCCTTTTCGAGTGGCGATGTAAGACGTGGGGAATAAGGCTAACCTGGAAGATGCTACGCAGCCCGTCGTCCCGGTTTTCCGCAGAAAGGCGAGCATGAACCTAAAACACAGTAGAACTACGCAGAAAGGTAGTCAGTACTCTGACCGTATATCCTGAGTCTGATGCACGTATGGAGGCAAGGAGACTGTATCTCCAGTGTAACGATGCGTTTGCCCCAACAGGGACAGACCGTATTTGCCGCCTAAAATCCTGGATTATTGAACATGATTCGGTGTTCTTGAAGCTATCATTGCAACCTTGTCTGCACGAGGTTAGCATTGCCGCCTTCGTCTCATGATATTGAACTGGAGCCACACACTAGTACATGCATAGCACAGAGTCAGATCTCCAAACCATGCCAGACAGGTTATCCAGAGGCGAAAGCAGTAGCCACGTGTAATCGAAGCTGGATAGAAGATGTTGGTGTTGGCCAAGCCCCATTTCTGGAGTAGTTTTGCGGGCGAAGTTTGACACGCAGTGTGGTATAACAGAGAGAAAGTATCGCGTAAGCTGCATATGGTGGTGTCCTTGAGTGGCAAATATACCAGTGAGTGACTGTTCGCAAAGTTCTACGTTACATAGACGGATATAGACGAGGTCATCAAGCCGCTGCTCCGGTACTTGGACTGGATAACCGGTAGCCAAATGTACGCAAGCAACTCTTTTGCTGCTCTGATGCAACACTTGGACCGGTGCTTCGGACCAAGATTTACGTCTTGCGCGATGTCTGTCAACAAGATTTCGTTAATAATGGAACATGGGGGAACTAAATAGAAACTGCAATGACGAGATTTAGTGATTGTTGAGCAAAGGTAAAGAGGTGTGTGTGATAGCTAATGTTGTTTGTACCTTAGGTAATCTGGGCACTTGCTGAGGAAGAGGAATAGAGAAGTACTGACCAAGTTAGGTAGGACGCAAATCTACGCTAAAACGCCAATGGTTCATACTCAAAGCGGTTAGTGCTACAGCTCTGCAGATCTCTACATAGACCTTGTAGGTGTACCTACTTAGATACCTAGGTAGGTACTTTGGGAATTTCAACAGTCCTTTGACATTTGTTTTTATGAAATGTTACCAGAATACTTCGACGGGGTAAATGTAAATGAAGATTATAAAGAAACTCGATTTTAGGCTCAGAATAGGTACATAGGCGCGAAGAGCGGACAAAGGAAACAAGCGTGTGATACCTATATCTCAATACCTACCTAAGGTATGTCCCTTAGGTTAGGTAAGGAATTGGACTGCTAGAAAGAATGACAGAGAGGGCCCATAATTACCCGCTACTACCTAGGTAGGGTTGTTTCTACGGATGGAAGGAATGCCGCTTAGCGAGCATGACGAGAGAGAGAGACCGCCCTGGCTCCAGCTCTCGGTAGGCTAACCGGTTACTTGTACCTATTTCACAGTCCGACGTGGTAATACTTACCGCCGAGAAACGCGAATCGCGCGAACCCGAAAAAGGACCTCGATTCCGTTACTATGTCATCGCTGCCATGTCTGGGATATTCGACAAATCTGGTAATACTTCTCATCTTCTGCGCCCTCTATCGAGGTAGATGCGTATGTCTAGTGCAGTCTCACCTCGGCATTCGTGATAAGCCCACCGGTAGGGCTGGGAATCATGTACCAGCTGAACTCCTCTCCCTCGGCGCTGAGCTGGTGTTGGAAATACCTACCCGGTGCCGCGACGAGTAGGATTTCAGAAAAATGAGAAGAACTGCGACGGAAACGTACCGCTTCGTGGCTGGGTCGATGAAAGCTGCAGGGGTGACGTGAAGTAGACATTCCGCAACGCTTCGGCAGGGGCTGTTCGAGAACCACCTTGAAGCCACACTACATTATTATATGACCACCTCGATCCCGTGTTACATCGCGGATCTCATTCGACGGCCGCTGTCAAAGGCGATGCGACCCACAATGATATCTTTCTACGAGGTACCTGAGAAACATCCAGGTCAACTTAGTAGCAATATAGTCAGGCATATAATATATAGACCTGCCGCCCTTCTCGAGTTCTGCACTTTGCTATATTGCCGGGACAACTAGCAGTGCTTCTTCACTCCATTTGACTCGACTGTTTACCTAAGCTAGCAACCCTTCATATGAATTATACAAGGAAGCGTACGATCTCTACGGCCGGCTAGCTATACACGTCAGCACTTACTAATGGTATCATAGGTGCTCTTCTTGCCTGCGATTTCTGTCGGTCAGACATCCTGCTCCTTCCTGCTTCCGGCACATAAAATGAACGAGTCTCTGCTGACATGGCATTATACTGTAGCCACCGCAAACGAAAATGTGACGGGAAAAAACCCTGTTTTACATGTAGAGAATCCAACGCTGATTGTGTATATCAAGAGCTCCCCTCCGACAGGTATGTCAGGCCCCAATATGTCGATGAATGGGAAAAAGGCCCGGTATTGACAGCTGGATTCCCCGTCATAGAATCGAAGAGAGCAGCCCAGCTGCTGTCATTGATCGACTTAGTCGAATCGAAGCCCTTCTGGAGCAACAGAGCCAACAGATCTATCAGTTGAACGTTCGCTCAAGCCAAAGTCCGTATCCTGCGAGCCAGTCAGATCATCAATCGGAGAAGCAGACTGAGTTTTTGAAATGGCCTACTGATGTAGATCCATCATTGGAGTCATCCCCGTTTCTTATCCCCAAGAACCACGCGGCTCTAGCCACGACGCTCCTAGCTTTTCCACAAGTCCGCGAAGTCATCGGTGAATATCCACAAGACTATTTCTTCCAAATTGAAGAAAAAATACCTTTGCCTGGGTTACTCGACCGGGTTCACGATGGGCCGTTGACTTGGCCAGTGCTTGACCCTGGAATTGGTGAGTAATCTCATCACCCACTCTTTTCCTATTATCTTCTGAGTCATTCTGGGGGACTATTCGAGCAAGAAAAAGAACAAACTAATCCTTAACTTATAGTGGATACACTAGCTGCAAGTTATTTTCAATATGCTCATCCCCATCAGCCACTTTTTACACCAAGAACGTTCAGATCGTGGCAGACGAAATTATTAGAAGCCCAAGATCTCGATGGTATCACGAACGCGATATGTCTGTGTGTCTACGCTTTAGGCGCTTTGTCCTCAGCCCAGAGTAGTCATCAGAAAGCCCCTGAAACATTGGGTCTCGAATACTTCCAGCCAGCTCTTAAGATAATGATGCGTGAGGTATTATGGGGCTTCCGTCCTAGCATATTAACGTGCCAAGGACTGCTGCTGGCGGCCTCGTACTTCGCGTACTTGGGACGACCACGTGAGTGACATCGAATTTCATTCTTCTCAATTCAAACACTCGGTTTAGAGACCTGGTGTACTTGCTAGTGTCTAGAACCCCGCATGTTTCCAAGACCCTTGGCATTATTGCCTAATGAAGCACTCACTAACTTTTCTATGCTAAAGTCCATAGTTTGAGAATGGGTCATTTCGCATCGCGGCTTATTCATAACATTCTGGAAAGGTGCGCTTGATTACCTACGTTTTTTGCATTATCTAATGCTTAGAAACAGAGCTGACGCACGTAACAGCCGCCAGAATAATCTCACATATGCTGAGTTTGATGATACAGAAGTGCGGGTCTACTGGCAGTGCTTTATGATTGAATGGTGACTTATTCCTTTGGTGTATTCTGGTGTACGAACGATTGACTGACAGACGACTCTCAAGTGATGGGCTTACTGAACTTGACGTACCTCGGAGTGGGATTGAACCATTGGCGGATACAATGCCTTTGCCTCAAAGCTTGGAATCCGACGACAGGAACCACATCTATTCCATCGCCGAGCATGCGATAAGGCGACTCCTCAACCGCATTCTTAGCGCTCTCTACAGCCCCGATAACACTCATCGGTACGCCATTCTCCCACCGGACCCGGTTCTCATCTGGCAGAGACTCGGCCTTCCGAAACTGCTGTCACTCAGCGCCGAGCTCAATCGACAATTAGAGCAATGGTATCGTTCGATTCCTGAATACCTCAGGTTTCCGAAAGGTACGGAACCGTTAAATGACCGTTCACGTGCCTTGCGAATACGATACTATATGGCACGACAGTTGATTTACCGCCCATTCTTATTGCAGACCATTTCTAGGCGCCAGGGAAACCGATCGCCACTACATTCATCATCACTGGAGTCGGACCCTTTCAGCTTGCTAGCCCCTGTTGTTACGGAAAGGTGCGAAGCTTGTATTGATTCGTGCGTATCGTACCTTCATAACGCAGTAGATATGATTGATAAGAGAACACCATATTTGTGGACACTCTCGCAAAATTGTATGGCTACGCTCGTGACACTTTGGTTGGCGGAGAACTCGGCACCCATAAGCCATCTCATACCAGCGATGCGACCAATTCAGAACGTCGTCCTGGATGGGCTACGCCGATGGGCAGTCGAGAACTCAAGCTTCGATACCAATGTCCGGATTGTGGAACAATTAATATTTTCGGATCGCTCATGAGCTAAATTCAGAGCTTCGAATAATTGAAAATTACTGTACAACAGCCTGAGCGAAGAACAAAGGGGGACATGTTAGGGGAGGATTAGAAAGCGGACATGAATATGTTGCGATATCTACACCGTGTACACCAACCACACTTGGGGTTTAGGCGATAGATGCGGGCTTTAATGTCGTCATACGAGCTGAACGGCTAAAGTGAGGGATCTGCAACGGGGCTGTCTGGTTTGCATCAAGCCCCAAGTCATCCATGCGTCCAGCTACATGCCCTGAAAGCCAAACCAGCGACCGGTACGCTATATGGCATTAGTAAGTACGGCGGGACACTTGTTGCGGTCAATAGCGCGCGCATGGGTTTGGCGGGTCCTGGCTGGGCCGGGAAGAGGAAGGGGGATTGCAAACGGCGTTATTGAGAATACCACGGCGTTGGGTCCCATCCGTTTACCCGTTTGTTCTCTTGCATTTTGAGGTTGCATGCCGACTTTTAATATCCATTGGTTGTAGATTTCCTGGAGCTCCATCTAGATACAACGTTGATGTCACTATCTTAAATTCGTTCTATCGATTGCACCGATCGCAGACACCGTTCTGGAAGTTTCATAGCGCGTCGCTCTCGCTCTCGCCAAGTCGTTTTAGCACTTCCGCCCGAATCGCGATATCCCGCTTTCGGCGATCGAAAGCGGACGACAACACATACATATTCTGGGGTCTGGTGTCGGCGGGGCCGAAAACCACCAATTCAATGCCCCGATCGATATCGGGCTGTGTAGTGTAGTGTAGTGTTTGCAATTCCCATTCCTCCCCGAAAGCCGCTTGTTGTATTGTATTGCGTGTGATGTTCTTTGAAGCTTACATTCGAACAGTGCATGATGATCGGACGGAGTCGGCGATGAGCCAAGCAGAAAAAGATGCATCTAGGACTTACATTGTGACTCTCCAATTCCATAAACAAACATCGAGTTACACGATGTCTGCTAGTCATCATACAAACCCATACCTATATCTTGGGATTTTAAATACCTATCATCGTAGCCTATATCTATAGATCGTGGCTTGCGTATCTTGGCCCCGTATCTTATTTCATCGAACAAATGTTCCTTTTGCCACCTTCGCAGATACTTACTCCCCGTCCGATCCTCTTTTCTCTTTCCATCAAATAGACTTGTACTTTTGGGCCGGCTTCTGCGGAGGTAGTCCGCTACTCACGGGACGAACGTGACCCGGTAAGCCTGGGAAACCCACGATTATATTCAGACAATTTGCTGACGGCATGGCGTGAGTGAGATGTCGAGAGCCAATTGCGGACCGCGGAATATTCCTTTCTCACCCAACTCCGCCGTAGATCGTATGCAGAGGTGCAGAAAGTACTTAGGCCACGATAGATAGTGTTGGGCCCTTTCTGCGCTATTGACAAATCCCGCTGGACTGACTGCTCTGGACCTCCGAAGTATCCCAAGTAGCGGAACGCCAGGGAACCCGCATCACCTATTTCGAGCTCGGATCATCGGACGACATAGATATTCGCCCCCCGGAGGAGACTAACTGATGCGTCCGCAAAGTAGTTGAGCCGAACCGGGGATATAGGGACTTCTCAAGACTGCGCTGTATAGAATATTGCGCTCGCCATAGACTCATGTACCCGTCTTTGAGCGGCAGTGATTCCCAACACCCTCATGATTGACCGCGTCAGCACCAGGCTCGATATGGGAAAGGGGTGAATGACCGATGTGGCAGTTCTAAGCGGACGTTTCTTCGTGAAGTGCTTCTATTGTGGGAATAAGGGGGTGTAAATAAACGCCGTTGAGCTGGATGGATGGAGATAAGGGCCAAGTAATCTAGCCGTCGTCCGACTTGGTACCACTCTTTGAGATAGTAAAGCAGCCTGGTTGGAGTACATAGTTTTGCCGGTTGTTGCCTAGGTGATAGGGACGTCTTCTCAATGGACTTGCATTCCATACGATCCGATTCGAGCTCGAACAAAGCAATATGACGTCCGTAGAGGATGTACGTATGGTTTCGTATGGAGACATGCCTGCTCTCTCACTCGCCACAACATACAGACAAGGGATATCATACGTTGCCAACAACACGCAGACGCTCGTTGCCTAATATAATCTTCTTCACTGGCATCATTACGGTCTATCTATCTGTTTTCACAGAGGCGGGCCATCCGCCTGCCAATGACATCTAGTAACATCTACTTGCCCCTAGAAAGATCATCCAAGGCTAATTTAACACCTCGGATATCCAGCTCTTCTGATGCTACCTAGATATAAACCCTGTTGGCTCGCGGTGAGAAGGTAGGGCTGATGATAGGTTGCTAGCCTCCCCGTTCCGTGGGCTTGGAGTTCCTGCTATTGGGTACCGACGACGGTGAGAGTCTGTTACACTACTGCAACGAATTAAGTACCATGCAGGATACTTTGTTATTGGCGTGCATTCATCCCTGCCCGATGTGTTCGGTGAGGAAAGTACCATGCCCGAATGGCGTCGGGTATACAACCCCCTTTGGAACAGCACCCCTATATCCAAGCGAAAGGATGTTGCCACTGCGATGATAACTGTTTACGTCGGCTCTATGCCTAGCAGGGGGAGAATCAACGGGTTACATGCCCAGACTCTTGGATCTACACTGCATTTCGACATTCCAGCTCGCTACCTAGGACCCAACAATGCGGTCCAGAACAACCATGCCATGTACTGTAGATAGAACGCCCCCCATGAACTAACGTAACGTGGCGGTGAGACGTTCGTTCCTCACAGGGAAGCCTTTGCCGAGTTACTACGCTAGAGACCCTGCAAGGACAACAAGTAGGTATCATCGCGTTGTGAGTATACCCGAAGTCTCGGAGCCTCGACTGTACATGCAGGAGTTTCTTTCTCCCCCCTTGACATATAGCAGAAGGATTCACACATTATCCTCGCCACATAGAATATCACGCTCCCGATATAGAGACTGCATTGTGGTGCTGTTCTCTGCGACGTGGTCTAGCCGGGTATAGGGGTAACACCAGAATATGGACTTTTGGGTGACTGTGGCTGTGGAGAATGACTTGCATTATCTGACTCAGGGGTAAAAGTTCGGGCAGGTATTATGACGATGGTGGCTGTTTTGCTATCCGCGTTGCCTCGATGCATGAAAGGAGACTCATGTGAGAGAGCAGCGGTGGGATGAAAAGGGGTAGTGAGTTCATTACGAGCAGTTCATTCTAATTGCATCTCTGCCTCCTTAGCTCTCTACGGCTATACGATGTACAAACGGTCACTGCGTAGCTCAATCTGTAATAAATTCCTGATTAACCGTTCTCGGCTATCCTCTGCCCCCGTTATATCCTGTCTTATGCCTTTGGAGCAAGCGTAACTCGACCTAGGCTTTACCGTAACGCAATCCATTTCACCAGCCAGGAACCCTTGGGCATGATACATTCCATCAATCATCACTGACTAAATAGAGAAAATACCTTCCTACAATATTAATCTTTCTCGTATCTCAATCGTTCGAGCCCAATTCTTTTCCCTGCGCCTACAAACACCCCAGACAACACTGTGCTTGGTCTACGAGTATTTCAATTTCATCGTCCAAATACCAAATTTCACCTCGGTGTGACTCCTACGAATATCCATGACATCACAGACGAGCAGGGAGCGAGTAAGCTGACATAGACAGCGCCATGAAGTCAGTGAGGCTCTTCGCGTCTAAATACCCGAGATAGCCTATACCTCTACGCCAACGTGTTTCATCCGCTTATACACTTATGGGATTCACGCCAGTACCGCGCGGGTCGTATTCGAGTAAAGATGGAGAGAATACGGGGTAGAGATTCTCGCTAGATGGGTATTATGCGAAGACATCGTGGGCCAAGGGCTGACTCACGTGTGCTGTTACGCTAGTCAGCTTCGCAGCGAGTGCGATTACGAACTTCAAATAAGAGCTTAATATTGAAATCTTGAAAAAGCAATCAAATCATCATCAAATCATTATGTACGGCTTCAAGGGGGTATGCAGGACTAATCCTCCCCTTCAGCTGGGCAGCGATTCAGGGTCCATATATGCGAAAGCCTCGCTTTCGCTCCCTTGCTCTCGTATGGCATCGCCCAATCAGGAATCTACGGGTAGCTGAGCAGCCGAGGCATCGTACAAGTATTGATGCTCGTATGATCAATCCCTCAGGTTCGTGTAACAGAACTTAATTTCGAGGCCATGCGCAGGCGCGCGTACATATCTTCCGAATACCTCAAGATCTATCAACTATATCATCGATGGTATAGATTCAATATGTAATTGATAGGGTGTGAAATATTGCTGTTGGCTGCCATGTCTGAATAAAAAGATCCCGTGTAGCTGGTATAACACCAGGATGTGAAATCGCGATGAGTTTTTTTTAATTGTTAATTTATTTATCTATTCTTTTTAATTTCTCATAGAAAAAGACATCGCCTTACTATTCTAATGTAGCCGCCATGTAGCCGAAATATTCTACTTGGTATTTTCGCTAATCTACAAGACTGTCTTATTAGTCCTACAGGCAAGGCTTGAATCATTAATAACGTCTTCGTTTCAGCGCTATTAGAAGGCAAAGGCTAAGCCCGACGCTGCTGATAATATTGAATGTCCATATCATATGAATCCATGTTATCATAAACCTAAACTACCTCGTAAACCGAAAACTGAATATCAAATCAAGAACTACTATATCGAGCCTCTTTTATAACGGCAAGCGAAGAATGAGCACAGCATGATCAACTACAGGTCTCACAAGAACGCATCTATCAAGTGGCATGTGCCATAAGCAAGAGAATCAATCTATTTAAAACTTTGGACTACATGTGAAAACAACTTTGTCATATTCATGTTCGTGAGTAAATACGCCGCATCCGTCTTTTTAGAATCGGTATTAGAGCGAGTCTCAGCTATCACCGCATCAAACTCTTGACTGGGACCTTTGATTCCTTCTATATCAAATGGCAGTGTTTTGTTGATATAACAATTTAATTGTCTCCAACATAACATCACCCAAGAGCTCCATTACGTAGCTTCCATCACCCAAGCCGTTCTGACTAATTCTTTTATTTATTTACTTCGAAGACCAAACTGCGCGCAGCTCTTCCTAAAGCCGAGCCCGTCATATAATACACTATGTAATTGCACATGATGCGCTTTGGGCCTTCCAATGACGTGGATATGAAATTCCATTTCTTCCAAACGCCGATCCAACCCCGAGCAATATTAACCGGGATCGTGAATGCATTATTTCTCCCTGCTCCCCTTTATAATTCGACAGCGTGTGATATCCACCTTACAAGAACCTGATTAGATCGAGACCGCGGAGAGAGAGCTCAACAGCATGACGGCATGCTTTCTATTGTACGGTTCCGAATTCTAGCGCCTTGCCCTGCATTAATAGACCGATGATGAGACCGAAAAGACCTAGAACCGAGCTGAAGATTTCGATGACGAGGATCTTGACGAAGCTGAAGAAGAACATTAGCCGTGTAATTGGGTCTAGCTGCAGAGATGTTGCTGAAACATACAGTGAGGCATCTGCAGCGTCAGCCAGAGCGGCGCCACTGCCGTTCATACCGACGGCAATACCACAAACGAGATTGCAGCCTCCGACCGTCAGGCCAGCCCAGAAGAGGGCGAAGCCGGTGTAATAGCTGTTTCCGTCGTACAGGTTATCGCCGGTGGTGTAGCCGACCTTGGCGGAGAAGACGATGGCCATGATGACGCCATAGATGGCGACGACCTCGCAGAAGATGATGGAGATCAAGTTCTTCGTTCGGATTCGGGGAGCCTTGACACCGGCGCCGAGGATGGACGAGCCCGTGATGAAGATACCCCTGAGGAGGCAAAGTGGTTAGCCTGAACATATGACGTCGATAGCAAAGGGAGTTGGACGTGTAGAAGAAGTTGAGGGCCGTACCATGCTGCGCCGACGACGGATAGACCTATGCAGAGGGCGATACCTGTGCTAGCCCATGCGTAAGGTGATACTGATTCGAGGAAAGCTCCGACCTGTGTACACGTTATTAGGACCGGGATGTATCGAGGTCGGGGTTGCGAGTCTGGCTGCGCACGTTGAAGGCTTCACCGCTGCCGGTGAATAGCATATCTGAAAGACAGACGATTAGTACTCCATTGTCTGGTTTGATGACGCGATGCGCGCCTGTCTTGGCATCGCATGGGTGATGATGATGATGCACATACACAATCCGACGACGGTTAGAAAGGACGTGAGACCTCCCACGCCATAGTAGTTGTAGCCCATGTTGTTGTTTTATTCGCGACTTTAGACGGCAGGGGAAGCGGAGGATAGCGTGGAGTGGACGTCAAGTCGGCTCGATGCTCACGCCGTCGGGGGTCGGTCGATGTCGTGGAAGGGGTCCGTCGTGGGTTGGCTAGGCTGCGCTTTTCTGAGAAGCTTCATGGAGCTCTCTCAACTCGAACACGGAGGTTCGGATTCGATTGGCAGCCAGGCTGGTGGTACATGCTCTGGAGTGGGTCTCACCGCGATCTGTTGTGTTCAGCCACGAATAAATGTGGCTGTGTAAAGTATCAAGCTTGAGAGACGTTACCCTGTAGATAAATACCCTATTGGTCGTGAGTCAATGGAGGGACAATCCGACTTTCAAAAAATCAATTGGACCCCTCCTTCACGCCGCCCATTTGCTTCCCGTCTCCCGCTGGCTACTTCTAACCTTCAAAATAAATCCCAGCCGTCAAACTGTCTCTCTACCGCGCCATACTCCCTCTTTCAAGAGGCGTAGCAACAATAAGAAACCTCACCATGGCTGCCCTCGAAGCCCAGAAGCTCTCGTCCACCGAGGAGACAGAGGTCCAGCAATGGATCACCACGTCAGAGCGCCTGAAGAGCTCACCCCAGGACACCTCCATCCTCGACAAGCTTAACACGCACCTCACATCGCGTGCTACCCTGCTAGGCACCAAGCCCTCCAAGGCCGACGTCGCTATCTATGAGTCGCTCGCCCCCACCGTCAAGGCCTGGACCCCCGAGCAGCGCACCGGCCAGCAAGGCCACCCACACATCGTCCGACACCTCGACTTCGTGCAGAACTCGGGCCTCTTCGGCCTGAACATCAGTGACGCGGACAAGATCAAGGTCAACCCGGAGGAGGTCCTCTACGTCAAGCCGCCCACGGACGCCAAGGCCGAGAAGGAGCGCCTGAAGAAGGAGAAGGCCGCTGCCGCTGCTGCTGCCGCCGGTGGTGCTGGTGCTGGTGCTGAGCCGACTCTCGTCGACCGCACGAAGGCTGTGGCACAAGCTGTCGTGGATAAGGCCGTCGAGGCCAAGGATGCCGTAGTCGCTGCGGCCGGCGTTGGAGGCGAGGCGAAGCCCAAGAAGGAGAAGAAGGAGAAGGCACCCAAACCCCAGAAGGCACCTGCCGTCACGACGCCGCCGTCGCCTCACCTGATTGATCTGCGGGTCGGACACATCCTCAAGGCGATCAAGCACCCCGAAGCCGATAGTCTTTACGTGTCCACCATCGCCATGGGCGACAAGCCCGGCACCGACGACACAGAGGAGTACGAGGGCCAGATCTGCCGCACCGTGTGCTCGGGCCTCAACGGGCTGGTTCCCTTGGAGGAGATGCAGGGCCGCAAGGTAGTCGTTGTCGCGAACCTGAAGCCCGTCAAGATGCGCGGCATCAAGTCGTGCGCCATGGTTCTGGCCGCGTCGCCGCGATTAAAGGAGGGCGAGGCAGACGACCACAAGGGCCCCGTCGAGCTCGTCACGCCGCCCGTCGACTCCAAGGCCGGCGAACGCGTGTGCTTCGACGGCTGGCGCGGCGAGCCCGAGGGCGTGCTGAACCCCAAGAAGAAGATCTGGGAAACGTTCCAGCCCGGCTTCACGACGACGGAGGATCTCGAGGTCGCGTTTGACGGCAGCGTCGTTGAGGCCGCGGGCAAGGCGGAGATCGGAAAGCTGACGACTGTGAGCGGCGGCACGTGTACGGTCAAGACGCTTAAGGGGGCTACTGTGCGATAAGAAGAGAGATTGGGGGATAATGTTATAAAAAGAAAAGAAAGATCATGCGTGCATTAATTGGCCGATATAGAACTCAATAGAGCTATTATGCAAAGCTATGGAAGACTTTTCCTTCCGCCGATTTCGTTTCTTCCTACTTCCCCCTTTTTCGTTTCACTGTAAATGCATGCAGCTAACACCCAATTATCGACCAACCGGTAACATTGATGAACCCATTCCCAGTACCCTCCAGACCCTGTCCATCCCTTCACCCGTCATCAGCACGCCTACGCAGGCGTAACAACATTAACCTCCGTGATAGTCGGCGTGCCGGCACAACCCGTGGTATACGTAATCCATTCCGTCGGAATGGGACAAGCCTCGCATGTTGGACAGGGGAGCACGGTACTGCCGCTATCGGTAGAGATCGACTCTTTGTAGACGGTGCTCGTTGTCGGACAGCAGTCTGTCGCGCAGGGGACTGTGATGCTCGATACCTTGATGTATAGCGGACATACCTGGTCCGTGGGCCGCGGGGCGCAGGAGAGGGTTGGGCAGGATGCTGGGTTGGGTTGGGTTAGGTTTTGGTTATGGATTTGGGAGAGGGTCGGTGGAAGTTAGCGATGTAGCTTACCTGGCGGAACTAGACTCGTTCGCGTGTAGCACTCATGCGTCTTCACCGTTGCTGTCGTGTGCTCGAAGTCGTCCCAAGTTGTGTAGCATGAGCCCGGTAGTGGTGACGACGAGCTTGACTGTGGTGGTGTTGCTGTGGGCGTGGCTGTGATGATGGGATAATGCGGACAGTCAGATTTGGGCACGGGCTTGATGTTGTGATCTGCTGGAGCCGCGGCACTGGTGATGAGAATGGTTTGTCAGCTTGTGTTTGGTGATTATTCTATTCTGAATTCCGTACGCAGGGTTTGGTTGGGGAAATGCGGACGGACCTGATGGCTAGCAGACAGCTTGCCGCCACGAACTTTGTGATGAACATTGTTGTGTAGAAGGTGGACTTGCTCTGTTAATATTGATAGTTCCTCTTGAAGAGATAGAGCAGATAGTTCACATTAATCAGCGAAGTATCGAAATCTCACAGCTGCTAAATAGACGAGGTCATCGACGTGTATATGTATATACTTATAAACCTGTTCTCATTCACGCGGAAAGAGACATACGGCCATCAAACGATCAGTGGTTCGTTCGTTCGGTCTCGGCCGTAGATTCGCTCACTGCCATCAATTGATTCCGGATCTCGATGTGGCTTCGCCAAGCTGTCCGGGTATTTAGGTAAGAGTGTAGGAATGGGAACGGATATATGACGACGGATGATGCATACGCATGCGCCCGCCCGCCGTACTGAAGATGAGTTCTAGATTCGCGCCGGTGCCTTGTGACGTTCCAAAAAACTGCGCCCCCCATTTGATTGATCCCTCTGCCGCTCAAATAAATATCTGCGTGCGTGTGTGCGTGTGCGTGTACGTACACCACTACAAACTGGTTGGTGTTACGGTGCATGAACAACATCAACTGAAACAGTAATTCGCCAATCTCTATATAGTCTGTAGCACCATCAATGATCATGACATTGCATGAGAGTAATTGTTAAATATAACGAAGCCGTCTATTTGTCTAGATATCGTGGCATGACACACATTGAAGATCGCACGACATGCCGGTAACCGGTTCTTGTGTATGACCAGGTATGCCAAGGTCTTGTCTCGGGTGTTGTAATATAGGAATAAGAGGTGTTGTGTCTCAATTAAGTCAACGCTGCAGGAATTGGTATGTATTTATTGACTTAGGATGTGAGACAATTCTGATAGAAAAAGCTGGAAACAAATAATACGGGGTGATGGCGAAATTGATCAAGTAGGCCAGGCAGTCTCGTGCTATGTAAGACGATGAGACAGGTAGGGAACGGACCGACGGGTAGCGACGCAGAAACAAATCAAGGGTAGATAGAGCTGCTTCTCCGGCAAAGGCATGATTGAAATAGGGTATGACGGACGGTGAAACGTGACAGAAGTGTTTGGTGAGTCTAATTCTCAGCCTGCGGGGACAAACGAAGAGTGTCCTATAGAATATTGTAAGGCAAGCGTGGGTATCAAAAGATTCAATGCCATTGGCAATTAGTCACGAATGCTAGGATAATGTTGTAAGCTTGGGTATCATGATTTGGGTCTACATCTATCATATCTTCCTCTCTCATAGAACATTATACAATGGGCCTAAGAGAATCTCATGGTATACTTATCATCCGCTCCGTGGGCAAGTCACCCCAAGTTCGGGGATACAGTTTTGACTTTGCCTGTATGCGAGTGAATATACATAATTGTTATTACAAAGTTCTTCGCAGGTGACCATTTTCCAAACCCCCACTCCCGTTAATTTTTCGTTGAAAAGCTCATAGTACATGATACATACATCCCGGGAACGCCGCTGAATGCAACTCGCTGATGGCCATTTATATGCAATCGCACAACTCGCCGTCGATATATACAACGCCTCGTCTTCGCGCTATGAGTTTATGAGAAGAAATATTTACTGCTCTTGAGTTCTGACACGTCGAAATCGCCCTGAGAAGTTATCGCGTTAGTCGTCGACTATGAGTGCCCTAGAAATAGTAGGAAATTACATACCTTTGCCGGGATAGGCGGGAAAGTAAGGGGAAGCCAGATGCTGGTATAGCCCACTGTGTTGGCGGTCGCCTTCCTTTTATTGAGGCTTGCTTCAAAAGCGGTCACGCCTATCATTTCTTTGATCTTGATCGTGTCTTCTCCCGGTTTCACTTCTTCAGAGCTTATCCCATCATCTTTTAGAGATTTCGATGAGGTAGAAGTAATGTTGCCCAAGGCGACTTCGTCTAGTTCTTCACTGGGCACCAGAACTTCCGGAGAAGAAAACCGATCATATATACTTGCAGGAGTAACCATTTCCATACCCTTTTGTATTTCTTCGGGATCAGAGGATGCTAGTAGCCTTTGTCGTTCTCTCTCTTGAAGCAGCTCTTCCTGCATATTTTGTCGATTCCCGTTTCGGAACGCAGATATTTCCTTCTCAACATCAGTATTTCGAACGATCTTGGCTAGATATAAAGAGCCTTTATATCTGGCTTCAAATTCGGACGCCAAACGACCAATGACATCTTCTCCGTGAATCCTAATAAAGGCATCGCGCAGCACCCGATTCATCACGTCAATATCAGCTGCATGTGTCCAGAAAGAATCGTGTACAGCAGCAAAACAAAGACCTAATTCATCGCATTCCAAAGCGGATAAAAGCATGTGGCTTGCATCGAGGGAGTGAATAAAGTTCGGGGGAAATGCTTGTAGTTGTTTTCGTCGGTTGACTGGATCGGATCGCTCGGGAATCTGTAAGGTGAGGTCCTGTAGGCAGGTTTGTATAACGCGACTACCGTTCTTGCGGTACGGTTGTACAATAGGCATGCGTAGCGGTGTAGTCCAGACTATTGTGGACCTGAACTGATTAAGAAGCGCCTCTATGGACGCATTCGAGCTCAACTTCGGTTTCTTTGTGCTGGAGCGTGATGTTTTGGGCTTTTGGGGAATTTTCGAGGTCTCATTGGCTATTCGGTCAAGTTGTTCTGGAGTCAGTGCACGGCATACTCGTCCAGCGCACTCCCCAAGCCAGTACTGGATGTCATGTGCTCCACGAAACATCGTAGATAGAGCCTTGAAAATCTTCGTGGCGATATATGCTGCAAGCACAGAAGAAGCAGTACCGCTTTCGGTTCCAATGTTTGGATAAGCAGCCTCAATTTGTTTCAAAACTTGAGCTTTTGCACCAATGAACGTAACACCATAGACGTTGGTCATGACAGTCTGCTTCACGACTTTGCGGGTTATCTTGCCATCAACTGCTTTGGCTAGGAAACTCCCGGCTGCCAGATCTTCTGCGATTCCCACCTTGACGAGGTCGGCAACTGCCGAATACACATCAGCAGGTCGGTCACCAGGCAGTAAGTTCACTTGTTGAGCTCCCCAGCGATCACCGCCCAAAGCTGCATAGTGTTGTAATCCATTGCACGTGCCGTCTTGATGGACAGGGAGATGGGACACATATTTCGTGGGATCTGGAGACTCAAGCGCCGCCTTCAGCTCAAAGCAAGCTGCTAAGCATTGCCATGGATTCTCAGCCTTGAGCCACCATCGTTGTCCCGTCAGTGGATTCGTGGTTGAGTCATATATGTCCTTAATATGGTGCATAGCAAAAGCCTCCCGCTCTTCGAGACTGGCCTTATCAAAGCCAAAGACGTTTGCCAACTGAACCTTTAACCACCGAAGCCCACTTTCGCCAAGTTCTTTGCCAATGGCAAACCGCAAGACACCTCGAACATGATCTGCACCCATGTGGTTCAAGTAAGCGGGAATGGGATAGGCGCGTCCTCTAAAGTCCATGTTGTGGGGGAAATAGAAACTCTGGTCTCTGAAAGCCCTGGCAATATCGAGCTGAAAGTTTATGAAACATCGCTCCGAATGCAAGCCAGACTTTTCATTCTCGGCGAGCTTAACACGCTTCAACCACTCTCTGCGAGCCAGTGGGTCCTCCGACGCGTCTGGTTCCTCTGGAACGGGGATATTTGGACTGAGCGGTGGAATGTTGGCTATTCCCTCTCCGCTGTTCCATGCCTCCAGCATCACGTCAAAGACTTGCCTGTTCACCTGCCACGCTGTTCGACCCAACACATCCAGTCCCTTTCTCACCTGATCAAGATCACCTCTTTTAATGGCAGCTTCGGCGTAGATCCTTTGATCTCTCTCGCCATTCTTGACGCGGACGAGCTGAGAAGGAAATTCAAGAAAGCCGCCTCGGTCGAATTCGGTCCAGGGTTGAGGCTCAACTAACATCGGCAAATGCCTCGCAAGGTAGTCACCCCGAGGCTCTCGTTTCATCAGATCCACTAAAACTTTGTTCGGCATAATCATGCCTATCTTCTTGCCTTTGCGGTGCACTGTTGTACGGGCCAAAGCGGGCTGCATTTGACTAACAAGTGTCTTGGTTTCTGGGTGCTCGCGAACAACCTTGAGCTTTGCGGAGTCAAGCAAGGCAGACAAGAGCTGAGCCCCAACTTTTGCCTTGATGAGAGCTGGCCATGATGTGTTGTCATATATAGGGGCCTCAACTATGTTCGACTCCTGCTGGGTATTGATGGGGTTTTCGCTAGATGGCTGGGAGTCACTGTTTGTAGCCTCTCTGGGAATTTCCGTTTGCTCAAGACGTGCTTTGAGAAATCTCGCCTTGTGTTCCGCCGCCCGTCTTTGTCGTATTTGAAACCTGACATCCTCCTCTATGGTTTTAGAGAGATTTGTCAGGAGAGTGGCCAATTGCGCGCCTTTATCGGCCCCATTCTGCGCGATGCTATTGAGGACACCCATGATGGTTACTGCAGCAAGTCTCGCCGGGGTAGACTGTCTCATGAAAGGAGCATGAAGGCAGCGTTCCAGGTCCTCGGGAGTCTTCTTCTCCTTTGTTTCTGATTCGTCAAATAGGGCGAATTCCTTTTGTAGTTTTTTTTCAAGTGTACACTGCCAGTTATATAGCTGAGAGTTGAGCCCGCCTGTGGATAAGGCGCTATTTCGACCCATCTTCGCCAAAGCCTGATTTTCTTCTCTCCAACGCCGAATAGCAGCCTCCACACAATCTTGCTCTAATCGTGACTGAATTTCGCGGCGTTCTTCAATTGAGAGTTTACTCAAGTCCCTCCCTTTAATCTCGTCGAAAAATGACAATACGCCACGCAATGTTTTCAGCCCTAAACCCTTCTGGGGCACAGCAAGGACTGCTGGAACAGGTGTGGTGTTGCCGTCCGACTGCCCCGACGATACCCCAACAGATGGGCCTTCATCGACTTGATCGTCCATCACAGCAGAGTCTATTTCATCTATGGCGAGATCTGATGCTGGCTGATATATGGTGGTGATGGTACCGAAGTCTTGTTGGTTAAGAATCCCGGCGTGCAGCACTGACCCTATGGCCTCTTCAGGCAACATGTCCAAGTAGCGGTTCACCAGTCGGGTAAGGCGAGGCCCCTGGGTAGACAAGAGCGACACCTTCAGCATACAAGCAATGGTCTCGGGAGTATGAGGGATGCCCTTTCCGCGAATCTGGACCTCGAACCACTGATGAAGAGACTGAGCCCATTGGGATTCGGGCTGATCGAGGGCACGAGCGATGCCGGCGCGTAGGTACCGATTGTGAAGCGTTATCAGCTCGGCGTAGGGTAGACCTTCCATAGACCCAAAGCGTTCGAGGACAATGGCGGCTCGTTCCAGCTTGTTGACGTCCAAACAAGCATCGAAGACGGACATCATTTCGTCAATACCGCCAGGAACACCCTGCTGTGTTAACCGGGAGCGTGGTAAGGCATCGTCCTTGATCTTGAGCTGCAATGTCGTGGCAGGGTCGAAGGTTCGGAGATGGTATAGCGGCAGAGGCGAGGGCGGCTGCGCATGGCTATTGGAGGGGACATGGCGAGGGTAAAGATGATCAGCAAAAGGTATGTCGTCCTGACGCATCGAGTCGTCGACGGCCGTGGCCAATGGCCGCTGTGCGATGGGGCCGAACGAGGTAGGCGTGGTCTGCCGCCTCCATGGTATCAGCTTGGATCGCGTTACCAAGGGTCTGCGGCCAACTGCGGATGTGGCATCTACATGCAGGGAGGGGGTCCTCGTCGGTAAGTGTGGTCGGCGCAGAGTGTTTATGCGCGGCAGGGAGATACTCCTCGACGCGGGACGATGTCGTAGAAGCATGATGAGGGTGTGTGTGAGAGCTCAGGCGAGTCTGGTCAAAGCGGCAGAGTCTCTGCAGACCAGACACTGCTGAGAGTGGAGGGGTTTTATTATAACATCTAATGGAAGGACGAATTGGCAATAATTATTATGGTACAAAGGACGACAAAAACAGAAATACGAGGCAGAAAGAGGTCGAATAGTCAAGGTGAAGGAAGGGTTGGACTGAAAAGAGGTGGTAGAAGATATTGATTGATAGCAGTTATCTCGATAGCACCGTCGATAATAAGAGGAGGGTCCCGATACCAAATTTTTTGCCATTGTGCAAATCAGCTATACCTAATTTTGCATAGCCAGGGCGGCCTCTTGATTGGCTTTTGGTGTGAAGTGGTCCCGCCTTCCGCGCTTCCTGTCCAATAGAAGACCGAAATCGTCTCCACATAAGTCCATTGCGGGTTGAATTATACTCATTATGTGTCAGGCAGGTTTTACCGGATTAAAGTATAGCTCAGCAACCTCGAAATTCGTTATAGTAATTCCTATATACATGATGCTGAGGCTACAGCTTGAACATAAAACAAACAGTGGGTTACCATTTATTTACATTACTGTGGTTTTCACATGGTAGCATCGGGAAGCAATGGCGAACTAGTCACAATCACTGATGATTACCGCCGGCTGATTTTACCACTTTTCTAATAATATGACAAGAACAGCTAGCTTTTGTTGACCTCTAGATTTATTATTACGGCGATGTGTTAATTATTACCTAGAAGGCGAATATCTTGGAAATGATAGAAATTGGAATCAAACACTCTGTCTCTAATACGTACGCTTGTTTAGCATATTATAGTTAACACCATACACATATATAGAGGAGTTAAATGCGTATTTCCTGGGCGTTTAATTTAGTTTGCGATGCATAAAGGAGAAATGGAGAAAGAAACGACTCTATGACATGTTTTTATCTGTGCGACTTGTTTCCATGCAACAAGCTGGTTTAACATAAAAGTAATGACTTAAATGATTTCCATATTCTCGCAGAATACATACTATACACCTCCTCTTCCCTTCCCGAAAGCCGCTTGACGAGAGAGTTTCGTGTTGGATACTTAGCTCTGCCGCCTGAATATCCCTAACAAAAAGCTAAGACACTACCAGCGGAACTTTGAGGGTCCGCAAACCTGTGGCGTAGATGGCAAATGAATATTCCCCAATGGTTGGCTTGCCCATCACAGAGGGGTCGTCATAAAGGGGTGGCAATAGCTACGAAGTTTCGGGGGACATACTAGAAATCATATTGAGTGCGGATAAGGAAGTGTTCCCTCATTGTTATATATTTACCTGCTGTATTGACAGGTTAGTTTATATTTTGATAAATTCCCCTTGTTCCTTGTTTAGTAAATAGTAGACGATAGAATTGTTATAGTACGCAGTCTCGTTTTCACTACACTCTAGGCATCAATAGTACACGGTCGGGTCTCTCCGATGTTCAGTCTGATGCTTTGATTCGAGGTATTATGAATTTAATCTCTGATCGTTGCCGTCCTATTGCACAGACAAAGATTTAACCTCTATAATCTGGTAACAAATATTCTCCCCTCACAATTAAGACTTCCGGCCTTGTCTAGTATTGGTGGTGGTCAACTCTGGGTATAATAGTACTTAGAGCTGTGACAGCATTGTTAATGAAACCGGACAGGTGCCCGTAGCTAGGCTCTTCTTAATCAGATGGGCAGCCTTTTCCGCAAGTGCATACACTGCAGCACTAGGATGGCCGCTCATAAGAAACGGTATGACTGAAGCATCGACGACACGGACATTCGCTGTTCCGTAGACCTTGAGCGTTGGATCAACTACACCACCTAATTCTTTGGGTAGCATGGCGCATGTTCCAATCCCGTGATATGCTGAGCCACCTATATATTATTATTAGCAATAATAACGTCAAATTAGTAGCTTCCGAATGGGTTTCGCATACAGGAACTAGTTAAATATTCTGTCCATTTCGCGTCTGTCGCGTTCGCTGGTAATACTGCATCTCCGGGAACTAGAAAAGCACTCGCAAAATCACTCAATGGTTTCGTGGACCATATCTTCCGTGCTAGACGCCCGACTTCGATGGCTGTCTGAATATCAAAATCGATAGATAGAAAGTTGGGATCTATAGCTGGATTGTTTACTGCACCAGGGGGGTCGAGGTGGATGCTGCCCCAGGAGAATGGCAAGGTAGGCGAGAAGACGATACCGACAATAGACCCTACTGAGAAGAATTCAAATTCCGTAACGCTGGCGTTTTTCTTGAATATCACGTCATGTTGGACCCGGAATCTCGTCTGCAATGCTTCGGGGGACAGATCTCCGTTAAGTCGCTGAGACACTTCTTCGGACCAGGACGCAAGCTTTTTACTGGTACTAGCGGCGATGGAACCAGTGTCAGGTCCAAATATATCCTGAGCAGTAGCAAAGGCCGCAAAAGGAATGTGCCCACTGATATTCCTCGAGGCTTGAAACAGGAGTGTCCAAAGAGGTTGGTCCTGAAAGCCTTCGCCAACTCCTGGGAGCGCAAGCTTTGTCTGGATACCATTACGAGCTAGTACCCTGAGATCAATGTTAATATATCTTGCGCATCAGCAGGACTATGTGCGTACCTAGTATTCCCGATCCCTGATGACTCTAGGATGAGTGGTGACACGAGTGTTCCCGTCGATAGGATCACCTCCCTTTCGGCGGTGATAGATACCAAATCACCTTGGTCATCGGTGTACTCGAAACCGGTGGCAACGAGTTCACTGCCAGCACTATCGTTAAAAGTGATTCTTTTCACGGTACCCTTGATGATCTGAAGATTTGGCCTGTTATCGATCGGCTCATAATAAGCACGAGCAGAGCTCTCTCGAACGTTTGCATCGCGATCTAGGGTCTGTGGGTATGCCCCATATCCGCGGGTCTCTCCGCTATTCAGATCTCGATTAAGAGGGAAGCCCAGGAATTCGGAAGTTTCTCGGGCTGAGCTGTGGAAAGAGCCGTTTTCCACCTGGTAAGGATATCCGGTCTTGAGGTTGCCGTTTCGTCCATGATAGTGTGGGATATAGGTCATCCCGGCGGCGAGTTGCGCACCGGACGGGACGGTGAAATTCTCCGAGCGGATGAAGTATGGGAATAGCGTATCCCAATTCCACCCAGGGCTACCAAGCTTTTCCCAGGCATCAAAGTTCGCTCCATCTCCTCTGATATAATACATTCCTAAGCAGGACCGGTCAGTCGTCAAAAACACCATCAAGTTCACCGGCACATATACCATTAATGACAGTGGTGCCACCGATCGCTTTCCCCGAATGATAGGCTAGGATTCTGTCGCCTAACTGAGGTTGGACAGTTGAGTTGTAATTCCAATCTAACAAGGGACTATAAGTGACGCCCGCCAAATCTACGTCCAAGACAGTGGGATCATCGCGCACGTCGTCACCCGGTTCTATAACTGCGACAGTGATGCTAGGGTCTTCAGACAGCCGGTTGGCAATGACGAGGCCTGCCGTACCTCCGCCGGCGACAAGATAGTCAAAAGTCAGTAGCTGGCAGGATGTGCGCAGAGCACTTGTGGCTAGGAGCCAATACAATGTCTTCATGGCTTGGGAAGACTACCTAGTTTATATCGTATCGTGGGTACGGCGTAGGGTCTCAAAAGAAGCACAAAAGGTAGTCCATCTTAGCTGGGCTACCATCATATTATATACTGCGTCTTGTCTACCCTACCTATCTATTGCAAAAAACATCCCGGTTACACACATGGCGGTAGGATTGATGTTGGAGACGCCCCTGACAAGCGTCTTGCTGATTGAGAGCCCCTTAGGTAGTAGTTGTCTTGCGTCAATTGCTTGGGTACCCCGCTAACCGAAGGAATATGCCTTGGGGGGGTGATGCGGCCTGCCAGTCGCTGTCCTAGTGACCTCCGCCCAGGTGACCAGCAGGTAAGCTGCATACGACAGTGAAATCCAAGGGCCATCTTCCTGTTCGCACTGCAAATGCCCTTCCGTAGCTATGCCAACAGTAGCGTAATTGGGACCCTTGGTCGCTCCATAGGAAGGGGTACTAAACGTTGTACTTGGATACAGCAGTCTGCGCTAGACGTTGATGTGTAACATAATACGGGGGATATGTGTACCTAGGTAGGTAGAAAGAAGGTTGAATGCTAAAATAATATCCTCATTGATCCAATTAAGTGAAGGTCACTGCCGGAATACCGAAGCTCATTCAAACCAGGAACCACCAGCTGGCTCCAACAGCCATAACGCTCACGATACCTAAAGCAATGGTTTTTGCCGTATCGATCTGAACCTTTCTCCTCCTCCCTTCAACGTTCTCGGCATGTTCTTTGCGATCATTTGAGATAGGGAAGGGTACGTATGGGATATCCTTACCCAGAAACTTGCAAAGTGGTTCCCAGCCCGAGTCCATCTTGTATTCCAGCAGTCTCTCGGGTGGTACATTATCCCGTAACTCTTGAAAGAATCTGTCATAAGTCTCTCGGCCATGCGATTCGATCTCTTCCTTTGATCTGGCATTGAAGAATCCGAAAACGAGCTTCCGCATCGCGTGGCCAGCTCGAAAGCCGACAAGATGCCAGGCGAGAAAGATCTGAAACTCGAAAAGGGGTGTGAACAGGTTGTCTATAATCTCGGACCGGAAGCTGGGCCACCACGAGTCAAAGTCTCTCTGGACAATCACGACTTTGGCATCCGGATACGCGCGGAACATCTCAAGAGTAAATGGTGCCGAAGTATCGCAGACCGCATCGTACTCGTTGCCCCATAGCTCGTTCCAGTCGTCGCGCGTGAACGACGGCCTTGGGCGTGCGTTTGGCACTGTCGGCCAAGTCGCTTCTGCAGCTTTCTCCAGCCCAATCCAATTCACACGAGAAGGCTCGTCGAGGGCATGGAAGGTTTTGTAGCCGAGAATCCGGTACGCCTTGGCCATGGACCGGGTGCCCATGCGGAATAGACCAGCATGGAGAACCTTCAAGCCATCGCTAGATTTTGTGTCGGGTGCAGTCATTTCCGCCCGTAGATTGATCGTAGGCCGGTTGAGCTTCCTTGATTAATGATCATAGAATCGGTGGGCATGCGATTTGATGAAAGAAGTTTTGACTAAGAGAGAACTAATGACAATTAAGGGATGGATATTCAAAAACACTTAAAACTCGTCGCGATTCTAACCTTGAGTATATAAATGATCGCAAATTCCAAAACACCCAACCTCGGCAACTACTTTTACACTGTTGCGCTGTAGGAACACGAATGTGAGACACGCATGCGTTAAATACCTAGAAGAGTAGCATTGATTTTGGGTCAGCAACCCCCCACTCACTATAACCAGCAAGAATATATCATGCAGTGTACTGTATCACAGCCTGAACCAGGCCAATCCATACCTGTATTTCAGATTGAGAAGCCTGTTGAAGCCTAAAGTCACAACACCTGACGATATGACCTGCGTATAAATAGAACCAAAAATCCTACCTTGCTGGGCGACGTCGCCTACACGAGCGTTAGTATCTCTGCTCTATCAGCGCATCCAAATCACGTAACACTGTTAGATAGGACATAATTTTCGACCACATGCACTTGCTCGTCATAGAGATACCTACCTGTTACCTTTTTAAAATGTAAAAACTGTCCGATTTTGGTAGTTATACAGTTCATCGTATAGATCGTCAAAAAAAGGGGCATTGGCTGGATATCACTACCCTTTCAAATTCGGAAATATTTAAACTAATTACTGCTAGAACTACCTAGGCTCTAAAACAAAACATGACACCAAACATACAGAACCCTAGAATTACAAGATACTATAAGGAGTTCCCTTACTAGTTTCCTAGCGACGTACATAATCATTCCGCCCGTTCGTTGAACTAGTTTCATGAAGCTCTATGTAGCTAGCTTGGACAATATGGTCCGCACTTTCGCCAGATTGCTTCTTGAAAGTGCTCTGTACCGACTGAGACCCCGTCGACACCTGGGTTGAGAATAGGGACCGGATCTTGGAATAAATCGTCAAGGTTGTTAACTGATTGGTCCAGAAAGACCGAATGGCGGGCACGCAACCGACAATTATTGCGATGCTGGCCTCGACGAACCTGGGAAGAAGTTAGACTATCAGATATTCTGGAAACGGTGTATTATGTTATACTGACGACAAGATGATCGAATTCGTGCCAAAGCTGGAGTTTGGGTTTCCCAAGGCAGTTTCGACCTTGTAGTATAATGCGGCGCTGCTAGCTGCGATAGCACTGGTTCGGCGTCAGAATAAAGCAACAGACACTAAAATGGTTCAAGGCTCGGCATTGGAACTCACAAGATACCGGTTGTAAAGACGATACATAACCCAATCTTCTTACTCGTTGATAAGTGCAGGTTCAAAACGATAGGAAGTGGAATGGCAAAGACGATGAGGTCTAATATGAGGGACGCGATTCCCTGAACTAGACCATTCTTGGCCGAAGAATTCGTGCAGTTGACCAGACCGGCCACATCACCGTGAACTTTGCCAGCCGAACATTCCACGGACACGTATAATAATGTGCTTAGGAAGAGGGCAAAGAAGACGCTAAGTGTGATCCAAATCGTAATTCTGAGCCATTTTCTGATGCCAAACAATCGTACGAAGAGGACAAGCACGGGAACTTTTGAGAAGTATATGGCAAAACCGCCGATGATGGCTTCCGCTATAAGAAACTATTGGCAGTTATTAACACTGCTGCATCTCGTGACTTCTGATAGGTAAAGGGGTAAATACTTGTGTGAATTCAAAAACAGAGATGCTCCCGTCGGGAAGATGGGAGATGTTTACTAGGTAGTTACATCTTAGCATCGTAACAGGTGCTAACTTGGGTACGCAATCGCCACTCACTAACAAGCTTGATATACAACCCGAAATTAACGGCTTGAAGAGCCCAGGCAAATACAGCTAAGTCTGCAGTAGGCAGGATTAATACGTTGATCCACGATACGGATCTCGATTATTGTCATGATAACTCACAATCGTCGGCAAAGAGTTGTTTTGAATACCCAAAGCTGTTGACAAGACGTATAACAACGAAAACGCCTGTTATGCCAAAAACCGTTATGCCAGCAGCGAGGAACCCCGCGGCTGTTACTTGGCCGCCTGGTAATGTGAAGGACATGGTGTTCGAGCTGGATGTGATGGGTAAAATGGATATGTTCCCCGAATCCACGAGTCCGGACGGAGCCAATAAAGGTCCGGAATGAAGACAGAAGATATCTTTTGATTGAAGCAGTCAAAAACACAGGATAGGGGTGAAACGACGGCTACGAGATATCGACAGCTACAGTCATGTTGCTTGAGATGCGGTTGAATGGCCTGATCAACTCTACTAGGCCCCTGAAGCCCTCGAGGAGGTAGGTTAGCCAACACTCATCCAAAGTTATTATTAATCACTTACATAAGACGACCTCCTTGGTTGAAGGTAACGCAATAGAATCCGTCGCTAACTCGTGAAATTGGGTAAAAACTAAAAGAGTAGGTAAGTAAAGATGACTGAATGCTGGACACGCCTTTTCCTAGGCCATTTGAAATACCTTATTGTTGATGCATGAAGAAGTTGCCCCCTTATTGGTTGCCCTATTTTCTATTTATGCCTGAGTCCCACCTGTATTGCTTCAGTAGCATACAGATTGAACCGCAATTTGGTCTTAAGTGTGAGTGTTTGACTAGAACGCCCTGGATCATGCAAGGAGGACGACAGAGCCTCTTCAGAACGGAATCTTTCTGATTATTTGGTAATCATGAGAGATTTGAGGTGGACCAGGAACAATTCGGATCTCGGATATATAGCAGCCCGCGGAACAAAATAACTGCTGCTAGTTGCATGGTGTGTGACATTGACCTGGCTGACGTGACTATAGAAATCCTTCAACAGCGCTTCGTATTCCACTTTAGGAAGACTCAAGTACTAAAACAAGCAGTCGTCTGTACAAAGTAGGCTGTGTAGCATCTACGGCTGCATGATGGACACAAGGCGCGTAGTAGACCGTCTGGGGTTCGTTGCGACTGAGGCGGCTAACGTAACTCTGACGATCGTTACGCGACATCCTCGGTCCGCCCGGAATCCCACCAATTTCATGTAGAGTCACCGTTCCATTGTTGTTGCGTAAAATCTGTATTCCGATACGCCCCGGTAGGCTGAGTTGCACAGACTGATAGCCGACGTAGCATAGATCTCTGTACGCATATTACAAAACAACCTAGATATGCTTTCCTGATTGTTAGCAGAAACCTATATGCAAAGATGCGGCAAAGATGCATGCAAATATTGATTTGTAACGCTTATGTATTGCTATTGTTTTGGTAGGGTGGCATTGTGTTAGAATCAATTCGTGGGAAAACCACAGAGGAACAAAAGGACATACGCGCACAGAGTTGTTGTCAATCTGTGCCACATAGAGGCAGGATCTGATAACCTTGGCTCTAGGTAATCCAACTTCTTAATTGGTGTGATGGATGCAACAGAGGGCAATAGGTCTAGGCGTTGATGCAAGCAGGGATGTATGGGTGTTATAGAATGGATGGAAATAATAGACTTGCAACCACAGTGATGAGTAAATTTATCGACACTGTCACTTGTACCTACCTGCCTTTCAATATCTGGGCGACTTGGTATGAAGTAATACCAATCTATTTGAAGAACTGACAGAAAAGATATCTAGGTCTAGAGTACACATGTGTGCAGCAAAAGGTACGTAGGCTTTGAGGGTTGTCGTGTGTATCTACTACATACTGCGTTGCAATGCATTGCCAAGTGAACAGGGCTGGCAGCTATTGACACTCACGACAAGTCAAATTCCCTTTGTTTTACTTCAATTGTACATTTTCTCGTGAGGAACAAGAGCCTAAGTCTACCTTATCCTAGTATCTTGGGAATAACATAGTCATCCGTAAACTTCCATAGTACACTAGAGTCCTGCGCATGCCAGGCTGCCCCATTATAGAAAGTATTCCGCTGTCCCTGCAATGAAAATAGCTTCTCGTAGAAACCTTCCGCGATCGCCTCATTTGAAACCATTAGGTTAAAAGGGGAATGACTAGAGAACTTCAGCCAGTTAGGTTCCGTTACCGGTAATCCGTTCCGTTGCTGATATCGTTGTATAGTAGCTATGATGTCAGCTTGAACTTGTTCATCCGGGAGCACTGTTGGGCTTCCGTAGTATATCTGAGTACCTCCCTCCCCGATCGGGATCGGGTTTGCTGTATAGATGCCGGGCAATACCGGCACGTTGTATTCTCGACCTGGTCCAGTAGCAGTAAGTGGCTCGTCCAGGCCGGTGTTATTGAGAACGCCCGTATAGTATCCATTGGCGAAGAATTGTTTGAACAGGGATGTTTCCTCTACAGAAAGATCATACCCTTCCAGATTCTCTAACACTGGCGGGATAGTCGATAGGATGCTCTTCGCAATGATCAATTTATGACCACTGCTTGTCTGGACGGCGACGCGCACCTCTTCGGGGCAAGACCGGTTCATTCCGATAACAGTAGAGTTAAATAATATGTCAGAGCCCAGGTACTCGGCAGCCTTCTGGTACAGTTCCGTAGTAGAGTGATGTTCCGTGGTGAGAAACCCCTGCTGCAGGCTGCTGACTTCGTCAGAGTTGAGGTACTTAAATGTATACAGCATGTTGATGTCCAGTATCGGTACGGCTCCCTGGTTAACAGTGAATATTTGAGGGACTAGGTCGTCTAACTCGTACTTTTTGACGAAGCCTCCAAACGAGAGTAGCAGATCAGGTGCAACAGGGTAGGTCAAGTTGAAGCCATCCTGTAGGGTCGGATATTTGTTCAATTGGTCCGAATAATTACTCAAGGCAGCGCCGAATGCCTTCTGACTTGGCGGGTTATAGTTGGTCACTTCTCCAGTGGAGAAGTCGACATATTTTCCCGAGGCCGCATTCTCAATAGGGGTCAAGGAGAGGTTAAAGCGAGCAAAATAGTTGATGACTGTGTCTAAGTGGGCGAACACGACGACCCCGATATCAATAGGTGTTCCCGTCGACGGTTCAACCCAGGCTTCGGCATGGCCACCTAGCACAGCTTTCTTTTCGACCACAACGACAGTTTTATTATGGTCTTTCAGGCGGATTGAACTGTAGGTGCCAGAAGAGCCGCCGCCGATAACAACGACATCTCGCTCAATAACATCGTCCGGGTCATATGATGCGCGGTCTGTCGAGACAAACGACGCACTGCAGTATAGCGCAGGGATAGAAGAAATGGCGATAAAATATGCAATAATAGAGATCATGTTCAAGGTCATTGCGACGGTGGGTTTCTAGAGTCTTGATGAAGTAGGGATACGATAACGGGGGATACGTGGAGCCAGGCCTTTTGGTCTTCTGAATTAGCGATACAATGATCAATCAAGGCTGTCTATAACATTATGTCCTCGTTTTAGACGGAAAGGAGAATCACTATAGAGTAAAACCCCTAAGCATACGCTACGACTTTTAGGTGGTTAGACCGAAGAAGCCGGAGATTTTCTGGAGCGTTCCCCCCCCCAAGGCCCCCCCACTTTGTTCCGCTCCCGGTCCCGGAAGAGAAAGGGGTGGCGAACGCTCTGGCCGGCCGTGGCTAGCTCGGCTGATGGCTATGCAAGTGGCTTGAGCGCCTTGGTTAGAAGCGGGTTATAAACAGCATGAAACATCTATAGATATATTTTATTATATTTTAGTAATCGGGATGATTTTTCCTGGAATTTGCTTCCGCTGGGGGCTGATATCATTTGGGGGCCGAGGCTCTAGTTGTTTAGGCCGAGCGGCAATCCTTTCGATTATACGGAGTACCCTTTTAACATGTAGGTACACCCCAGTCAGCCACACTATGACAGCTAAGCCAGACATGGAGTTGAAGGAATAGACACATGCAGTGCTTTTACCCCAAACTTGAATGCCTAGTTGCGGCCCAGACCCTGCATTGCAACTCTCTCATGCAAGGAACTTCCCACCTCCATATGCATCACCCATCCTTCAGTGTTACGCTCTTTTTATATGGTACGCGGTTACATGATTTCCGCCAATACGCTACTGTATAATGCTACAGAACATTTCAATTCGTGTGTAGCACTATCCTTTGGTGTTACCCTACAGTTCTATATCGCAATGCCACTGAATATGCTAATTGATCCTGCAGTGTCACGCTTTCGTCTTATACATCCTCTAAAATCTCACATCTTAGCTCGATATTCTACTGAGTCAAGCACAGGCTTTCCCTGGTATGATTCGGCCGTAACTGACTCAAAGGGTCGGCCGAAAGTCCTTGAGTAGATCACTCACTAATAGTAATTCTACGAGTAGATGTACATTGTCGCTAGGTACATCTCTTTTAGCGATGTGTTACGCGACCTAAATCGACCGATCCACGTTCCTCAGCTAAAATCGCGGGTTAAATGAGACCAGTAGAGAAGCTTGAGACATCTGAGCCAAAAAAAAAAAAAAAGAAAAAAAAAAAAGCAGTTAAACGTATTTGATATCTTTCTCTATGAATAAGAAGAAACCTCATATCGTGTGTAAATACATGAAAGAAAGCCGACTGTTTCTGTTACTGATCCCTATTTTTTGTCTTCACTCTAGTTCGATAGCCCTTCGTCTTCGCACATTCACCCGAAGATCATTGAAAAGGGGCACATTCAGCCAGATGAGTGGAGTCATTTTAGGCCGCGTCTTCATGGGCTCAATGTCGTAGTTCAACGCCATGGTCGCGATGAAGATCTTGATCTCGTTGAGCGCGAAGAAGCGCCCCGGGCACGCATGTAAGCCAAAGCCGAAGCCGAGGAATGCTTCGTCGATAGTAGCGCCACTTTTTTGTTTTGTCTGCTGAGGTTGCTGAGCGGTCTTACTCTCTTCCGAAGGCGCGGCGCCAAACGAGTCTAGAACGTTGCGTATGGCGCTGGCGTCTGCAAATCGGAATGGCTTGAAGGTCTTGGCATCGGGGTAAACAGAGTCATCATAGTGTATCGCCTCCACTGGAATCATGACCTTGGAGCCGTAGGGTATGTTCATTACCGACTTTTCCTGCTCCACTGCAATTCCATGTGGTTGAATGACCTGATTGATCCGTTGCTGTTAGCTTATTACTGTTTCTTACGTATCGAGCACCAATTAGGCTTACCGTGCGTGGGAGTCCGACGCTATTAAAAGGAGTCAACCTCATTGATTCGCGGATTGTCGAGTCCACAAGTTTCAACTTGGCGACCGCCTGCCGGGTCCATTTCCCTCCGGCTTCCTTTAACACGCGGGCGCTCTCCTCCCTCAGAATCGGGATAACAGACGGGTCAGCGCAAGCCAGATCCAGTATCACATTCTGTGCTGTATAACTGGTAGAATGCAAGGAGATATCGTTCATAAAGACAAGTCTATGAAGCACTCTTTCAGGCTTTAGCTGTCTCGGGTCACCCGTAGCATAGCACTCATCGATGATCCATTGAAGACCGTCTTTCTGTCATTGATGCGTTAAAGCTGAGACCCTCTCATACGGTAGAGCGGTAGAACTCACTGGAGGAGACCACGTATACGTTGGATCTTCCTTCAACCGGGCCGTGTTACAGAGCCTCTCCTTCACGAGTGGCAAGCACAACTTGGACACTCTTTGGAGCTGGAAATAGCATGTCCACCCCACAGCCGGAGCAGTGAGGTATCTGAACGGCCAGGGGGTCGAATTAATCAGTATAGCACGAGAAACAAACAGATTGAATGATCTTGCACTCGCTGGATAAAATCCATGTTGCGGCCTAGGACGTCGCGCAGAGTGGTTAATATCTGTCTCACGCCTTTGTCGTAAAAGGGAGATAAAGGAACTTACATAATTCCGGTCCACAGAAAGCACTATTGGCGGCGCCTCCTATGATCCTCATAGCGGACTTCCATATGTCAACACTCTTCCAATTTTCAGTCGACAAGCCCCATTCGCGCCTGAAACCTTCTTCAAGTTCTACGGCGATAGGGGGGGTAAGTATGTCAAGGTTACGTGTGAGTTGGTTCCGAATCAAGTTCATCTGAAAGTCATTTTCGGATACTTCGTCGTCCCAAATTGTCCATTTTGTTTGAATAGTATCATTTGCTGTTGAGTGTACATCCAATATCGTATCTGGGAGACCGTAAACTTTCCTGATCTGTTTGGGAGGAACGACCAAGGACATGCCACGATCAATGGAGGGGAGGGCAAAGAAAGAATTTAGTCGTGAGTGCTTCAAGAGAGCGTTAATATGTTCTTCTTGTTAAACATAACTTATGACGGACCACTTACCCTAGAATAGCCATCAAAGACCCAATTCCTTGTTTGTGTGATAGATCTCACTGCAGCTCTCGTCCATGGAATGAGTTCCTTACGTATCCCAACGATAGGCTGGTCTTTGAAGAATGACGTGTTAGGCAGCGGTGGTTCTCGACTCATGAATATGAAGGCGATCAATATCACGAAGGCGAGACCAAGGGCCAGCTCGTTAGAGATTTGCACCTGCTCCATGATCTACTGATCAATTTGAAAGGTTTAGTATAGATCCCCGTCCGTCCTTAGCGAGAAATATTGAAGTCAAAAGACGAGCTAAAGCTTACGAAATCTCTCTACGAGATATTGAAAACGGGTTTCGCGAAACTCTTAAGGTCTGGTCCAGTCTATAGATGACCAGTATGGGTATGTCCGTGTAAAGCCTAATAAGAGACTAGGGTAGGAGATAGAATCACTACTGCCTATGCGACGTCTAAGTAATCTTATGGACAAACAATACCGTGTTAACCAACAATGAAATGGAAGTATTTCCTGTGCATAAACTTCCGGTAGTATTCGTGACATAAAGTTGGAAGTATTAAGGCGATAAACCCCACTTAATGCCATGCATTAACCACCAATCCCATAGGATACAATTACCAAAATAGGAGGCATCGGGGTTAGGAGAAGCTGTCCTACGAACCCTGCAGGTAGTATTAGGTACACCTTGTACCGGAAACTCGGCTCACCGGAGATAATGTCACATTACAAGCAATTGCACTACACGCTGATCTTTTTGGCCCTACTTATCACAAGCTGACTGTACGGGGTAGCATTTCTCTGTGTGAATCAAAGCCTTCCTCTGCGCCCTGTTATTTGGCCAGGCCGCCCATGCTGTTTTGGCTACCAACATCGCTTGTTCCCGAGAATGGTTACATCAACATCGCCACGAAGGATCCCGCGGCAAGAGTCGGTTAGGGCGCTATCAACAAGTGGTTTCCCGCCAATGAGCGAGGAAAATTAGCTCGAATACACAGAAATCAAGCTAACATGCAAGAAACATATGCAGGCTTGAAGAATCCTACCCGATATTTTTAGATGGTAGGCGGTAGAGGGAAGAGATACGTGAGAATCATTATCTGTTAATATTTCGATATTAGACCAGTCGCTTACAGAGCACCTAAAATCAATGTGTGTTCAGAGAGGTGGGGGTGGTGGATGAGATTGTTTGTATCGTATACTTGTCATTTCATGTATCTAAATGTCTTTATTTGTACTTGGGCCCTGGTACTGCCACTTTGGGAGTTAAGGCTCGGCCACATATCTCAGTCCTATGTTTACACAGGAGGCCATCTTAAATCTTAGCTGACTGAATAAGAGCATTGTGGTTATCATAGAACTGTGCCATTGAGATTCTGATTGTAATATATGTTTTCTGTCTCTCCTTGAATTATTTGAGTTACACCTATCTCGACCCAACATGGCAGCTCCTCAGATTTCAATGGCTCTAAACTATACAGACCTGGGCTTATATCCTCAAGTTTCTCAGAACTTGTATCAAAAAGAACTGGGAGCAGCTATCTTCACCACGCTATGTATAATATTGTTGGTCTCTTGGAAATTGAGTGGAAGTAAATCGGTGAGTTTGGTTTTCTCGCTTCCATCAATATTGAATCGTAGCTTACTCGCGACTCAACTATGTATCATAGGTATCTCACGCAGTTTCCCACGTTCTCGCTATTGTGCCAAAGCGATTTCGTGCTTGGAAATACCTCTTCGATGGCCCAGGCCTTATTCAAAAAGGCTTTGATGATGTAAGGATACCAAATTATTGCTTGTTAACATACTGAACCTATCAGTTAACTCGTAATTATGTTATCTAGTCCAATGGCGCACCATACGAGATTCTCGCTCCAGACGTTCGCTATGTTTTTGTGAGCTCGAAAGAACAGGTGATGGAACTTGACCGGGCCCTAGACACTACTATGTCTCTCCAAGCCGCGTCCAAACAGGTAAGGCTAACTAGGCGCAATACGTTATCCTAGAGATATCAGACTAAAGGATCCCTAGATGCTGCAGCCAGTTTATACCATGCATGGCTTCAATTGGTTTGACCGTCGAGGTACTGAAGGAGTTGGATTTGTACGCGCTCTTCGTACACTCTTAACCAATAATCTACCCCAGATTCTACCCGACCTTGGCAGAATAATCAAGTCGACATTCGCTGAAGTTCATGAAAAGCATGCGCTGGTAGATGGTGAGTTAAGTGCGTCCATTCTTTTGGCAGAATGATCAACTCTAAATTGTTCTAGGGGTTCGGCACTCGCCGGTATATCCTACAATTGTAAAACTCGTTGTAATGTCAAACGCTATATCCTTCTTTGGTAAGGAACTGGGTATGTACTTTGTGTCAATGTGATTCTGTCGTGCTTTTATTATCAAAAGATGTAGACCAGCTGACATATATTAGGCACAAATGAGAATTTTCTAGTCTCAGCACTTGATTATGTTGAGGAAACTCTAATGTGCGCCGAGATCGTAAAGCTCTTACCTAAGAGGCTCGCACCGTGAGTTTTAAATTCAATAATTCTCCCGGCAATTATAGCTAATAGAAAATGCGCCTCAAGAATCTTGGGAGGGCTGATAGCTCGCCGCCTTCATTGCCAAAAAGCCATTTATGACGCCCTGATTCCGATAGCCACGGAAAGGTGCGAAGAAAGAGAGCGCGCAAAACTTGGTCATCTTGTTCCGAAACATGTAACTATATCTGCTCCATCTTAATGTTGTGGCGTCGTTACTAACGAGTTCCAAGGCGGACTGCATCCAATGGATTATGGAAACGGCACCCCGTCAGAAACCTTGGACTCCCAAGCGGATAGTGCACGAGCTCATAGCTATATGGTTCGGTTCTGTCCATGCATTATCAACAGTAAGTTTCTACCCCGAGAATAAGCCAAAGTCCTTAGTTCTCACGTCAGTAGACAATCACCTTTGCCATACAGGACTTGTGTCTCCACCCCGAATACCAAAAGCCACTACGAGACGAAGCTGAGAGCATGTATGGCGAATTCGAGAAGACGGCGCAAGGCCTCCCGCTTCTTGATAGTTTCATTAAAGAATCCGCTCGTCTCACCCCGGTAGAATCCAGTAAGTTGGCCAATTGCTTGTGAGAGTAATGTAACTAAGATTATGCTTTACAGTGAGTATGCGGAGGGCGGCAACACAGCCGTTCACTTTCGCTGACGGCACCAAGCTCGCTATCGGCGACTGGGCATGTACTCCTGTCCGCTCTATCATGCAAAGCGCGGAATATTATCCATCGCCTCTTGAATTTAACGGGTTCAGATTCGCGAGGCCTGAAAACTTGCCTTCTACACTGGAGCCGGGGCAGAACTTCGACTTCATACAGCCAGAACCCTCCAAACTTGTAGACGTCAGTCAAGCATGGCATGTTTGGGGTATGGGCCGTATGGCTTGTCCCGGTCGATACTACGCGGTCGCGGTTATGAAGGTGATCATGAGCCAAATTATCATGAACTACGATTGCCATCTCGTCAATCCCAGTGCCAGCCGTTGGTTCACGTGGAGGTCAACGATGCTGCCAAAGAAGGACACCATGGTGGTGTTTACAGAAAGAAAACCCCGATAGAACCGTAGCCCTTATTGCGTGATCAGATAAGACTTCAGTAGATAGTTAGATTGCTGTCAGGAAATAGAAGCCTGAGATTCTTGATTCTGTTCTATTTTTTTTCTGAATTAGTTACTGCGTTGATACCGGTAAATTGGACGCACCTTGTAGTCTACAGAGATTCTCCAAGTGGTTTTACAGACATGGGTCCACCACGTATCTACCTGCGAGACACAAGCGCTTACTACCTTTTCAGCGTGATCTACGCCGCAGGCCATTTGGCTGAACTGCTAGGTTGTTTAGTAGGTAATTATTACTGGGTACTATACATACTTTAGGTAAGTAATTGTCTGCCTGGCTTTTGCGGGGAAACGCCTTGATTGCAACCCATTTGCTTGGCACGTCCCAAATAGGCAAAAACTTTAAACTAAAATCCTAGCCCTTATGTGGCACTGTGTAGATAAGTACCAACTCATCGCATAACTAATCCCAGTGCCAGCCGCATGCATGCAATCATGTCTTGGTATTACTCCCCCAACTTCCTTCATCGCGACGCTTCTCTCTGTCCTCTGTCCAGGATCGACGTTGCATTTCAGGCCAAGCTTTGTCGCGTGAATAGATACCAGGTAGTCTATGGGAAAATGGTACCCTCCTTTTCCCTGCACAGGATACGGCTCCTTCACCTGGAATAACACATTAGGTATCTCATGATAGTATCTGATGATGATAATCGTCCGTGCTGCTTATCTCTTTACCTCTTTTGTAGGTTGGGTAGTATTTCCGGCTTTATTTATATCTAATTCGTCCCACTAGATTTAACTACTACCCTCCGATATTCCAATTTGGATATCTTCGGCCTCACTGTTCATTCATTTTGGTGTTAGACAAAAACGTGGTTGACCTGCACTCTTGCCTTGTCTATATGTATTCCAGGCCTGATTCAGGTCGTGTGACATTGATGCATATGCGTATTACCTACATTCTGTAGCAGCAGCCTAATGTAACCCTCCTATCACTCCTCGTCAGGCGCTGAGCCTCAAGTCGGTCTTCGCTTCATGTCTATTTTCAATTGTCTCAACCAGAATTCGAACGGGTTGGGGTTGAAAAAACCACAACCCCTTTCTGTTCTCTACTAGTTCCCTTAATGTCCCTGTACGTTTCCTAGTCTCTAAGTAGATTCTTTCGCGCCCATTCGAAGATGACTGAAACAAGCGATTCATTTGATGCCCCTACACTGAACGCTTCAGTTGACCCTATCCCACCAGTCTCTCCTTCGAAGACGTCGCGATCGCCTCAATTTTGGGGAATATTCGCGTCCCTCTGTATTCTCTCTTTCGTGTGCGCACTAGACGCAGTCATCATCACCACCGCTCTTCCTACTATCACTGCAGCTATCGGAGGCGCCACTCAATATGTCTGGATTGCCAATTCTTTCGTTGTCGCATCAGCCGTGCTACAGCCGCTTCTCGGCCAAATCGCCGATGTCTTCGGACGAAAACTGCCCTTCCTCGCCTCGACCGTGCTCTTTCTGGTCGGCAGTGCCATAGCTGGGGCTTCTAAAAACCCAGCAACATTGATAGGCGGAAGGACTGTCCAAGGTATCGGTGCTGGAGGGCTGTATATCTTACTCGACATCGTCTGCTGCGACTTGACGACGTTAAGAGAGCGTGGCAAGTTTATTGGTCTTATGAGCTCATTTGCCGGACTCGCAGCGGCCTTGGGACCAGCTTTGGGAGGCGTCATTGCCGAAGCCGAGTAAGTAGTCACCGATGGCCACGTCACACCCTCGAATCCGTGATGAGATCGACAATTTAAATCTAACACGCTTTCCTAGTTGGCGTTGGATATTCTACCTCAATATCCCAATATGCGGTGTCGCTCTCGTCTTCATCTTGCTTTCCATGAAGATGAGAACAGGGTCAGCGAGCCAGCATCTTTCCAACAAGCCGAGGTTGTTGCGCTTGGACTACCCGGGCAGCATTCTATTCACAGCAAGCACTATATCGCTTTTGCTTGGCCTAGTTATGGGGGGTGTTCAGTTCTCCTGGTCTTCATGGCGAATTATAGTACCCCTTGTGTTGGGCATCTTGGGCTTGGTTGGCTTCCATATCCAACAGGCCTTCTCCAACAATCCGATGGTACCGGCTCGTCTGTTCAAAAATCGAACATCCGTGGCAGGATACTTCTTAACCTTCATCTCATCTGCCCTCATCCAGGCAGTGTCCTACTTTTTGCCCATCTATTTCCAAGCCGTGTTAGGCACAACAGCAACCATTTCTGGGACCAACTTTCTACCTTACGCGATTGGCACGTTATTCTTCGCAATATTGGGCGGGATTCTACTCGCCCAGTTCGGCGTATATAAATACATGCACGCCGGATGTTTTGGAATCGCAGCAATCGGCTTCGGGTTATTTACTTTGCTGGACAAAAACACCACAAAGGTTGCCTGGGCGTTCTTCGAACTAATTTCCAGTCTTGGTCTTGGCGCTACCATCTCGACACTGTTGCCAGCGATCATGGCGGGACTGCCTGAAGCAGACGTGGCAGGTATTACTGCAATCTATGTATTTATCAAAACATTTGGCTATGTTTGGGGTGTGACGCTCGCCTCGATCATTTTCAACGCTGCCTTTGACGCAAATCTACATCGCATTTCAGATTCTTCTTTACAAGCTCAACTGGCTGATGGCGCTGCGTACGCCTTCGCTAGCCAGATACACCAGCTCCAAGCATCATTAGACCCCATCATCCTCGACGAGGTAAGGCAGGTCTATACGTCGAGTTTGAGGATCATTTGGTGGACAGGTTTAGGAGCTAGTTTAGTGGGATTCCTCGTTGTATGGCTCGAGGAGTCAATAGAGCTGAGGGACAGCTTAGAAACAGAATATGGCCTTGAAACGGAGAAGAATAATGCGGCGCAGACAAATTCAGCAGAATCAATATTGTATAAACAGGTTTCTTAATTGTAAATATTCAGTCTTGGGAGAATAGAAATCAAGATCGCTATCGGGAAAACAAAATTGGGGACTACGATAGAACGGTATACAATTTCTATATTGACGCTAACTGAACGCCAATGCAAAACGAGGAAGCGGCGAACGGTTACAAGTAATCAGATTTCCATGTATTTATAGTATTTTACTTGCAGCACTTCTAAATATGCGTAGCATGATGATGGATGGTACCGACGTCGTACCGATCCTGTGTGGCATTGAGCTTCTGGGATTGTCCCCGCCTAAGGGGGGCCAGAAATAAACTATATAAACCGAGTTTTCCTTCCGTCAAAACATCTAATGTAAGTTTACTAGATTAACAAATCTGCACGACTGTATTCACTCCTTTACATAATGAAGCCCAGCACAGACGTTCCGTACTTATTGCACGTCCTAGCTTCACTATTTCTCATTATCGTTGCCAAATTTCTACGTTCAGCATACGTCAATAGAAACAAAGTAAGGGGTTTGCGAGCACAGGGAATCGTAAGTGTAGTTCCGCTTCCATTCGATATAACGAGTAAACAGATCGGAGAAATCGTTAACAGAGAATCTGATTAGCCAATCGCAACTCACTCTTGGATTTTTGGGCATCTCCCAATTTTCGGTGATTTCCGCAAAGCCCATCCTCCGGATATTAATGTCCACGTCTTCCATAAATGGTTCATGAAGAACTTCCAGACATACTTTCCTGGTCTCGATAAGCTTCCACCTGTCGTGTATCTGGACCTCTGGCCTATGGGACCCTGCTTTGCGTTGGTATATGATCCAGTGGGTGTATCACAGTTTACGCAGATCAAATCGCTCCCCAAGTTTCATTCAATCCAGGGCTACATCAAGCCTCTAACCGGAAACCTCGATATTGTCTCAGCTGAGGGGCAATTCTGGAGGACTTGGCGGTCTGTGTTCAATCCGGGCTTTAGATCAAGCAATATCTTAGCATTACTACCAGAGTTTATCGAGGACTTTGTTGTATTTTCCGACGTTTTGAAAAGGCAATGCGGAGAGAACGATAACTGGGGCCCTGTCTTCACACTCAAGGAGAAGGCAACGAAGTTAACGTTCGATTGCATATGCAGGGTGACGCTGTGAGTTAAGACTTCATACAGAAGAGACCCTGAACCGCTAACTTTCCTTAGTGATATGCAATTCCACCAACAGACCAGCGAAGCGCCAACACCTCTTTTCAAATGTCTACATGAACAAATTGAGCTCATGAATAGGAGGTCGAATGAGGTTCGGGGCTTTTTCTATCGTCGCATGCCTTGGCACCAGCTCGAGGTTGTGAAAAATAACAGGACGATGTACGATCTCATAAAGCCCTACATAAACGCGAAACGAAGCACCACTGATGAAGATACCGGGAGCCGAAAATCAACCGTCGTCGGTCTTGCGGTCAAGCATCTGAATAACCTCGATTCATCGGTATCCAAGGGGCAACTTGACGCGGAAACCATCGACGTCATCATCGCTAACATCAAAGCGTTCTTGTTCGCAGGGCAAGACACGACTGCTGCGACTATATGCTTCATGATGAAGTGTCTTGAAGATAACCCGGATTGTCTGTCGAAAATGCGACACGAGCATGACGTTATTTTGGGTCCAAATCCAGACGACGCAGCGCGCGTGCTGAAAGAAACTCCCCAGCTCCTTTACAATTTACCATATACTCTAAGCGTTATCAAAGAGACATTGAGGCTATACCCTCTCGCAGCTAGTGCGCGAGACGCCCCGACGTTCGAGATGTCGTTAAAAATCCCCGGTTCAGCTACTCAGTACCCCTTGAAAGGCTTCACCCCCTGGCCTGCGGCACCCGGTATACAGACAAGCTCGGATCATTGGCCTGATCCAAGCAAGTTCATGCCCGAACGGTGGATGGCTGTCGAAGGAGAGCGCCTGTATCCGCGTAAGGATGCATGGATGCCATTCTCTCTAGGTACAGTAGAATGCTAGCAATGCAGAGGCCGAATGACTAACATGTTTTTTGCGCTGTAATTAGGTCCTCGTAACTGTATCGGGATGGAACTAGCTCTAACCAAGTTGCGACTCGTGTGCGTTTTCGTCGCTCGCACTTTCGACCTGAAGCAAGGTTGGGAAGAATGGGATAGAGTTCGGTATGTAATCAACCTTGATTAACAACATTAAGATCCCACTTATTAACTTTTAATTCAAGCGGCGACAAGGCAACGCCGTCGCATGTTGTCAATGACCAGCGGTTGTACGAGGTTGATACTGGGCCCGTACAGCCAAAGGATGGAATGCCTGTCCAAGTCCGACTACGAAAGCAGGCTTTGGTACCTTGAGTACTTATTCGCTATGCTTATCCATTGTACTTTATATCTAACAGAAGCTGATGTCCGCGGAAATTGAAGGTAGTTGTAGACTGAGTGCACCAACATTAAGGCGGTAGGGGTTAGTGTGGACGTTGCTTATGTTCAGTTAGTATAGCACAATTACAAAAGGTCAGGAAAGGTTTAGTCACGTCGCGATGTAATAAATGGGCTAATGAGCACTGAGGTCCTCTATCCCTTGATTCATGCCGTCGTCAGGTTTGTCTTGTTCGGATATCAAATCGCTGACCACCCTCCGCCGGCAAGCCATGCTTTTCCATCTTCCCGGTCGGCGTCTTCCCAATTCTCGGGACGAACTCAATGACGCTAGGCACCTGGAATCTAGCCATGTGTTGGACCGCCCACTCCCAAAGCGCTTTTTCATCAGTAGTGCTTCCCGGTCGCATCTGAACCGCGACTTTTACATCTTCCTCTGTTCCTGACCCTAGTTCAGACGGAATACCATACGCCGCGGCAATCACCACGTCCGGGTGTTGCAGGAACTCCTCTTCCACCTCCGATGCATTCACGTTTTCTCCTCGTCTACGGATCACATCCTTGACGCGACCGACAAAATAGACGTTGCCGGCTTTGTCAACCTTGGCTATATCACCCGTATGAAACCATAGCCCATAGAAGGCCGCCGCAGTACTGGCAGGATCGTTAAAATAGCCTTTGAAGAAGGCATTCGGGATATCACTCCGCAGCAGCAGATGACCCGTCGTGTTCGGGGGCAGCTCCTCGCCCATCTCGTTTGCGATGCGGAGCTGGTACCCCTTCCTCACTCGGCCGCAGGAGCCCGGCGGCAGATGATCTCCCTGTTGAAACACGGGCAAGCTGGCCTCGACGCTACCGTACAGAGTAATCAACCTGTGGCCGAATCTCTGCTCGTAGTCCTTCGCGAATTGGGGTATGGGTACACCCCAAGCAAGCCGTACCTTGTGATCTCGGTCCCGAGGACTTGGTGGCTGCTTGTATGTTAAGGCCAGTGTTGCTCCCATGAAGTCGTAGATCGTAGCGCCTGTAGCCCTTATCTCGTCCCAGAATCTACTGGCGCTGAAGCGGACGGATAGCGCAGCAACGGCGCCGAGCAGGATGGCCGGGATAGCTGTCAGAGCGGTAGCGTCGGCATGGAATAATGGGAATGGGCAGTAGAGTACGTCGTCCTCGCGAAGTCCACACTCATCGATCAAAGCTTGGGCCTGCAAGACGAAGTATTCGTGGGATAGCACACAGGGTTTGGATTTCCCGGTTGTGCCACTCGTATATAGGAAAGCGGCCGTAGTTGCTGGTGTGACTTCGACAGGCTCAGTAGTGACTCCGAACTCGAAGAGATGAGCGAAGTCGTTTGGTCCTCCATCAGTACGCTTGACAAACGTATGTTGGGGAGGAACGATGCTTAATCCTTCGAACGCCTCTAAAAACTCCTGATCTACGACCGCCAACTTGGGCTGGGCTGCTTCCACGGCGTGTTTCAGCGTAACGGACTTGAGCTCCACGTTGATCGGTACCCATACTGCTCCCAGTCTATTGGTAGCCATCCAGGAATAGACCATCTCGGCGCTGTTTCGCATCATCACCAAGACTCGGTCGCCTTTCTCGATGCCGTGCTGCTTCAGTCCGTCGGCCAATCTCCCAATCTCTATATCAGCCTGTTTAAAAGTGATGTCATGTCCTTCGAAACGAATGAAGGTCCGGTCTGGAAAGCTCTTAACTGCATGAGCTAATGCTGAGTTGATGTCCCTAATTCGAGGCTTTGGTGTGCTGTCAGATGCGGTTGACTGCAGACTTCCATGAACGTCATTATTCACAGGCGCTTTGCGAGCACGAAAGTTAGAGAACGCCTTGTCCGCGTCGCCCTGCGCAAAACAGTAGCTAGCAACGTTGACTTCGTCTTGAAGGCAGGATTCCATGTTAGTAAATACCTGCCGCTCGAGGGACGTCTTAGACGAAGATAGGGCAATGGCGGGCAGTTCGGCCAGCTCGAACGCAAGCTCCAGAGCTCGCTGCTTCGGGTTCTCGCTGATCTCGCTTAGCATCCCCAGCCTGAGAGCCTCCTCGCTCTCCACCCATCTCCCCGTCATGAGCAGCTCCTTTGCCCTGAGCAAACCAACCATTGAAGTCAAGCGCAGCGTAATGCCGCCCGTGGCAGCGTGGCCGAGAGTCACTTCCGGAAACCGGAATTTTGCCCCCGGCCCGCCGATCACGAAGTCAGCGGCCAAGGCAATCTCGGCACCGCCGCCGACGGCGAAGCCCTGGACGGCGGAGACGACCACGGCGCGAGAGGATGATGTCAGACGGGTGATGTCTTGGAGCTGGTGGAATGCGTTTCTGAGCTCTTGGGACGACCCGGTCTTCGGTGCGAGAGTCTGCTTCAGGTCCTCGCCGGCGCAGAACGAGCGGTCTCCTGCACCCTCGAGCACTAGAACTCGAGCATCCTGGTGCTTATGCAGTGCAGCGACGAGGCCGTCTAATAAGTCCGCACTGATAGCGTTCAAGGCCTTAGGTCGGTTCAAAACAATTTTAACGACCCCATCTCGTAGAACCTCTACCAGGATAGAGGATTCGCTCATTTTGGCTGATGGTAACGAGTAGATATTAGAAGTACGGTGTAATATGACATCGTAGAGATTAACATCGGCAGCGAGACCGATGAGGTTTATGCTGTTCTGTTATAAGACGCGTCTCGACTGAGTGGCGCACAACACTAAGTGTCCCATTGACGCAAGAAAAATGCATACGGAAGTTCATCGCGACGGTGTCCCACACGACGGCCATCGGAGATCCGCAACCTCGGTGTAGATTGCCCTAGGAAATAAATACCTACCCATATGCGGGGGGGAGACCCCTCACTTAACCCAAAAGGGTTTCTTTGGTAACCTATAACGACCGCGGCGAATCCAGATTCATCGTGCACTTGCGTGTTTTACGTTTCCAAGATCGGAATTGTCGCTTTTTCTTGGGTTGATGATCACCTGATTAGATTAGGTTGATCTCATCTTTGACAAATATAGTATAATGGGCCTGAGTGATGAATGTAAACTAGCGCCGAAATCGCAGAGGTGGATTTGAAGCCGGAACGGCTTGGGTCTCGGGTTTAAATACCTTACATATGTATACAAAGCACACCCTGCAGTACATAGTGTAAGCAATAGAATTGACGAGCAGAGTCGGGATCAAAAACTCAATACACACCTCTCCTGTTAATAAACTCTCGCGTTCTCTTTCACAATTCATTATCCATCTCCCCATAGTATTTCTTGACTCCTATTTTGCAGCATGGCGACCAACGGCGTCAATCCAGATGATCATACCCACACGGCGCCGAGCGATTTAGATTCTGAGACGATTCTCCAGTCTTTGGTGGCCAGTCATCCTTCTGCCACAGAGTTCCGACAGAGACCTGGGGTACAAGAGTCCCGCAGTGTCTTGCGGATCAATGAAGAGAGTCTTCCCTACCACCTCACATGTACGACCTTGGCGGGTCCGGACATGACGGGACGGCCATATGTCTTTACCGACAACCAAGCCGGTTCTCTAATCGCATTCTTCCATTTCGGCAAGAGGGTCGCCGGGCATTCGGGGATCGTCCACGGAGGAATCGCCGGAGTGCTGCTTGACGAATGCATGGGGAGGGCCTGTTTTCCGAGGTTGGCCGGCCAGAACGGTGTCACGGCAAAGCTAGAGATCGAGTACAAGAGTCCGATTCCCGTGCAATCGAATGTTCTCATTCGCGCCGACACCGTCGAGGTTCAGGGACGGAAGGCGTGGGTGAGTGGGTCGATCGAAGACGCCCGTGATGGTAAGTTGCTCGTGAAAGCAACTGGTCTTTTCATCGAACCAAAGTGGGCAGCAGACATACCCAAAGTTATGTGATTAGGCATGGGGGACAGCAAGTTATCTTGGGTTTTCTCTCGCTTTTACTGAGACTTTAGAATGATAGATTAGATGGAGCTGAGCGATACTCGGTGATTTCTTTATCCAGAAGTTGATAGACAAATATATCTCAGATAAGCAATATATCGCAATCAAGCTCATGCATAACTTCTCTCCAGTCGATTGAAATCATCCCCGGATCAAGCCCAGACGAGCTTGAGAGCGTTTCGCGACGCCTCCATACTTCCTCGATAACACTTCTAACTGAGGCTCGACTACCAATACCAAAACAGGTAGCCCAGTCAAGCCATATTCTCGCATTCGACAAGTCTTCATAGGTGTAGGCCTCTGTTGCAGCGATGAAAGCTGGCCAGAGAGAGAAATTACCATTACTATTGGTAAAGAATGTAGAGACTTCTTTAAGAGTTTTCGAGACATACGTCTTTACCGCTTTCGGGGGAACGTCGAGAAGAGTCCGGTAGAGATAGATGTAAGTTGCATAGATAAAGGAATTTGACTGAGATCTTAATTCCGTTGAACCGTTCTGAAATTCGGCGGCATCTGACTGAAATGAGACCTCGTCGACTTCGATTTCATCTAAGCGACATCTATTGAGGCGCGACAGCACATCTTCCAACATATCATCGTCTGTTAGTACCATCTCACCGCGCCCTCTCATGACCCGAACTTTGGAGACGGTCGAAATACAGTCCAAAATAGCTTGTGAAGCGCCAATGGTAAACCCGAATCCAGGGGTAGTCGAAACTGACCCAATCATTGCGGAGTCATCATCTTCAACATTGCACTCAAAAAGTTCCGGGTTTGGGTGCAGTTCAGAAGTACCACCGATTATCTTGATGATGTTCAAGCTCTGAATTGAGACAAAAACGAAATCCGTCATCTTCCAAGACTCTGAGTTTCGGTACTCCTTGAAAAGGGACCAGGCACCTTCGAGATGGCGCCTCCAGGTTGAAGACTGGCCATTATAGATCTGCACCAATCAGCATAATCGAACATCTGGATATATATGCAGGTTGCGAACTAGTACCTCCGAAAACATGATCGTCATGATGGACGCGCTCATGACCCCGAAGTCGGTACTCTGGTCCCTGATTATCGAAAGTAGCCTCTCTATCCCCAAATGATGATATCTTAACCCGGCCGTTAACATTTCCTCGTCGCTACCTCTCAAGTGAACTAGGTTAAAGGCAGCTTGGGCGAGCATTGCATTGTAAAGAGCCTGCTGATCCGCAGCTGCATAGTTCAGAGCAGTTGCTGGATAGTAAAGTTTCCACGGATTGCGAGGGTGCTCGTAAGGCATCATGATCTCAGCCACGTGCGTTACGTAATGATTAAAGAGCATCTTTTCAACTCGAGTAGAATCAGGAAAGGAAGTCATTGCCCGTGGTAGAGGTGAGTGAGATGAGTCTATCGTGGGACCAAGGCTAAGAGGAGAGGCGATCGAGAAGACGGAGAACGGGTTATGAGACGCTGACTGAAAACTCGTAGGCCCATCTACTAGAACTACGCAAGCGTGCATGTCACATTTGGATATGAGATGGTCGGCCTGATCTGATGAGAGAAGCTGGAAGCCTTTCCATGTTTTCTCTGTCCATCCTAAGCCCATGGAATCGAGGACTGATACACTGCACTTACCACAATCAAGAACTCGCCGGCCGGCCGACTTGTGGGTTTGCCCGTGGTCTTCAACCCAGACATACTTCGGATCATAACCCGTACATACGACGCCGATACGTTGACAGGATAAGCATCCCGGTCGGCCTTCGTCGCATTTTACTTTGCCCTGGAATTTAGTTCGCTTGATGGATAAAAGGCAAGGAGACATAGAGGCCCGTACCTTTGCGCTGTCGACACTTCCAGCATCCCTAAAGCGCTCTGGCTGTCAACATACATGCACGAGATGCCGAAGCCGCAGGAAGCACTGCTGGTCGAGAATCACCCACCGTGAATGTTCGATTGCGTTTGCGGGGCATGTGGACGGCACAGCGTCTCGATATGAGTTGCAGTTGACGAGTCTAAGTGGGAGTTGATGATGAATCCATCCAGTTCGGTATGAACTTCCCCAACATCGGTGGACCCTCGAACTATGTACTACCGTAGTCCTGACGTGATGTAGTGATCCACCTTTTCGCAGTTGAGCGAAGTGGATATTTGGTGTTGTAGAGTAATTGTATGCTCATACTGCGCATGAGCTTTTATCTAAAAATCGAACGGTAGTTAAAATGAGGCATAGCTATCAATTGAGTGAAACGGTCCCACGAAATATTCATATTCCCGGTTATCATCAGGGAGCACCCGAGATCCTAAATTGTTGTTGTTGTTGTTGTGTTCTTTTGTAATTAGTCCTTCAAGGAGAAAACTAAGCTCGGTAGGGTACTTTGCCTGTTGTTGTAACATACCAAGGAAGCCACTCAGATAAAACAGTGAAGAGCATTCGCCGTACATAGCACCTACCTACCAATGTAGGTAGGTAGGGAAAGTACGTACCGTAAAGCAAGTATGGTGGTGTTACAAGCACAGGGGTGTAATGGAGCTTGGACCATATACCTAGGTACCCATGTAGGTCAAGTAACGCTAAGCCAGATTCGTTATATTATATTCGGTACAAAAAGTACTTCGTAGGTAAAAACGCAAATTGAAAATTGTACCTGCTGCCGAGCTGCGTCTAACATGTCGGATAGATCTTGAGATACTTTGTCGTCCTAGTGTCCTACATAGACACTCCATCAGTTGCCTAATTACCTACCTACCTTGGTAGATAGAATACTGGATACCTGCTCATGTAGCGGGACCCACTTATACCGGAAAAGTCATGTTCGCCTCTTCTCTGCCACTCTTGACGTAGTCATAAGCTGTCACACATGGTTTCGGCGTCGCAATTTGTAACCTCAACCCTCTATTCTCGAGCGCCTCGACGAAAGCGACCAGGAGAATATGGCAGTTACTCGGCCAGCTCTGTCCGCAGCAGGCTGTTCGCAATGCCGTTTGCTTGTGCTGAATCTCTTCACCGGCAGTGCTCTACGATCTGCACCCCTCGCCCGACCCTCTTTGCCTTATAGTCGCACCCGTATCGTCGGCTCGCTCCCGGCTCGACGCTTCTCTTCATTACCGAAGCCGAACGACCCTGCCTTCGACGCTGAACGTGGGCAAAATCCTCGCCTATTGGAAGAAGAACCAGAGAGCAACAAAGATGAGGTCGATATTATAGCCGACGAGTCGAAGCCTGCCAATGTGCCCTGGTATCTTCAGGTCGAGCCTCCCACCCATATAGCGCCACTGGAGCCTCCACCCTTGCCAGAGATGCCCCCAGACGCACCCCCGTTGATCGGCTCTCTTTTAGAGTACGCTTCGGAGGAGATGGGTCTAGATGAATTGAACTTATTGGATTTGCGGAAGCTCGACCCGACGCCGGCTCTCGGCCCCAACCTTTTCATGTTGTTTGGCACGGCCCGCAGCGAGCGCCATCTCAACGTCTCCGCTGGTCGTTTGGTGCGGTGGCTGCGCGCTAAACACCGTGTTCATGCTGATGCCGATGGTTTACTTGGTCCGAACGAGCGCAAGACAAAATTGCGTCGCAAGGCAAGACGCGCCAAACTACTTGGGACTATGGGCACCGATGATGCCGATGACGGCATTCGCACCGGGTGGATTTGCGTGAACCTTGGCACCATAGATCGTGGTGGCACTGAGTCGGCTGTTGTCGCCGAGGATGGGCGAGTCTCGGGTTTTGGCATATCCCAAGCTGGTTCAACAATCGTTTTCCAGATCATGACGGAGGGGCGGAGGGCCGAAATGGGCTTGGAGGCGTTGTGGACGCAGGCTTTAGACCGTTCCCTCAACCCACCCTCAAAATCAGGCTCTACCACCGGAGGTGACGATTCTACGTCCAGAGGAAAACCTAAACGCGAATTGGACCCCGTCGAAAAAATCATCGTTGCTAATATGCATCGTCCCACCGGCATGTCTGGCGGGCGGGGGGGACAGTCTATGGGAGTTTCGTCATTGAATCGAGCTCGCTTCTACTCGACTCAGCAAACATCAAGACCAGCCATCACAGAAGTTGATCCCCTAAGTACGTCTTCTCCTGAAGAACTAGCACGTGTCCTTACATATGATGCTCACCAAAAGCAGCGTCTCTTGGAACTGCTGCGAGCCCAATTGGACGAAATGGATCCGCAGACAGCTCGAACGGCGTTGGGCCCATCCAATGATGGTGCTCAAGCGACCCCATTCATGGAGCTGATGGAGCTGGCAATGGAAACACTTCCTTCCACACAAACATGGGGATACCGTCTTGCCGTTCAACATAAAGCGAGTGCGTCAGGGGTCGCGAAAGCCATTGAATCTCTACACGATGTCCGTTTACTAGTTGAAGAGCTACGAGTCTACGGCATCAAGGCAACAAGAGATCAGTACTTGCAACTCCTGTCCTGTATATTTTACACAAATGAGCGGCACTCGAACGTTGTTGTGGACCTTGCACTCGATGTCGTTAAAACAATGCACCAGCGAAATGAATCTATCATGACGGATGATCTCCTCATTAGCATCATAGAAGGTGCCTCGAAACGCAACAATAGGAGGCGTTGGAACAAAGATCTCATCGAACGCCTCGACAAACTTCTCTATCGGCCAAACGCCCCTTGCATGGATGAGCAACTACTCACGCGCCTCATGACTGTTTATGCTAGTGCAGGGTATTGGGACAAGCTGTGGAACGTCTGGGGCATCCCAGCAAGGCACTTACGTCCGCGATCCGCAGACCTTTATGTTCACGTGCTCAAACTAGCCGTCTCCTCTGGCTCTATCAGGATTTGCACGCAGGTACTACGACGGTGTATTCCTGAAGCGATGAGCGAAGACCCGCCCGTATTCGAGGACGCAAAACTACGACGGGCGGCTCTGGAATGCATTCAGATCGCCGACCCTCGTGCACGGGAACATGCGGAGCAACTGCCGCCGGATAGCAGGGGCCATTTACAGAGGCTTGCTAGTAGGGAATTCGTGAGGCTTGTCCGGATGCTGACATCGCGCACGTGAGCAGGTCTCGTTGTGTTTGCAATAAGACTTGGCGCCATTTATTGTGCAAAATATGTAACATCAAAAACCAAATGTACTCTACGACATTTAAACAAATACCCTGTACAACCTCTTTTATCACATATTCCCTTCATTTCAGAGAATCCATCTCTTGTGACCGAACTAACATGAGCTGGAGTTGCTTATCATTGTCAAATTTGCATACTAACAACGGGGCCTTCCCGTTCCGGAAGCTGCTATGCCAAGCCGGACTGCCGAAGTTTCATCGTGGCCAACCCGCCCCGAAGCAACGTGCCCGAATTGATTGGACGGCCGATCAGGAAGATAAGCAACGTAGTATAACTTACTTACCTAACAGTAGGTTATTGCGCCGCGCGGCATTGACAACCCCGGCCACACATCCATGCAGGTCTCAAAGTATGTATATATGTAGATCCACCCCCTAGTCCCTGGACTCTTTTCGCGCCAGCTTCCAGATTCGCGCCCAGCGCCGGCTGTGGCTCGTCCCGCAGAAACCAATGATAAGCTTTTCTTCCCGCACGCTGGGCGAGAGATCGACGTTGATCATGCGCTTGGAAATGAATAAGCTCGCCCGCTGAGCGAATTAGGTGAATGTTGTTAGGGTTCGGTATGTTCCGGGGGTTTGGGTCATGCCTGTTACCTACCTATCGTAGCTAGATGAACTCTCGCGAATGTAGGTTACGGTAGTTAAGTTTGGATGTATAAATATGTGTATATATATATAGATAGACTCTCCCCTTTCTTGGCGTTTTCTCCCTCTTCGCTCGACCATCCCCAAGCCTCACCAAAATGTCCCGCTTACTAACTCCCGCCCTCCTCGCCGTCGCCACGGCGCTTCCCGGCGCCCTAGCCTGGGGCGCCATGGGCCACGAGACAGTGGCCTACATAGCGAGCAACTTCGTGTCGTCGGCTACGGAATCGTACTTCCAGTCCCTGCTGGGCGACACGTCGGGAGATTACCTGGCCAGCGTGGCGTCGTGGGCCGATAGTTACAGGTACACGACGGCTGGGAAATTCTCGGCCCCGTTCCACTTCATCGATGCGAACGATAACCCGCCGTCCAGCTGCGGTGTCGATTTATCACGTGATTGTGATGCTGAGGGATGTGTTGTCTCTGCTATACAGAATTACACGACGATATTGCTTGATGGGAGGTATTCGGCTGCGAATCACGTTATTGCTGCTAAGGTGCGTGTGAGCGAGTTGTGGGACTGAAATTGGGGGAGGAGGGGAGAGGTTTAAGTGGTTGGAGTGCTAATTCGATTTCTATAGATGGTTATTCACGTACGTCTCTTTATACGAAAACTAGGTATAGTAGCTTGAATTGTTTCCAGGCTAACGCGACAGGGACAAAATAGTTCGTCGGAGACATCGGCCAGCCGCTGCACTGCGAGGCTCTCGACGTCGGCGGTAACGACATCGATGTCACATACGATGGAGATGACACGAACCTGCACGCCATCTGGGACAGCAATATCCCCGAGTCTATCTCCGGCGGCTCGTCTATGGCCTCCGCGAAGTCGTGGGCTACTACCCTAACGACTGGTAGGTGTTTCTTTGCTATTATCACGATCATGTAATTCTAGACATGAATCGCCAGGTTTAATCATTCTACCTGGTGATAATTGGGAAAAGAAGGCGAAGGAATAGGAGAAGAGGAAATAATTCCTAACCCCTCCACCTTCTAAAAACACACCTATCCCCATATCCATTCCAAAAGCAGCTAACCACCCTCTCAGCAATCAACTCGGGCGAATACAAGTCCCAAGCCAGCTCGTGGGCGTCTGGTATAAGCGTCGCGTCGGCTTCACAGCAACAAGCGACAGCGCTACAATGGGCAACTGAGGCGAACGCGTACGTGTGCTCGACGGTCCTGAACGGCGGCATATCCGCCGTCCAGAACAAGGAGCTCAGCGGCGCATACACCACGACCGCAGACCCCGTCGTCAAGCTCCAGATCGCGAAGCAGGGATATCGTCTAGCGAAGTATCTGGATGCTATCGTTGCTGCTATGTAGGGATTTTGAGAGATGGAGCAGGGGAAATAGGAGGGGAGGATAGATGAATAAGAGGGTTGTCAGGAGATGTGGAGAGAGATGATATGTCTCTCAATCACTTATAGTTGAAAAGTAAAGGAGTTAGGATACCTTGGGCTATCTATGTTATGACGAGTATTGTTGCGGACAACTCCTATAGTCTGAGGTCTGATTCAATAAAATAATACCACACGACATAGAATCGTGAATTTGTGTAAAAGTAACACCGGCGCTTAATCGTGTGGCCTCACGAGATGCTATACTGCCCAGCCATATAGTCTCCGAGTCTTGCTCTAGATATCTATCTATCTAACTAGGTACTATCACGCAGTGTAGGTACCAACACAATCCATCAACCCCCAACAATCTCTTTAAGCGCGTCCCGCAACATAGGCGCAATCTGCTTCCTACTATGTTCAACAGCTCTCTGCGCCCAGCACCGTCGCCACCCATTATCACCTTTCAAATCCAACACCCCATCTCCCCACGTCTCCAATCCCAACCTATCCGCCCAATTCCTCTCAAAAAGCTCCGCGGCCCGCACGCCCGGCTCGCTGCGCGCCCAGACGAGGAGCTCTCTGTGGAACTTGCCGTTCTCGTCCTGGAAACCCGTCAACACCACAACCAAATCCATCATCCCTTGTCCGTCCTTCTCCTCACCCCAGTTCTTCAGCGCGTCCACAAAAACCGCAGGGTCAGCACCAGCTTTCTTATCAACGAGATATTCAAAACCCCTCGGCACAGAGGACGTGCCCAGCCCTAGATCCCGAGCCCCCTCAATCCACCACTCTTTATAATCCTTCCGAAACACGTCGCGGAACGACATATCGGCGATATCCTCCTTGAGATCCATGATGCGCTTGAAGAAAGCGTTTCTATCATATTTCTCTGCCCCACCCTTTCCATCCTCCCCTTTCTCGGCATGCGCAGCGATCTTCCCCTCCGCAATGTCCACCGCCCGCTCATCATGTGCCGTCGTCTTATTCTCATCCCCTAAATTCGTCGTATCGATCAAGATAGGCGCGAGCGCAAGACGCGCAAGCTGCGCATCTATTTTACCGCTCTCGTTTGTCCCGTTTTGCTGAGCAGAGCCACTACTACCCAACGCCTCCCAGGCATCCGCGCACCGCTCGACAACCAGACTCATGCAGCTCCCGCTCTTCTCGATGACGCGGACTTCGGCGTCGCGGGGGACCACGTCTTCGTCCGCGTGATGGTCGACGCAGCCGAAGACGCGGGTCCCGAACAGCTTTCCCAGGGGTCCCGTCATGGCGTTGTGGTCGACGAGGAGCCAGCGCGTATCCTCGGGATGGATTCCCCCATTGCTATTGGGCTTGTTGTTCCCTGGCGGGAGCACGTCCTCGAGCGTGAATACGTCCTCCCCTTTGACGTCTGCGTCACGCAGCACGGCGGCGAACTCGGGCCGGAGCGCGAGGTCCGCGCGCTGGAGGTGGCATATGGGGATGTGTAGCGTGTTTTTGATGTTTGTGCTCTCGTTAGTTCCTGCTGATGCCCGCTTCGTGGGCGGGGCGTATGTGTGGAAATAGGCAAGCAGGAGTGCAGAGCATAGTGAATCGAGGTCTGTGGTTTAATTAGCTTTTCTTCTAGACTCTAGGAATTGTCGTTCTCATTTGGCACGAACAGGTTGTAAGAACCTAAACAAAAAGTTTTTCTGGGAGTGATGGATCGTGAGGAGTGTTATAAAAAGTGGAAGGGGACAATGATGACGTGAAACTTACCAGCAGATTCATTACCAACAACAAACGTGAGGGGCGTACTCCTATTCGACGACGGTGCCTTGAGCGCAGCGCGAGCCGTGGCAAGGAACGTCTTCAACGACGTCCGGGGCGGCATTTCGCTCATACTATCTTTGCACGAGGTAAGACGGGGTACCTCAGTACAAGACCAGCGAAGAGCCACTTTGTATCTCGACAGCCCGACGAGCTTGAAGTGCTGTCCAAAATCCTCCGACCCGAGAAATATCTTCAATTTCACTCACTATCATCTCATGAGTCTTGATATGTCTATTCCATGTGGGAATACAAACTGGAGATGCATGGGGATACTTTTCATGCACAGACACAAATCGGGTTTCTATTGACGTCGTTTTTGAGCCCCACCACGCGCGGGAACGCAGCATCGCAAGTCTTGGCGCGGGTCTACTTACATAGATTAGCTATAGTAATACTCAGCAGCAAGAGGACTACAAAGCAATCACTTATACATAATGCGCATGATCATGTAACAGTAATATAAATTGCACTATCTTATGTGTTCTATCATTCAGTAGATGCTTTCTCTCCCAAATTGTGAAGATAAGTCCACAGACAAAAAATGTTTTCACTAATACGATTGCCTAATACGCCCTCTACACTACGTCTTCCCGTCCAAAATTAGATCTAAAACTCCAGGGATATTCCTCTAACAAAATCCCGTACGCCAAGACATAGGGCTTGCCCATTGAACGCGTATGAACATCGCCGGGATTGCATCTATGCTACAAATCTGAATCCGACTGCCACTCCAAGTCCCATTCCTACTGAAACACAAAAATGACGCCCGACCTGTCCACGCTGACTGTCATCGTATACGGCAACTCGAGCACGGCGACGTCGAGTATCGAGTCCAGGTGACTTCTAAGCAGCTGGGCCTGCTCGTTTGATATGACTGTATGGCGTGGCGGCTTCTCTCTGCTGCTCGTGCCGGCCTTCCCCGTCTTACTCGAATTGCTGCCCGTCTTCGGGTCTACGCCCTGGTTATTTTTGGGCAGCCGCTCTACGTTGAGGCTCAAGCCTGGCTGACTGGGCGTGCTGACAGTCGTGAAGACGGGTCGGACATCCTCGCTCTGTAGGCCGCTAAAAACACATGAATTCTCGATGCGGATGAGATCCCAGAACCGAAGTTTCTTGTCCGAGCCGCCTGTGAGGATGTAACCGTACCGTACGTCACGCTGGTCTTCCATGGACCCTGCGCCGACTACCATGGCACGGACTCCACGGTCCGAGTTGCTAGCGGTAGGCTCAATATTGGTCGCAAAATGACTAAGCATACCTTCGGGTCTGTCGTCGTCAACATCCCAGGCCTTGTACTCTCTCGGACCATCTTTAACGCCTCCAGCACGATATATCTCTCGGCATTGCGTCTTCTCCAAATCCCAGACTGTGACTTCACCGAGGCCTGTCCCACCGGCGACGCAAACCCACTTCCCGCGACCTTTGGAGGGGTGCAAGCTGAGGCGGTAGATGGCTGACATGCCGGGCAAGCCCCAGCTCTTCGAGCGCACCTTGAAACGTAAATCCCAAAGATCTAAGACGCCGTGCGACGTGCCAAGCAGGAGCCAGTTCCGCTTACGATCGACGCAGAAACAGGTCGGCGTCCCATGATGGACTGGATTATCGAGTACGTACATGAGGGACATTGTGCGGAGATCCATGGCCAGAACACGAGAGCGGTTCGTCGCGAGTATGAGTACAGAGCTTAGCTCCTGTTTGAAATGCTCGCACCAAACAGCGTATTCGTCAGCTGGCAATTGATATTCACGGAGCAGACGCAACCGAATATACTTAGTTGATCCACTTGAGACTGCCGTGTCAACTTTGACCAGATGAACACGCCCATCAGATGCACAACTGATGAAGGTATGTGTGTTTTCAACAAAACATAGAGCAACCACTTTAGCCCCTGGCGCATGTTTGTGGGTCTGGCGGGCGCGATGTGTGACGTTTCGTTCCAGTCGTGACGAGTCCCAAACCTTAACATGCCCATCGTCACCACCAGTAATAAAGAATTGATGGTCAGGTGAGGGGACCACTCGATTGATAGCGCCGTGATGTTCCGAAAACGTCGCTACCAGCCTACCAGTTGGTTTCCATGCTTCTTCGCTGAGTTGACCTGCAGCTTTCGTAGCTTTCCTCCTCGTCACCGGCGAAACCAGGGGACCGTACTCGACAATATCATGCGGGTAGTTGTCAACATACATGTTGTCAAGCATCCTAAGGATATTAGGGTCATTTCCCTCATATGTGTGAGCCGCACGATGCTTGGCTTCTGGTTGGCTACCCTCTCGGTCATCGGCTACGGAGATTGCCACACGAGGAGCTGGTCCATGAGAGAACAGGCCTCCCACTTGCCCGAAAGCATTGGTTTCAGTTGTTCCGGTCTCTGCTATCGACCTGCCACTGTCTTTCCTATTAAGCAGATCAAGAGCGCTCGACTGGTTTCTGATGGCCCGCCTGGATGAATAAGGGGCGTCTGACACAGACGCATCATCGTCATTAGTTCGCCGTCCTCCAGCTACTGATCCCCGTGGTGATCCGTCAACCGGCGAAGAGGACAGGGCGTGAGATGGAGATACTGCCCTTTCATCCCGAGTTCTGGGTGATATAGCACCGCCATGACTGCTCATCCGCGATCGGTGAGTATTGGCCGCCGCCCGACGCCTTCGACCAACAGGCTCATCGATTGTCATGGAAGCGTCCAAAAGGGCGTCGGCAATAGTGTATGGACCTCTATCAGGTTCGGAGGCTTGCTGCTGCCGCTGCTCCCGGTTTTGCCACAGCTTATCGTCTATACCCGCCGATTCGTCGAACATGATGGTCTGCATCTTCACGTTCAGATTCCTTAATTTGAGGATGTTGTTTAGATCTTTCGCAATATTGTCCTGGTTAACAAGGTCACGGTTTTTCATTTGGCTCAGGCGCCAGATGAACTCTCTGAGAACAAGTAGCTTGAACTCATCTTCCTGAGACATGCCCATGTTTCGCAAACGAGTCAACCAATGCTCATCCTCTTCGTTCCGTTGCACTTTATTGAGTGACTGAGGCTGTAACTCCCTAGATGACCGGATAGAGAGCGCGGTAGAGGCGACTGTAAATGCCGACTGCTTTTGTTGCCTAACCGCTTTCCAAAACAAGCCCTTATCAGTTTTCTGCGCCCATGATAAAGCCAAATCAAAAACCGTCCTGGACATGGGCTTCTTTAAAGCATCAAGAAGACTCAGCTCAGAAAAGTCCGGTATGATGGATGGTTTTAAAAGGGGCTTGACAAGGGGAAGGACTATGCATCTGATGTCTGCTGGTGATAGTAATTTCGTGGCACTGGAAATGTATTCTGCAGCGGACTCTCGAATCCAAATATTAGGATGCATAGTGAATCGGCCGACTACGTCAATCAATTCCCATGTTTTCGCCTTTGATAAGAGACCAAGCTTCGCGAGCTCCGCCAAGGAGTGTAGTGCGGCTTGTACGACATGTTCCTCAGTATCCGTGACGGCTTGAACCATAAGTGGAAGACTAAACTCTTCTAAACTTGTGCTGCCCAAAAAGGCTGCAATGCCCACAATTGTGTCGAAGAAGGCACACTTGAGCATCCAATCTCGGTCATTCAGGTAAGTATTCAGGTGGGTTAACAGGATATCGTTGGACTCGGCACTGCCGAAGAACATGCATAATTCAGGAACTGAAGTCAGAAATGCGCGACGGACAGACGCATCAGTGTCTTCAACCAGAGCCTTTGCGTGGTTCTCAAACAATTCGACGAGTTCTGCTTGTGTGTTATCGAATAACCCATCGAAAGCGGCGTCCGGGTCACTCCCGGCTTCCACCTCCGGATCTGCAGTGCTGATAGATCCCTCTGCTCGGAGAATGGCCGTGAGTTCTAGAAATCTCGACGCGGTGGTAGCGAGGCTACCTAAGCAGGATGCATATGTCGCCCGCACCAGAGGTTTGGGCTCTCTGCGTTCTTTCCCCATAATCGGTTGTCGCGACGCGCCAGACAGAAATACTTGCATTCGAGGCATAATGTACTCAGGAAATACATGTGCATTGACCGGAGTCACGACTGTAACTAGAGCCAGCAGTTGTGTAATCGATCTCAAAGCAGCAATAGCAACGAGGTCAACATCGTCGTTTAATAATGTCATTAAATAGGGTAACACCCGGTCAAGTTTCGCTTCATCAGTCAGTTTTTCTGAGAAGGCCAATAATAAATCACACGCCCTTATTTTGGAAGCTGTTCGGGCGGTGTTTCTCAAAGAACCGGCTATTAATGTGAGGAAGATGAGAGTTCCATCATCCGTCAGGGGCTGCGTCCCTATAGAGGCGAAATGTTCGTTATTTGGTATGCTTAACCTGACGGGGAAAAGTCCGAGGCCAAGTCTAGGTGTGAAGCGGGATATTTCAGGGGCATTCTTCTGCTCTTGGTAACCTAGAAAATACGAGATCTTGTCGAAATCATAGAAAACGCGGTCTATCCGGTCATCTGCTTCGCCGAGATTTTTAAAAACGCCGGTAACAGGTGCTCTCCCAGAGGTGGGATCAGTGATCAATTCCATGTACTGGTGGAGAAAGCTGTAAAAGTATTCAGGAAATATTTTCCCTTTGTAAAAGTGTAGGTACTGCTCAGCAGAATAGCGCTTCTCGGGATCCAGTTGAATCATGCTCGACAACATCTCGCGTAGTCCCTGGTCAGGGATCCTGCTCAAATGCGAGATGCCGGGATCGTACTCGCCACGACGGTACTTGAACATCTGGCTCAGGCTGAAGATGGGTGTTTCCAAAAAGACTTCGGCAATGACACATCCAGCACTGAATATATCCATAGACCATGTGAGGTTGTGTCCTTCCAGTTCCTGGGGATTCTGAATCTGTTCTACGAATCGCTCGGGCGCAATGTAGCATGTTCTCCGGCCGGACAGGTCGAAAAAATAGGAGTAAGTCGCAGGGTTATTGTCGGGCAGCTTTGTCGGCTTGAATGAGCCGGTGAAGTCTGTAAGATATAGCCAGTTCCACGATGTTACCATGACGTTTTCTGTCTTGATATCACCATGGTAAATGTCTCGAGCGTGGCAGTCGCGTAAGGCGCAAAGAAGCTGAAAGGCCAGCCATTTCTTTTCAATGTCTTCAAGAAAGGGCCTCGTGGACATTCGGTCGTAGAGGGAGCTGTAGATGTATTGTCGAACCAGGTAAGCATGGGTCTGTGTTTCGAAGGCGCGCTCGAAGCCTAGGGCATTCGGAACATGGCGCAGCTTATCTCGTTCCTCTTCGCTGGGCGGTTAGCAAGAGCGCAAGAATGCCGTGCTGACTAGACAGGGACGTAGCCATCTCACCGAGTATCTTTTCGCCGTATTCCTTCAAAGAGCATCCACTATACGGTTTGACAGTGACCTTTGCGAGACCAACGCCGTCCCGATGACGGGCGCGGATGCTCTTCATGAACCGGGCATTTCCTATGGACCTCTCGTGTGCGAGATCAGCCAGCTCCGGGACGTCGATGCCGGCAGAGCCGGCATATGGTGTAGAAAGAGAGTAGCTGTTCCCCATCGTATGGACATGCGATGAAGCTACCTAGGCGTTCATCTATCTAACAGGCGATTCGGTCATTTTTGAGGGCTCGCGTAGGGTGAGACGGTTTGCTGGGCTGCCTGTTTGACGAAGCCAAAGACTGGAATGGACGGATGGGGCGAGCGAGTTAAGATGGAGGGAAACAACGGCGACGTTCGTGGTTTGGCCTCTGTCAGTATTCCACGATGCGACTCGCAAAGCCGCATGACCAGGGCGTATGACGGCTGTATGTACCTTCTCACCTAGAACCTAGATATAGCGGAGGAGCTGGGCGTAGGGCGTATGACATAGTTACCCCAAAGCAGGTAAGTTAGTTACCTTGCTGGGTGCATAAAGCTTGGACCACAAAGTTAGGATCCCCATACTAAATTTTAGTGCAAACGGTACCTATAAGATACAGATTGATACAGATTCGAGGAAATCAAGTATCGGTAGCATTGAAATTTCCAAATATCACTTGTACAGAACACGTTATCTAGTGGCCAGTCATTCGTGAATTATTAGGTAGTCGACACGAGTAGGCTCGACCAGCTTCACAAGGTGATTGACACCTGTGAAGCCACTACATTCGGGCTAACTGTTTACAAGCGTACCTTAGGTATGCAGTACAAGTCTACCCGTCTCTCTCGTCCATTGTAATAAAACGCGCAGTCATCCACCGACCTTTGTACTTCTCACGATTCTCAAATAGACATACAGGTAGCATGCCTTAGCTTTACAGCCACCCCACGGTCCAAATTTGTCCGAAGGAGAATAAAAGAGATTATACATTCATGGCTCTTTTCCCAAACAATATGTACCCCTAAACACCTTCTCAAATAACAAACGGGGGTATATAGATCTAATAACGAAGAGAAAAGGCATCGCAAAGCCACATTATTAGTGATCCAAGGACCAGTCGTTTTGCCTCGTAGACCACGCCGAGAGGATCGCATGCTGGCGGGACTGTGGTAACAAATGTCCTAGCCTTCGTCTTTGGGGGACCGACTGTCGATATCGAACTATGCTGCTTGCGAAGAACTGGATGCAATAAGGCTGTCTATCGCAAAAATACGGGATGCCACGCCTGTATCGATGAGGCTGTTGCTGTGATACTGATGCGGTGGGCAACGCATACAAGAAACTCGAGGCGTCGCTGTTTTTTGAGAGACGCCTGAGGGAGGAGAGGAAAGGTATCTTATCATCAACGGCCAAATAAGCGTAGCATGACATCATCTGAGACCCGGAACGCCAAAATGCAACCCAGAGTTTCTTCATTTATCTTGCAATGGATAGGAGTGGGAGCACAACCTAGATTCTTCTTGCTCATGTGTGATGGCTTCCTAGATGTGCGCTGGACCCCGTCTCGGTGGACCCATCGCCCTCGATGGTTTTCCGCCAATGGTCTGGAAGACATACACAGACAAGAGGGAATGCTTTGATCTCACCACTTGCGGGAGGTGACCTGTCGCGTCCACGTTCCGAGGTGTTAGAGACGCCGCTGTCCCTCTGTGCTTGCCGCCGCACCTCCCAATCCTCGGCTCGTTCATCCAGCATGACACCAGTAGCCCAACCATCATCCCAGATGCCCACCACCTTCAACATATCACCACGCTCGAGCGAAAACTCATCGTTGGCGCGAGGTTGATATGCCCAGAGGACGGCCACCCGCTCTCCCGGGTGGATGTCGTCTCGTGAATAGTAATCCTTGAAAAATGGGAGTTGCTCTGACTGTTGACTGTTGACACCTGGAGGCGAAGACATTCCTCCTGCACTAGTTGGGGAATGAGGGTCCTCACCCGCCAATACCGAACTGCTAGACAATGAGCCGTGTCTGCGAATGTTTGTAGGTGGCGGGCGCAGAACACCAATGCGAGTGTCGGATCCGGGACTATCCTCGAACGAATCAGATGATGAATGATCTCTTCTCCTCTCGCCCATAGACCCGGCAGCTGCACCTGCAGCAGCAGCCGCCCCCAAAGAGCTACCATGTCGCGAACCACCTTGACGTGACGGCGAGCCTCCCGAGTGCCCCTCCAACGCGGACATGCGTGCAATCCTACCGCCTGGAAGCACTTCATACCCTTGAGGTGGCGTTGCGGCCGTGACCTGACCGGCAGGTGGTCCCTTTCTAGTAGGCGAGGGTTGGTTGAAAATATTTTCCTTCTCATTTTCTCGCTTTCGGCGCAATCGCCGGAGGCAAAAGAACACTAAGAGTGCTATGAGGAGCGCGCCTACAACCGACCCTATGACAATGCCAGCAATCGCGCCTCCAGATAATCCATGCCCTGTAGATGATTCCGCGGGAATAGGCGTACTTGTTGCACTACTGGTAGCAGTCGGGTTTGCAGAAGTAAAATTCTGTGGTATTATGGTGGGCAAAACTACCCCTGCGCATTTCTTCTCCGCATTCGAGTTGTAACAGCAGGTATCTGTTGAGTTAATACCTCCAGAGCCACAGTACGAGCATAGTCCGAATGTGCTGTCTCCATAACCACAATTATCTGGTTCGTTGTTGCTCGCTTGTATACAGTTTGTGGGTGACAAAGCGTCTGCTGGCAGAGCACAGATCTCAAAGTCTGATCTGATTTGAGCTTGGGCGTTGCTTCCGGGGTTCGGGCAAAGACTCTTATCAGCCACGACGTACTCCTCACTCTGGGCATACTGAGCGCAATCAGGAGCACACAGAGGCCGCTTGGCATTATCCGACATCTGGCAAAATGGTATTGAGTTCTGGACAATTCCATTGCAGAGAACAGATGTGGTAAAGCGTGCGTAAAGGTCGTCATTTGACAAGTTAACAGCTCCGCATCCCAAGAGCGTTTGGTATTGCCGTCGCCTCCATTCACCTGAGATATACTGTTTTAACTGTGAATCAAAGGTATCAACATTGTTGACAACAGTGAGGAAGGGGCTAGATATCGTCAATTAGCGCTCCAAGCCCATTTATCCGCAAATAGTCGATTGGCAGCAATTTTCTTACAATAAGTCTGTGACCGCCTTATTTGTTGATACAAATGAAGACCCGAACGCTGGACAAGTAGTAGAATTTGTTAATTGGATGCATGCGGGTTGGTTTTGTTGCGCCATGGTTAGAGGAGCGGAAGCGATTATTGACACGACCAACTCTTTAGTCCCCCACCGTACATGGCGTCTCGGAGTACGCATCTTGGTTGACTGATTTATAGCCGTTGCGAAAATCTGCTGTAATGGATGATGCCGACGATTTTTTGGCGAGCAGCGCGCAGTTGTGTGGTCTGTGTTGAGAAGAATAACAGTTGGTTTCAAAGAAGCATCATATTCTGTACCGGTAACCCTTGACACGGCAGGTATTCTTGATGACAGTTGAATTAGTTCGCAGAACTGTTGTGTCTAGAGCTGGCTAGATGCGATATTAGGTGAGACGCGGTCGGAATGATTGGGAAGTCTTGAAACTGTTTGTAATTGGGCGAAGGGGTGAAATTAACTCGGTGCCGTAATTAGGAGATGGATGGTGCCGATGTCAAAGACTTGTAAAAACGAAAGTGAATGTGAGGCAAATTATTGCTTGACGAGGTAAAAAGTTGTTGTGACTATTAGACGTGCGCAAATGGCAAACGTTGTTCAGTACATGGAATAACAAAAGAAGGTCTGCAGTTGGTGAAGACGAAGAAGGTGAGGTGCACACAGAGACGCTCGGGAAAGAATTGGCCGTTCAACTAATCTGGTCCTGACTGTCGTACGGGTGATCCTAGGAAGGCAGTCGTCGTACATATGCAAGATGCCGAGTGCAATAGTCGCCAACGGGTCGGTACGCGCAAACAGGAGATTTCGCATGCAGCGCTGCAGGGACAATCGGTGGAAGCGCGGAATCGGGAAGTCGGTGATTTTAGGATGGGTGTCGCCGACAGATTATTTATGAAATGATGGGGAACAACTAGTATGAACAGAGAATCAGAGGACGGCAGGGAGAAGGGAAGGGCTCGCAAGCAGGCCACAACAACGGATCGTGGAACCGCTGAGGTGCCTAGCAGACCGTGTGCGAGTGTGCTTGTGGGAGGAGTGAAGGCAGAGGGCCAAGGCAAATGGAAGTTTGGGATCGAGAGGTTGGCGGTTGGTCCGGCGCACAGCAGGAGGTATACCTGATTTGAGGTACCTTAGCGACCTCTGTTCGGCTCTACTGTGTGCACTGCCAAACAGAAACGTGCGTGGGCAAGGAGACATTGGGACAACGCCTGGCCTCTTTGGTGTTAGCGTCTTCTTGGTGCAGGCCAAGTGGCTGCTGTTACAGGCGCATGATAGGAGGACATTCGCTGTCAAGCCCTTGGCAGGTCCCAATGCCAGCGACACGCAATATACATTGGGGATAGAACAGCTACGTGTATTTGTAGGTGTGTCAGTGATAGCGTTGATACTAAGCGAGTACCTAAAAGTTACCGAGCCTGTGTGTTATTAAATCATCTCTACTCCTGTAACAATTCACCATGATTCACCTTAGCTCATTGTCTTGTCTAGCTGCGCTACAATAGTTGGTACTTTATCAACAGTAGCAGGTAGCTTTCTGTGAACATCAATATCAATCATTGCAACGTTAGTAGATATCAAGGAAAACACAGAATCCCTGTCTGTTTCAACAAAGCTAGGAACGGTTTGGTTAGACTTGAAGTGGCTTGAAATTACCCGACAGGGGTCGGCCAATCGCCCGCAGGGACTATTTCCAGAACCAGCAAGACCCAAGGCACTAATTCCCGTAAGCTTGACCTTGGATCAGATCAGGTCCACGATTTAAACAGTATCTGGATACTGTAGATCAACTACACTACCTATGATAAGACATATCAGATAAATGTGGTGGTGGGAAGGAAATTAAGCCGGCAAACTTTGTGAGGCCTTGCAACGATCATCTTGATCTGTGTGAGCTCAACCTTGCTATCGAAACTATCATACATCACATATAGCTATCAGTAGCTATTTAGAATCCTGTCGCGCCCAAGTTACACACTAATTATGCTAAGAAATGGCCCGATGATGCATTACGTGCGTACCAATCCAAGATGATAACAGCTAGTACCTATTGCTGAGCCACTGTCAAAAGTCTTCACGAGTCAGCCGCCTTACGAGAATGCGAGGCATGGGTATGTTGGTTTTGATCAATGCGTAGTGAGCCCTCTGTCCTGAGATAGGTTAATGCATGTGGATGCTGGCGATTATTTCTCCTAACCCAAACAACACCCATGCCCGATTCAGCCAACCGAAACAGTCTCACTCGGAAATTGGTCTTGTTTCACTTTAGCATGCTGTACAGTTCATGAGGTTAGTCACCATGTTCGTCGCTGCTAAAGTTTTTTTTTCTTTTTAAAAAAAAAACCACACAGGTACGTAAAGAAAAGCTTAAACTCATTACGAAGGTACAGTAGCTGCAAAGTCATAATTGCCGAGTCTTCTTAATCCTTACATCATCTACTCAAACAAGATGCCATTCAAGATACGTAGCTATAAACGCCCTTCTCTCCCGCCATCTGCCCTATTCCGAAGTTGTAAAAGTTCAGGTTTTGCTTCAGAACGCGGTAACCTACAGTAGCTGCTCACTCACATCCCGTGTCTATAATAAGAAGACGGGAACCAGTGCTACCCATCGAGAGTTCGATCGCGGGCAGAGGCGAATGATAGAGAGCGATCCCGCGCTTCCGCAGTCGCAAACCCCCCC